>CM057072.1:22849888-24049888 GCA_029379335.1 Thymus mandschuricus
AGCAACAAGTCCCTAGTCAATTGGAAAAAGAAGGAACAGAAGCCAGTACTGGGAACGACACTGTTGATCGCACAGAGGATGGAACAGAGGTGCCTACTGAGGAAGTCACACCAGAACCTGAGACACCTCAAAACACAGTTCTGAATGACGGAAAGAGGAGAGATCCACCTAGTCACATCTCAAAGAAACATCCTCTTAATAAAGTTATTGGAAATATTGAAGAAGGAGTCATTACACGTAGAAAGACTATATCTAACTATCATGAAATGCTTAACATGGTTTGTATGTCTTCTATATGTGTAGGTGTTGTGTCCTTCCTATCAAAAATTGAGCCCAAGAATGTACAAGGAGCACTGAAGGACGAATTTTGGGTCCAAGCGATGCAAGAGGAACTTGCTGAGTTCGAGAGGAACAAAGTATGGACACTTGTACCACGGCCACCAAAGATCAATGTCATTGGGACAAAATGGATCTTCAAAAACAAGACCGATGAGTACGAGAACGTCATTCAGAACAAGGCAAGGCTCGTGGCACAAGGGTATACGCAGGTCGAAGGAATTGACTACGACGAAATGTTTGCCCTGTAGCAAGGATTGAGTCCATAAGACTCCTCATCAGCATTGCATGTCTTTTGGGGATCAAGCTACATCAGATGGACGTGAAAGCGGCCTTCCTTAATGGTGTGTTGGAAGAGGAAGCCTTTGTAGAACAGCCAAAAGGATTTTCTGATCCCTCTCTACCTAACTATGTTTATAAACTGCATAAAGCTTTGTATGGTTTAAAACAAGCTCCTCGAGCTTGGTATAGTTGTCTCACTGATTTCTTGCTTCAGCACAAATTTTGCAGGGGTCAGGCTGATAAGACGCTATTTGTCAAACGAGAGGGACGCCAGCTGATGATTGCCCAGATTTATGTGGACGATATTGTGTTTGGCTCCACCTGTGACACAATGCTGGCCTCATTTATCAAAGACATGTCCAGCTCATTTCAAATGAGCATGGTGGGAGAATTGAACTACTTTCTTGGACTCTAGATCAAGCAAATGAAGGATGGGATGTTCATCTCACAGTCCAAATATGCAAAGAGTCTTATCAAGAAGTTTGGACTAGAAGGAGAAAAACCCATGAGGACACCAATGGGGTCATCAGACAAGTTGTCTAAAGATGAGACTGGAGTGGAAGTGGAACCTACTCTCTATAGATCCATGATAGGGAGTTTATTATATCTTGCAGCAAGTCGTCCTGACATAATGTTTAGTGTCTATTTGTGTGCTAGGTACCAATCAAGTCCACGAGAGTCACACTTGAAAGTTGTAAAGCGAATTATCCGATATGTGGCAGGCACAGTGGAGTTAGGACTTTGGTTCTCGAAAGATACAAATCTAAAGCTTGTAGGGCTCACAGACTCAGATTGGGGAGGCGATGTCGATGGGAGACGTAGTACCAGTGGTGGAAGTTGCTACCTTGGAAACAATCTCATCTCATGGCACAGTAGGAAGCAAAAATGTGTCACATTATCAAGATCAGAGGCGGAGTATGTTGCGGCTGGGAGCTGTTGTACCCAATTGTTGTGGCTGAATCGGATGCTTTATGACTATGGTCTTGAGGGGGAGGGCATCTCTATCCTGTGTGATAACAAAAGTGCCATCAACATCACAAAGAACCCTGTCCAGTTCGGAAGAACTAAACACATTGATACCCGCTACCATTTCATCCGAGATCTAGTGGAAGGTAAAATTTTGGAGGTAACGTATGTGAATACTGAGTCTCAGATTGCAGATGTTTTAACAAAACCCCTTGATTACGAAAGATTTTCCAAATTGAGAAGCTCTCTCGGTATGTGCTCACTCTGATGTTGTGGTCTTTGTTGCTAGCTATGTATCCGGCTTTGTGCCACCAACGAATTATATCTGGTGTTGAATAAAAAGAGCTGTATAACCATGAGCACAACGAGTTTCAAAGATTCTCTATAAGTGTCTCAGGATAAGCAGTCTCTCATTTAAAAAAAAAAAAATGCCAGATATATCTTTTCGTACTGAATGATACGGAGCTGTGCAACTGATCTTTTTGGGGTGTGGCGTCATCCCTTGATTGTTTTTCTGTTTTTGGATATTTCATTTTCTGTGGGGATATAGCTTAAAATATTCGAATCCGAGATTCACGTAATCTGCATGCTATTTCCTCGTATCTCGGATTGGCCCTACTTTTTTCTCTTTTCAGTTGTACTTGTCAGTGCATTAAAACCCCATGCGTCTCTTCATCTTCTTCAGTCTTTTCATTGCCTATTTCTTTTCTTAGTTGTTTTCCCAGTAGCCTCTGCTTTCCAATCGCCGCCCTCGTCTTTCTCTCTCTAAATTATCACCATGCTCACTGAAAATGCCCGCCGCCGGTTGGAAACGATGTTCCACGATCAACCAGAGCTTCTTGCTCAGTTGCTTGCGGAGTTCGACTCCGATCCGGCGCCAACAATTACTCCGCCCGTTCCAAATCTTCTGCCACCGCCGCAACCAAACCCTACTCCTTCTCTCACTACTCCCATTCCGACCACCCTCTTATACTCCCCCAGCCGATTACCCAGGTCTTTCCCCCAGGACCTCAGTCGTCTCGCATCAGTGAAGCCACACCAATGGACACCTCTCCAAACTCGGGAATCTCTATCCCGTCGGAGGTGCCGGTCAGTACAGCTCCTATGGATCTGAATGTTGCGACGGCGGTGGTTTCAACAACTCCGGTTTTTCAGGAGGTTCAAATGCCACAGGCCGTTGATGTGGGTGCAACTGTTCAACTGCCCCAATTTCCAAACCCTAGTTTGGACGGCTCAGAATCGGGGACAGATCTGTCCTTCAACGTTCTCTTTCAGTCAGAGGGGAACACAAGTGAAGAGAAAGTCAAGGAGGAGCCTGTGAAAGAGAGGAAGATGTGGTGGAAGCAGGTTGCCCGCAAGATCTAGTCTCCACCAAATCGCCGTTCAAATCGTCTTCGTTCTAAGTTTGGGAAGGGAGATGGTGGTCCTCCGGTGACCATAAATCTTGAGTCTTCTGATGCTGATGAAACTCCACTCTCTCCACCACAGGAAGCTGTCACTCACATGGCGTCGAAGCCGCCTCCTCATCCTCTATCTGTACAGAAGAGGAAGATGGACTCTGCTGCTCGTACCTCTCGGAAGCCTCCAAAACTCATTGTAAGTAATTCTTCAGATAAAACTTCGTCGGGGGATGATTCTGAGAATAGTGAGGGGGAGTCTGATCAGTCCAAGGGTGTATGTACTGAGTTTTTTACTGAATCTGCTTTGAGGAGGTGGGGTTGGTTTAAGGATAGGTGTTTTGCTTTAGATCGGAGTGTTGATTTGGATAATCTAGAGGTGTATAATCTTGGGAAGTTCCTTGATCGTGCTGGTTTGCTTAATGCTTGTATGTATGCTGGTCCGTTTATAAGTGATGTGGTGAAGCAGTTCTATGCCAATCTCACCAAGTCCTTCTCTAATGTCTCGTCCAAGAACTATGGAAAAGTGTATGTGCGGGGAAAGATGTTTCACATCACTCCCCACAAAATTAACAAGTTCTTTGGGAGGAAGGACTGTGTGGACACTGTGGTGAGTGTTAATGTTCTAGTCATGGCGAGGCTGTTGACGAGGGATAAGGAAAAGGAGTGGAAAGGGTCTGGTGTGAGTCAACATCATGACTGCAGGGCTGTTCATCTCACTTCTCTCTTTGATGTGCTGCACAAGATCATGACATTCAACTGGCTCCCTACCTCCAACAACACTGGTGTCTCAATTCAACAAATGGAGGTGTTGTACAAAATTGGTATGGGAATCCAGTTTGATCTGGGAAAAATTATCTTTGATGAGATTGCCAACCATGCTGAGAGAAAGTCGAAGACCTACCTGCCATATCCCTCCTTGATCTTTGAGATGCTCAAGAAGCAGAATCTCAAGCTCTCAGCGACTGACTCCTTCACTCCCAAAAGGCCTCTGTGGAGTCTTCATGCTAGTCTGCTCAGCAAGGATCACTTTGAAGACCTCCCCTGGAATGGAATTTATCCTATTGGTTCTTCCTCTGACCAAGACACAGACTCTTCTCCTGTGTGTCAATTTGCAGGTAGCATGCTGGAGCATTCAGGATCACAGTTGGTGTACATGGATACACTAATTGCATCTCTCGAGGATCAGCTCCAAAAAGCCAAGGCGAACAGAAAGGTCATCTTTTTTGTCTTCTCTTCACAAAAAGGGGGAGATGGTGCTGAGCCCAGTCATCGCTTCTGCTACGGTCAAGAAGAAGGGGAGAATGCAGATGAAGGGGGAGATGAAGACATGGAGGAGGAAGAGGAAGGGGCGGATGAAGATGAAGCTGGCTCGAGTGATACTGCTGCTGCTTAATTGTGTTTCTATGTGTGCAGGGTCAAAAACATTTAACTTTTCTGTGGATGGATGGGAACAAACAATTTAAATTTCTGCTGTGGATGTTTGGATATTATTTTCATCTGTTTTTGATGGTTTCAGTTGGATGCTTTTGATGGTTTCTGTTGATGATATCTTGAACTTTTTATGATGAATATTTCCTTGATTGAATTTATGAAGTATGTAGTTCTTTTGTGCTATATATTGCATGGAGTGTTTTTCTGTCTTAAACAGGGACGGATTGTGTTTTGTGAAGAAAGACAAAAAGGGGGAGCTTGTTGGAATTTATATTCCACGTGTAAATTCCATATTTTATTTTGTCTTTCTTCTGTCTCCACAATGCAGGTTACAATGGTGGTAACAATGGTGAGAACGTTTGACCGAGTCTGAAATCGTTGGAGATTCTTGGGGTATACGAAATTCAGTTGAAGATCAGTTGGAGAATCAGTTCGACCAGTGAGAAGAAAGGGGGAGAACTGATCATTGAAGAAGTGGAGAAGATGGTTGCGATATTCATGGGATTTGCGTGCAACCCAAGATTAGAAGATCTATAAATTGAAGAGTCCAACTCGAGTAGGATACATCTTCCTCTACCGAGTTTTTAGTGATAGATATAGATTCACTTGTTTTATCCTTTTTCAAAAGGTTGTTTAGTCAAGCTCAACTAGCCTTAGGTTAGATATTTTGATTTGCCTTTCACCTCGACTTGTAAATCGTTTGTTCACTATTAGTGAATTGTTTTTGGCCTTGAGGCACAACAAGATATTGAAAAATATCTTGCTAAAAATCATCTCTCGAGTTATTGTGTCTTTAGCATTCATTTTATTCCGCTGCGTCAGTGTGTACAACATTGGTTATCACAGTGCTAGTCATTGTGGTTACCGTTGTTAGAGCACAAACTCTTTCATATGGGATTGAAGCCCAGAAGAGAAGCTGCTCATTCAGCTGCTAGTTCCTCCAAGTAGTTGTTCTTATTATTGTTTTATGATTAGTTGCCTCATACCATTGTAATACCATATCAGCTCATCATGAATAAATAATATCTCTATTTTCTCGTCAATTATGACAACCTCTCATTGTTTAGGCTTAAACTGCATTTACAGTTTTTATGATATTTTACCTGCCTAACATCGATCTACTCGAACTGTTTTAACAAGCTAGTTCAAACAGGCTCTCTAAAATTGACTTAGGATCTTTGTAAAGTGTTGGGTTTTGACATCATCAAAAAGGGGGAAATTGTTGGGAACCCTCTATAGTAGTTTTGATGATGTTCTTCAAAACCACACTTAGGTTTATTTATTATTAAATAAGATAACAAGGCATGATATCTAGCTAAGATAGAATTGTGTTAACTCGCTTATTTTTTAAAGTATGTTCTCATAAATAGACTAAGGTTGTTGTCTATAACGGCCTCCTCTATTAGAGACCGGCGAGATCGTTGTTATCTTTCTTTGCAGGTACCTCGGCAGGACTTCAAGCTTATCCATCTAGCTGCCGATACTACCTCATGCCCTTGATCTATTGAGTTAGATCAATCCGCTTCAATAGCTGCCACATCACTTGACAGCTAGGAAGTCCCACGTGAAGTGCTAAGTCACGTCTGCAACGGCTAGTGCCACATCAACTTTTTTCCAACGGCTAGTTTGCAGAGTCTCTAATGGTTAGTTTTCAAAACTATGCCTATATAAAGCTTTCACATACAATGGAGCAGCTTACGGGAAAATCAAGATCTTACTAGCTAAATCGTTGCAGAAATTCTCTCACTACGTTCATATCAATCAACACTCAAAATTCCAAGAGTTTTCCCAAGTGTTGAAGATCGAGAAATTCACCATTGTTGTACTACTCAAGCTTTTTGCGTTTACTGCTGCATCAAGCTCATTGTATTCTCTCTCTCATATATAGTCTAGAGCTAGATAAGTTGAGATTGTAGATTGTATTTCGATATTTAAATCGAAAGTTGTATGTATGCTGTATGAAACTGATACTCAGTCAGTATAAAGAAGAGAGAAGAAGAATCCAAAAGTAAAGAGATCCATAGATCTAGCTTGATCTACCGTGGAAATAGGAGAGTTACCTCTGAACCACATAAAAGACCTTATGTTCTTTACTACTTATTCGTATCTCTCTCATCATTAACTGTTCATTCATTAATTAGCATACAACAGCCTTCCATCGTAAGGTTGTAAAGGTTTACATAAAAGAGTTTGATAGCACAACCTCACCACCACATTCCGCACATAGCAGTTTGATTATTCAAGCTTGTTGATTACAACGAGCTTGATAGACAATCTGCCTCACTCTGTAAAAGGACTGTTTGACCAGATTGTTCCTTAAGACAATTTGTTTTCTAAAATAAAATAAAAAAACGATTGGCTCTTGGTGTATTCCTCCCCCCCCCCCCCCCCCCATACACCAATTAACTCTTTCTGGGACCAACAGGGTTTCTATCTATCTTGCATTTTCTTCATCATAGGGAGTGAATCTTTCTTCCAATGCCAACTTTAACTTTTTATTTTGATTCATTAGTTCGGTATTGTCCTCGACAACCTCCTTGAATAAGGTGACTAGTTCGGCAATCTAGTGTAAGATGCTCCGCCTCCAAACCAAGAGGTTGGGTCGAGGCACATTAAGGGGGGAAATGGGGAACCATTATTGATCCTCTTTAAAAGAAAAAAAAAAAAAAAAAAGGTGACTAGTTCTGCTTACTCTTCGACAAGACACGACCTTGGGTATATCTTCATTTTCTTCGACTACACTTTCATTGTCAGCTAAAGAAAATGGAACAATTTGAAAGTCTTAACTTAGGTTGTTCGTTGATGGGAGGGAGTTCTCCGACGAAGCATTCTTCTTCATCATCGTCATCGAAGGCAAAGAATCCCTCATCATCACTTGACAAGATGTCGGAGAAGTGAGCTTCTTTGGTTTCTTCTTCAACAAGCATGGTTGCTCGTTGCTTTTTAAGCTACTTATCTTGCTTGGTGTGAAACTCTTCCCTCTCTACTTTGGTTGGGTCGGAGCAGTCTGTCTTGTAATGACCTGACCTACCACAGCCAAAGCATGCACCCTCAAGTGTGTTAGATTAATTGAATTTCGAGGGCTTACCTTCGCTCTTTTTGCTAGAGCGTTTAGTAATGCGGTTCGATAATTTTTTCTTGTTTTCTCAATCGAGTTTCTTGTATTTGGAGGCTTTGCCTAGAAGTTTTTAATTCTTCCTGGCAAACTTAGCTAAATCAAGAGCAAGTTGATCAACATTTTTTACAAGAGCCTCTTCTTATCAGCCATGGAGGCAAAATCCTTCTTCCATTTGTCATCAGCCTTGTTAGAGGATGAAGGTTGTGATGATCCATGAATATGATAAATCAATAAAAGAATTAGTCAAACTCTGCAAAAATTCTATATAGAATTTATGAATTTTCGAAATCCACATACTTTTCAAAGTCCACAAAAAATCCAACAAAATCTCAATGAAATATATCCCCTGTATCTCAAACCATTATTGCCTAAAAAAAAAAAAATCTATTGTCCAATCTATATATATATACTAAAACAAAATACCCATTCTAAGTTTTCCCTCCAAATTTCTTGATATGTGTGCTTCAATAATTTTATTTTATAAATTAATTATTTAGCTTATATTTTTCAGAGTCATATAACAACTTAGCTTATTAATTTCAGTCAAATATATTTCATTAATACCACTATAAAATTAATTTTCATCTTATATTTATAATCATACTACTACTCATTTATACAGGGCAATTGAAAATACGAGAAATATGGTAGTGTTAAAGATTTATTTTATGATAAATGATGTATTTTTATAACAAGGTGATTTAACGCACCTGACCACCGAGTTCCTCTTTGTGAAAAGTGACCCTTGTTCGATCCCTTGTGGGAGATATAAGGTGGACTTGGAGAATTTCTAGGAGTTTGTGTGAGCTTGGCTCCAATAATTGTCCAAACAAAAAATACATAGATTTAATAATTGATACTCCCTCCGTCCCACTTCAGTAGTCCTCTTTCTTTTCGGCACGGGATTTTATGCGTAGTGTTAAATTTGAAAAAATATGGGGTCCACATCTAAAGTAAGGGTTAATTTTTGCCTTTTAAGGAAAGAGGACAAGTGAAGTGGGACGGACGAAAATAGTATTGGGGACAAGTGAAGTGGGACGGAGGGAGTAGGTTATTAGGAATATTTGCTACACTCTTTCTCGATCGAGTAAACCCCTGCATCGCGGGGATACAATTCTAGTTACATTTAAAACAATCTATTGTCCAATTGGTTCATTTATTTACCCTAAATTAATACTACTGGCTTTGCCCGCCACTTTTCTTTCATCTTCTTCAGCCCGTCCAGCGTCTTCTTCGTCTTCCTCTACCATCTCTCTTTAAAAATCTATTTCTCTCCTCTTTCTTCATCACAAATCAACTTGCAACAAAGTAGAAGGGAATGCCCTAAATTGCGATAATCAGAAACTTAAAAGTGTTCTTCGTTGGCGCTGCAGTGTCAACGCATTTTTGCGTTTGAAAGAGAGAGAAAACCTTCATAAACGCAAAATGCGATGCGTTACCCAGTAGGGTCGGGTCTTCTTCCTAAATGCATTTTGCGTTTTCAGTAAGGGTTGGAGATGCTCGTAGAGACATGGATTGTAAATTCAATTTGTCAGCGCATGTCAAAGCACATAATGACTTTTCGAGCCAACAAAAGTTCTTGAGCTCGAAATTCCTGTTCTCATTGTCATGTCAGAAACCTCGAGTTGAAGCAATGGGTTTAAGGTACACACTTCGTCAGGCTGTTTTTGCACCTCCACCTTCTTTCATAATTTAGAAAGTGTAACATTGTCTCTAATATAATGTTTCACCTAATTAACTGAACATTAAAATCGTATGCACAAGACACATTTCATTGTAGAAGTACACAAGTGCACTCAGTATGCTTTGATAACACTTTGGACTAGATAAGAACGTGGACCGGAATCACGCTAATCTAGTTTGTTATTTAATTGTTGTTTCCATATTCTAGGCCTGTGCCTTGTCAAGTTCAAGATGTCACAAGGCAGAGTCAGCAACTTGAAAAGGTGAAGTATCATTTGGACATCCGTATGTCATTAATCCCTTTTGAGTGTTTACTTTCAATATGAAAAGATTCTTATAGAGCATTACTTGATTTCATCCCAGTATTGTTGGTTCACTTAAAAAAATTGGAACATCATATTTAAATGATCTACCATCCCGCTTAACTCGAGTTCTCCGATGTTTATTATACTGATTAGTAGTTAATGTATTCAATTGAGATGAGACTATGTGGTGGGTTGTCTTTATCTCATACGTTCTCCTTATTTGTACTCTTTGTTTCCTATAGAAATCAATTTTGTTCTTATGATCTCAGTCTTTTAGCACTTGTGCCTTTAATGCTTTAATTTCATCTTTTAGTGAATCAGTTTTGTACTTAAAGACTTAAAAAAGAACACATTTCTGTTGATTCATTGCCTCATTAGAAATACAAGGCTGCATATTTTTCTTTCCCTGCCTCAAAATGCTAAAATTGGAGCTTTTTCTGTTTTCCTCAAGTTTTTATTTGTATATGACACCAGCATAACTTTTTTTCTGCCGATCCTTTATATATCAGCTCTGGTAGCCTGATTGCTTATTCTGTACCTACTGGATGGCAATACCTTATACTTGGAAAATTTTCCTTTACAATCTTGTTATTATTGGTGGTCCTTCTCCTCATTTCCCTGCTTCGATGTTATACTAATGCGTAAACAAAATGTCATGTCATATTTCGTGGCTAGTATTTGGTTCCTCTTGACCTTCCTCATGGCATCTAGTGAAGCTTTTGAAGTATATATTGTATTGTTACAGTACAACAAGCATATTCATACTCTAAGCTCAAATATGCATCAACTAATAATTGGAGTGTGAACCTCAGCAGGCTTGGCAGCTGCTTTCCAGCCTTCAGTTATCTTCTAGAAGTTACAGTACACCTGGGAAAAGCATTCCTCTCGCAAAAAAAGACAATGTATCCATACCTGGAAATTCAAGACAAACAACACAGCGATTCCAATCTGATTTCAAGAGCATGGCTGCAGGTCGAGACCAAAAGGATCAAATCTTCAGTAAGGGTGATCTGCAAGCTGGGGGTACCAAAAGCCTGGACAGTTGTTTATCAACCGACACTTTTGAGGTTAAGGAAGCTAGACAGGTTTCCATTGGGCCGAATTGTCCAAACTCAATGACAAGGGATGAATTGCCGAAAGGAAGTGTCCATTATTCTGCCAGTAGATCGGCTATGCACATAAGTGCAAGTACTGTCCGCGTGTCCTCTTTTTCTGTTGGCATAGACGATGATGATGACATTTTGGAGGTAATGCATCCAGTGGCTTTCACTAAGACTTTCACTATGACACCGGGAATATTTATTGTATTCCGCATATTTCTCAATTGTAAGATAGCATAGCATTATATCCCAAATGCTAGTTTCTTTGTTTGATCATTCATTCATTCGTTACCCTTCTTCCTAGATGCTGTTTTGGTCTTCTGGGCATTTGTTATTTTGGCATTCTCAAAGACTTAGGCAGCATAATCTTTGTGAATTTAAACAGCTTTTAATGGCTAATCATTTATCATTGAACATTAACCAATACCATTTGCTTTCTGCCAACCTTCTGCCCTTTTATTGCCTGACCTCAAAGTTATTTATGCATACAAGAATTCCTTTTCTTTCAGAATATTGATGTGGACCAAATAGTTTTGAATCATTATCAGTCAACACCTCAACCATCAATCTCTAAGCTTCCGCCAGTTACTCCACACACAAACAACGATAATTTTCAGGGTGAGGGAATAAATTTGCCTCCCGAGCTGTGCTTGATGTGTAGTCATGGTTGCAAGGTATTTCTTTATTATACCTATTAATGATCCAGATATACAGTCATATTCTGATTCTGGACTTTGTTTGGCCAGCTAGGATTGTGCCCTGAAGCTCCAGACCACCTCAAGGACTTTAAGGATACTCTGATAGCAATATCAAATGATCTTATAGACAATGTTGATGAGATGGCTTCTAAGCAAGTAGAGGCCCTTCGTCATGAAAGGTGCGTATCTCTCTTGCCTTTGCCTACGCTTTCTTGATATTATAAATAGGCGTGAAAGACAACTTATTCAGGGCTCCCATTTCCAGAATTGTGTTGATACATGGATTTTCTGTACAGCATGCAACAATTAGTTTATAGCTTTGATTTCCAGAATGAGTGTATAACAGTAACATTTGATTTACTACTTGTGCTATACACCTTAATCCTAGTAATGTTGTCAAGGAAATTATTTATCCGACTTTTAAATTTAGGTTTCAAACTTCCAAAACTTATTATATTGATGATGTTAGGCAGCAGCTGAAGGAACAGATTAAGCAGCTTGAGAAACATATTCATAATATGCCAGTCAAAGAGGATAGAAGAACGTCTCATTTTTCAGCTTCCACAGCAACACCTATGGCTTTTGACTATGAGACCCCCACCACAATGCCGTACAAAATTGGTTGCACAAGGCTTGATTCTCAGTTTCAAGATAACTATGAACTATATGGGTCTGATAGATGGGGCTCATCATCTGTTTCTTCCCATATAGCAAATGGAATAGGCGTTTCAACTGCTCCGTTTGAGAGAACACCTTATGTGCCTAAGTATACGCATGTCAATTACATAGATGGTTCAACTGATAAAAAATGGAGCAGTCGGGAATTTTCGTGGACAAGGGAAATAGAGGTCATTTTTTTTTTTGGATTGGAAATCAGCTCTTACTCCAAGTTTCATTTATTGGCTTTCTAAACTTCTGTTTACCTGCTATTTATCAGGCTGAAAACAAAAAAACATTTGGCAATCATTCCTTTAGACCAAATCAAAGAGAGGTGATCAATGCTACAATGAGTGGACATGATGTGTTCGTTCTAATGCCAACTGGAGGGGGGAAAAGTCTGACTTATCAGGTTAAACAATTTCTTTACCATCATTTCATTTTTTTTCCCAACCTAAATATCTCTATGAGATTTTGTTTAGTTAAATTATCTCCATAGATCTTTTTCAGCTCAAGTTGAGATTTTAGAAAAGATTCTTTAATGATTTCCGATTATTGTCATTCTTACCTTACCAAGCTTGGAATTTTTAATGATTATTATCTTGTAGAATTCCTAGCGTGAATGAAAGTAATTTAGGGGGGTGGGGGGGGGGGGGGGGGGGGGGTGTTCAATTGATATTCAATTTTGGATTTAGAAAATCCAAAGACTCCATGCTCACCTTTTTATTGATTTACATGGATTTGTATAGACTTGACAAGATTGTGGAATGCATTTTTTAATTAATTTTCAATTAACTTACGTGGATTTCCAGACTCCATCAAACAACAAAATAATACAAATGGAAATACCTCCAACCAATCTATACACGAAATCCAAAACAGAGAGAAGCAAAAGATTTGTGCGGTACTAGCTTTGTTCAAAGAACAAATTAAAACAGCTAATTCATTTTGTAATTACATTCTAAGAATCCATCCAATAAAAATATCCAATCAAAAACAACAAACAACCAATCAATGCATGGCTCATCACACTCTAATTCTTCCCTCAAATAAAAGAACAACATTACCCAGTCAAGAACCCAACAACACCGAATGACTGACCAAGAGGAGAAGAAACAATCAAATGCCACCGAGGTTTACATATTGTTGCAGAATAAATAAGTCTAAAATTAAAAATAACTCAGCCGGAAATATACCAGAACCAACAAAGTCACGGGTAGCTTTGATAGGAACAGGGGTTTGATTATCAGATTTTCTTTTAAAGATTTTTTTTTTTTTTTTTTCATTAGAGTTTTCAAAGAGAATCCATAGAAATCCTGGTTGTTATTAGAGATTTCGGAGAGTAAAATTCATATATAAATTTTGGAAGAGAATCAATCAGAGTCTTAAAATCTATAGACTATTGAATACTTACAAATATTTTAAGACTTTTTAAAATCCATATTGAATACCTCAAGATTTTTTAAGACTTTAAAAAATCCTATTAAATACCTCAAGACTTTTGAGAGTCGAAATAATTCCTACAAACTCCACAACCAATACACCCCCCTTAGATTATACTACTCTAAGCTGATGACTATTACATGTTCTCTTTGTTCATAATAGTATGCAATATGAGGAATGAATTTATTTTTTATTTTTTTCCATGGTAGGTAGGTTAGAGTTATTTTTTGTGATGAGTTGCTCTAGCAATAGACAATTTCAAAAGAATGTCCTAATCTACAGTTGTAAAATGCTGATAAAAGTGTTTGACTTGAAATATTACAGAACGCCCTCAGGTTAAACATATACTGCAAGCCTAGAATATGTGTGTGAGTACTGCAGTACTAGTTATCAAAATCTTCCTAGTTTGTATTTTTCTATACTTAAGCAAATTCAATTTCTTTTGTTCTTGCTAACTAATATTTCCATTATGGACAAATGAACACTGAATCTACATAATTGATAGTACATTGTCAATTAATTGTTGCTTTGTGATTTTTGTTTTATTTTCTTCTAACATGATGTCAATTGTGGAATCTTGTAGCTCCCTGCACGTATATGTCCTGGCATAACACTGGTCATTTCACCTCTTGTTTCTCTTATCCAAGACCAAATTATGCACCTCTTACAGGTTATCTTGTCTATTGGACCAACTTAATGAAAAGTTCTTCATTTATTTTGAATGCATGCTATTGTATGATAAAATTTACCTGAACATTTATCTTTGTCAAATGGCAACCAGGCGAATATAGGTGCTGCTTATCTTAGTGCCAGCATGGACTGGACTGAGCAGCAGGAGATTCTTAGGGAGCTTAATTCAGAAAACTGCAAATACGAGCTTCTGTATGTCACTCCTGAGAAAGTTGCCAAGTAAGTATAGGTTCTCGTAGTTCTAGTACTCTGTTCTACATTACACACTCAGCCTTTTGTTCTTTGTTTCATGTGCTAGAGGCTGTATTGCCAATAAATGATCATGCTTATGCCATTTTTACTGATGCTTTTGCTATATAAATATTTTTAGAAATGCAAACCTAACAACAAATGCCATTTGAGTAGGATTATTTCCTCACAGAGGCAAATTCCCATCGAGATTGTTAGCTTTTTAGAATTTTAAGCCTTTTCTTAGAGACATTACATTTAATCTATAAGGACCTTTTTCTTTCAGAGTTGTGTGATTTGCCACATCTTTCTATAATCTAGAAAAGTTTGAAAAGATGAAAACATCAAGTGCAGTTTCCGGGATTGTTTCATTTTTAAGCAAGACAGTATGGTGTTTGTTTAAGGGTTCTGGAATGGATATTGGAGTTTCGAACCATAATGCCTTCTATAGTTGCCATTGACATTTCTGTGAGTTTGTAAACAACTTATTTTTGTTGTTTTCGTGCTCGTAGAAGTGACGTTCTTTTGCGGCAGTTAGAGAATCTTCATGCTCGTGAGTACCTGGCTAGGATTGTGATTGATGAAGCTCATTGTGTTAGCCAATGGGGACACGATTTTAGACCGGATTACCAGGTTGGATGTTTTAAGCTATTCAAATTGAACATCTGTCTCATGTGAGTGGTGGAATTGGCTACATATCATTTAGAGCTTTAAGTAGATGAATTGCTTGTTGGCTATAATAAGCACATGATAAACATTGTAATTACTTTATTTGCTGACGCGGTTCTTATCTTTTAAAATGTGACAAAAACTACGAATTCTTTTTCTCTCTACATGGCTTTTGTGGGATAAACAGCATTGATGAAACTTTTTCCTATGACGTGTATTAATAACTTTGGAAGCATCAATTTCTATCTTCTACACAAAACCCTTTTGGAATTGTTTGGCATTATTCAAATTTGTTTTTTGGTGTCTGTGCAGAGTCTTGGTATTCTGAAGCAGATGTTTCCAACTGTTCCTGTACTGGCCTTAACTGCTACTGCTACTATTAGTGTCAAGGAAGATGTTGTACAGGCTCTCGGTCTAGTGAACTGCATTGTCTTCCGGCAAAGTTTTAATCGTCCAAACCTGCGGTTAGTGCGAACTTAGAATTATATTGTCAAGATTGTGATATCTGATGGTTTGAAATATTTCAGATACTCAGTCATTCCCAAGACAAAGAAGTGCATACAAGATATTGACAAATTTATCAAAGAGAATCATTTCGATGAGTGTGGGATCATTTATTGTCTTTCTAAAATGGACTGTGAAAAATTAGCTGATACATTAAAGGTTGGTCTCTTAACTCTGATAACTCTGTAAGATGGCATAGTGAATATGTGTGCTGTCTTCTGATCTTGGTGTGGAATTGTTTCGGGTCTTTTGCTTGTTTTTTGTTGTTGCTTGTTGAAAATGAGATTAACTTTCTTAAATATAAAAGTAAACTAAAATTCTTCCTGTAAAAACACGATAGTGAATTAATCTGCCCTCTACGTTATTTTAGCTCACTTCCTAAATTTAGTTGATACTTCAGTCATCGAGTTGTAATAATATATTCATAAGATTCCATATGTTCTTTCTTAATAGTTTGGTCTTTTGCGTTGGGACAATGAGCAAGATCTGAATAGTTAATTGCTTGCAGTCACAGCAGGGAGAGCAAGCTATAGATGTTGTGCATGAGCTGTTAGAGCTGTTTAAAAATGTTAGACGTTCTTGCAATTTTATGTAGAAAGAAATAAAGAGAGAAAGAAAAAAATTGCTTGCAGTCACAGCAGGGAGAGGAAGCTATAGATGTTGTGCATGAGCTGTTAGAGCTGTTTAAAAATTGTAGACGTTCTTGCAATTTTATGTAAACAACTTAAGTTTTCAGGAGTATGGGCACAAGGCAGCATTTTACCACGGAAGCATGGATTCTGAACAGCGAACAATGATACAGAAACAGTGGAGCAAGGATGAAATCAACATTATATGTGCGACAGTAGCCTTTGGCATGGGTGAGAATTACTACATCTGTGCCACCTTTGAAATTTATATGTTGATAAGTGAAACAGTGGCCTTTGGCAATGGATGGAATTCCTACTCATGTGCTCCCTTTGAAGCTCGTATGTGTATTGACATGAGTCCTTATAGGTATCAATAAGCCCGATGTTAGGTTTGTCATTCACCATTCTCTACCAAAATCTATCGAAGGCTATCATCAGGTAATATCCGAAGTGCATTCTTTTTCCATATTCCTTTCTGAATTTCTTCATATTTTGTTGTACAATCAGTGTTGCGTATTCCTTATCCGTGAATATTACCATTTTGCACGTAGGAGTGTGGTCGTGCTGGTAGGGATGGCCAGCCTGCGTCTTGTGTGTTATACTACAGTTATAGTGATTATGTGAGTCCCAATTCTCCTTTGATCATAATTGACGTCTTAGTTAATACTCTTGTTCTCATGGGTTTCTCTGTTTTCTTTTAAGATTACTATCTGCACTTCTTGTTTTATATGTTTGCTTCATGGATTCTTGAACTTGCATATCCTTGTCTGTATTTTTTATGCAGATTCGTGTGAAGCATATGATTAGTCAAGGAGGGGTTGAACAAACTCCCTTTGCCTCTGGACGTAGTCGTATCAATACGACATCCTCTGGGAGGTTATTGGAGACGAACACTGAGAATGTTCTAAGAATGGTAGTGCAAAGTATTTGCTAAGCCTGCTTGGAGAAACGCCTTTAATTTTTTCAATTACTTGAAATGTTTTCAGGTAAGTTACTGCGAGAATGATGTAGATTGTCGACGACTGCTACAGCTTATTCATTTTGGAGAAAAGTTTGATTCCCTTAATTGCGAGAAAACATGCGACAATTGTTCCAAGAATCAAAGCTATGTTGAGAAAGACGTCACTGGCATAGCCAGACAACTGGTCAGGGTTTCCGAATTTGATAATTTTCTTGTCTTTCTCTTTTTGCTCAGAGAATAAATTGTATGTCTATTGCACCAAGCAAATTGATGTTGAAACTGCTCTAGAACATTTGTTTGTACATCATGCAAGTCCATTTACCCTTTCACTTGTGCAATATGCTTCACAGGTTGAGTTGGTTAAGATGACAAGACAGCAGATTTCAACTGTTTATCTGTTGGAAATCTACAGAGGTTCCTTGAGCCAATTTGTATGTCCTTATGCAGAAGTTTATTTCGCCTATCACTTTATTTTTGGCAATCTATCTTCATTGATTTGACTCATTATCAGGTCAAGAAACATGGATATGAAACACTGAGCC
Organism: Thymus mandschuricus; assembly: GCA_029379335.1. Taxonomy (NCBI): domain Eukaryota; kingdom Viridiplantae; phylum Streptophyta; class Magnoliopsida; order Lamiales; family Lamiaceae; genus Thymus; species Thymus mandschuricus. The sequence goes on from CM057072.1 coordinate 22,867,531, forward strand.
TGCATGGAGCTGGAAAACATTTGGCTAAAGGGGAAGCATCTCGTGTTTTGCGTCATTTGGTCATTGAAGATATACTTTTTGAGGAAGTAAAAAAGAGCGATTTGTATGGATCTTTGTCCTCAGTGGTAAAAGTAAGTCTTGTCATTTTGCGTTCTGGAAATATGAGGTTCACATGAACTAAAGAAATTGCTTCTCTTCTCTCTGACCCCCCTGTCTCTTTCCTCCATTTACTCTATCTCGATCTTTCATCTTTCATTATTTGCTTTGCTCGTTTAAGAATTAACTTCGTGCACTACTCTTTTTATCTACCTCAGGTGAATGAATCCAAGGCCAACAAACTCTTTAACGGAGGCCACACAATAAAGCTAAGGTTATGTTTCCTTGTAAATATTGCTGCCATGCTCTATTTTTTGGTTTGAATTCTTCTCTTGGGTAATGGGTAATTAGTTGCTCCCTCCGTTCTGTTCAAAATGTCTTGTTTTTGTTTGACGCCTTTTGAACTAATATAATGCTTCTAAAATCTGTCCATATTAGCAAATTATTATGTTCTCATCTGTTCAGAGAGATCTGTTAGGATAAAGGAGAACTAGCAGCCAAATTTATTGGGAATTCCAATAGAATTTATTGGGAAAGAAACTTGAAAGAAAGTACAAGCCATAGAGAAATTGCACAGATGCAGAATTCTCCTATTTCAATTTCCAAAAATGCACAAGCATCGATCTGTTCCAAAGAGGTCATAAGCAGTGAAGCCCTTACTTATTCTTAGTAAACTTTACTTACCAGGTTGAACTACCTAGGCTAGAAAAGAAATAAAACATTTCACTAAAATAAATAACTACCTGCCTTCATTTTCTTTTGCCTAGAATGGCTCTCTAACAGGATTTTTTCGCAATCTATCAATAACGATTATATATATCTATTGCTCTAGTAAGCTATTTACTTATCCACTTCGAGTCTGAAGGCTAGATTCTGCCATTGTTCTCCATTGCTTGCAATGTTTTGTTATTTTATCAACTTTTGCACTGATTGTGTGCTCTAAGTACTTGCGTATATGGGGAGCTCTCATCCTTCTAGTTTCTTCGACCAGCTCCTGAACTTATTCACGCAATGATAAGAATAACTTATTGATCCTATCAACTTTCTGATTTCTCTACTTTAGCAATTTGCATTTTTCTGGACTTGCTTTTGAAATTAAAATAGCTTCCATCTAGTGCTCACCTGCTTTCTTACGTTGTTCCACGTAAAATCTGCTTCCTACCATCATAACTAGGCAGTTGTTCACCTTGTGTGTAGCCTCATCTTCAGTAAAATATTATCACTCATTTCTAGTGGGACTATTCTGGAGATCATTAACTTTATCGTGGCTTGTCCTAAAACCATCCTTTTGTGGGAATTCAGATTCGCTTCATCTACTAAACCTCTCAAGTCAGGTAGATCAGAAGCCCCTCCAGCGATAAAATCATTGGCATTGGGAAAACAAAGCCCTTTACAGATGGATAACACAGTACAACCTCAGCCTGAAGTGGATGTGGTAGATCATATGGTTTCTATCTACTGTTTCTTGGTTTAAATGTTCAAGTCTACTTGCTGTTACTTATCCACCGTCTCTATCCTGTACACAGGGCCTCTCAGCTAAGCTGTATACTGCATTGCGAATGCTTAGAACCGTCCTTATCAAAGAAGCAGGAGAAGGGGTGATGACATATCACATTTTCGCGTATGACCATCTTAGACTGAGTAGTCGGGTTCACATTATTCCTTGAAGATTCCTCGCAATCAAGCATTACTTACATTCTACTTGTCTTGTTAGGAATGCTACATTGCAGCAGATCGGCAAGAAACTACCGAGAACCAAAGAGGAACTCTTAGAGATCAATGGAATTGGCAAGTAAGTAATCGGCGCTGGTGGAGTATTACAAGTTGTATACACGAAAGTCTGTTGTTGTAGTAGGTTAATTATCTGAATCCATACATTATGCTGCATGGGGCATTTGGATCCACCACTTTCCTGATTTTCCTTAAGAAATGTCGGGTGCGACTCTCAAATGTCGGCATCATGTATGGTTCTGGTAGAATACCTACTACACTAAGCAAGCACCCCTGATAAGCTAACTGCCCACATTTTCTTCATTTAAGGGCAAAGATTACCAAATACGGTGATAGGTTACTGGAAACCATTGAAGCGACTATCAAGGAATACCGCAAAGAAAAAGGGAGCAGCAGCAGCAGCAATGACAGTACGGACTCGAAAAGGCGACGGGATAACATGAATGCATCAAACATCAGTGACGATTTCACTCAGACCACTGCTCGGACAAAGAAAAGACTGGTAAAGAAACAGAGCGAAAACTCGCAAGCTTTCGGTCTTGCATATCAGACTCCCATCGAGCAGTTTGAGGACATAGACTTTAGCGACAATCTATTTGATGTCCAAGTAAGTGAAGTCGATAACAATAATGGGGCGAGAGTTCTACCTTCATGGTCAACCAACGGAACCTAAGCTCATGGGCGATCAAGGGGATGATGCTATTTCCTTCTCTTTTATTTTCAGGTGTTTTATAATGGGATGAGATTACTATACTTTACCCTCATTTGCACAATTTTAACTTGACTTAAAAGATTTTGCTATTAAAGACATGGTTTTTATTTATTTATTTATTTTCAAAAAAAACTCAGAACTTTTTTTTGGCCAGCTGTTACACCATGGAATACTTTTTATCCAGCGTGCCATAAATAATTCATGATGTGGTGGGCTTAAAATCTAATTAATTATGTAAAACATTTCGGCTACGGTTAATAAAATGGTCTAATTTTAGCTATTTTAGACTTTTTCTACCAGCTAGTCTATATTTATATATATTATATAAAAGCAAAGAACGCGGGGTATTTTTGTAATTTCACTTCTAATTTTAAATTTAAATTTTGATTTTTTAAAATGTAGCAGAGGGTATGTAAATTTTGATTAAGTAAAAAATTATTTTTAAAAAAAGAAAAGAAAAGAAAAGAAAAGAAAAGAAAAGACAAATAATACGAAAAATATTGTAATTTAACTCTCATGATATTACAGTTACATGCAGTTATGAAATACACCTATTCTGAAAGGGTTTGTTTATCCCGTACTGGTTTCAGAAAAATGAAAACGAGGGGTACTTTTGTAATTTCACTTCTAATTATTATTTTTAGTTATTCCATAAATTAAATATTAAAGAGACGTATACTTTCATGAAAATGTTTCTTCTAAAATTTTTTTACAGCATATTTGAAACGGCATATCACGCAATTCAAACCTTGATAGATCGGCTTACAGGGAGTTTACCCTTTCTAGATTCCTTAGGCATTGATAATCATGACGACTATGAGGGGATTGGATCGGAGGTCGGAAGATTGAAGAGATCTAGAGAAGGAAGAACCCACGAAACCTTTCTCTTACAGAAGTAAGACTTCTCCTTCCTCTTATAAATAAAATTAATGCTCGCATCTTGTTCGAGTCAATGGACTCAACAATAAATGGACTTCCAGAGCGGAAGGGAATACTTAACCCATTGATGCTTGAAGTCCAAGACCCTCTTCCGCAACTGAGGATCAAAAAGCACCAAATTAGATGACTTATATTTGCATATTTGTAATGACATATCACACGATTGAAACATTTGACAAATTATTCAATAACCTATTCTCTTCATCTAATTTTGACTTCTGATTTCTAAAAGGTATCATCGATGATGGTCAATCGGCATCAAACGGTGACATCCAACTGCATATTTGGAAAAGGGGAAATATTGTGCAATAGATATATATCGGAGCAACTTATCAAAGCACTCTTAGGGGACGAATCTGCTCATGCGTCAATACGAATTATTTAAATATACATGTAGTATTCGGGATTCGGAATTCTAATCGTCAATTTTAAATATTATTGGAAGAGGACTCATGCACGCAGCGCACCCTACAATTTATCCATTTTGCAGGTATGGGTTTATTTGTACTTTGATTGTTGTATTTCTAATTTCTGCAATATTCTTGGAAGCATCTTATAATTTTCATGCTTAGGGTGCTTAAAGCATATGTATGGTGCATTACGAATTGAGAAAATTTGTCAGCATTAGAATTATATGATTATTTTAGGTGGTAGTTAGTTAAACATTTTACTGTGCCTTTTTTGCTTCAATGATCTTTGAATAGACTATTTGGGTTCTTTCAAGTCTAAGTTATGGTTCTGAGTTGAGCTTAATATCAAATGCCAAAAATTTTAGGCCATAATCTAATCATTGCAGGGTGTTCTCAGTTTAGAGACTTACTTCTTAGTAAAAAAAATAAAATGGGAAAAGATATTGCATTGATTTGCAAATAATTAACTTGGTCATGGTAAGGAAGAAGGGTTGCACAGTACATAATGATGTCTAACACCATTTTGATTTTAGCAGATGCTAAACTCATTTTGCAATCGAGGTTAATCATCGACGGTATAATCTCACGTGACTCTTTTATTTAATTTTTTATGTTATTGTTATTTAATAAAAACTAATTAATAAATTTAGAAACATGAATGTACCGATTTGTACTAGAGTAACATAAAATTTTGATATTCACTATGTATAGAAATAAAATTCCCAATCTATTTGCTTTTTGCTTTAACATATATTATGTAAACGCATGAGTTTTTGTGGAAGATCCCAATGTAATTTTTTTTTTTATCAAATTATGTAAAAAAAAATTCTCATATAATAAATGAGTCAATTAGTTATCTTTGAATTTGTTTATGTATGATTATATTATCTTAGTAATACTTTATTCCGTAATCCATACATTACTATTAAAAATAATTATTGTATCAAAGTGTAATTTCGAAAAATATGCGCACAGGTTGCAAATTAAAGATATTAATTTAGAAGCAAATTAATTGGAATATTGTATTATTATTCATAGATAGATTTAAATGAAGAAAAGTCAGAATAGTAAAGTAGTGTAATGCTAAACAAATATATATGTAAACAATAATTAAATTATCATTTATAATAATGGAAATTAGCTAGAATAGTAAAAAATGAGCGCCAACGATATAGGAAATATTCAAGTAGGATCCTCTATTTCCATTTTTATGCACTGCATCGAATATTTATTTTTATCAAATATTTATTTTTATTAGTTTTATAACTTTTTATAAAAATAAAAATGAAATATTGTAAAAATAAATGAAATAAAAAATAGAATTTTAAAAATTCCCTAAAATTTCATTTATCGACCTTATTTTACTTAATAAAATTGAAATTAGATGCTAAAAATTAATTATGAATCCTAAAATATACGAGTGAACCCTATAAAATATTATAAAATTTTCCAAATAATAATAAGTCGAAATTATCGATCAAAAATGTATAATTTTAATATAAATCAACATTCGTACACTATTGATAAATGAAAATGAGGATAGAGGATCCCGTTTAGAAAATATTGTGTTTACTATATAAAATAAAAATAAAAATAGACATTATAATTGATCCTCAACAAAACAAAACAAAAATGATTCTAAAAAAATCATTTAAAATTTGATACAATTGTATTTGTGGAACTTAAATGAATCCCAAAATTCAATCAACTACCATGCATATTTTTAAATTCTACTATAAAAGACTAATTTCATTAAGAAAAATTACATTTTAAAAATAATATATCAAAAAAGTCAATATGATCCAAAATTTTTGTACAAAGAAGTAAAATATGAATCCGTGCATTGCATGGGTGGAATGTTCTAGTTATGTTAACAGCGCTAGGAAAATAAGAAAAAATAAATTATATATCATTAATGTTTAATATTTTAAAATATTAAGAATTAAAATTTTGTATTAAAAAATAGAATAAAGTTAAAATGAATTATTATAGAGGCAATATTTGAAATACTCATTTTCAATTTTTCAAAATAAATCTTATACACCAACTTAACTTCAATAAATTATACCCATATTTTGCTTTTTTGGACAAAATTGCCCTTAAATTTTCGATGAAAAATTCAATTGCACCGCTCTTTTTTCACTTTTTCAAAACTTTTCAATTAGAAAAGCGAGACTCCCCCCTCTCGCTCCGGCTCTCCGACTCTCCCCCCTCTCTCTCGCTCAACGCTCTCTCCCTCTCCCTCTTCCCCTTCCCCCTCCCCCCTCTTCTGGAGCAAAACTTCAGCTCTCGACTCTCTCTCGCGACGGCGACGACGCTCACACTATCTGAAGCACAGCAGAAGCCTCAACCAAACCCTAAATCGCCGTAGGAGATGGAACATCGACTACAAGTCACAAAATGCAATTCCAGGTACTATTCATGGATTTCGAAGTATTTTTGGTGGTTTTCTATATCGGTATTTTTGGTTCTTTAAGCCCTATTTTTTTTCGATTTTGCCGATTTAGATGTGGAATATTGTTGATTTTTGGTGGATTTTACCCTTCTAAAGAGGGGGATAATTCAGTTCGCAGATCAGGGAGGGTGACCTCCAACAAGTACAAAACTCCGCCGCCGGAGGGAGGCGGAGGAAGGAGCTGATCGCGGAAGCATGCAACATTGGTTAGATCTAAATTGAGTGAGTGGCCGGTGATTTTATCGGCTCCGGAGTTGACTTCGATGGGGGAAGAGAATGTGGGTTCGGGGGAAGCGGGGGGTCCGAAGAAGAGGCGGCGGCTCTCGGCGGATAGGGCGATTAAGGCGGCGTCGGCCGGCGGAAATGGCAATTCGAGGCGTCGGCTTCTCTCACTGACCGAACCGGCCAGTTCGAAGCCAGGGGGCAGAGGTTGCTTGAGCGAGAGGCGCTTGAGATCAAGAACTGTGCTGATGCTTGTCGGAGATGGCGGCGACTTCAGCATAAACGAGCGGCACTTGAGGTCTCGCGCGGTTAGGTATGTTGTGGCAAAATCGTCGGAGAGGAGGGCTGTGAGAAGTGAGAGGAAGGGAAGGCGGCGGCTGCGGAAATTGCTGGTAATTATGCTTCGATCATCGAATTGCCTGAGGATTATGAATTGGGAGGGAATGAGGGTGAATTCCCAGAAATTAAATTTCTAAATTGCCTCAAAAAAACCCCAATTTCAACTGAAACGCTCAAAATCAAGAACTAAGAAAATGGAGTTGCAGAAAGAGAGGAAGGAGAGAGTTGCTTCTGTGAAAAATGTTTGTTTGAGAGTTGAGCTGAACAAGGAAACGAAGCCATCTTTGGTTGAATTGCCTCGTGTTTCGGTGGAAAGGGACGGCGATGATCTCGATTTTGAGGGGATGAGTGAGAAGCAGTTGAAGCCCAGGGAAATTCAGATCAAACTGAAATGTGGATGAAAGTGGAGTTAGAATAGTTGATCCAATTGGAGAGGAAGAGGCGAAGTCGGAGAAAAACGAGAAGAGCTTGTGTTTTTTTATAGTGGAGCCGATCCCGGAGGCAGAAGCTCAGCAAAGATGGCAATGGTGGTACGACTTGAAGGTTAGTGCTTGCTCATTTTACTACTAGACCACATTTTTTCTCCCAATTTCATGATATGAACTTAAGAATATATATATGTTATTAAGTTAGCCGATTTTGACATCCAAGATGAATTAAAACCGGTCTTGCTCTAGCTATGAATGCTTGTATGATTGAAAACCTCCATAAATTGATATGCTTGTTGTGTTTATACTGCTAGTTTAATCTAATGAAACTATTCGATTTTCAAGAATTTTGTAGAAAATTGTATAGTTTAATTGAGGATGATTTTATCGTTGATTGTCTTCACCAGTTGCTAAATTTGGTGCAAAGTAATGGTTAATAAGTACTATGATTAAGTAAAGCATAAGTACATTATCTGTTATTTCATTTAGTTCAGCCGACTCAAGTAGACTGTAGTCGAGTGCTCATCATCGAAGAAGGAATGGATCTTCGTAAATTTGTTGTATTATTGAAAGAATCACCAATTTGTGTGTCTATTAGTACTTCATTTATCTGGCTTATCAGAATTGTTGTGTCTAGATGTGACATGAACATATTCTAACTGCAATTGATTTTCGACTCCACAGAGCAGAAACCTGGGCGAATTCCGAGCCAAGGGATTCAACCACAACAAGCCAACGAGGTGCAAGCCCCTTATCCTCCATATGTTCCTCCCGTTCCACCTCACCAAGCTCATGCAATCACAGTGTTACAACGCAATGGTGGCACGATGTCGCCCCAAGGCCATTCAAGTGTTAGGAGGAGCCCGAGCGAGCAATGGAGCAACGGCAAAAATCCGGCAGCGCACCACGCTGGACGGGCGTCCAACGTCTCTGGACGACCTTCCAACGTTGGACGGCCGCCCACTGTCACGCCAGCCCCTAGACGAGCTCAAGCTATTTCATCAGCGAAGCCCGCGCTGGACGGGCGTCCAACGTACGTTGGACGACCGTCCAATGCTGAAGAGGCGCCAAATGCGAAGCCCACCTTGGACGAGCGTCCAACGCCCAGAACGCACGCACGGAGTTCGAGGAAGCCGAGAAGGAGGCCAAACCTCTTCACAAGACGCTCAACCCTTATGTTCCACCTATTCGGAGTGTTGTGAGGAAGGAGAGAAAGGATCTCGAGCCTATCAACTCGTTTCCTAAGAGAGGAGATCCGGGAGGTTTCGATTTGAGCATTGTTTTGGATAGTGGAGAGACCGTCTCGGGATTGATGGATCTAGGAGCTGCGGTGAATTTAATGCCGTATTCTATTTTCGAGAAGATGAACTCAAGAGTCCTTCAATCTACCGACATGCGCATTGAGCTAGCAGACGGCACCATGAGCAGTCCTTTGGGAGTTGTGGAAGATGTCATTGTCCTCGTTGGTGGAATTCGAGTCGTTACCGACTTTGTCGTGCTTCATGAAGGCAAGGGAGCTAAGAGCGCAACCGGTCATCTACTCTTGTTGGGACGACCGTTTATGGCCACTACTCGAGCCCGGATTGATGTAGGTACCAGCACATTGAGCATGGCCGGCGAAGGAGGTTCGGTAACGTTTTCGGTTTTTGGAAATTCACCTTCTATTCCTACTTCCTCTCTTCATTCATGCTCTTTTGTTAAGCTTGCTAACCCTCTTGTTGAGGAAAATGTTTGTGAGATTTCTGATAGGGTAGCAGCTCTTGAAGAATTCCTTGACGAGGAAGAGTCCATTGAAGTTGACGAATTCTTTAGTTGTGTGGATGAAGAAGAGGACATAATTGCAGAATTTCTACGGAATTTGGAGGAGGAGGATGAAGTGGACGAGGAAAGCTCGAAACATGCATCGAATGAGGAAGTGGTCATTAACTCTTTTCTTTCTAACCTCACCATTTGTGAAACATCTTTTCTTGCAGAGTCTAACTCGAAGATGTTTGAGGAGGAGTTCGAACTAAGTGTGGGGGAGTCGAGAGTTGATGATGACCACGTTCTGGATCTTCGAGATTGTTCGAGAAGAGAGAGTGAGTGTGTCGCAAGGAGCATCAAAACGTCGTTTGGTGCTACGGGTTTGGGTTGATCGTATCCTTCGTCAAGCTAATGACGTTAAATAAGCGCTTGGTGGGAGGCAACCCACGTATAAAAAAAAAAAAAAAAATCTCTTTTATTTTTGTAGAGTAGGATTTATTTTCTTTTTATTTTGTTGTTTTTCGTTTGTTTTTCTTTTTGATATTTGTGCAGGGATTGGTTCTTAAGGATTGCAATGGCACGGAAGGCATCGAGAGGGAGAAAAAGGGAGAATTCGAGCACAATTTTGCGAGGGCTGTGTTGGACGAGCGTCCAACGTGCGTTGGACGAGTGTCCAACGTAAATTAACCCCATTTTATTTTCAGCGAAGGCCGCGTTGGACGAGCGTCCAACGTAAATTAAAATTCTCCAGTTTTCAGCGAATGCTGCTCTGGACGGGCGTCCAACGTACGTTGGACGAGCGTCCAGCGCAAGACGGGCCCCCAATTCGATTTTGAGTCAAATTTTTCCTAGGTTTCTACTTATCCCCTTTTCTTCTCCCTCTCTTTCTCACAATTTCTCTCCCAAGTGCAGAAAGAGTTGCAGCCACCGTCGTTCGCAGCCTTCGCCGCCGCCGTCGTTTTCCGTCGCCGCCGCCGCCGTGAGTCGCCATCGCTGCCGCCGTTCCGTCGCCGTGTTCCAGCCACCGTCAGTCGCATACCTGCACAGCCGCACGCCGTCGTCGCCGCCTGTCTCCTCACCGTCGCCGTTGCCCGCCGTCAAAACCCTCCTCCCAACCCAGATTTACCTTGGACGAGCGTCCAAGGTGCAGTGGACGAGCATCCACCGCCAGCTGCTACCCGATTCATTCTCGGCCCGTTCCGGCCCGTTTTCGACGTCCATTCTTCCCGTCTCATCCCTGTTCCACCCCTCTCACTACCATGGTTCGTGGGGAACTTGGAGAAGCTCGTCCTCTCACCGATGGACGCATTCCGTTGCATCGTCGCCCAAGCTACCACCCAGACGGAGTCTCTCAGGAACTCTTTGGCCGTCAACGGGGCCCATTCCCGACGGAGAGGTATGAAACCACGAATTTTTATCTCCATTTACATGGCAAGGATATTCGACCTCCTAGGCATTACAATATGGATTTTCTTCGTCGTTTACCTGTTTGGGATACACTTATAGGATACATCAATTGTTTGGGCCTTATGCATTTAATTACACATGCTTGGGATGGTCATGAGAGTCTATGCATTGAAATGTGTTCTAGCTTTCGTTTAGAACGTAACGAAGAGAATGAGCTTTGCATGTATGCTACGTTTAAGGGTGAGTTATGGGAGATTTCTAGGCGAGTGATGCATGAGGCTTTTGGATTTCATTTGGGTGATGGTTTATCTGAGTTCGTGCCTGCTGATTTCAATGTGTCCAATGCTTGGTATGCTTTGACGGGTGTTACAAATTATAAAGCTTCTGGGGTGCCGAGTGCTTTTATCAAAGATCATGCTTTATTGATTCTTCACCGCTTTTTGTCTTGTATGATTAGTGGAAAGAAAGAGCATAATAAAGTGAACGCTTTAGAGATTTATTTGCTCCATTGTGCTACTAACAATATTAGGGTGTGTATGGCTCCATTTATTTGGTCTCAACTTACTAATGTGCAATACAAGAAGGGAGCACACCCTACTTTGAGCTATATTGCTACAGGTTTGGCACGACATTTGCGAGTCGATATTTCTCAAAGCGCCGGTTTAACCCCAAGTAAGGAAATCACCCTCAATGAGCTTCTCAATGCTCATCTCATGCGAGGGGCGACCGAGTTCGTTCCAGTTCGGGAGAGAGCTTATGTTATAGCGTATCATGCATCTCGTCGCCAACGCGGTCTTCCAAGTCAAGAGTCGGGGGATGAAGAGGAGGAATATGAAGCCGGAGGCGATGATGAGGAGCAAGAAGATGATGAGGAGCACAATGAGGAAGAAGAAGAGGATGGAGACGAGGAGGAGCACCAATACGTCCCGGACGACAATGAGCGCCTAGTTCGCTATTACCCTCGGAGAGATCGAGTCCGGGCTCGTCAGGCTAAGGAGGCTGAGGTTCCCCCTTATTGGGCCGACTTTAGGACCGATTTTACACAATTCCAACAGAATGTGTTTAATCGGTTCGATGATTTGTCGACCCAAGTGACGGGGTTGAATAGCCGGGTGTCCCACATGGAGAGTCACTTGACGAGATATACCGACTTCTCGGTTGCCTCTACCTCCACTCCACCGGACCCGAACGACCCTCGTTGGTGGTCTCCTTATGATCCCTGTTGGCAAGATCCACGGTTCCAAGGTTTCTTCAACCCATAACATTGTTTGTGTCTTTTAATTTTTGTTTTGAGTCTTTTATTTCTTTCTCTTTATTTTTGTGCAATTTTACGCTTTGGTATTTTGTTTTGTGTTTGCTTTGTAGGTACTACTTGGAATTTCTCGGGATTTCAAGTGTGTTGGTCGACATCTTGCGATAAGTTCCTTCTATCCCTTTCCTTTTTATTTTCTCGCAATGAGGTCATTGCTTGATTTTAAGTGTGTGTGTGTGTGTGGGGGGGGGGGGGGGGGGGGGGGGGGGGGTCTTTGAAACTTTGGCATAATGTGTTTGTTTTTGTTTCGTATTTTGCTTGTCTTGATCGAGTCTTGTTTGGTTTGATTGAGTCTAATTGATTGAGTCTTCATGTTCTCCATGCTTAGGAATTTGGTTGAAGTTGAGCTTATATTCATGTGACTTAGGATCGATGTGAATGATTCGATGACGGAGTCTTTAGTTGTTGGAATTGATTTGAGCATAAATTAGGTTGGTTTAATCTTGAGTTGTGATTGACTATGATTCGGTGAATTGTGGGGCATGAATTGATTTGAGTATTGAGGAAAATGATTTATGATTTTTGGTTGAGTGATAAGTCTAGATTATTGCAATTTTGGATTGCTAGTTTACTTTCCCGTTAGAAAAAAAAAAAAAAAAAAAGAGTTGTGTTTATTTTTGAATAAAAGAGTTGATAGGATTCTGCTCCTCTTACTTATAACGTATGAAAATACTATAGGAAACCACATGAAAAGGCTTCGAGGGACCCTCGAATGATCACATTTCATGAAATATGTCCTAGATGATACTCGTGTATATTAGTATAAAGTGTTCGTAGGCATTCTACCCCTCTTGACAATGGGTACGGGAAACCGCACTAGGAGGCTCGATGTGACCCATCGATGATTAAACCTAGTGAATTATGTGCCATAAACGTTCACTCATTAAAAAAAAAAGTTGTTTATGTGTTGAATAAAAGGGGAAGTAGGCTAGACGTCTAAGTTGTGGTGATTCTAGATATTTTGTGAGATGTGTGTATCATTGCTTTTCCTCTTACTTGGGTTGATTTATAAGCCACATATTTTGTTGATGATTGGTTGATTGTAACTTGGGATTAAAGTGACCTCGTTTGAGTTTGTCGATTCCAATGATTAAATGCTCTATGATTTGAATTGTTTGGATTGAGTCTAAGTTGTGTGTTTATATTGCTTGAGGACAAGCAAAGGTCTAAGTGTGGGGGATTTTGATTGGTGTTTAGTTGTTAGGATTTTCGTCATGTTTTCGAGTCCGTTTTCGTTGTGTTTGGTGTCTTTTTCGTATGTCTTTTGCTATGATATGGTTGTTTGGAGCTTTGGCATTTGTAGGATCGATAGGTGGAAGAAACGGAAGGAAACGGGTCGAAATAGGCGAGAAAGGTGTGGAAAATCGAGCATGGAGCGTGCATGGGGTTGGACACCCGTCCAAGGCACTGGACAACCGTCCAGAGTACGCTGGACGAGCGCGCACTGACGGTGGACGAGCGTCCAGAGTAGTTTTCATACCTATTATATATACTATCCCTTGTGCACGAATTCAACAACACTTTTATCATTATTTAGCTTTAGTTTTCAGCATTCAAATACTCTAGATTAGTTTTTATTGTCGGATCCGAATTCTTCGTTTTTGCAATTTAATTCAAGACTTCTTCGTTTAATTCAAGTTCTTCGTTCTTCGTTTAATTCTCGTAAGTTCTTTATTGCTTTCGTTTACTTGTTTTAATTACTTGCTTTCGTTTTAGATTCGTTTTCTTAATTACCTCTTTTAATTTCCTTAGTTTAATTTCATTCTTTCGATTTCTAGTTTAAAGTTTAGATTCGTTTTTCTCAAGTTTCAATTTTCTCGTTTTTAAAGCTTTCAAAGTTAGATTTATTTTCCTTTAAATTTCCAGATTTCATTCATCATGTCTAAGATAGTTTATGCTTTCTTCGTTGCTTTCTTTATTGCTTTCTTTTCGATTCTTGCCTAGGTAAATTAATCGTTTTATTTAGTTTAATACTTAGATTTATTTCTTGAGTTCTTAGATTAGTTATTTACTTGCTTTTATTTATTGCTTTGATTTATTTTATTTGCCTAGGATTGAAAACAAAAACCCCAAAAATCTTATTTACTTGCTTTCCTAGATTTAGGCTAGATTAGGATTTACTACATAATTAATTGCCGTGTTAAGTTTTCCTTGAGGTTCGATACTTAGGTTTTACTTGCTAGTGCTATGATAGGATTTCGTTCTATTGCGAACACTTTTTAGTGAAACACAAACATTGTTTCAACTCATAGATTGACAACTTTCTGTCGCAAATATTTATTGATATGCTGAGATCCAAAACTGTCCTCCTCACAGCCCTTTCCTCATGGATGTTCTTAAATTCCAAACAGCTTTCGATTACAAGAGGCTATACTACTGCTGCCCTCAGCCAGCTACTGACACCATAGCCTCAATACAGTTGAAGAGTATCGGTCAAAAATATCAAAATCACCTTGTAGAGTGCCTTTATAAGTTTAGCATGGATGGAAGCACTATTGGCATCGAGCTTGATTGGTACAATTGGAACTATTTTGCTTAGTACACTTGAAACAATTGGAACATTTGGAACATTTATGCTTAGTACACATGAAACTATTGGAACTATATTGGAACAATTAGTTTACTTGAAACAATTGGAACTATATTGGAACATTTGGAACTATTATGTTTAGTACACTTGAAACTATTGGAACTATAATGGAACATTTGGAACTATTATACTTAGTACACTTGAAACAATTGGAACTATATTGGAACATTTGAAACTATTATTCTTAGTACACTTGAAACTATTGGAACTATATTGGAACATTTGGAACTATTATTCTTAGTACGCGTGAAACTATTGGAACTATATTGGAACATTTGGAACTATTATGCTTAGTACACTTGAAACTATTGGAACTATTGGTACTAAAATTACTCAATAGTTCCAACTTTATAACAATTACAAGAAACAATTACAAGAAACAATTTCAACTTTACTAGCTCTAACAAAGAAAAATGGAAGATTGAATGAGATGTGTGTAGCAATAATAACACAACAACAATGAAAAAATATTCATGTGAATCTGATCTCAACCACTACCAATACAAGTAATGCCAATTTTGCAGTCTAAAAAAGAATGACTTCAATTCATCATCTAACTAATTAAATGCATCTCTTCACTCTCTGTCTCTCCAACTCCACAGTATATCCCCTAATTCTCAAGCCAACGAGCACACCTTATCTGCAAATAATGATCAAAGTAATGTTATCATTTTAAACCAAGTGAAGATAAGTAAAACCAAATATTGTTTCTTAAGTATTGCTCCATTTCGTGTCTATTACAAATAGGAAAATAAAAAATAAAAAATGGGAGTCTATAATCAATCTAGAAAGCAGTAACAAAGGGAACAAGAAAAATAATACATTAAGGGATATTTACTTCGAAGATTATGGTGGATTGACTAATTTTATCCAACCTAATCTCCCATTAGGATTGCAAATTAGGAATATTGCGATAGAGTTGCTTCGTGTTCAAAGGAAGAGACATCCATTTAACCCCTAAACCCCTGCAGACATTACATTATGCATTGCCCATCTTCTCTTCTAACCTTAAATTCAACACTAATGATTAGTACAACATTAAAGCTGCGAAATCTACAACATTACCTCAAGAATTTGGAACAATTTAACACTAAAAGAACATATAATATATAAAGCAAGCAATCAAACTTCAAACAAAACAGGAAGCCAATTAATTAGAGAAGATAAAATTTGTTTCAATTTATGTTATCTTCATACACCCTAAAAATCTTTGCTACTCTCCCTCATCTATTATTGAACTTGATCAACAACCACAATTTCAATAGATTCAGGTGAGGAGGTAACATGTAATAGTAGTTGGCATTTTTTTAAAATCAAGATACATACCTGTATCGTGAGGGTGAGGTGGACGTGTCTTCTTTGGTCGGAGACAGGAGGCAACATAAACAATACGTAGGAGCAAGCAGCTGCATACGGCGGAGAAAAGAAGCCAGAAGTGGCGGCGGAATACTTTATGCATTGCCCCTTTTCTCTTCTAACATTAAATCCAATACTTATGATTAGTACAACATTAAAAGAGCTACAAAAACTACAACATTACCTCAATATAGCTAACACCGAAAGAAATATACTTCAAACAAAACGGGAAGAAAATTAATCAATGAAGATAAATTTTGTTTCAATTAATGTTCTCTTCATACACCTTGGAAATATCTACTGCTCTACCTCATATGTTACAACCATATACTATTTCTTCAAATCATATGAGAGACATAGACATGAGAGAGAGGGAGACAGAGGTAAATTAAAGGGGCTAAAGAGGCCCTACTTGATATGAGAACCAACTTGACTACATTAGCTCTTCTTGGTTCTTTTGCTCCCCTTTCTTCAAAAATTGATGACGAGAAACAGTAATTTCGTGGTATACCAGCCATATCGATTTCAAAATCGAAGCAAAAATAGAAAGAACAAATCAATAGAGAGAGATAACTATAAGATGTAGTTACCTTTTCTCTTAAGTCGGCAACAACAAGGAGCAACCATCAACAAGGGAGCTAGTGCTGGGCTTCTTCCTCGACGACGGCGAAGGACCAGACGGCCGCGGCCGTAGCCGCGGCTCCGGCGAAAGGCAGAAGACGCTCTTTTCCGTTGAGAGGCAGAAGACGCAATTGGATTCATTTCTTGTAGTGTTCAAACGAGTGAAATGGAGAAGAAAAGAGAAGAAGGATGTCGAGAGACTAGAGAGAGAGAGGTGTTTGCTGACGAGAGATGAGACAAGAAGGGGAGAAGAGAGGGGAAGAGCGGGGGAAATTCTATTAGAAGTGGGAGTAAAAGCTGGAGGAAAGCTGAGGAAAAATGCAAAACCCTAAGGTATTTTCGTCCAAAAAAGCAAAAAATGGGTATAATTTATAAAAGTTATCTTACCGGACACGTTTTATTTTTCAAAATTGAAAATGGACATTTCGCACCATTGTGAGATTATTATAAGTAGTATAACTAGGGGTGTACACAGTTTGGTTTGGTGCGGTTTAATGTAAAAACCAAACCAAACCACACAATACGGTTTTTTAAAATTTCGAAACCGAACCGAACCACATTAATACTAAAACCGAACCGAACCAAACCATATAAATGCGGTTTAGTGCGGTTCGGTTTGCGGTTTTAGTACTATATGATCGTATTTGAGTATGAATAGTAAAAACATTTTTTTATACAATCTCAATTGTTCATGAAATGAGTTCATAAGATAACGAAAATTATGGGATACATTCCAAAGAAAGTTATTTAATATTTCAATAAATATTGAGTAAGAAATATAGTTTGTAGTTTAAAAAAATTATTTTTAGAGTTGGATATAATCTTTTATATAAAACAGAATTATATTAAATTGTACTCTGTATTAAGTACTTATCTTTTATTATTACTTTTCAACTCTAAATGGTGATGTATTAAAATTGAAAGTAAGTTATGTGAAAATTAATAATTAATATTATATTTATTATAATTAAATTGCGGTTTTACGGTTTACGGTTTGGTTTGGTTTATATATTTTCAAAACCCAAACCTAAACCGTAAACCATAATTTGTGAAAATATAAAACCAAACCATATTTTTTTCAAACCATAAACCAAACCAAACCGCAAAATATGATTTGATCCGATTTGGTTTACGGTTTAAACCAAACTATGAACACCCCTAAGTATAACTAAGTATATTCAGAAAGGAAAAAAAAAAACAGTTGAACCACAATTAATGAATTAACCAACGAATAGAGTTGTAAAGTTTATCATGATACCTTTTGTAGTAGTGTTGTGCTTTAAAGGCAATAGCGAAAGATAATACTAATAGAGTGACTACTGCCCTTACATATCAATATATATTGATACATAACGATAAATGGGAAAAAAAAATTAATTTAGTCGAAGAAATGAAATATACATGATCTACACTTTCAATCCTATATATATATATATATATATATATATATATATATATATATATATATATATATATTCGGAAGAAGTAAAAGAAAACTTTTATTGTACATTAATTCAAAAGAATTTATTTGTTCAAGGTTTGCAAAAAAAATTGGACTTAAGGCAAAACTTCTAAAGTATATTGCTCACAAGCAAAAAATGTGGGACATGTTTTTGTTAACAAATTCATATATGCTTAAAAGAACAAAGAGTAATACTAAAGCCTACATGTAACACACAATATTCCCTCAGGAATGAACAAAAGGCATACAAAAGAAACAAAACCTTCAAAAGTTCCATGTTCTTCTTCTTCTTCTTCTTCTTCTTCTTCTTCTTCTTCTTCTTCTTCTTCTTCTAAATAAATTTCAAATCAGTGATTGAAAAATCTATAATCATGATCATCCAATTCAATGTCTAAAATACTTATCGATATTACATGACTTATATATGATTCATAGAATCTATCATGTTCGTTGCCACAGTTGAACCTGTAAGAAGAAATAAAAACTTAAGAGGACATGGATCCAATATTAATACACTTCTTATATTTGATCTTTCTTCTATTCGAGAGAATGACTTGAAAAATTCAAAATATAAGCTAATCTATCGGATACCAGAAAAAATTCATAAATCTAGCATTCTCCTACTAAAATTGTAGCACAAAAATTACAATAATTTTGAATAATAGATATTATAAATGATAGATCCGGGTTGGAGATCCACAACAATTTAAGGTATTTTTCATCATGTTTTGCAAAGAGCATTTATGGGTAAAGCGTTAAAGCAGTAAAGAGTAAGAGTCATACGCACGCAGAGCCACGAATGATTATTTTGTACAGATCATAATTCGCATAGTGATGACAAATAATAGTTTAGCTATGAGTAAGGCGTAAAAGGCATATTTAGCCATAAACTAGCAAGATTCATGGAGTTTTACACTCATATAAGCAGATAATGAAGAAATGGAACAGGAGAAAGGAGAGAAACAAGGAGAACGGAGCTCCGTCGAGCCTCATTCCCTTTTGGCAATGAGGGTTTTACCTTAGGCTTGGGGCGGAGTATAAGATGGAGATTCTTCCCGGCGTCGAGAAAAAAGGATGGAGGTGAAGGGAAACTAGGGCTTCCCGGAAGAAAGCTTTGAATGCCTTGACTGCTTGAGCTCGGAGGAGCTCGTAAGAGAGAGTATGGAATTGAATGGAACAGTACGCTAAGGAGCGTGTTGTTCGTAGAGAATGATGATGTTGTTGTGCATTCGCTTAGTATTTATAGGCGTGGAGGAGGTGAAAAGTGACCATTCGTGTGAAGGAGGGACAGAAAGGGAATTCCAACAGAAGCAAAGTATCCTTCGTCATGAAGGCAGTGGTCCTCACTCTATAGTACGTAGAGTCACGCGGACCGTATGTTACGCAGAACCTCAAGCTTCTACTAAACACTTATGGGATCTGGTCAAGTCCTTCTATCTTTGCAGATGCCTGCAGATCCCGCATGGCTTATGGGTGAAACAAGAAACCCACAGCTTCTTGCACGACATACGATTCTTAGTTGTATCGAGCGTCTGATGCCCATAAAATCTATTTGATAATATACTGTGATGTGGGCTAGCTTCTATTGATCTCTATTGGAATGAGTATTAATTTTTCTTAGTAACAATGCTAAGGCTTATGTCGCCTAGAGCCTATCATATCATTCCTTTTTAACAAGATTTCTGTATTTATCGTAGAACCTGGTATACTGGATAGCTTCTAGAAACTATATCCTTAAGTTGAAGAAGGTGCTCTTCTATATTAATTTGGTTTATTTGTGGAATATGGCTGATATTAGTCCCTATCAGCTACTCCCCCCCAGGTCCAGAAGCGTTTATATGTCGGCTTCTGGCAAGTGCCTCAGTAGGGACATTATTTTCACTTTGCCTCATCGAGGCTCTCTTTCGAATAGAGGAATATTATAATAGATATATTTTGTAGGGAAAAAGGCGCGTTACTTTTTGGGAGTAAAGAGGCGTTTCCTATTCTTTTATAGGCCGACGTGGAGTAACAAGTGGGGCATAGCTCTGCTCCCCTTTGGCCTTTTTAACTTCCTTCATTCTCTTCTTCTCCACTTTTACATCATACATCTGAGAAAAGTGGGAGCATCCGTGTTTTTCTACTCATCGTTTCCAGTGATTGCTTCGTCTTCCTTGCTCACAGGTAGTTTATTTAGCGTTCATTATCTTTATATATCTCTTTCTTACGTTTGTGCAGGTTTTGCCTATGAGGGGCTTTTCTTCCCCTGTCTCATTCATTTTTTTTTTTTGAAGGAATCGTTAATACCGATTTTTGTTTTTGTAAATCTAGTTTAAGGGTGAATATGATGAGCATTTTTACATGAAAATCTTAAGATTTCTTAGAAGATTGAGTTTTGTTTGCATTTGCTCCCAGCCATGAATGCTAATGCGGGGGACTTGCTACGAAAGATTCAGACGAAATTAGAACAAAGAATGGTTGAGGCCAGAATCCTCAACCCTGAGCCTATTTCCTCTTTAGAAGACGTCCCCGCATTACCCTCTACGGGCACTAGGGTTTCGGAATCGGACCATGAAATCCTACAGGAGACGATAATAATGAAACCTCGTTCAGAACTCTGCTTCCATGAACCGCCCTTAGTTGGCCACGGTAAAATCCTATTTCCTCTCCTCCCTTTGATTGAGGTAAGCATTGATGCTCCTTTTTCTGAAAAACGGGTGATTTTCATTCCTTTGCGTTTACAGAAGTGAATCAGTTTTCGACAGCCTCTTTTGGCACTCAGGCTTTGGCTTTTGATCAGTTCTTGGAGATTCTATCAGAGGTTGAGCAGAGTAGGGTGAAGGAACCATATCTGATCGGTGAAGATCGGTTCGCCCGAGGATTTATTTCGGATATCTAACTATCGAATTAAACCTATCATGCTCCTATGAATTTAGTGCGGAATCATAGGGGGTTTATAGATCGATTACCTGAAGAAGTAGAGAACTCGCGATTAGATCTTCTGATCTGTATCCCTGCTCGATTCTGACGTTGGATGGACAACGAACCTCGGAATCAGCCACGGAAAACGGGATCCCCACCGAACTGCTCTGCCCGGCCGCGCATCTCTCTACTCTAACCCTAGCCTCCCTTTCTTGTTCAGAATATTTAAGTGCACTCGTATATTCTGATCATTAGGTTTAAACAAGACCTTGAGGGGGTATATATAGAGGAGACCAAGGGAGACTTGGGCTTAAGTTGCAGGCCAGGCCTGCAACACATGGACTAGCCGTCCATAGCAGTATTGGCGCCCTCACTGGGCCCAATTAAGTGGTGGCCCACTTATTCCTTATACTGTGGCCTGTTGAGCTTTTTGGGCCAGATCAGGGATCTACTAGCTGGTAAAACCGAGGCCTCCCAATGGCTAAATTCTCCATACTCAGCCCAGAGTATAATTTAGTCCATAAGTACTAAAACATTCCACTAGAGTAATAGTACTGAATTACCTGTTTTACCCCTGTTGAGTTCAGGGCTAGTATTAGACTTAGCGACCCCCATATTTAAGATATCCCACATCCGTTGATTAACATTGAGCTTCTGACTGCTCGTGTTATTCAACTTCTTTTATATTCCTGAGTAGTACCATTCATACTTACTCATCATACCGGAATTTAATCCACCTGCAGGGTTTGGTATGATAGTCCTTAATGAATTCCTCAGGGGATGTGATCAACCTGTTCTACCATGATATGGTGCTCTGTTGCAGTTACACTAAGAGTCGTAGTAGTTATAGTTGCTTCCCAAGATACGGAGCATATTGAGTTACATATACTCTGAACTCTCACCCATGGTAAGTCAAAGAAGCATACTATAACTATACACCCTTAGGACTCAACCAGAGTTAAGGTTCATCTTAAGTCACCGAGGTCTTGATTCTTTCTACATCTGGTCAGAATAGAAGAATACACCTCACCGTGATCCTATCAGTACACGCACGTACTAGTATAGACAAGTAGCCAAGACAAGCTACTTATGCAGCCTATACTACAGCCTAAACCGACAGTTATATCCAGAACTGTCTCAACTGTGATACCCTTTTATATCTCTTGAGGAACCGGCAACTATGGTCTTCTGTGATCTACAACACACCATAAAGCCTACAACTTTGAGATAATGGATAGATGTTTGACGCATAGATAATAATTCATACTTAATCAGATAGAAGATTGTTAGTGGCTATGGACAACACATGTATACAAGCTAAAAGGCCTGCTTTCTAGTATACAAATCCATCAATCTCCCACTTATACTAAAGTAAACTTTTAGTATATCATGTGACAAATAGGCAAAGTGTCTACAATCTAGCATCTATTACACATCTTCTCCCACTTATACTCAAAGTTTACTAGTATGGGAGGCGCTCCTTGTGCATAGATCCGCTAGATCTACCGTTGAAGGGATTATCTCAACTTCCCCTTTACCTCCTTAGACGATTTCTCGTACAATGGTACTCTCTATGTTGTTACTTGCCTTGTGAGCTCTGAGTTCCATGCAGTTTGCAACTGCTCCAACATTATCACAACACAGTGTGATACCTTTGGGCAAACTGGGAACCAGATCTAGCTCATTCAGGAAGTGCAGGAGCTTCACAACCTTTTTGTGGCATTACAAGAAGCCACATACTCGGCTACATGGTAGAGTCTCCATGACACCCTCCCGCGTCACACCCTTCCAAGTGATAACTCCACCTCCCAAGGTGAACACATAGTCCGAGGTAGATTTCCTCTCATCTCAATCACAGCCTGGAAGTCTGAGCCCGTATACCTATCGAGATCATCTCATTGGACTGATAAACAAGCACATGATCTCTTGTCCTCTTGAGATACTTCAAAATGTGCTTAACAGCCGTCCAATGTCCCTGACCAGGGTTAGACTGATATCTTGCCACCATGCCAAAGGCATAGCAGATATCCGGTCTAGTACACAGCATTGCATACATGAGACTTCCAACCGCGGAAGCATACGGTATAGTCTTCATGCCCTCTATCTCCTCTTGTGTCTTCGGACACATGTCCTTAGATAGAGGTATGCCATGTCTGAAGGGAAGAAAACCCTTCTTGGCATTCTGCATGCTGAAACGGGCGATCACAGTATCTATATATGAAGCTTGGGTTAAGCCTAACATCCTCTTATGGCGATCTCTGATCACCTTGATCCCTAGGATGTAACCTGCTTCTCCCAAGTCTTTCATCTGAAACTGTTCAGACAACCAATCCTTTACGCCTGATAACACGTTCACATTGTTGCCAATGAGAAGTATGTCATCTACGTACAGTACTAAGAATACCACGCTTCCGTCCGAACTGAGCCTGTAAACACAGCTTTCGTTTAAGCACTGGACAAATCCGTAGGATTTAATCACTCCATCAAAACGAATGTTCCAGGACCTGGATGCGTGCTTAAGTCCGTATAAGGACTTCTTGAGCTTCCATACGAGATGCTCCTGGCCATCTTTCACATAACCTTCTGGTTGGCGCATATAAATGTCCCTACCTTTTTTCAAGGTACCCGTTCAAGAACACAGTCTTGACGTCCATTTGCCAAACCTCTAGGTCTAAATGTGCCGCCATGGACAAGAGTATTCTGACGGACTTAAGCATGGCAACCGGCGAAAATGTCTCATCATAATCGATTCCCTCTTTCTGAGTGAATCCCTTCGCCACCAATCTAGCTTTGAAGGCTAAAACCTTCCCGTCAGGTCCTCTTTTTCTCTTGTACACCCACTTGCAACCGATGGGCTTTACCCCATCCGGCAGCTCCGCAAGGTCGTACACGTCCATGTTAACTATGGATTCTATCTCCGAATCCATAGATTCTCTCCAGGAATCTGCATCCTTGTCCTCCATCCCTTCCTTGTAAGTCCAGGGTTCGATCTCATCATGTTCGATACCCGAGAGTAGTTCAGTGGATTCTCCCACGAACATGAAACGGTCCGGTTGACGAACAACCCTCCCACTGCGACGAAGCGATGGTGGAGATACAGTATCGGATAAGGGTGCAGTTAGTGGTATAACCTCTTGTACTCTCGGCTGTTCTGGAATACTGGCTACTGCTGATGCTCGCAACTCATCGAGCATTATTTCACTCCTTATCCGATGGTTACTAATAAAGTCCTCCTCTAGGAATTGGGCATTAGTGCTCACAATGACCTTCTGATCCTGGGAACTATAGAAATAACCTCCTTTTGTTCCCTTTGGATATCCTACAAACAGCCTAACCTCAGTCTTAGACCTCAATTTGTCGGCCTCCTTAGTCAGCACGTGTGCTGGGCATCCCCAAACCCGAATATGACCCAAGCTAGGCTTGCGCCCTGTCCATAATTCGGAAGGAGTTTTAACCGTCGACTTTGTAGGTACTAATTGAGGAGATAACCTGCTGTTTCCAAGGCATATCCCCAGAACGAAATTGGCAAGGATGCATAGCTCATCATCGATCTAACTGTGTCTAAAAGAGTACGATTCCGTCTCTCAGCTTCACCGTTCTGTTGGGGAGTACCGGGCGTAGTTAACTGAGATGAAAGCCCATTTTCTGACAAGAAAGTTCGAAACTCAGTTCCGAGGTACTCGCCACCTCTATCAGAGCGAAGTGACTTGATACTTCTACCCGTTCTCTTCTCCACTTCCGCTTTGAATTCCTTGAATTTATCAAAGCATTCGGACTTCCTGTGGAGTAGGTAGATATAACCGTATCTCGAGTAGTCATCAATAAACGTGACGAAATACTCGTAACCTCCTCGAGCTTGAACAGACATTGGTCCACACAAGTCAGAATGAACCAACTCCAAGAGCTCTTGGGCTCGATATCCTATGGACTTGAAAGGTCTGGTCACCATCTTTCCTTCCAAACACGATTCACATGTTGATAAAGGTTCTATTTGGAAATCCAAAACACCTTCTTTTATCATCCTTTGAATCCTCTTTTGGTTGATGTGACCCAATCGTAAGTGCCATAATAGAGTTTGGTTCGTTTGAGACGGATTCTTCCTCTTTTTAGTATTCAATGATGAGGAAGCATTATAAGAAGAAGAATCATTCATAGGACAAGTAATGGTATAGAGAGACCGGGACAATGTGCCAGAAACTATAACCTCATTGTTTTTCATGATAGAAACACCACTATCAAAACAACTGAATATCCGTGAACATAAAGTTTCGCCAAAAGGCAGGCACATATAAAATGTCTCTCAAAACCAAACTTGCATGTCCAAAATCAAACTGAATATCTCCAACCGCGACATCTGCAACTCTCGATGCATCGCCCAAGGAGATGGTAATCTCGTCATCATTCACCTCGTTTATCCGCAGAAAACACTGCAAGGTGTAATGCATATGATCAATTGCTCCCGTATCTACTACCCCAGCCTGGGTAGAACATGCAGCTGATCATGACGTACCAAAATTCTTCTTCTTTAGAGGGCAGTCAGCCTTCCAGTGTCCTTTCCTGTTGTATATGAAGCACTTGCCCTTCCCCTTTGGCTTTTCATGCCATCGGTAGGCTCAACACCTTTATCTTCTTCCAAGCTCTTGTTAACTTGCTAGTGTTTGACACCTTCTTCCTCACTTTCATCTTTCGATGCCGTCTGAGGAGCAAACATAAGCACACAATCTTCTTGACTCGCAAGTTCCATATCATCCAATTTCTAGAAGATTTCCGGGAGTTTTGGGATATCTGCAATATCTGCCAAGTGAGAACACAGGCTTGCAACCCTGGCGTCAGAGAGTATTTAACTAATCTTAGTCGAATCGTTACTCTCATGCCACAACTTGTGTAACTCTCTATCTTCAATCGATGATACTAGAGCTTTCAGATAAGGTGTAGTGAGTACTAACTTGTACTCTTCATCAACAAGGACAATATCGAGATTTATTCCTTCACTCCAAATAGTTGGAATCCGTGAGAGGACTCGAAGTGAGAACATTTATCAACGGGCCTAAAGTCATATCTGATAAAGCAATAAACACGTAGACACAAGTAAGAAAAGATCATGCATCAATTCGTAACGAAAATTATTGTAACCTTTTGATAAACCAATAATTTCAAAACCTTCAACAGCCCAAACAATGCGGATCGCAAGCCACGTTCGTGTGGACGTTTACGCTCCCACTGTTTGACCAGATACTCGGATCTATAACTCTACTTATCTTGCCAACCTATCCTTATGGCAAATAGAGCTAATAGTTGAACCTTACTAGACCATATTAGATTAGAAAAGGGACTCCGTTGGGGAGTTGTATTCTAACTAATATCTAAGCTTTTAACCACAATCTTAGCCTAACTTGGAAAAAGCACTATTTTCCTTAAGCTATCTTTGTTCAAAAACCAACTCCAGAGAAAACCGTAGTTACTGTTCCGAGCAAGCCACGTTAGTGTGGACGTTTACTCAGAAAAGCTCCCACTTCTCATTTTGGTTAGAACATTTTTGTTAAGAAACCCTAAGTCTGGCGAACTCGTTCGATACGATGTGCAAGCCACGTTCGTGTGGACGTTTACACACTCGCACCAAACTTCACCTTAAGGTTAGTTGTGGAGGTCTTAACATTTTCTATACCAAAAACGTTTTTATCTGCTTAGTATTTTTCTTTCAAAAGGTTGTCGACATGCTAGATCACGTTGTCACATAATCCTAAGCATAATTTTCTAAACGCAGCTAATAAACCATGCTCGCAGAAAATTTAAAACATGCTTATATTGACAATCCTAAAACATGCTCGACTAAGCGCAATTTAATCACCTCGACAGGCAAGACATGCTATAATAAATAAATTGCATCCATAGCATGCTTAAGAAAAACGAGATAAAAACAAAAATAAAACTCGCTTTTCGTGGTGTGACGACCCGTCTAAACTATTACATTAAATAATAAAATCCGAAACAGGCTTCGGTCTTGAATAAGTCCTCCGAGTTGATCTCCCGTTTCTCCCCGAAAATAAATAAATTATTTAGATAATTTATTTTCTAATTTTCGTTGCCATTGGGCTTCTCTAACCGAGATTGGGCCCACACCACGTGACCCAATTCTCTCGAAAAGGCCCAAACCGCGCTCGTTTCACTCTTATGGGCCCACGAACCCGAAACCGACCTAACACGGCCCGAATTCGCGACTGGGCCCGAGCCCGAACGCTGGAGGCAGCCCGTAAACACGAACGGGCCGGGTTGGAAAACCCTAGGCCCGTCCACGGGCTAGGGCACGGGCGCGCGAGGATGCCCGCGCCGCGACCGACCGCGTGAGGCGCTGCCGCCGGCCGCCTCCGCCTCCCTGGCGCCGCTGCTGCTGCTGGGCGTCGTTCCCACCGGTGGCACGGCCGGCAACCGCCCCGGCGAGGCTCGCGGCGTAGAACCCTAACTAGGGTTCCGCCGCGGCACCCCTCACCTCGCTGCCGCCGTTCCAGCCGCCGGCGACGTCCGCCGCGGCTCCTGCTGCTGGTGTTGATGTCGCCGGCGTGCTCCGCTGCTGCTGGACGTCCCTCCGCCGCCTTCGCCATCGCCTGTCGCCGCTGCAACTCGCGGTAGAAAACCCTAGGCGGTTCCGCCGCGGCTGCTGCTCTCCCGGCGCCGCTCCGACGATCTGCTGCTGCCGGCGACGTTCGCGGCCACGTCGAGTCCGTTGCCGGACTACGTGGTCGCCGTTGTCGGCCCCCATGCAGCCCACGACGTCTGCCACGGCGTCGAGCCCTAATTAGGGTTCCGCCGCGGCGCCGTTCTCGCGCCTCCGGTGCTGCCGCCGCTCTCCGGCCTCCCCCAGCCTCCTCCGACGACGTGCAGGCTCCAGCAGCCTGCTGGAGCCACGTCGCTCATCGGAGAAGAAGGAGGCAGCCCCGTTGGGCGACTCGCACGCGCGTGCGGTGGCGCGTGTGATTCACGCGCCGCCCCGTGCGACGGCGTCCAGCTGGTGCTCGTCTCCTTTGTTCTTCGTCTTTGTCTCGTCCAGCAGGTACAAAACGAAATAAAACCTATCTAATCCTATTCTAGATCGCACCTTATTATCTCGCGATCAAAAATTACATAGATTTGCCAAATCGGCCCCGAAAAACGACAAACACCACGAAAAGCGACATCCTAATCGATCTAACATGCATAATAATCGATAATTACTCAGATAGAGCCGAAAATCTGATCCTTGGCTCTGATACCAACTGAAGGAACCATATCTGATCGGTGAAGATCGGTTCGCCCGAGGATCTATTTCGGATATCTAACTATCGAATTAAACCTATCATGCTCCTATGAATTTAGTGCGGAATCATAGGGGATTTATAGATCGATTACCTGAAGAAGTAGAGAACTCGCGAATAGATCTTCTGATCTGTATCCCTACTCGATTCTGACGTTGGATGGACAACGAACCTCGGAATCAGCCACGGAAAACGGGATCCCCACCGAACTGCTCTGCCCGGCCGCGCATCTCTCTCCTCTAACCCTAGCCTCCCTTTCTTGTTCAGAATATTTAAGTGCACTCGTATATTCTGATCATTAGGTTTAAACAAGACCTTGAGGGGGTATATATAGAGGAGACCAAGTGAGACTTGGGCTTAAGTTGCAGGCCAGGCCTGCAACACATGGACTAGCCGTCCATAGCAGTATTGGCGCCCTCACTGGGCCCAATTAAGTGGTGGTCCACTTATTCCTTATACTGTGGCCTGTTGAGCTTTTTGGGCCAGATCAGGGATCTACTAGCTGGTAAAACCGAGGCCTCCCAATGGTTAAATTCTCCATACTCAGCCCAGAGTATAATTTAGTCCATAAGTACTAAAACATTCCACTAGAGTAATAGTACTGAATTACCTGTTTTACCCCTGTTGAGTTCAGGGCTAGTATTAGACTTAGCGACCCCCATATTTAAGATATCCCACATCCGTTGATTAACTTAGAGCTTCTGACTGCTCGTGTTATTCAACTTCTTTTATATTCCTGAGTAGTACCATTCATACCTTACTCATCATACCGGAATTTAATCCACCTGCAGGGTTTGGTATGATAGTCCTTAATGAATTCCTCAGGGGATGTGATCAACCTGTTCTACCAGGATATGGTGCTCTGTTGCAGTTACACTAAGAGTCGTAGTAGTTATAGTTGCTTCCCAAGATACGGAGCATATTGAGTTACAGATACTCTGAACTCTCACCCATGGTAAGTCAAAGAAGCATACTATAACTATACACCCTTGGGACTCAACCATAGTTAAGGTTCATCTTAAGTCACCGAGGTCTTGATTCTTTCTACATCTGGTCAGAATAGAAGAATACACCTCACCGTGATCCTATCAGTACACGCACGTACTAGTATAGACAAGTAGCCAAGACAAGCTACTTATGCAGCCTATACTACAGCCTAAACCGACAGTTATATCCAGAACTGTCTCAACTGTGATACCCTTTTATATCTCTTGAGGAACCGGCAACTATGGTCTTCTGTGATCTACAACACACCATAAAGCCTACAACTTTGAGATAATGGATAGATGTTTGACGCATAGATAACAATTCATACTTAATCAGATAGAAGATTGTTAGTGGCTATGGATAACACATGTATACAAGCTAAAAGGCCTGCTTTCTAGTATACAAATCCATCATAGGGACCGTAATCAAGTCGAGGTTCGCGATCTTCAGGACGGTCTCCGTGCTAAGGAGAAATATAGTTCTACTCTTGAGCTACGCCTTGCTTCATTATCGGGGCGAATAAGGGAATTAGATATAGCCCTAGAGGCTTCATTAGAATGAGAGTTGGAAATGAAGGCAGACTTTGCTATGCAAGCGGAACGCCTAACTCTTACTCATGAGCAAGAGTTGGAACGTTCCTGGACTTCTTCTTTCGTGGAAGGGATGAAGCAGGGCTCCGATGAAGGCGTCTCCAGGAGGATACAAGTTTGCCGATCTAACTTTTTGATGTCCCCCTATGGTCAAGCTTTCATAGACTCTCTGGTGAAGCAATTGCCTGAAGCGTTTATCAATTCTCCTTATTTCTTGGCCAGAATGATAGACCCTCTCACTAGTTGGGCCGGCGATATTGTTTTCGAATGTTGTAACCAGCTGGGCGTCCTGGAGCGTGCTAGCTCCATCAAACTGATGCCCATAATACATTTGTTTGAAACAAAGCCTGAAGCCCTCAAGAGGAACTGTTTCATTCCTACTGGGGAACCTTGGTTCATGCCGATATTAAGAAAAGCTGCTGAAACACTTCGCCAACCCATTGAAGCCCTTGAGGGCTTCCCTACTTGGGATGCTCCCCCTTTCCCTCTTTTTTCCATTGATACTACCGCCATGCAGCTTATGAAGAAAGCCTTTGATGAGGTGCCTCCTTTTCTCTTTGCTAGAGCTTTGCCTGCCCACCACGGGTTTATTGTTATCTATTTAATGATTCTATTTATATCTTCAGGAACTAGTGAGAAGGGAGGTTGCGGGTCCCTCCTTTTCTCAAGGAACCACTCCTTCCGCACGTATCCTATCAAGCGAGGAGGATGGCTCAGGGGCGAATGATATCTTTAACGTTCCCCTAGGCCATCCCATGGATAATTGGATCTTGCCTCCAACTGATATTTCCCCTGTTCCCAAGGGTGAAGCTTCAATTTCTTCTTCGTCCAGTTCTGAGGACCTAGCTTTTATTCGAAGTCCATGTCCTTAATTTTGTTGCTTTGGATAAGATATTTGTTGAACAACCTATTTTTTGGTGTTTGTGGTGGGGTGCTTTTTATGACCCTGAAATCGTGCTAGCTGTGGCACCAACAATCGTTATTTCTGATTTAGGCCAGATGCTTCTTCGAGGCCCTGTTTATAATATGTTTCTGTTATTTCTTATTCAACTTAGAATGTTATCTCTCTTATTCTGGCATTTATAGGGGCTTTACTTTTTACCCTGTTTCTACCTGCCGAAGTATTCTAAGATGGTGAGGTAGATGATATTCCCAGTGTTCTTAGGGTGATGTGACAAAATAGTGGAGTAATATCTTGGTGTAAAATAGCGTTTTAAGATAATGAAAGCATTTTAAGATAATGGGATATGGGTATCCCCTACTCCCCCCCCAAGTGAGGTGTAAGGAGCTGAAGGAATTACATCTCATTTGAGGGCTAGACACATACGAAATATAACTACTTTAAGGATAAAGGGGTATGATCAATGTTTCATACATCAGTTAATCATGCAATAAGGGTTTTTCAAAAACGAATAAGGGGTCATAGCCCATCGTACTTTCTTCTTGAGAGTAATTCTCAGTTTTCCCTGCATATTTTTAGGGTGATACCTTTTCTTTGCTTGTTGTCTCCTCAACATTTTCTTGGTCTAGTACTTCCATTGCACTTTTGACTTTCGCCCTTGCCTGGGTTATCAGAGCTTCCCATTGCCTTTTCATAATTGGGGCATGGCATATGCCTGCTACTTCAGCTTCAGGTCCTTCACTCTTGTTCGTCTGTTGGAGCAGTTGTTTGGCTGGGTCCTGGGATACCATTTGCTTTCCAGGAGGGTTGTTGCTGGTGATCAACAAGTGTTCCATCGAAACAGAAAGGTTCCGGCCTTCTTCTGCTGGGGTTGGGGTTGTAAGCCTTTTCCCCTCGAGTTTCATCTCATATCTTTCGGTGGTGGGTTCTGCCATCGGCCTCTTCCTAGCCTCTCCCGCTTGCACCGATTGGACATAGCATTTCCGTGAGACCTCTTGATCTCCCGATATTTGCCCCACCTGATTTCCCACGGGGAATTTCATCATCAGATAATAAGTGGAGACCACTGCTTGGAACGGATTTAATGCAGTTCTTCCTAGAATGATGTTATAGGAAGATGGTTGTCGCACCACCAGGAAGGTGACTGGCTTTGATACTCGTGTAGGTCCTTCGCCCAGAGCGAGCATTAAATCAATTGATCCTAGCGACATCACAGGGTCTCCTGAGAACCCGTGCAGAGCCGTAGTCACCCCATTTAAAGGCTTCTGGAGGCTCATTTGGTTAAAACAGCTTTCAAATATGACATTGACTGCAACCCCTGCGTCCACAAAGACCCTTTGGACCTGATACCTTTCTATTTCCACTGTGATGACCAATGCATCATCATGCGGGTGAATCACTTTCTGGTTATCTTCTGGCCCGAACGAGATTTCTGGTGGGGGTAGGCCTGCTTCGACCTTCCAGACCCCATGCCTTTCATGCATATGTAATTATCTGGCAGATGCTTTTCTGCTTCTGTTGGAGTCTCCCATAGTTGGTCCTCCATATATCATTTTAATAACACCTTTGGGCTCGGACCCTTGGCTAGCGTCAGTTGCTTTTTCAGGAGCTTCTTTGCGTTTCTTATTTTGTTCTGTCTCTCTTTTGACATATTCCAAGAGTTCTCCTTCCTGTATTAACTTTTCGATGGCAATTCTTAGATTCCTACAATCGTTGGTCATATGACCAAAGTCATTGTGGAACTTACAGAATCTTTCAGAAGGTGGATTTCTTGGTGGCTGTCTATGCCCGGCGGGGATCTGAACCCCAGGTTTTCTCAGGACCACTTCGAGCAGATCAACCAGTTGCTTGATTAGTGGGGTAAAATATCTTAGAAATCTTTCATTCTTGTCAGTTTTCTTGGCATCTGGAGCTGGTCTTTTTCTTTCTTCCGGCTTCTTTTCTTTTTGAGAGGCCAACTCAGCCCTCTTGCTGCTCAGAGCTTCCTCCATATGGATGTACTTTTTGACTCTCGTCAGTAATTCTTCAAAAGAAGTAGCTTCTTTTTTTATGAGGGAAGCAAAGAATTGCCCTGGCTTCAGACCGTCTACACAGGCATGCACCTTTAATTTCGGCTCTACTCCTGGGATTTCCAAGACGGCCTCGTTGAAGCGTGTCATGTAGTCTCTCAGACTTTCGTTGGCACCCTGCTTTATGGTCGTCAGATGCAAGGAGTTCCGAGTAGTCCTTTTAGCACTGACAAATTGCTGTAGAAAAACCTCTTTCAGATCCATGAAGGAGTGTATGGAGGCCTTTGGCAACTGCTTGAACTAGTGTTGAGCAGTTCCTGACAGGGTTGTAAGGAATACCCTGCACTTAACCCCTTCTGAGTACTGATGAAGGAGACATAAGCTTCTGAACTTCATCAAGTGCTCTTCAGGGTCTCCTTTCCCTTGATACTCGCAAGAGATTGTTTTGAAACTGCTGGGAACAGGATCAATTTGGATGTCCACTGAGAACGGGCTGTTCTCGTCAATGTATAGGGGAAAAAGCTCTGATTTGTCCCCTCTATTCCTATTGTTTGAGGAAGGTTTTGGATTTTTTTCCTTCCTTTGGGTTACGGAATTCTTTTTCACTTGTCTCCATTTCTTTTGAGGCCCTTTCCACGGCCTGCTTTTGTTCCTTCAGTTTTTTGACTTCTTTTGCTAAGAGTTTCATCTGCTCTTGCTGTTGGGCATACTTCTTGGCCCATGCATTTTCAGTGTTCTCATTAAGATTTCCTTCAAGTTCTTCAGGACCTTCCTCATCTGGGGATTCCCAATCAGTAGAAAATCCCTCTTCCTCTTCGGCCACTGTCGGAGGCAGCCTTGAGACTAGCTCTTGAGTTATGCCTTGATGCATAGGCTTCTGTTTATGTATTGCGGGAGTGTTCTTACTTCCCCCTCCTTCTTGGGTCTCGCCCAAGGGATCTGTGTCCTGAGGATTTGCTCCTAAGGTGTGAAGTCTTTTTTCAACAACCCCCTCTACTACCCCTTCAATAAGGGCTTTCATTTGCTGAAGTATAGCTGGAGAAAACTGAGCCTCCATGTTGACACTAGCCTCTGTCATCATAGTGCCTGTTCCTTTGTTTCCAATTACAAAATCTTCTGGATTCCCGGTGGCTTGACCAGCCTCCTTGGAAGCAGCATCTGATGCGGCATTCATTCTTATAAGAATCTGCAAAGATTTGAGGACGTGTAAAGGATTAATTCCAGATGCTCTTTGAAAGAAACTTGAAATATACGTAACTTGTTATCAGCAAGCTTTCTGCATTTGAGCATTATTTAGGGTGGCTTCAACGAGTATAGCTTATTTGTTATAAGACTCTTAAAGGGGGTGGCCCCTGCCAGTATATGATGAAGGTAAGTAACGATTTAAAGATAGGAATTTGATTATGATAAAGGGTTTTGACACAGTTTCCTCCTCTTGACATGAGGCATCTGATCATGTGAGATTTAGTTGTAATATACTTGCCAATTTAGCAGATCCTTTTATAACCGCCAACCATTTAAGGTGGCTTTCACAAGTGTGGTTTACTTAATATAAGGCTTTTCCAGGATGGCTTTTGCCGGAATGAAGCTGAGGTCGGTGACATCTGTCTTTGCGAAACCTATTTTGTTAGGTTGTTTATTTCCCAAGGCTTTCTTTATGAGGCCTCTGGAAGGGATCTGATCAGAAGAAGAGGTTATTAAGAATTTGTGTGGCATCTTATTTTATTAAGCTTAATACGATATGCCTCGGCCATGTAGGCCCCTTTTATAATTAGCACCTATTTTATAGGTCTTTCTTGTAAGATATTCCCTGTTAGCCAAGGATTATGAGAGTGATATCCCTTATGTGGGATTTCTGAGAGCATTACTTATCGAACCGAGCTTACGAGAACTTGGTCTATTTTGTAAAGCTTACATAGGCGCTACTCATCGGATTGGGCTTATGAAAGTAACATCCTCCTTAGAGGTTCATAAAGGTATTGTCTATAAAACAGAGTTTTTTGAGAATACCACTTATGAGGCGGGATTTAGGTGAGATTTTACCCATCGGAATGCCATGGGTAAAACTTACAGGTGTGATACATAAAAATATCGCCTTTAGAGCAAGGCTTAGGAGTGCATTGCCCATTTAATGAGACTTATAAGGAATTTTGTCTATCATATGCAGCTTATGAGGATGTTGCCTACTGAGTAGGGCTTAGGAAAAGTTCTGCCCATTGCATGGGGCTTACGAAGGAGTTGCCTATTAGATAGGGCTTTGTAGAAGGTTCTGCCCATTGAATGGGGCTTACAAAAGAGGTGCCTATTAGATAGGGCTTCGTGAGAGGATTGCCTATTAAATAGGGCTTATAAAGTGTTCTGCCCATTATATGGGGCTTACGATGATATTGCCTGTTAAACAGGGCTTTTTGAAAAGGTTCTGCCCATTATACGGGGCTTCTGAGAGAGTTGCCTGCTGGACAAGGCTTCTAAGAGAGGGCTCTGCCCGTAATACGGGGCTTACGAGAGAGTTGCCTGTTAGACAGGGCTTCTGAGAGGAGGTTATGCCCGTTATTCGGGGCTTACGTGGGAGTTGCCTGTTAGACAGGGCTTCTGAGAGGAGGTTCTGCCCGTTATTCGGGGCTTACGGGGGAGTTGCCTGCTGGACAGGGCTTCTGGGAGGAGGTTCTGCTTTCAGATGCGGGCTCCCTTCATCAAAGTGAATGGGGTAACCACGACATCTTTCGGCCCTCCATTTTTTTAGTGTTTTTATTATTTCATGGGTTTTGAAGCCATGACAATTCAGGGGCATTCGACTAGCTTTAGTAGTGAGGCTTATTCTGTAATCATCAATCTTTTGCAACTCATAAATGGGTTCCATATTGAGCAAATAATAGGCAGAATTGTATGCTCACCAAGTACACAAGGTGAAGCGGATGTGTCTTGAGATTGCTGCAGTTTATGACCCGGCTTTCTTTCGGATCCTTCACAACCTTAAGATTTTGACAAACAGCAATAGATTAGCCATCACAATTCATGTCATGAAAGAGGTATGGCCTTGAGATCACTTTTAACTACCGTGTTGATGTGCTATGAGCAATGTAGCCAAAACAAATTCATGGTATACATACTAAAATTCTCCAGGAATAATATAAATCTTGCATTCGATACACATTCCTTCTATTAGATAGCCACCATTCTAGGTGATCATCGAGATAGAGTAAGTGACAGGACAAGTTTATGCACATATCATCAGAATCAATTAAAGCTTCAAAGGTAAACAGGGGATTAGCCCACTGAACCCATGAGTTTTAACAGTACTTACAGATATCAATTCTTAATTCACATTCAAGGAGAGAAGATCAGTCTCTCAAACACAAGTTTCCTTTCAATCGAAGTGTTTACCACAATTTCCATTTCAGAGGAAACTTAATCCTAGAATCACACCACGCTCAACAGCTCATAATCGTGGAGATCTTAGCAAATATCAAACAACAGCATACCCATCTGGGTTTCCGCTAATTAGACCACAAACAGGGCCTTCCCAATCAATGTAACATCAGATTTTCTCATATTCTCCACATAAGGACAGAATAAAGGGAAATCGCAAACAGCATTATAACAATGAGCTGGAATTTTGCATAAAAAACAGGGGAAATCGACATCTCAACTCAAGGAATTCCCACAGACGGCGTCAGTTGATAGATTCGGGTTGGAGATCCACAACAATTCAAGGTATTTTTCATCATGTTTTGCAAAGAGCATTTATGGGTAAAGCGTTAAAGCAGTAAAGAGCAAGAGATTCATACGCACGCAGAGCCACGAATGAGTATTTTGTACAAAGCATAATTCGCATAGTGATGACAAATAATAGTTGAGCTATGAGTAAGGCGTAAAAGGCATATTTAGCCATAAACTAGCAAGATTCATGGAGTTTTACACTCATATAAGCAGATAATGAAGAAATGGAACAGGAGAAAGGCGAGAAACAAGGAGAACGGAGCTCCGTCGAGCCTCATTCCCTTTTGGCAATGAGGGTTTTACCTTAGGCTTGGGGCGGAGTATAAGATGGAGATTCTTCCCGGCGTCGAGAAAAAAGGATGGAGGTGAAGGGAAACTAGGGCTTCCCGGAAGAAAGCTTTGAATGCCTTGACTGCTTGAGCTCGGAGGAGCTCGTAAGAGAGAGTATGGAATTGAATGGAACAGTACGCTAAGGAGCGTGTTGTTCGTAGAGAATGATGATGTTGTTGTGCATTCGCTTAGTATTTATAGGCGTGGAGGAGGTGAAAGTGACCATTCGTGTGAAGGAGGGACAAAAAGGGAATTCCAACAGAAGTAAAGTATCCTCTGTCATGAAGGCAGTGGTCCTCACTCTATAGTACGTAGAGTCGCGCGGACCGTATGCTACGCAGAACCTCGTTGTTGGTCCCGGTTTGTTATAGGAAAAATACGTAGAGGGGGGGGGGGGGGGGGGGTGAATAAGTATTTTGAAGTTTTTCAACTTCAAATTCCTTAACTCAGAGTATGAAGTAAAGTGCTCATAGAAATACTAAGACCTAGCCGAGAGCTAGATCTAAAGCAATCAAGAATCTCTTGACCTAAGCTTAGAGCTTGATCAAGAGTGAGACTTTACTCTTGTGCGGAATTCGGTGAGCTAATATCTTTTCCTAAGTAATTAAAAACTTCCAAGTTATGTTTGTTTAGATGCACATGCAATGGATAATCAAACAAGTAACAAGTTTAGGGTTAGAGAGATACGACACAGGGATTATAGTGGTTCGGAGATAAAGCTCCTACGTCCACTTTGTTGCACTCGGCAACTGTTCTCTTCACTCAAGAACTTGAAGGTTACGGGTCCTTCAAAAACCTAGTCAAGATCGAGCTTCACTCGCTTGGATCTGACAGACGCTGGGTGATTCCGGGTTCACATCAAAAACCTAGACTGGACTGGAAGCTTCACTCGCTTAGTCCGAACGACAGGAGATTGCGGGCTCTCCTTACAGCCTAGCTTCGATCGAGCTTCACACAAAGGATGTAGGTGCAAGCTTGGATCTAGACTCTATGATCAAGGCTTCTACAATTGATGAAAGTAGGGCCTTGGATCGAACAACCTAACGACGACGAACTCAAAAACCTATCAACAGTTTAGGGTTTTTGGTATACGACGACACACTATGAAGAGCTCTTTACAATGAGTGTTAAGATGGGTAGAGCTCTTCTTCTAAGCTTGGATATGGAATGGCTTAGACTCTAAGTGTGAAGGTTGTGAAGACAAGTTCCGATGAGACTGGAACTCGGAGAACACTTGGAAACAAAGACTCGAAATTTGCTCTAAGGACTGGGAGTGTTTGTTTGCAGTAGGCGCTCGAATGCTCAAGTAGTGTTCTACTTCTCTTTGTCTTCATCCTTCACTATTTATAGGTGGAGGGATGCCGAGATCCGTTGCTTGGTTGGTGGCTTTGTCCCTCCTCCTCTCAACAGTACTTGCACAGGCTGGCTGCTTTTCAGAAGCGCAGTTTTGGTTCTTTGCCGAAATTGGCTAAGATCCAATTGTAACAGTAACAGGAGCGACCCAGTACTGTTGCGGCGCCCTTGTCGGCCTGGCAGTCAACTCCGCTGCTCCTCTCCGCAATCGACACGTGGAGATTTCACAATTAATGCAAAGATCTCCAGTCGACTGGAGTTCAAAATCGGAGCGGGAATTGGGCTGTCGCTTTCTGGTAGGTAGAGGCTCGCTTTGCTTTGAAGTTGTAGCGTCCGCTTTAGTTGAGTCACTTCGTAGTCATTCTGTAGTGAGTCGCTTGGGAAGTAAAGTTCCCTAGTGACTGCTTTGGAAAATGCTGACCAGAGTTGACTCGCTTTGACTTTACACTGTAGCGCTCGCTTCGCTTCGCTTTGGCAGACCACTTTGAATCTACTGTAGCGCTCGCTTCGCTACGCTTTGGCAGACTCACTTTGAATCTACTGTAGCGCTCGCTTCGCTACGCTGTTCTTCGGCACGCTTCACTTCAACTCGCTAAACTTGCTTCGCTTTGGAAAACACACTCAAGCGAGTGGCCTTCACTTGAACATTTTGAAGTCTATACTCTAAGCAAAATAAAGAGCCTTCCTAACAGAGTAGGCTTAGAAAAATTCTAACCTATTATCTACATCAAAATGGGTTGCTTGGGAACAGAACGCTTTGGGGTTTTGGGATCAAATCAAAACAATTAAGTGTCCCTTATAGGTTCCCCCTTAACATGTTGTTCTTAACAATTCCCAACAATTTCCCCCTTTTTGATGATGCCAAAACCCAATGACTTAGATTTAAAACAATCTAGCCTATCTAACCGTGGAGGGAACTTCAAGCGACTGCTTCCTTTGCAGACTTCGTTTGAGTTATTATTTTTTATTTTTTTAAAGTTCCTTCCCCCTTTTTTTTTCGGTTAAATTGATTGAGTTTTGTAGCATAAGGATAAAATATCCACAAAGCTATTAAATAACACAAGAGGGACAGGAAATAAATTGGATAGATTGAACATCAGTTCACAAAATAAGAAGCTTGAAACTCAGAGGTTTCCTGCAGCTTCTTCCTTGTCTTCCTCCTTCTCCTCCGTCACCTCCTCCCTCTTCTTCTCCTTTTCTTTAGTAAAGTAAGCAGAGAGGACGTTCAAATCCAAGGTACCAATGGTGTGGATACTTGGTCTCCTCAATCCGCTCTCCAATCTGAACGCTTCGTTCACTTCCGCGTCTGTGATGCTGCGATCAGGAATTCTTGTGCCTGGAAGGAATGGCCTTGGAAATTTCTTCACTTCAGGCACCTTGATGATAAGAGATTTTGGCTCTGCAAGCTCTGCCATGGCGAATATTTTCCTCCGCATAATCTCATCATATGCGCAAAGGAAGTTGTTGAGAGCACTCATCCGAGAACACTCATCCTGCAGTGGCACTACTCCCCAGAAGTAGTAGGCTTTGATGAAGAGTTCCTTGTAGAGTAGCCACTGATCACGGAGATCTCTTGGAATGAAGTCCTCAATCTCCCTTGCATCAGGATGCTCATTCCTCCTAGCTGCCAACTCTTCCTCTGATCTGCTAGCCAGCACCTTCATGACTGCGTGAAATTTGGCACTCGACTCAGTGCTCCAGATTGGACGCTTCTCGTTGAGACGCTTTCGAATGTAGTCTTGTTCCTCCTTGAGAGGGTAGCGTTCGGATTCGACCATTTCCTTTCCCGTCACGTCGCATGCATCAATTATAGCTTGGGTCTTGCATGCTTCGGATTCTTCGGGCATGAAAGGAATGAAAGCACTTCTGCAGATGGCGGATTGGATGAGTTTTACTTCGTTGAAGTGTTCCTCGATCCGGCCATCAATGACCTGCAGTCTCTTGGCTCTTATCCTCTTCTCCTTCTCAACTCCTTCCTTCCAGTCCTCTTCTCTTTTCCTCCTTCTCTCCTGCTTCTCAGCCCTCGAAGCGACTGCTTGTTTGACCATTTGGCGCTTGGCCGCGGGATCGTGTTTTGAATCTGGTGCAGCTCGCTTCAGTGCTTGCTTTGGTGGTGGGGGAGGTGGCATGTCCTTCTTAGTTTCTGCGGCTTTTGGAGGGACGACTGCTTGAGCAGATGAAGTGGCCCCAGCAGTCGTTGAAGCGAGTGCGGCAGTTGAAGCGGGTGCGGCGGCTGAAGCGGGCGCTTTGGAACCTGAAGCACCTGCATGTGTTAGCTTTTTCAAATCAAGCGCACGCTCCAACTCCCAAGCCATGGCCTCATCCTCCTCGATTTGGTTCTTCCTTTCCTCCTTGGTCAGTACCACAACAGGAGGATGACGTGCGATTGAAGAGGCAAGTACTTTTTCCTCATTTGGCATGCGGGGCTCTTCGGGCTTCTTCATAAGCTCCTCCTCAGTGAGCTTTACTTTACCCTTCTTTGCACTCAAGGCCCTCGCTTCGTCATCTACTTCCTCCTCCTCACCTCCAACACCACTGCCTCCCTCCAGCATCCTCTCCACACCAACTGCTCCACCATCACCTCCTTTCTTCACTTGTCCTTCCCCCTTTTTGGCATCATCACTGCCGGGGGTTAGAGTGATTGTCTTTCCTGTGATCGTCTTGTGGATGGTGTTGATAGCATTGAGAATGGCATGCAGCATTTGCTCGGTTTTGTTTACAAAAGTGTGCTCCTTGGCAAGCACAAGTTCTGCAGTTTTAACACTGATTTCATCGAGCAAGTACTCACATTGTTTTTCCCTCTCCTTCACTGAGAGCATCAACCTTTCCAGTGGCTCCACCGACTTGAAGCGAGCCTCCAGCTCCGCTTCAACTTCACTCCTCAGATCCTTCTTCTCTTCCTGCAGATTAAAGTACCAGAACTCTTGGGCCGCTTGAAGCTCTGCCTTCATTGTTTCAAGGCTCCTCTCTCTCTGATTTAGAGAGAGATGAAATTCGGCACCTGCAACAACCTTCTCGGTGTAAGCTTCTCCCAGTTCTTAGACTTTCTGCAGTAGGATAGATAGCTCTGCACTCTTCAGATCAAGAGCCTGCGCACTCCTCCTTCGACTCTCAAGCTCTTTCTTGTCTATCTCATTCTCTTGCTTGAGTTCCTTCATTTTGTTTCTGAGTGAGTCGAGGGTCTTTTTGGTGCTGAGCAGCTCACTCCCCTTCCTTATCAATTCTTCATCTCTCTTCTCAACTGCCTCCTTCAACTTCTTCACCTCCTTCTCCAAATCCTCTTTCTCTTTGCCAACTGTGACCAGCTTGGCATTAACCTCCCTCAAGCGACTCCTTTCCGCATCAAGCGAGTCCTTGAGTTCGGTGATGGTTTTTGTCTGGTCTCCCACCAGCTTCACCTGCGCCTCCAGCGCCTTCTCCTTCTCCTCTAATAACCTTCCCTTCTCCTCCACCTTTCCCTCCAGATCTCCCTTCTTTCTGTCAAAGTCTTCACGAAGACTCTTGGCCTCCAGCACTCTCCTGTTCACCTCTTCCTCCTTCTTGGAGATCTCACTTTGGAGATTTGAGATCTCCACCTCCTTCGCCTCCATCCCCTCCGTATGTGCATTGATCAGCAGCTGCTCGTGAGGAGTTGGCACTCGCTTGGGAATCACAGCATCTGGGAATTGTTGTTTTATCTTGGCATCCAGCTTGTCCCAGAAGCTGGTCCCATC
Organism: Thymus mandschuricus; assembly: GCA_029379335.1. Classification (NCBI taxonomy): domain Eukaryota; kingdom Viridiplantae; phylum Streptophyta; class Magnoliopsida; order Lamiales; family Lamiaceae; genus Thymus; species Thymus mandschuricus. The sequence goes on from CM057072.1 coordinate 22,909,147, forward strand.
GAGAAAAGTATGGAATCCACTCACGTCAATGAAGTTGAGCATCTTGGCCTCCAGCTGAATCAACTCCTCCTTCTTGAAGGCCTGCATGAGATTGTAGATTTTGTAGTACTCCATTCCGCGGTACGTAATGTACGTCAGGAAGTCGACGGTCTGGGTGTAGAACACGTCGGTCCACGGAACGTTGGAGTAGCGAAGAGCAATGGTCTCTGCAGCTTGCTCTCGATCCTTGACGTAGCGATCGATAGCTTGCATTTCTGCAGTGACAGTGGGAGGAACGAATGGTGGGATGATTGAGAGTTCACCGGCTGTTTGGGCGATATCGGCTGTGGCTGCCGATGTCGAGGGGGATAGGGATGATGATGAGGCTTGGGTTTCGGATAGTTGGATGGGTTCTGTAGCTGGCTGAGTTTGCTGGGTTTGGAAAGTGGTGTATGCAACAGATGGATCTGTGCTAAGAAGTGGGACAGTAGGGATATGGAATGAAGAAGCTGATTCTTCTTCAAGAGGGGAGAGAGGGGATTTTTGGGTATGAGGTTGGGCGGTTGATGAGGTTTGGGTTTCTGGTGGAGGCTGGGTTTGGGTTTGAAGTGTTTGGAATTGGGGTGTGGGGGATTGTATTTTTGTGGGTGAGGGTTGGGGTTGAGTCACTTCAACATCCTCAAGCGGCTTCTCCTTCCCCTGGCTTGACAGGATGAGGGAAGTGACTCGCTTCAGCTTTTTCTTCCCTCGCTTCGGTGCCGCACGCTTCCCGGGTGAAGCGGCTCGCTTGGCTTGGGTCGCTTCAGCTTGTCTTTCGACAACTGGTGATGCAGCCCATAGATCATGGATTTCACTTCATGGGCCAAGAATTAAAGATGATATGGGCTGAAGATGGAAGATATTATTTAGTAGTTTATTTAGTTCTTTATTTTAATTAATTTTCGTTTTTTATGAGTAGCATAGTTGGTAGGTTAATTTTCAGCATTATTTTAATGATTTTTATTCCTTTTTAGACTAGGATTTGGTTTGGTATATCTTAGGGTAGGTTTTTAACTAGTTTCCTTGTGGAATTAGGACTCTATGAAGCCTATAAATATGGCTCTCATAAGGGTGACGAAAATTAGACTTTTATTCATCAATATTACCTCAATTTATTTCTCTTATGAGATTTATCTTTGAATTTCTTAGGGTGTGACCAAGAAATTCATTATTCGGCGAATCAGCGAGTCAATCATCCCTCGTTGTGTGTCAATCATCGTCCCCGTGTGGCTTGGCGACCTTTTCTTTGGGTTATAGAGACTTCGGTTTATCTATAGTACTTAGGAGGGTTTAGTTCATTGACGTATTGGGATTTCCATCTTTAGTTAGTTCCGTTTCTTCCGCGTGCGTGAGTTCTACGATTCTCACCAAGGATCGTATCATTTGGCACTAGAGCCAGGCTTTCGTCATCCAGGTTCTATCATCCTTTTCGTCTTGAATTTCGTATCTTGTGTTGCTTTCTGTTCGTGTCGTTTTTCTTCGTGTCTTGTTCTGTTCTTCGTTCGTCGAGTCGTTTCTGTGTCCAAAAAATAAAATAAAATATAAAAATCGTATCTGGTCATAGAGTCGTCTTTTGTAGCTTTTCGTTCGTGTCAAATATTCAGATTTGTTTTGATTCACATTCAGATTTGTTCCTTGGTAATTAAGGAGTAGAAGATTTCTTTCCTTATAAGAATAGGAAACTTATTCATATATATATATCCCATACCTTATATAACACGTCTTAGGGTGTGTTTTCTACCAGTTGTCGTGACATACTAGGGACAAAAAGTTTCGATTAGTTTCGTTTTAAAAAAAAAAGTTTCAAAAAAAAAAAAAAGAAAAAAAAGAAAAAAAAGGATATATTCGAAGCCCTAGTGTGTCATTGTGCTTTCTGGGTTGGTTCTTGCGTGTTTCTTCATTGGGATATCAGTTGTGTATTCGTTTCTGCGAGTTTTCATCTTCGTCTCGTCTTTTTCGTCGACCAGCACTAAAACGGCCATAACTTTTGCATACGAACTCCGATTTTGCTCCATAATACCTTTTCGGAAAGCTCTCGAAAAGATCTATACAGTGGTTCCGACTTTGTCGGAAGTGGTTCGTTATTTTTGCCAAAAAAGGTCGTTTAAAGGGTCAAATCGTCCGCCGAAGTTTTCGGTAAATTTTTCGTGTCTTCCGATTTAGGGTTTCTTAGTTCAGTCATCTTGTCTTCCTACTTTCAGTACTCTTGGTTCATTAATAGTGATTTCTGTGGTAGATTAAGGGAATTTGAGCCTCTTAAGAGAGATTTGAGTGGAAAAAGGCAGGAGAGGTGAGATTATTAGAGGGTAAAAGCCATTACTATTGAGCGATACACGAGTGCTGAGTGTGAACCGTATTGAGGGATACACGAGTGATTGTGAGGTGGTGAGGATCCTATTTTACTAACCTTTTGCAGGTATGTCGGATAAAGAGTTTGATTCACAAACGAAATCCATGATAGAGGCGATGGTGAAACAATGGGGTGAGGAGATGAGGTCTGAGTTGGTGTTAATTTGTTCGAAGAGTGGAGGTCGATACAAAGACAAATTTCGACAATACAACCAACATGGCCATCTTGGTGAGGACGAAGATGTGGACATTACCTACTTTCAAGGGAAATATGATCCAGAGTTGTATCTTCAGTGGGAGAGAAATATGGAGATAGCTTTTTGTCATCATAACTATTCTGAGTTCAAGAAGATGAACTTGACATCCAGGTTGTTATCGGACTATGCTCTAACTTGGTGGGATCGATTGGCTAAGAGTAGAAGAAGGAATTGAGTGGAACCAATCATGACTTGGAAAGAGATGAAGGCGGTAATGAGGAAACATTTTGCACCTTTCCATTTCTATCGTGGGAATCAGAATAGTTAGAGGCAGTCCCAAGCTACTACTGTTTCATATTCGAAGAAAAGCTTTTTGGAGAAAGAAGAGCAGCCGAAGGAGTACATATGTCCATTTGTGAAGCCAAGGTCAGATTCTTCGAGTTTTTCTATTCCAACTTGTGATGATGGAGGAGTTGTGACCAAAGATCCAAAAGTGACGGTCTTGGAAGAACAAAATGAAGAGGTGGAAGAAATCAAAGCACCTTCAGGACCGCTTACTTTATTCGATGATAGTGATCTTGATGTGCAGAATGAAGAGTATGATGGAGAGCAGCAAGAGGTTGTCATTCATGTTGAGGATGAAGTGTCGTTTGTTTCTCTTACTCCAATACAAGTGGATGAGGATGATCAAATGCAACTGTCAAAGGAGGTGGAGATGGTGAAGCCCAAGGAAGAGAAAGTAGAGACAAACGAGAATGGATTGATGCATGAATCTTTGCTTGATCAGAGTAGTTCTTTGGAGTGGATCGTGAATGAGGAGAAGTCCATGGAGGCAAAGTGGAACAATGGCAATGTTTCGTCTCTTGATTGTCTATTCTCTTCTACTTATTCATTTGTGCAGACATTCAATGATGTTTCTTCTAAAGATACATGACATGGCATATTATCAACTAAAAGAAGTGAACATCAAATTGAGTTGGAGGGGATGAAAGAGTTGGAGTCCATGATGTTCGATGAGACGAAGAAGAAGCATAATTTCTTTCCTTTTGTTGTAGGAGGCGACCAAGATTTGAGGACAAATCTTCTTCAAGAGGAGGGGAATGATGCAGCCCGTAGATCATGGATTTCACTTCATGGGCCAAGAATTAAAGATGATATGGGCTGAAGATGGAAGTTATTATTTAGTAGTTTATTTAGTTCTTTATTTTAATTAATTTTCGTTTTTTATGAGTAGTATAGTTGGTAGGTTAATTTTCAGCATTATTTTAATGATTTTTATTCCTTTTTAGACTAGGATTTGGTTTGGTATATCTTAGGGTAGGTTTTTAACTAGTTTCCTTGTGGAATTAGGACTCTATGAAGCCTATAAATATGGCTCTCATAAGGGTGACGAAAATTAGACTTTTATTCATCAATATTACCGCAATTTATTTCTCTTATGAGATTTATCATTGAATTTCTTAGGGTGTGACCAAGAAATTCATTATCCGGCGAATCAGCGAGTCAATCATCCCTCGTTGTGTGTCAATCATCGTCCCCGTGTGGCTTGGCGACCGTTTCTTTAGGTTATAGAGACTTCGGTTTATCTATAGTACTTAGGAGGGTTTAGTTCATTGACGTATTGGGATTTCCATCTTTAGTTAGTTTCGTTTCTTTCGCGTGCGTGAGTTCTACGATTCTCACCAAGGATCGTATCAACTGGTATTGCAACGGGCACTTCAATCTCGAGAAGTCCCAAATCAACAGGAATCTTGGTCTTCCTCCACTTTTCATAGAGAATAGATTGTTTGTTGTAGACAGCCGTGTCGGATTCCGGCCATACTTTGTTGGGGTAGCGTTCCTCCAGAGCAACAGACAATCTGGAGAAGAATTTCAGCTTCCCCTTGCGGAGAATCTGATCTGCGCTTCCCTTCACGAACTCAAAGTCTTCAGCGGCTTCGTGAATTTGGTTGAGAAACCAACCATGCCAGTTGAACCTGGTTCCGGTGAGGTTGTCGACGATAACTGTGGTGGGGATCAGCTTCGTCTCAGAGAGAGTATCTAGGGTCCCGACGTAGCATGCGACGTTCTTCGAGAAGAGCTCGCAGATATGGTGGAAGGGGGCCTTCAAGCTTGAACGGATACTGGCCTCCTTGAAATTTGGTTCTGCGTTTTTGGTGGCGAACCGAGCATACTCGATTTCTGTGGAAAACCCCAACTCCAACAAGGAGTTTCCGCCTTCCTTCGGCAAATCGAACACTCCGATGAGCTCGCTCAAATTCACCTCCACCGGCTTCCTGGTCTGTGGATCTGTGAACGAGGATGTGTTTTGCTCCTTCCTCAGATTTAGCAGGAGCTCACCCACCGCCTTGGCCAGAATCTTTGACGGCCCCGCCGTCACAAACTTCCATAGACCGGCCGTGATCACGGCTCTACGGAAGAATCCATCTTCCTCGATGACGATTGGGTCGAGGTGGGGCTCGACGTTGATGTGTTTATCGACTTCCGTCATAAACTGCTCCATTGTTTCAGAGTTTAGTTTCTTCCCCATGGTGAGATATGAGAAATTTGAACTGAGATTTAACGACGAAAGACTAGGAATTTTAAGACTCGTGAGTTGCAGAGAGTTCGCAGATCTTTGCACAAGAATGGTAAAGATCGAGAATTGTGAAAGTATTCTCAGTCTGCAACTCCTCCCTTATATAGTGGTAGGGCTTGGCTGATGTGGCAGGGGCAAGACAGTAAAATCGGCGAAGATCCGGTAGGTAGGCGGCGGACGCGCGGTGATGGATCTGATGTGTCCGGCGTCATCACAGTAAAAGTGAACCGCCAACTTGCACGTCATCTCCACGTGGCCTGCTGTGATTGGTTTGTCTTATACGGCGAAGATCCAACGGCTACAGATTGGGGACTGTTAAGATTCGACGACTGGATCTTCTCCGTCTTTTCCCGCTTCAAATTCAAAGTGTAGTCCACGCGCCCGTTATTTTCGCCAGTACGTGAACCTGCATTTAATGCTACGCAGAAAGTAAAATTGCACTCGAGTGCAGACAGCTCATACTCGCTTCGTACCCGCTCGCTTCGAGTTGGGCCGCTAGGCCTTTGCTCGCTTTGAGAGGCACTCGCTTGAGTGACTGTTCCGCACTCGCTTGCGATGGCTCGCTTTAAGTGACGTAGCACTCGCTTTGCCATCTGAAGTGACTGGAATAAGAAATGAAATTTCTTTGCTTAATTTTAAAATGTCTCTGACTTACATACTTCGAGGATAAACAAGAGTGTTTTCCTCTTTGTATTTGTGTCAGATTCATTTCATATTTTCCACATAGTGAGTGAAGGTTTCTAGCCCGCTTCAGCTCACTTAGTGTACTTAAAATTGAAATGCTTACCAGTCAATCTCACTTCGTTGGAGATTGATACCACTTATTGAAGACATCATTTGATTTAGACTTCATTTGTTGAATCTACTTGTTGGTCCTGCAAATAGTGACTTCAAGCTTTGATGATACCACCTGTTGACATTTATTGGAAGCTTCATCTTCTTGGCATTCATCTTCATGGCATTCATCTTTCTCTACGAATTAGAGCGTCCTCCATCGAAGTGAATGGGGGAGAGAATGAATATAGTACACAAGCTTACTACAACCCAAAGGGGAGCTTCACGTAAGTGTACATATTCACGACGAATGGGGGATGAGTACAAGTCCTTATCTCAGAGCAGAAATGGACAGGATGACAATGAGAATGCTCTGACAAGACAATCTCGTATTTTACACAGAAGCATGTCACCAGCCCTGCAACCTTTTGTAGAAAAAGGTAAACCTTCAAGCTTCCTCCTACAAGCTACAAAATGAATTTGCAATCGACTCGCTTGGCCCAAGCTAGGGCAAATTGAAGCGATGCAAAATTCAAAGTCGGGGAGGAATGAATAGACATCCGGCAGCTCAACTCAATGAAGAGTGAGTAAAGAATGGATGTTTATCCACGATGAAGGAGATGAGAAGACTTGCTCCTCTTCGGCGGAAAGATGGGAAGAGGACACAAGGTCTAGGTGCCAGCCCTGATGGATTTGTATACTAGAAAGCAGGCCTTTTAGCTTGTATGCATGTGTTGTCCATAACCACTAACAATCTTCTATCTGATTAAGTATGAATTGTTATCTATGCATCAAACATCTATCCATTATCTCAAAGTTGTAGGCTTTATGGTGTGTTGTAGATCACAGAAGACCATAGTTGCCGGTTCCTCACGAGATATAAAAGGGTATCACAGTCGAGACAGTTCTGGATATAACTGTCGGTTTAGGCTGTAGTATAGGCTGCATAAGTAGCTTGTCTTGGCTACTTGTCTATACTAGTACGTGCGTGTACTGATAGGATCACGGTGAGGTGTATTCTTCTATTCTGACCAGATGTAGAAAGAATCAAGACCTCGGTGACTTAAGATGAACCTTAACTCTAGTTGAGTCCTAAGGGTGTATAGTTATAGTCTGCTTCTTTGATTTACCATGGGTGAGAGTTCAGAGTATCTGTAACTCAATATGCTCCGTATCTTGGGAAGCAACTATAACTAGTACGACTCTTAGTGCAACTGCAACAGAGCACCATATCCTGGTAGAACAGGTTGATCACATCCCCTGAGGAATTCATTAAGGACTATCATACCAAACCCTGCAGGTGGATTAAATTCCGGTATGATGAGTAAGGTATGAATGGTACTACTCAGGAAAATAAAAGAAGTTGAATAACACGAGCAGTCAGAAGCTCTAAGTTAATCAACGGATGTGGGATATCTTAAATATGGGGGTCGTTAAGTCTAATACTAGCCCTGAACTCAACAGGGGTAAAACAGGTAATTCAGTACTATTACTCTAGTGGAATGTTTTAGTACTTATGGACTAAATTATACTCTGGGCTGAGTATGGAGAATTTAGCCATTGGGAGGCTTCGGTTTTACCAGCTAGTAGATCCCTGATCTGGCCCAAAAAGCTCAACAGGCCACAGTATAAGGAATAAGTGGGCCACCACTTGATTGGGCCCAGTGAGGGCGCCAATACTGCAGTTGGACGGCTAGTCCATAAGTTGCAGGCCTGGCCTGCAACTTAAGCCCAAGTCTCACTTGGTCTCCTCTATATATACCCCTCAAGGTCTTGTTCAAACCTAATGATCAGAATAATCGAGTGCACTTAAATATTCTGAACAAGAAAGGGAGGCTAGGGTTAGAGAGAGAGAGACGCGCGGCCGGGCAGAGCAGTTCGGTGGGGTTCCCGTTTCCGTGGCTGATTCCGAGGTTCGTTGTCCATCCAACGTCAGAATCGAGCAGGGATACAGATCAGAAGATCTATTCGCGAGTTCTCTACTTCTTCAGGTAATCGATCTATAAACCCCCTATGATTCCGCATTTAATTCATAGGAGCATGATAGGTTTATTCGATAGTTAGATATTCGAAATAGATCCTCGGGCGAACCGATCTTCACCGATCAGATATGGTTCCTTCAGTTGGTATCAGAGCCAAGGATCAGATTTTCGGCTCTATCTGAGTAATTATCGATTATTATGCATGTTAGATCGATTAGGATGTCGCTTTTCGTGGTGTTTTCGTTTTTCGGGCCGATTTGGCAAATCTATGTAATTTTTGATCGCGAGATAATAAGGTGCGATCTAGAATAGGATTAGATAGATTTTTCTATTGTTTTTCGTTTGTAACTGCTGCAAAGAGACGAGGAACACGAAGAACGAAGGAGACGAACACCAGCTGGGCTCCGTCGCACGAGGGGGCGCGTGAATCACACGCGCCACCGCACGCGCGTGCGAGTCGCCCCACGGGCTGTCTCCTTCTTCTCCGGTGATCGACTTGGCTCCAGCAGGCTGCTGGAGCCTGCACGTCGTCGGAGGAGGCTAGGGGTGGCCGGAGGGGCGGCGGCAGCAAGGGAGGCGCGGGAACGGCGCCGCGGCGGAACCCTAATTAGGGCTCGACGCCGCGGCAGCAGTCGTGTACTGCATGGGGGCCGACGACGGCAACCACGGAGTCCGGCAACGGACTCAACGTGGCCGCGAGCGTCGCCGGCAGCAGCAGGCCGTCGGGGAGCAGCGCCGGAGGAGCAGCAGCGGCGGCAGAATCCGTTAGGGTTTCTGCCGCGACTTGCAGCGGCAGCTGGCGACGGTGACGGCGACGGGGAGGGTCCAGCAGCTCGGCGGAGGGGCGGCGACATCAGCCAGCAGCAGTGGTGGCTGTGGCGGAGGTCGTCGGCGGCTGTAACGGCGGCAGCAGGCGCGAGGGTTTCGCGGCGGAACCCTAGCAAGGGCTCTACGCCGCGAACGTCGCCGGAGAGGGCTGCCGGCCGTGCCACCGGCAGGGATAGACCACCAGCAGCAGCAGCGGCGCCAGGGAGGCGGAGGCGGCCGGCGGCAGAGCCTCACGCCGTCGGCTGCGGCGCGGGCAGCCTTGCACGCCCTTGCCCTAGCCCGTGGACGGGCCTAGGGTTTCCAACCTGGCCCGTTCGCGTTTACGGGCTGCCTCCAGCGTTCGGGCTCGGGCCCAGTCGCGAATTCGGGCCGTGTTAGGTCGGTTTCGGGTTCGTGGGCCCATAAGAGTGAAACGAGCGCGGTTTGGGCCTTTTCGAGAGAATTGGGTCACGTGGTGTGGGCCCAATCTCGGTTAGAGAAGCCCAATGGCAACGAAAATTAGAAAATAAATTATCTAAATAATTTATTTATTTTCGGGGAGAAACGGGAGATCAACTCGGAGGACTTATTCAAGACCGAAGCCTGTTTCGGATTTTACAATTTTATGTAATAGATTAGACGGGTCGTCACACCACGAAAAGCGAGTTTTATTTTTGTTTTTATCTCGTTTTTCTTAAGCATGCTATGGATGCAATTTATTTATTATAGCATGTTTTACCTGTCGAGGTGATTAAATTGCGCTTAGTCGAGCATGTTTTAGGATTGTCAATATAAGCATGTTTTAAATTTTCTGCGAGCATGGTTTATTTGCTGCGTATAGAAAATTATGCTTAGGATTATGTGACAACGTGATCTAGCATGTCGACAACCTTTTGAAAGAAAAATACTAAGCAGATAAAAACGTTTTTGGTATAGAAAATGTTAAGACCTCCACAACTGACCTTAAGGTGAAGTTTGGTGCGAGTGTGTAAACGTCCACACGAACGTGGCTTGCACATCGTACTGAACGAGTTCGCCAGACTTAGGGTTTCTTTACAAAAATGTTCTAACCAAAATGAGAAGTGGGAGCTTTTCTGAGTAAACGTCCACACTAACGTGGCTTACTCGGAATAGTAACTACGGTTTTCTCTGGAGTTGGTTTTTGAACAAAGATAGCTTAAGGAAAATAGTGTTTTTTCCAAGTTAGGCTAAGATTGTGGTTAAAAGCTTAGATATTAGTTAGAATACAACTCCCCAACGGAGTCCCTTTTCTAATCTAATATGGTCTAGTAAGGTTCAACTATTAGCTCTATTTGCCATAAGGATAGGTTGGCAAGATAAGTAGAGTTAAAGATCCGAGTATCTGGTTGAACAGTGGGAGCGTAAACGTCCACACGAACGTGGCTTGCGATCTGCACTGTTTGGGCTGTTGAAGGTTTCGAAATTATTGGTTTATCAAAAGGTTACAATAATCTTCGTTACGAATTGATGCATGATCTTTTCTTACTTGTGTCTACGTGTTTATTGCTTTTTCAGATATGACTTTAGGCCCGTTGATAAACATTCTCACTTCGAGTCCTCTCACGGATTCCAACTACATGGAGTGGAGGAAGAATCTCGATGCTGTCCTAGCTGCAGGCGAGTATACTGATATGCTCGCGAGTCCAGCTTCTCCTATCCTTACTGATTCGGCATCACAAGAAGAGAAAGAGGTTCATGAGATTTGGCACAAGAAAAATGATGAGGCTATGAAAATAGTCTTGTCGTCTGTGTCAGATGGGATGCAGTATATGATTAAGCATATGGTGACTGCATACAGCATGATAGAGACTCTGGAGTCCTTCTTGGTTGATGAAGTGGTGCCGAAGGCCGAACCAGTTGCAGAGTTTATTCAAGCTGTGAATAAAGCAACAGGAGTTACTCTGACGCATGAAGACGTCAGAAAGATGGTTCGGAATGCAAGGGGAGCTGCGAAGGTGCCTCTCGGTGTTGTAAGGAAACCAAAGTTCAAGGGCAAGTGCTTCATTTGTGGCGAGAAAGGACACTGGAAGGCTGACTGCCCTCTAAAGAAGAAGAATTCTGGTACGTCATTCACATTTGTAACTGAAACATGCTTAGCTGCAAGTTCTACCCAGACTTGGGTAGTAGATACGGGAGCAACTGACCATGTATGTTACTCCTTGCAGGGGTTTCTGCGGACAAGGGAGCTGAGTGATGACGAGATTACCATCTCCATGGGCGATGCATCGAAAGTTGCAGCTGTTGCAGTTGGAGATATTCATTTATCGTTTGATAGTACTGTTTTGGTTTTGAGAGACGTTTTGTATGTGCCTGCTTTTAGGCGAAACTTGATTTCTGTTTCGAAACTTTTTGTTTACGGATATTCAGTTGTTTTTGATAGAGGCGTTTCTATCATGAAAAACGATGAAGTTATAGTTTCTGGCACATTGTCCCGGTCTCTCTATACCATTACTTGTCCTGTGAATGATTCTTCTTCTTATAATGCTTCCTCTTCATTGAATACTAAAAAGAGGAAGAATCCGTCTCAAACGAACCAAACTCTATTATGGCACTTACGATTGGGTCACATCAACCAAAAGAGGATTCAAAGGTTGATAAAAGAAGGTGTTTTGGATTTCCAAATAGAACCTTTATCAACATGTGAATCGTGCTTGGAAGGGAAGATGGTGACCAGACCTTTCAAGTCCATAGGATATCGAGCTCAAGAGCTCTTAGAGTTGGTTCATTCTGACTTGTGTGGACCGATGTCCGTTCAAGCTCGAGGAGGTTACGAGTATTTCGTCACATTTATTGATGACTACTCGAGATACGGTTTTATCTACCTGCTCCACAAGAAATCCGAGTGCTTTGACAAATTCAAGGAATTCAAAGCGGAAGTGGAGAAGAGAACGGGTAGAAGTATCAAGTCACTTCGCTCTGATAGAGGTGGCGAGTACCTCGGAACTGAGTTTCGAACCTTCTTGTCAGAAAATGGGATTTCATCTCAGTTAACTATGCCCGGTACTCCCCAACAGAACGGTGTAGCTGAGAGACGGAATCGTACTCTTTTAGACACAGTGAGATCGATGATGAGCTATGCATCCTTGCCAATTTCGTTCTGGGGATATGCCTTGGAAACAGCAGGTTATCTCCTCAATCTAGTACCTACAAAGTCGACGGTTAAAACTCCTTCCGAATTATGGACAGGGCGCAAGCCCAGTTTGGGTCATATTCGGGTTTGGGGATGCCCAGCACACGTGCTGACTAAGGAGGCCGACAAATTGAGGTCTAAGACTGAGGTTAGGCTGTTTGTAGGATATCCAAAGGGAACGAAAGGAGGTTATTTCTATAGTCCCCAGGATCAGAAGGTCATTGTGAGCACTAATGCCCGATTCCTAGAGGAGGACTTTATTAGTAACCATCGGACAAGGAGTGAAATAATGCTCGATGAGTTGCGAGCATCAGCAGTAGCCAGTATTCCAGAACAGCCGAGTGTACAAGAGGTTATACCACTAACTGCACCCTTATCCGATACTGTATCTCCACCATCGCTTCGTCGCAGTGGGAGGGTTGTTCGTCAACCGGACCGTTTCATGTTCGTGGGAGAATCCACTGAACTACTCTCGGGTATCGAACATGATGAGATCGACCCCTGGACTTACAAGGAAGCGATGGAGGACGAGGATGCAGATTCCTGGATAGTTTCTATGGATTCGGAGATAGAATCCATAGTTAACATGGACGTGTACGACCTTGCGGAGCTGCCGAATGGGGTAAAGCCCATTGGTTGCAAGTGGGTGTACAAGAGAAAGAGAGGACCTGACGGGAAGGTTTTAGCCTTCAAAGCTAGATTGGTGGCGAAAGGATTCACTCAGAAAGAGGGAATCGACTACGATGAGACATTTTCGCCGGTTGCCATGCTTAAGTCCGTCAGAATACTCTTGTCCATGGTGGCACATTTAGACCTAGAGGTTTGGCAAATGGACGTCAAGACTGCGTTCTTGAACGGGTACCTTGAAAAAGGTAGGGACATTTATATGCGCCAACCAGAAGGTTATGTGAGAGATGGCCAGGAGCATCTCGTATGGAAGCTTAAGAAGTCCTTATACGGACTTAAGCAAGCGTCCAGGTCCTGGAACATTCGTTTTGATGGAGTGATTAAATCCTACGGATTTGTCCAGTGCTTAAACGAAAGCTGTGTTTACAGGCTCAGTTCGGACGGAAGTGTGGTATTCTTAGTACTGTACGTAGATGACATACTTCTCATTGGCAACAATGTGAACGTGTTATCAGGCGTAAAGGATTGGTTGTCTGAACAGTTTCAGATGAAAGACTTGGGAGAAGCAGGTTACATCCTAGGGATCAAGGTGATCAGAGATCGCCGTAAGAGGATGTTAGGCTTAAGCCAAGCTTCATATATAGATACTGTGATCGCCCGTTTCAGCATGCAGAATGCCAAGAAGGGTTTTCTTCCCTTCAGACATGGCATACCCCTATCTAAGGACATGTGTCCGAAGACGCAAGAGGAGATAGAGGGCATGAAGACTATACCGTATGCTTCCGCGGTTGGAAGTCTCATGTATGCAATGCTGTGTACTAGACCGGATATCTGCTATGCGGTTGGCATGGTGGCAAGATATCAGTCTAACCCTGGTCAGGGACATTGGACGGCTGTTAAGCACATTTTAAAGTATCTCAAGAGGACAAGAGATCATGTGCTTGTTTATCAGTCCAATGAGATGATCCCGATAGGGTATACGGACTCAGACTTCCAGGCTGATCGAGATGAGAGGAAATCTACCTCAGGCTATGTGTTTACCTTGGGAGGTGGAGCCGTCACTTGGAAGAGTGTGAAGCAGAAGTGCATCGCAGACTCGACCATGGAGGCCGAATATGTGGCTGCTTGTGAGGCTGCTAAAGAGGCTGTGTGGCTCCTGAACTTCCTAAATGAGCTAGAACTAGTTCCCAGTTTGCCCAGAGGTATCACGTTATATAGTGATAATGCTGGAGCAGTTGCAAACTGCAAGGAACCTAGAGCTCACAAGGCAAGCAAACACATAGAGAGAAAGTACCATCTCGTACGAGCAATCGTTGAAAGAGGAGAAGTAGAAGTGAAGAAAATCCCTTCAGCGGATAATCTGGCGGATCCATTCACAAAGAGCTTACCAGTCAAGGTGTTCGACAAGCATGTCGAAGGGATGGGACTGGGGCGCCTCCCACACTAGTAAACTTTGAGTATAAGTGGGAGAAGATGTGTAATAGATGCTAGATTGTAGACACTTTGCCTTTTGTCACATGATATACTAAAAGTTTGCTTTAGTATAAGTGGGAGATTGATGGATTTGTATACTAGAAAGCAGGCCTTTTAGCTTGTATGCATGTGTTGTCCATAACCACTAACAATCTTCTATCTGATTAAGTATGAATTGTTATCTATGCATCAAACATCTATCCATTATCTCAAAGTTGTAGGCTTTATGGTGTGTTGTAGATCACAGAAGACCATAGTTGCCGGTTCCTCACGAGATATAAAAGGGTATCACAGTCGAGACAGTTCTTGATATAACTGTCGGTTTAGGCTGTAGTATAGGCTGCATAAGTAGCTTGTCTTGGCTACTTGTCTATACTAGTACGTGCGTGTACTGATAGGATCACGGTGAGGTGTATTCTTCTATTCTGACCAGATGTAGAAAGAATCAAGACCTCGGTGACTTAAGATGAACCTTAACTCTAGTTGAGTCCTAAGGGTGTATAGTTATAGTCTGCTTCTTTGATTTACCATGGGTGAGAGTTCAGAGTATCTGTAACTCAATATGCTCCGTATCTTGGGAAGCAACTATAACTAGTACGACTCTTAGTGCAACTGCAACAGAGCACCATATCCTGGTAGAACAGGTTGATCACATCCCCTGAGGAATTCATTAAGGACTATCATACCAAACCCTGCAGGTGGATTAAATTCCGGTATGATGAGTAAGGTATGAATGGTACTACTCAGGAAAATAAAAGAAGTTGAATAACACGAGCAGTCAGAAGCTCTAAGTTAATCAACGGATGTGGGATATCTTAAATATGGGGGTCGTTAAGTCTAATACTAGCCCTGAACTCAACAGGGGTAAAACAGGTAATTCAGTACTATTACTCTAGTGGAATGTTTTAGTACTTATGGACTAAATTATACTCTGGGCTGAGTATGGAGAATTTAGCCATTGGGAGGCCTCGGTTTTACCAGCTAGTAGATCCCTGATCTGGCCCAAAAAGCTCAACAGGCCACAGTATAAGGAATAAGTGGGCCACCACTTGATTGGGCCCAGTGAGGGCGCCAATACTGCAGTTGGACGGCTAGTCCATAAGTTGCAGGCCTGGCCTGCAACTTAAGCCCAAGTCTCACTTGGTCTCCTCTATATATACCCCTCAAGGTCTTGTTCAAACCTAATGATCAGAATAATCGAGTGCACTTAAATATTCTGAACAAGAAAGGGAGGCTAGGGTTAGAGAGAGAGAGACGCGCGGCCGGGCAGAGCAGTTCGGTGGGGTTCCCGTTTCCGTGGCTGATTCTGAGGTTCGTTGTCCATCCAACGTCAGAATCGAGCAGGGATACAGATCAGAAGATCTATTCGCGAGTTCTCTACTTCTTCAGGTAATCGATCTATAAACCCCCTATGATTCCGCATTTAATTCATAGGAGCATGATAGGTTTATTCGATAGTTAGATATCCGAAATAGATCCTCGGGCGAACCGATCTTCACCGATCAGATATGGTTCCTTCAAGCCCTGCCTAAGCTTTCACCATTTTTACGTGGGAAGGCCCGATACATGACCCCACAACCGTTACTAGAAACGACACTTGCGAGTGTTTATACCCACTCGCTAGGAATCCTAGGCTAGGTAGCAGCTTTCCTTGCTCGCCTTGGAAGTAGCTTGCTCCGAGAGCAAACAATAGTTCCCCTTTAACCAATGGCTTAACAATTCCTGTAAGCGGGTAGGTAACGTCTTCCAACACTCCACCTTTCTCCACATTATTTCTCCTTCTTCAAGCGAGTGGAATTTTGAAGTGACTAGCTTGAGTTGGTGAAGATCCGAAGCGAGTGACGCTAAGAAAAACTAGTGACCACTCCTTCGTGCATCCTGAATCTAGCATTCTTCACCAGGGTCTAGAGGCTTGGTGAGGATATCTGCTCGCTGGAGGTCGGTATGAATTTTCTCGAGCTTGATATCCTTCTTCTCGACATGATCACGAATGAAGTGATGTCGGATTTCCACGTGCTTGCATCTGGTGTGTAGCACTGGATTTTGAGAGATGCAGATCGCACTGTTGTTGTCGCAGAATATAGGAATTTCATTTGCTTCAACATTGTAGTCCTTCAACTGCTGACGAAGCCATAGAATTTGAGAACAGCAGCTTCCAGCGGCCATATATTCGGCTTCAGTCGTTGAAGTGGCTACACTCGTCTGCTTCTTCGAAAACCATGAGATCAGCTTGCTTCCCAATAACTGACAAGTGCCCGAAGTTGATTTCTTATCAATTCGGCACCCTCCATAGTCAGCGTCTGAGTATCCAGTGAGCTCCAAATTGTCCTCCGTTGGATACCACAGCCCCATATTGATAGTGCCCTTCAAATAACGAAGAATTCTCTTGGCAGCTTCAAGATGGCTGTGCTTGGGATTACTTTGGAAGCGAGCACAGACCCCAACTGCAAAAGCGATATCCGGCCTACTTGCAAAGAGATATAGAAGTGACCCGATTAGGGCACGATAATCTGTAGCATTCACAGATTTTCCCTCTTCGTCTGGCTCCATCTTCCAGTTGGTATTCATTGGGATCTTCTCAGCTTTAGCATGTTGAATACCAAACTTGGCAAGCATATCTCGAGTATACTTAGCTTGATTGATGAAGATACCATCATCCTGCTGCTTCACTTGAAGACCTAGAAAGCAGCTCATCAAGCCAATCTGTTGGTCCCGAAAAAGAGTAATTGGTGTATGGGGAGGGGGGGAATACACCAATGCCAACCGTTTTTGACGTTTTAGAAAATCAGGTCGATCAGAAGGTCGATTGTCAAGGTCGATCCTATCAGAGGCAGATTGATCTATCAAGCTCGTTTGATAACAAGCTTGATTTATCAAACTGTGTTAATGCGGAAGTTGGTGGAGGTTGATTACTCTTTGAAAAATCTATTAAGCAAATGCAGGTTGTTTCATGAAATGCAGGTTGATGCTCGTCAGATTGATAAAGTATTGAAAGAGCAATAAATAAAGAGAGAGAGAGAGAGACACCGCAATTTAGCGTGGTTCGGAGAAACCCTCCTACGTCCATGTCAGGTCGACTCGACCTGAGAATCCCTTTACCTTCGGATCCAACTTCTCTCTTATTTATACTGACTGAGTATCAGTTCTAAATACACTCTAACTCGAATATATCTAGACACGAGTTTTGGGTCGTGACCCTTACAACCTCTCGTACAGAAAATGTATAAACAACCTTTCGCGAAATTACAGAGCTTGACTAACTCTATAATGGCGAAGAACACAAAACTAACTTTCTAACTTCGAACGAGTCGGAGAAGAAGCTTGAATCAACGACAAGCAGCAGTGAACGCTTCGTCGTTGTGGCTTTTATCGGAATCTAAAATCTCTCTTTGTCAAGTGTTTGGGAAACTAATGGAATTTCGAACACTTGAATGGATAAGAACTTTGAGAGAGATTTTGGCAGAGTTTGGCGTTGATAGCTTGAGTTTCCCGTGCTTGAATCCGATAATGGCTTGAAGTATATATAGGAAGGTTTGAAAAACTAGCCGTTGGAGTCAGGATGACGTGGCACTAGCCATTGGGACGTGACTCACTTCTAGCCGTTGGGAGGATTCGTCCTTGCTGGCATAACACGTGGCAAGGATCAGGTCGTGATGCTCCATGAAGGTGGAGCATCGACCTTGATATAGAAATCCAGCTCTTGAAATCTTCTAAGTCAAAGCAGGCTGGAAGCTTGATAAGGAAGGTCGTATACAGCTAGATATGCCAGTTCGATCCAAATGAGGCAGGTCGATAAACGACCTTTCTCTTACAGAGTGGATCAAACTTGCATTTAAACTTTAGAGAGCATCGACCTGCACTAACAGGTAGCAGGTCGATCTATCGGCCTTAACCCTAAACAAGTAAAATATGCCTAAGTGTGGTTTCGATAAACATCATCAAAATCAAACTGCAAGGGGTTCCCAACAATTTCCCCCTTTTTGATGATGTCGAAACCATACACTTTACAAATAATTCCTAAGATATAAAACGATGAAAGATCGATTAACCATGAAGGTTGATAAGGAATTATAAGAAAGGCAGATAATAACATAATAAAAATAAAGCAGTAAAGGCAGATTGCCTGGACAAAGAGATATTGTCGTCAGGTCGAATAGATGATTTTTGCTTCATTCAGCTCGATGGCGTACTTACATTGGGAATTTACAAACCATGCTACGAACTTAAATGAATATGAAAAACATACAAAATCATCTATTTTACTTCTTCTGCTGGGCACGGGCTGCCACTCACTCTTCCTGGATCTGCTCCTTGGACTTAGCCTTCATGCTAGCATAAATTCCATCCCTAATACGGCAGTAGGCGGGATCGGAATTTGAGACATTTACATTCATGCCGATGGCGGTCAGTGCGATGTACCGGTCGATTCGGGAATAATCCAAGAAGCCCGAATCACCGATCGTCAAGGGCGTGAAATATTGCTTGCAAGGAGCCCGTACAATCGCACCGGCCTCTGCAGCCTTCTTTCGCAGTTCACCAATAAAATCTTGGTGAGGAAATTTGAGCACATAGGCCGCATAGGCATCATCAGCATCTTCAGGGAGAGAGGGGTCTTGGATCCAGTAGAAGAGGAGGATGAAGCAGCTGTTGAGCTCCTTCAGCAGGGCGTTCTGATTTTCATCGAGCCACTCAACGGCCTGCTGCTGGACTCCAGCTTCCAAAATGAGTTCGGAGGCCGACTGGCTGATCCAGTCCTCTCGGCCTTCTTCCTAGCTTCGGCAGCCCGTCGCTCCGCAATAAAGCGCCGTTGCTCATTTGGATTCACAGCCTGTTCCGGAGTCGCTCCAGCCAGATGCATGGCAGCGATAAGCTCGACCTCTTTAGCCAAACGAGCTTTGGCAGATTCGGCCTCGGAAACGGCCTTGGATGCAGCGGCCTCTGAATCGGGCTTGGAGGCAGCAGCCTGTGCGACGGTCTTCCTTGGCGGCGGAGGCGGAGGAGGAGGAGCCAAAGAAGATGACGGAGATTTGGATTTGCTGGTCCTCTTCTTCTTGGCGGCGGCGGCTCTTGCTTCTTCCCCCTTTTCTACATCATCAGAAAGGGCGCTGATGAGTGAATGAAGGGAAGCGTCCTCCTCCTGCAGCTTGCCAACGGCATCCCACAATTGCTGGTGCCCGGTGAGCAGGCTGGTGAGGGTGTCAAGGATGCCGTTGATTTGGGTGTTGGAGGCCGATGCCGAATTGGTGATTGAAGCAGTCAGGTCGGTCACACGCTGATCGACCTTGGCCACGTCCTCCAACACTTCCCCGATCAGGTCGCGGGACACCATATTGAGGGCCTCGAGCTGGGCCGGCAGAAGTTTGTCTGTATATTCTTTCAAGTGTTCCACTGCAAACTTCGTGACCCGCTCTCTGGCAGCATCATCGGCCTGGGTCCTGGCTTCCTTCAAGATATCGACCCGGGCCTCTGCTATGGCCTGCTTGATCTGCTCCGGTATGCTGAGGGTGAGAGACTCGAGCTTTGCAGATAGGGAATTGAACTCGGTCTCCACATCGAACTTTGATGCATCGGGAGCAGAGTCAGCAGCAGTCAGCGCTTGATCACCACCTTCATTCCTTGGTGGCGATTGCTCCGGAGTTTGAATCGCATCAAACTCGTCTCCAATAATGGTGGCGGAGTTGTAGAGGGCGCGAGAGTGAGTGTAGAGAGGGCGAAGGTCGATGCCCAAAATTTTGGCCTCGACCTTCATGCGCCGTAGCACGAGTGATTGAAAGTTGGCGGCCGCATCCTCCACACTGAAAAAGTTGAACTCTGCCTCCAACTCCAGCTCCTCAACCTTCAGGTCGTCGAGGGAAACGACCTGCAGCAATGCCTCAAAAACATAATAATAGCTCGACTTACAAACCAGATAAAACTGGAGGCGAGCTGCAAGATCGAGGGACTTGGGGAGTTGCTCAATCCCCGTCATCAGGTCGATCACCTTCAGCCTGGCTTCAGCCTTCATCGAAGCCACCATGGAGTGAGCAGCAGACACGGGCTGCTCGGAGAACGGCTGGAGGGGCAGGACGACATCTTCCTCCACGGCCACATGCCGAAAGGGGGAAGGTTGGGGATCATCCTCCATGAGATCCTCGATCTCCACGGAGCCAGCGCGTCGAACTACGGGGGACCTGGCAGGAGAGGAAACGACAACGACCTGCGGGGAAGATGCAGGATGTTGCTGCGAGGCGGACGGCTCGATGGCAGAACGGACTGGAGAGGGAGTCCGTTCGCGCGAAGATGAGGGCGATGGGGAGGGCGATGGCTGCCTGCTAGGAGTGGACTCGACCTCCATGGGAAGAAGACGGTGAATCGGCCTGATAGGTTCTGTGGAGGCTGATTGCGTCCTTCGAGGAGGAGTCTTCTTGGCAGACGGAGTCTTCTTGGCAGGGCGAGAGGGCAACGGCTCGTCATCGGCCTTTCGCTTCTTTTGCACAGGACGAGCCGGTATTCTCCAACCGACCTTGGACTCACCGGTCTTGACGAGGTGCGCCCTTACATGGTCTGGCGACCCATAGAAATTTGCGGCACAACCCCCAAAGCCATCTCCATCTGATGGAGATCTTTTGGAATGAAGATGTGGGGGAAGGACAGCTCGTCAGTCCACTTCCTATTTTTGAAGAAGGAAGTGATGATACAGGTCGCCTTCGTCCCAAGAAGAAGCGGCCTCTTCTCGTTGTGGAGGCGCACTTCCACCACGGCCTCTCCATCCATCTTGCAGTCAATCTGCCTGGCCTCCTCCCACAGCAGGGAGACCACCAGCTTGGCCCAGCTGATTGGCAGGTCGAGAATCACGGCCGTCATGATCTGGAATTTCAATGGCGTGACCTGGTCGTGATTCCCAATGTGCCCTAAGAAGCACTTCTGCACAAAATCCATTAAAACACGATACTTGGGGCGGAGCTCGTTCCTCTTGAACGTGCTGGCCAAGTACGGCCTTTGCTCCATAAGAACACGGTCGGAAACTTGCTGCAACTGTTCGCGCGTGATCTCGGAGAGTTGCATCGTCCCACCCTCCCCAATGCTGAAGGCGGCCTTCACAGCGTCGAGGACGTTGATGGTGTGGACGGCCTTTTGAGTTCCGAGAGAGACGGTATGGGTGGAGATGGAGTCGCCCTTGTTCCAGTTATAGAAAAAGGCACTCACGATCTTTGTGAGTTGCTTCGGCGGATGGGCGGAGATAAACCGGTGGAATGGAAGGCAGGTTTCCACCAGTGCATACATAGATTCCAAATCGAGAAAACCGAAAGTTTCACGAACCATGTAACGCTCGTATTTGATGCGAGACTTCAAATACACTTCGATCTCCTCCCACTGCATTTCCTTGGGGCCGGATGTTGATTTTCCTGCCATTTAATGAGATATATGAGTGAAAGCTTGACGGAAAACGGAAGAGAAACGGCGAAAAGGCACAAACTGCGGCTGGTGTTTTTGTGCAGAGAGTGAAAAATTAGGGTTGCAGATGAAGAAGAAAGTAACGTTTCAAATGAAATCAACATGATATAAATAGACATATTGAACGGTTGAGATCGTTTGAATTTGAAAGGGTTAAAGTTCGCCCTTTAATTCACGTCCGCACGATGAAAGCGCGTGGAATGTGAAACGGTTCACATCCGCGCGTGAGATAAGGGAAACGTGCGTATAATGGCCCTTTTTCAGAAAGGGTGGCAGGGAATTAAATGCGACATCGGTCAATGTGTCAATATTTGACACTTGACTAGATGTGTTGCAAAAATAGCAATGATTATTCCCTTTTTCCTTAAAATCTGCAACATAACAGAGCCTTAAACAATGTAACACATTGAGAAATAAATATCAATAATAAATAGAGAATTCAATGCATATTAAAGAAGTTAAATGAAAGACAAAAGGGTGATACTGCCCTTTTGATTCTCCCTTCATTAATGCGGGTTGCATTTAGGTTGATATCGGACTTGTGATATCGGCCTTGTGGCAGATATCGGCCTGATGAAGTGAGAATGGCCTAGACTTGTGATATCGGCCTGGTGGCAGATATCGACCTTTGTTCCCCCTCAAATGATGGATCATTTGGGCAAGTGTTCCCCCTCAATTTGAGGAACACAGGTCGATCTGTTGAATAGACGACGGCCTGTTGATAGGGAACGATTTGTAATTTGGCTATCGGCCTGTTGAAAGGATGACGGCCTGTTGAGAGAAACGGCCTGTTGATCCGTGAACGGCCTGTTGATAGAAGCAGCCTATCCAAATGGTGACGGCCCGTTGGCTCACGAACGGCCTGTTGAATCATGAACGGCCTGTTGAATCACTAACGGCCTGTTGACTCAACTTTAATAACCCTAACTTTCCACACAGCATTTTGAATCTTTCTTCAGCCAGTGGTTTGGTTAGGATATCAGCCCGTTGAATATCAGTGTGTATCTTCTCAATAACCACGTTCTTCTTTTCCACGTGATCACGAATAAAGTGATGTCGAATATCCACGTGTTTGCATCTTGAATGGAGAACTGGATTTTGAGTAATGGCGATAGCACTCGAGCTGTCGCAGAATATAGGCACTTCACTGACTTCAACTTCATAATCTTTGAGTTGTTGTTTGATCCACAAGATTTGTGCACAACAACTCCCTGCGGCCATGTATTCGGCCTCTGTGGTGGAGGTGGCTACTGAAGTTTGTTTCTTTGAAAATCATGAAATCAGCTTGTTTCCGAGAAAGTGGCAAGTACCCGAGGTAGATTTCCTATCGAGCTTGCACCCTGCATGATCAGAATCTGAATAACCTGTAAGCTGCAAATTATCATCACAAGTGTTGGAATTGTTAAGAACAACATGTTAAGGGGAAACCTATAAGGGACACTTACTTGTTTTGATTAGATCCCAAAACCCCAAAGCGTTCTATTCCCAAGCGACCCATTTTGATGTAGACAATAGGTTAGAATTTTTCTAAGCCTACTCTGTTAGGATGGCTCTTTATTTTTGCTTAGATTATAGGCTTCAAAAGTTCAAGTGAAGGCCACTCGCTTGAGTGTGTTTTCTGAAGCGAAGCAAGTCTAGCGAGTCGAAGTGAAGCGCTCCGAAGAACAGTGCAGCGAAGCAAAGCGAGCGCTACAGTAGATTCAAAGTGAGTCTACCAAAGCGAAGCGAAGCGAGCGCTACAGTTCAAAGACAAAGAAAGTCAACTCTAGTCAGCACTTTCCAAAGCAGTCACGAGGGAACTTTATTTCCCAAAGCGACTCACTACAGAATGACTATGAAGTGACTCAACTAAAGCGGACGCTACAACTTCGAAGCGAAGCGAGCCACTACCTACCAGAAAGCGACAGCACAAATTCCCGCTCCGAATTTGAACTCCAATCAACTGGAGATCTCCGCATTTATTACGAGATCTCCACGTGTCGAACACGGAGAGGAGCAGTGGAGTTGACTTCCAGGCCGACAAGGCGCCGTAACAGTACTGGGTCGCTCCAGTTATTGTTGAAATTGGAACTTAGCCATTTCCAGCAAAAATCCAAAACTGCACGTCTAAAATGTAGTCAGCCTGTGCAAGTACTGTCGAGAGGAGGAGGGACAAGGCCACCAACCAAGCAACGGATCTCAGCCAACCCTCTGCCTATAAATAGTGAAGGATCACAACGTGAAGAAGTAGAACACTACTTGAGCATTCGAGCGCCCACATCAAACAAACACTCCCAAGCTTTCTAAGCCATCTTCGAGTTTTTGTTTCAAGTGTTCTCCGAGTTTCCAGTTCATCGGAACTCGTCTTCACAACCTTCACACTTAGAGTCTAAGCCCACTTCAAATATCCAAGCTTAGAAGAAGAGCTCTAGCCTACTTTACACTTACTGTAAAGAGCTCTTCATAGTGTATTCGTCAACCAAAAACCCTAAAACTCTGTCTGTTAGATTATTGAGTCGTCGTTAGGTTGTCTCGATCCAAGGCCCTTCTTTCATCGATTGAAGAAGCCTCGATCATAGAGTTTAGATCCAAGCTTGCACCTACATCGTTTGTGTGAAGCTCGATCGAAGCTAGGCTATAAGGAGAGCCCGGAATCTCCCTGTCTGTGTTTGACTGAAGCTAGTGAAGCTTCCAGTCTTGTCTAGGTTTGTGTAGTGAACCCGCAATCACTACGTTCGTCGTTAGATCCAGGCGAGTGAAGCCCGATCTCGACCAGGCTTTTGAAGAGCCCGAAATCTTCAAGTTCTTAAGTGAAGAGAACAGTTGCCGTCGTGCAACAAGTGGACGTAGGAGTCTTTATCTCCGAACCACTATAAATCCCTGTGTCGTATCTCTCTAACCCTAAACTCGTTTCATATTTGATTATCCATTGCACGTGCATATAAACAAACGAAACTTGTATTTTTAATTACTTAGGAAAAAATAATAGCTCACCAAATTCCGCACAAGAGTAAAGTCTCACTCTTGATCAAGCTCTAAGCTTAGGTCAAGAGATTATCGATTGTTTTAGATCTAGCTCTCGGCTAGATCTTAGCATTTCTACGAGTACTTTACTTCATACTCTGAGTTAGGGAATTTGAAGTTGAAAAACTTCAAAAATACGTATTCGCCCCCCCCCCCCCCCCCTACGTATTTTTCCCATAACAAATCGGGACCAACAACAAGGATACCAAAGACCTAAGTTTGTGGTTCCTTTGATGTATCGAAGAATTTTCTTTGCTGCTTCCAAGTGGGATTCCTTCGGATTAGCTTGAAATCGAGCACACACTCCAACTGCAAAAGTGATATCAGGTCGACTCGCAGTTAGAGCTTCCTTTGATTCTTCGACGATCATGGCAGTTCGTTGATCCTTGAGCTTCTTATCGCGCTTTGCACGGAGCTCGTCTCTCTCGGCCTTTGTCAGATCAAGACTGAAAGAGGGTCATCAAATCTGGTACTTGGACAGTGGATGTTCAAGACATATGACCGGCATGAGAGCTCTACTTCATGACTACATAGAGAAGAAGGGTCCACACGTTACTTTTGGTGATAACTCTCGAGGAAGCACCAAAGGGTACGGCGCACTGAAAGTTGGAAAGCTCACAATTGAAGAAGTCTCCTACATGGAAGGACTCAAGCACAACTTGTTATCCATTTCACAATTCTGTGACAAGGGATACAAGGTGGAATTTATTTCCAACAAGTGCATAGTAAAAAGCAAGCTCACTGCCCAGATCGTGCTAACTGGAGTTAGACAAAGGAATGTCTACATCGCACAATGGGACAGCTGCAAAGAGGAGACATGCTTAGTTGCAAGAAGTGCTACAGAGATAGGATGGCTATGGCACAGACGCTTGAACCATCTCAACATCAAAGCAATCAATCGCTTAGCTCAAAAGGGTTTGGTGCAAGGCATACCAAATGAAGTCTTCATCAAAGACCATCCATGCTCACCATGCCAACGAGGGAAGCAGACGAAGACGCACTTCGCCAGTCTTGAAGAAGCCTCATCCAAGCGAGTGCTCGAGCTGCTTCACATGGATTTGTTTGGTCCAGTCACTCCAGTTAGTGTGAATGGAAGGAAGTACACTCTAGTTGTAGTTGACGACTTCTCTCGCTACACTTGGGTTGTATTTCTCTTCAGCAAAAACGAGACACTGACCAAACTACCACAACTGCTCAAGCGATTGGCTGTGGAAAAGAATCAAGCGATCGTGACCATTCGCTCCGACAAAGGCACAGAGTTCTTGAACTCTACCATTGAAGCTTATTGCACGGAGCATGGCATAGCACATCAGACTTCCTCAGCACGCACACCTCAGCAGAATGGAGTTGCTGAAAGAAGGAATCGAATCATCAAAGAAGCCGTCCGAACCATGATTGCAGACTCGAAGCTTCCGATGAAGTATTGGGCTGAAGCTGCCAATACGGCATGCTACACACAGAATCGAACTCTTCTCTGCAAACGGCACGACAAAACACCATATGAAATATGGACAGGGAGAATTCCTAACATATCTTATTTCCATATTTTTGGTTGTAGGGTCTTCATCCATGACAATGGGAAGTCGCAGTTGAAAGCCTTTGAAAGCAAAGCTGATGAAGGAATATTCTTAGGATATTCTACATCAAGCAAAGCTTACATGGTGTTCAACTGTAAAACCCTAATCGTGGAGGAATCACCCCATGTCGTATTTGATCAATCTTCCTTGAGTCTTCCACAGGAACAGGTTCAATGTAAAGAAAGAAAGTCAAGTGAGGAACCCATCAATTCTCTTACTTGGGACATGCTTGAGGATGATGAAGAAATTAGAGGCTCAAGCGAGCAGAATGTCCAAGGAAAAGATGAAGCTGCCCACAAGATTCCTGAAGCGAGTGCTGGCCAAGCACCCAATCCAGTCGCTTCAGATAATGAAGCGAGCGACAAGGAAGCAGATGAAGATAAAGCTGGCGGATCCAAGCGTGTGTGGCTCAAGGATCATTCACCAAGTCAAATCATTGGAGATCCATCCAAGGGTGTAGTGACCAGAAGTCAAGCGTTTGAAGAAAGTGCCATGTTCAGTTGCTTTCTCTCAAACATCGAGCCATCAAGCGTGGAAGAAGCCCTAGCTGATTCAAACTGGGTGATCGCCATGCAAGAAGAGCTGAATCAGTTCACCAGAAACGACGTATGGTACCTCGTGGATCGTCCCAAATTTCAGCATGTTATTGGCACCAAGTGGGTGTTCAAGAACAAGACAGACGAGGACCACAACGTTGTGAGGAACAAGGCGCGACTCGTCGCTAAGGGCTACTGCCAAGAGGAACGAATCGACTTTGACGAGACCTTCGCTCCTATGGCACGGCTTGAAGCGATCAGACTATTTCTAGCCTATGCAGTGGCCAAGAAATTCAAAGTCTATCAGATGGATGTGAAGAGCGCATTCCTCAACGGTGAATTGAAGGAAGAAGTGTATGTGGAGCAGCCACCGGGTTTCGAGCAGGGAGATAAGGTGTATCGCTTGAAGAAAGCCCTATACGGGTTGAAGCAAGCTCCCAGGGCTTGGTATGATACCCTATCTCAATTCCTTGTGGATAATGGATTCCACAAAGGAAAGATAGATCGAACCCTATTCACAGTCAACCATGGAGATGATATGCTATGGGTTCAGATCTACGTGGATGACATCATATATGGATCACCAAACCAGTCGCTTAGCGAGAAGTTTGGAGAGCTGATGAAGACCAAATATGAGATGTCAATGATTGGCTTGATGAGCTGCTTTCTAGGTCTTCAAGTGAAGCAGCAGGATGGTGGAATCTTCATCAATCAAGCTAAGTATACTCGAGATATGCTTGCCAAGTTTGGTATTCAACATGCTAAAGCTGTAAAGATCCCAATGAATACCAACTGGAAGATGGAACCAGACGAAGAAGGAAAAACTGTGAATGCTACAGATTATCGTGCCCTAATCGGGTCACTTCTTTATCTCACTGCAAGTAGGCCGGATATCGCTTTTGCAGTTGGAGTCTGTGCTCGCTTCCAAAGCAACCCCAAGCACAACCATCTTGAAGCTGCCAAGAGAATTCTTCGATATTTGAAGGGCACTGTCAATATGGGGCTGTGGTATCCAACGGAGGACAATTTGGAGCTCACTGGATATTCAGATGCTGACTATGGAGGGTGTCGAATTGATAGGAAATCAACTTCGGGCACTTGTCAGTTCTTGGGAAGCAAGCTGATCTCATGGTTTTCGAAGAAGCAGACGAGTGTAGCCACTTCAAAGACTGAAGCCGAATATATGGCCGCTGGAAGCTGCTGTTCTCAAATTCTGTGGCTTCATCAGCAGTTGAAGGAATACAATGTTGAAGCAAATGAAATTCCTATATTTTGCGACAACAACAGCGCGATCTGCATCTCTCAAAATCCAGTGCTACTCACCAGATGCAAGCACGCGGAGATTCAACATCACTTCATTCGTGATCATGTCGAGAAGAAGGATATCAAGCTCGAGAAAATCCATACCGATCTCCAGCAAGCAGATATCCTCACCAAGCCTCTAGCTGAGTCTCGTTTCAATCAGTTATGCATGGAATTAGGGTTGCTAGACCCTGGTGAAGAGTGCTAGATCCAGGATGCACGAAGGAGTGGTCGCTAGTTTTTCGTAGCGTCACTCGCTTCGGATCTTCACCAACTCAAGCGAGTCACTTCAAAATTCCACTCGCTTGAAGAAGGAGAAATAAGGTGGAGAAAGGTGGAGTGTTGGAAGATGCTTCCTACCCGCTTACAGGAATTGTTAAGCCATTGGTTAAGGGGGAACTATCGTTTGCTCTCAGAGCAAGCTACTTCCAAAGCGAGCAAGGAAAGATGCTACCTAGCCTAGGAATCCTAGCGAGTGGGTATAAACACTCGCAAGTGCCGTTTCTAGTAACGGTTGTGGGGTCTTGTATCGGGCCTTCCCACGTAAAAATGGTGAAAGCTTAGGCAGGGCTGGCACCTAGACCTGTGTCCTCTTCTCATCTTTCCGCCGAAGAGGAGCAAGTCTTCTCATCTCCTTCATCGTGGATAAATGTCCATTCTTTACTCACTCTTCATTGAGTTGAGCTGCCAGATGTCTATCCATTCCTCCCCCACCTTGAACTTTGCATCGCTTCAATTTGCCCTAGCTTGGGTCAAAGCGAGTCGATTGCAAGTTCATTCTGTAGCTTGTAGGAGGATGCTTGAAGGTTTACCTTTTTCTACAAAAGGTTGCAGGGCTGGTGACATGCTTCTGCGTGAAATACGAGAATGTCTTGTCAGAGCATTCTCATTGTCATCCTGTCCATTTCTGCTCTGAGATAAGGACTTGTACTCATCCCCCATTCGTCGTGAATATGTACACTTACGTGAAGCTCCCCTCTGGGTTGTAGTAAGCTTGTGTACTATATTCATTATCTCCCCCATTCACTTCGATGGAGGACTCTCTAATTCGTAGAGGAAGATGAATGCCATGAAGATGAATGCCAAGAAGATAAAGTGGAGCGATACTCAAAGTATGATGAAGTCTCCAACAAGTGGTATCAACAAATGAAGTCTAAATCAAATGATGTCTTCAACTAGTGGTATCAATCTCCTACGAAGTGAGATTGACTGGTAAGCGTTTCAATTTTTAAGTACACTAAGTGAGCTAAAGCGTGCTAGAAACCTTCACTCACTATGTGGAAAATATGAAATGAATCTGACACAAATACAAAGAGGAAAACATTCTTGTTTATCCTCGAAGTATGTAAGTCAGAAACATTTTAAAATTAAGCAAAGAAATTCAATTTCTTATTCCAGTCGCTTCAGATGGCAAAGCGAGTGCTTCGTCACTCAAAGCTAGCCATCGCAAGCGAGTGCGGAACAGTCACTCAAGCGAGTGCCTCTTAAAGCGAGTCAAGGCCTAGCGTCCCAACTCGAAGCGAGCGGGTACGAAGCGAGCGAGTATGAGCTGTCTGCACTCGAGTGCAATTTCACTTTCTGCCGAGCATTTAATGCAGGTTCACGTACTGGCGGAAATAACGGGCGCGTGGATTTCACTTTGAATTCGAAGCGGGAAAAGTCGGAGAAGATCCAGCCGTCGAATCTCAACAGTCCTAAATCTATAGCCGTTGGATGGACGCCGTATAAGACAATCCATTCGCAACAGGCCACGTGGAGACGACGTGCAAGTGGCGGTTCACATTTACTGTGATGACGCCAGACACATCAGATCCATCACTGCACATCCGCCGCCTACCTACAGGATCCTCGCCGATTTTACTGTCTTGCCCCTGCCACGTCAGCCAAGACCTAATTCTATATATATGGGACGTCGCTGAACTGCAGAACCTTTCACAACCTTCAAAAATTGCCATTCTCGTGTTTAGATCTGCAACCTCTGCAACTCACGAGTCTCAACCTTTTTTGTTATTAAAACTTCAATTCAAAATCCTTCAAATCTCACCATGGGCAAGAAGCTGAATACAGAGACGATGGAGCAGTTCATGACGGAGGTAGATAAACACATCAACGTAGAGCCCCATCTCGACCTTATCGTCATCGAGAGAGATGGCTTCTTCCGTAGAGCCGTGACCACGACCGGTCTATGGAAGTTTGTAACAATGATACCGTCAAAGATTCTGGCGAAGGCGGTGGGAGAACTCCTTCTGAATTTGAAGAAGGAACGAAATACATCTTCGTTCACAGATCCACAGTCCAAGAAGCCAGTGGAGGTGGACTTGAACGAGCTAATCGGCGTGTTCGACTTGCCGAGGGAAGAAGGAGATTCCCTGTTGGATTTGGGACTCTCGGCCGGAGTCGAATACTGTCGTTTTGCCGTAGACGGAGCTGAACCAAATTTTAAGGTGGCCAGTATTCGTTCAGACTTAAGGGCCCCATTCAACCTTATCTGCGAGCTCTTTTCAAAGAGCATCGCGTGCTATGTCGGAACCCTAGATACGCTGTCGGAGACAAAGCTGATTGGCACCACCATGATCGTCGACAGCCTCACCGGAATGAAATTCAACTGGCACGGTTGGTTTCTCAAACAAATCTATGAAGCTGCTGAAGACTTTGCATTCGTGCCAGGAACCGCCAATCAGATTCTCCGCAAAGGGAAGTTGAAATTCTTCTCCAGACTCTCTGTTGCATTGGAGAAGAAGTTTCCCGACAAAACATGGCCGGATTCCGACACGGCAGTTTACAACAAACAATCCATATTCTTCGACAAATGGAGAAAGACAAAGGTCCCGATGGATCAGGGACTTCTAGATGTAGAAGTGCCCGCAGCAAGGCCAGTGGTGGAAACACAAGCTGAAGCGTCCCAAGCGAAGCGAGGCGCTTCACCCCTGAAGCGTGCGGCGCCAAAGCGAGGGAAAAAGAAGATGAAGCGAGTCACTTCACTCGTCCAAGAAAGCGAGGCGGTGGAGAAGCCGCTTGAGGACGTTGAAGTGACCCAACCCCAATCCTCACCAATCAAATCCCAAACTCCCCCACTACAAATTACCCATATCCCAGAACCTCAAGCCTCATCAACCAACCAACCACTCACACAAACAACCCCCCTCTCACCCCAGGAAGAAGAGTCTGCATCTTCGTTCCAGATACCCTCAATCCCCATACTACATGTCGATCCAGTTGAAGCTTACACCTCATTCCAACCCCTTCAAACCCAGTAAACACAGCCAGCCACAGAACCTATTCAAATACCTGAAACCCCTGAAGCCACATCATCCCAATCCCAATCCCCTTCGACATCGGCAGCAACAGCCGATACCGCCCATACATCCATAATTCCCCAGTTCCAAATCTCCAAAACCCCTACCCAAGTTGATGCTCTCAAAAGATACAAGAGAGATAGAGAGCAGGCAGCTGAAACTCTCAGAACCTGCTATCCCTCAGTGCCTATGTCCGACGAATTTTTCACCAAGATCGTCGATTTCTTGACATATGTCACTTATCGCGGCACGGAGTACTACAAAGTGTTCAAACTCCTAGAGGCCTTCTCGAAGGAAGATCTCATCCAGATGGAGGGAAAGCTCTTGGACTTCATCGGTGAGAATGGCTTTCATGCATTCCTCACCGGTACCAGCTTCTGGGATAAGCTGGACGCCAAAGTGAAGCGTGTCTATCCGGACGCTATAATTCCTGAGCGCACCCCGACCATCCACGAGAGGAAACTGATGAGGGAGCATGCGGAGGAAGTGGAGGTTAAGGAAGCGGAGATCTCGAGCCTGCAAAGCGAGATCACCAAAAAGGAGATGGAGTTGGAGAAGAGGATAGAGGAGGTCAAGAGTCTTCGTGAAGACTTTGACAAGAAAAAGGGGGAACTGGAGGCTAAGGTGGAAGAAAAGGAGAAGTTATTGGGTGAAAAGGAGAAGGCGCTGGAGGCGCAAGTGAAGCTGGTGGATGACAACACTAAATCAATCACCGAACTCAAGGGCTTGCTTGATGCAGAAAGGAGCCGCTTGAAGGAGGTTAACGCCAAGCTTATCACTGTTGGTAAGGAGAAGGAGGTGTTGGAGAAAGAGGTGAAGAAGCTAAAGGAGGCAGTAGAAAAGAGGGATGAGGAAGTGATAAGGAAGGAAGTGAGTTGTTAAGCACTAGAAAGACTCTCGACTCACTTCGAACTGAGCTGAAGGAAGTCAAAGAAGAGAGTGCCATTGACAAGAAAGAACTGCAGAGTCGAAGGAGGAGTGCACAGGCTCTTGATCTAAAGAGTGCTGAGCTCTCAATTTTGCTGAACAATGTCAAGGAGTTGGGTGAAGCGTACACTGAGAAGGTTGCAACAGGTGCCAAATTCCATCTCTCTCTCAATCAGAGAGAGAGGTCGCTTGAAACCATGGAGGCAGAACTCAAAGCGGCCCAGGATTTCTGGTACTTTAACCTGCAAGAGGAGAAGGAGGACATGAGGACGGAAGTTGAAGCGGAGCTGGCGGCTCGCTTCAGAACGGTAGAACCGTTGGAGAGGATGATGGCATCAGTCGTTGAGAGAGAGAAGCAATGCGAATACCTGCTAGATAAATCTCTATCAAAACGGCAGGAATCGTATTGTCAGAAGAGCAAGTCTTCGCGACAAAGACTGAAAAAATGTTCCATGCTGTATTGAACAAGGTTGAAGAGCTTCGCAAGTCTCTTGCTGGAAAGACAATCGTCCCAACCCCTGGCAGTGATGATGCCAAAAAGGGGGAAGGGATTGTACTGAAAGATGCCAACCTCTTGGAGTTACAAGGTGGAGGAAATGAAGTTGTTGGAATAGAGAGGATGATTGAAGGAGGGAGTGGTGCTGGAGACGAGGAAGAGGAGTTAGACGATGAAGCTAGGCCTCTACGGGCAAAGAAGGGAAAGGTGAAGCTTACTGAGGAAGAGCTTCTGGAAGAGCTTTTAAAGAAACCCGAAGAGCCCCGCAGGCCACTTGAGGAAAAAGTACTTGCATCCTCAATCGCTCGTCACCCTCCAGTTGTGCCGACGACCAAGGAGGAAAGGGAGAGGCAGGTTGCAGCAGATGAGGCCTTGGCATGGCAGATGGAGCATGATTTTGAAATACAAAAGCTAACACTTGCAGGTGCTTCAGGCTCTAAAGCGCCCGCTTCATCCAAAGCGCCCGCTTCAGCCAAAGCGCCCACTTCAGCTGCCGCGCCCGCTTCAAGTGCAGCACTCACTTCAGCAACTGCAAGAGTCACTTTATCTGCAGTTGTCACTTCGAGTGCAACCACAAAGAAGGACATGCCGCCTCCCCCACCACCGAAGCAAACTGTGAAGCGAACTGCTACAGAAACAGAAAGAGATGACCCCGCGACCAAGCGTCAAAAGGTTAAGCAGGCAGTTGCTTCAAGGGCAGAGAAGGACGAGAGGAGAAGGAAGAGAGGAGAAATAGCAAGGGATGAAGCCGAGAAGGAGAGGAGAATAAGGGCAAAGCGACTCCAAGTCATTGACGGCCGGATTGAGGAACACTTCAATGAAGTGAGACTCATCCAGTCCGCCTTAGCTCGGAGTGCCTATGTTCCGTTCATGCCGGAGGAGTCCGACGCATGCCAAGCACAAGCTCTGATCGATACATGCCATGCGACTGCTAGAGAGATGATTGAATCTGGTCGCTACCCCCTCAAGGAGAAACAGAATTACATTCGGAAGCGACTCAACGAGAAGCTTCCTATCTGGAGTGGCGAGTTAGGAAAGAAGTTCAATACTATCATGGCACAGATGTCCTGCCGGTCGGAAGAAGAATTGGCAGTGCGCAGGAACGAGCATCCTGATGCCCGTGAGATTGAGCAATTCATTCCTGACGAATTACTTGAGCAGTGGCTACACTACAAAGAAAAATTTATCAAGGCATACTACTATTGGGAGGTAGCGCCACTGCAGACTAAATGCTCACGGATCAGCGCGCTCAGCAATCTTCTAAGTGCCTATGATGAGAAGTTCAGGCGAAAGGTTTTCTCACTTGCATAGCTTGCAGAGCCCATGCCTCTAATCATCAAGGTACCAGCCAAGAAGGAATTCCCCATGCCCTTCCTACCTGGTACAAGCGTCCCCGATCGTAGCATCATCGATGCTGAAGTAGATGAAGCCTTCCAACTGGAGGAGACTTGGAGGAGACCAAGTATCCACAACATTGGCACACTAGAAGTGAAGGTCTTCAGTGCATACGCTATGCCAGAAGAGATGATCGCGAAGGACCTGGAGGCAGAGGAAGAAGAGAAGGAAATGGAGGTGACGGAGGAGAAGGAGGATGACAGGGAAGGGGCTGCAGGAAACCCTTGAGTTTCAAGTCCCTTGATATTTTGTGAACTGATGTTCATATATCCAAATTTTAATTTCCGTCAAAATGAGTCATTTACTTGCTTTGTGAATGACTTTACTTTTTGCTACAAACTCAAACAAAATTAACCGAAAAAAAAAAAGGGAAAGGAACTTAAAAATTAATTCAAATGAAGCTGCAAAGGAAGTAGTCGCTTGAAGTTCCTTCCACGGTTAGATAGACTAGATTTCTATAATCTTAAGTCTTTGGGTTTTGGCATCATCAAAAAGGGGGAAATTGTTGGGAATTTTTAAGAACAACATGTTAAGGGGGAACCTATAAGGGACACTTACTTGTTTTGATTAGATCCCAAAACCCCAAAGCGTTCTATTCCCAAGCGACCCATTTTGATGTAGACAATAGGTTAGAATTTTTCTAAGCCTACTCTGTTAGGATGGCTCTTTATTTTTGCTTAGATTATAGGCTTCAAAAGTTCAAGTGAAGGCCACTTGCTTGAGTGTGTTTTCTGAAGCGAAGCAAGTCTAGCGAGTCGAAGTGAAGCGCGCCGAAGAACAGTGCAGCGAAGCGAAGCGAGCGCTACAGTAGATTCAAAGTGAGTCTACCAAAGCGAAGCGAAGCGAGCGCTACAGTTCAAAGTCAAAGAAAGTCAACTCTAGTCAGCACATTCCAAAGCAGTCACGAGGGAACTTTATTTCCCAAAGCGGCTCACTACAGAATGACTATGAAGTGACTCAACTAAAGCGGACGCTACAACTTCGAAGCGAAGCGAGCCACTACCTACCAGAAAGCGACAGCACAAATTCCCGCTCCGAATTTGAACTCCAGTCAACTGGAGATCTCCGCATTTATTATGAGATCTCCACGTGTCGAACACGGAGAGGAGCAGTGGAGTTGACTGCCAGGCCGACAAGGCGCCGTAACAGTATTGGGTCGCTCCAGTTACTGTTGAAATTGGAACTTAGCCATTTTCGGCAAAAATCCAAAACTGCGCGTCTGAAAAGCAGCCAGCCTGTGCAAGTACTGTCGAGAGGAGGAGGGACAAGGCCACCAACCAAGCAACGGATCTCAGCCAACCCTCCGCCTATAAATAGTGAAGGATCACAACGTGAAGAAGTTGAACACTACTTGAGCATTCGAGCGCCCACAGCAAACAAACACTCCCAAGCTTTCTAAGCCATCTTCGAGTTTTTGTTTCAAGTTGTTGGCCCCGGGAAAGAGTAATTGGTGTATGGGGGGGGGGGGGGGGGAAATACACCAATAACCAACCGTTTTTATCAGAGACAGGTTGATCTATCAAGCTCGTTTGGGAACAAGCTTGATTTATCAAACTGTGCTTGTGCGGAAGTTGGTGGAGGTTGATTTACTCTTTGAAAAATTGAAGGCTGAAAACAGATAGCAGGTTGATGCGTGATATGCAGGTTGATGCTTGTCAGTTTGATAATGAATTGAAAGAGCGATAAGTAAAGAGAGAGAGAGAGAGAGAGAGAGAGAGAGAGAGAGAGAGAGAGAGAGAGAGAGAGAGAGAGAGAGAGAGACAACCGAGTTTTATCGTGGTTCGGAGATAACCCTCCTACATCCACGTCAGGTCGACTCGACCTGAGAATCCCTTTTCTTTTGGATCCACCTTCTCTCTTATTTATACTGACTGAGTATCAGTTTCATACACCTCTCTTATTTATACTGACTGAGTATCAGTTTCATACACCTCTCTTATTTATACTGACTGAGTATCAGTTTCATACACTTTGCAACTAGCAAATACAACTAGCTTTACAACGGCCTCAACCTATTTAACTGATGGGGGAGGGGGTTGTTTGGAGTGCGAGCTTGATGCGGCAGTAAACGCTTCAAGCTTTCGGTGTTCTTCAATGGAGAAATTCTCTTTTCCAACACTTGGGAAATATCTAGGTTTTTCGAGTGTTGAATGGATAGAACTTGAGAGAGAATTTCTACAGCACTTTAGCTTTTGAATAATGAATTTCCCGTGCTGTTCCATTGAAGTGGGAAGTCTTTATATAGGCATAGTTTGAAAACTAGCCGTTGGAGTCTGCACTGACTTGGCAGCTGACGTGGCAACTAGCCGTTGAAGCTTTGCTGTCGTGTCAACTAGCCGTTGGTGCTGACTCTTCACTTCCAGTTGGGCTTGGTCCTAGCTGGCATCTGACGTGGCAGCTTAGGTGGCAGGTTGACCCATGGAGGTAGGTCATCGGCCTGAGGTATCTTCCAGCAGCTTGATGTCTTGAACTTGAGAACAGGCTGGAGTACCTAGAGAGTAGGTTGATAATGACAGGCTGTTCTTCTATAGGTAAGGCTGTTGGAATAACAGCCTCTGCCTTTACATGACAGAACAGCCTTTCTAGAACGGCCTGTATAACGGCCTGTATGACGGCCTGTATAACGGCCTGTATGACGGCATGTATAATCGGCCTGTATGACGGCCTGTATAACGGCCTGTATAACGGCCTGTATGACGGCCTGTATAACGGCCTGTATGAACAGCCTTCCTAGAACAGCCTTAGACTAGAACGGCCTTAGACTAGAACGGCCTGTCTAGAACAGCCTTTCTAGAACAGCCTTAGACTAGAACGGCCTTAGACTGTTAACTCTATCAACCTTAACTCTATAAAATGTAGAATAAGCCTAAGTGTGGTTTTGAGAAAACATCATCAAAATTAACTGCAAAGGGTTCCCAACAATTTCCCCCTTTTTGATGATGTCAAAACTAACACTTCACAAATGAGATTCCTAGAAAGATAAAGAATATTACAAGCTTGTTCTAACTACATAGATAAAACAGTATAAGGAATCAACATAATAAGGCAGGTTGGTCTCGGAGATTTCTTCTTCTGTCCTTCCCCCTTTTTGGCATCATCAGAAAGGATTTGAACTAAGGACCGAAGAGCGAGACCTATTTCTTCATGATCATTATATCAGCCTTCATGGCTTCTTGATTACCCATTTTTGTCCTTGTTTCCTACAAAAGGTAGGCATTAATATATGCAATACTTGGAGCAATAAGTATTAATAATTGAAGAATTATTAGCATATTGAAGAAGTTAAAGAAAAGACAATGGGTGATACAATCCCTTTGATTCCCCCTTCATTAATGCTCGGTATTGCATGCGGCAGGTCGTTGGTATTGGAAAGGCAGGATACGGCCTGATGGCTGTAGAACGGCCTGGCAATATAGAAGACGGCCTTTTTTCCCCCTTTGTGAACTAGAGGTTGATAGCATCAAGGTTGATAGTGTCAAGGCTAATCACGACCTTGACTTGCATCAGCCTTGGTCAAGGATCGGCCTTGATCTGTGTCGGCCTTACTTCGGGCTTACCATGCGACGGCCTTTGGAATGAATCGGCCTTGTTATGAAACGGCCTGGATTTTGTGATATCGACCTGGTAGAAGTAGATATCGGCCTTTGTTCCCCCTCAATTGATGGATCATTTGTTCAAGTGTTTGAGGAACACAGGTCGATCTAAGATCGATAGTATCGGATTTGGATGGCTCACATCAGTCTGATAGATCACTCTGTAGGATCGTTCTGAGAACGAGTTGTTGACTGATTAGCGGCCTGTTGACTGACGATTGAGTAACGGCCTGTTGATTGAGTAACGGCCTATGTTCCCCCTTAGTACGAGGCACTTTATACAAGGTTGATTCAAATGCTGATCATCAAGGTTGATATCAACCTTTTGACTGCATATCGATCTTGGGGTCAATACAAGGGCAGCTAAGCAACGCACTTATACCAATCGCCCTTCGAGTGCGCACTCCTTGGTTCGGGTTCCCAACAATGAGCTCCTATAGATGATTATCGTCCCATCATCTCCGTTGAGATATTTCTTCTTGAAAGAATTGGCTCGGGTTCATTGATTGGTTCATCGAACTCGAGGTGAGCAAAAGGTTAAGCGACATGCTGATTTGTTGATGGCCTTGGAATTCGAATGGCTTAACCTCTTGTGCCATAGCCAGCTTGTCTCGGAGTCAGTTTTCATGCCCAGGCAGGTCTCCCTTTTATCAGTCAATTTGACTGTAAAGTTTGTCCTGCACTATTCCGGTAAGGAGTATTTCTCCTTCCTCATTTCTCACAAGACATTTGTTAGCGGTAAATTCTACTCGTTTACCATTCGAGCAGAATTGTGACAAAGAGAATAAATTATGATTAAGACCTTCAACATAAGAGACATTATGAATAGAGGTTTTACCAACATTTAAGTCGCCTTGATCTTGAGTACGGCCTTTAGAGTTGCCTTCGTATGTTACTTGAGGTCCGACTCGTTCTACATAATTTGATAGTAGCATCTTGTTACACATCATGTGCTTGGAGCATCCACTATCAATGATCCACACAGCTCCACGAGCTATTTGGCTCCTTCTCTGAGCCTTCCCGACCTGCAATTAATTAAACCTAGCAACCCATTTGAGATTGGGTGCTACGTCGGTTGCGGGAACGGCCTTTGGAACCCAAACCTGTTTCGCCGGTCTGCTTTTATTCGAGGCTGAGGACGAGGCAGTGGCGGTCTTGGGCTTGGGAGCCTTCTTATGAGAGCGAGGATGTTGAGGTTGATAGAACGGCTCTTCATAATATCCAGGTTGATAAGGTTGATACTGCCTTCTTTGAAAATAAGATTGCTGAGGTTGATAGCAGTAACAGCCTTGAAAAGCAGGCTGATAGAAGACCTGAGGTTGGTAAGGCCGTGGATCATATCGGCCTTGATTCTTCCTTTGTTGAGCAGCATGATCTTGAGGTTTTGAGGCAGGTCGACGCTGCTACCTCTTTTGGACAGGTCGTGCCTCCTTCTTAGGAACAGGCTGTTCCTTTTCAAAAAGGTTCTTCTTCCTATGCTGCTTTATGAGAATGGCCTGAGGCTGACGAGCTGGGTCCTTCAGCTTGACAACCTTGTCAGGCAGAGCTTGTTCCCGTGAGGCAGATGCCTGAGCTTGTTCTTCAAGCTCCTTCTCCCTTAAAGTCAACTTTTCAACCTTTGACTTTAGGGTTTCTATCTCCCTTTCCTTTTCTTCATTGTAGGGAGATACTCTTTCTTCTAATGCCAGCTTGAGTTTTTCATTTTCATCCATTAGCTCGGCATTATCTTCAACGACCTCCTTGAATAACTCATCGAGTTCGGCATATTCCTTCAGTTGCTTCTTGACCTCTTCCAGGGACACGGCCTTGGATAGGTCTTTATCTTCCTCATCTGCACTTTCATTGTTAGATAAAGAAAATGGAAGGAGTTGAGCAACTACCTAAGGTTGTTCGTCGGTGGGAGGGAGTTCTCCGACGAAGCACTCTTCTTCATCATCACTCGACGAGATGTCGGAGAAATGAGCTTTTGTTGCTTCTTCTTCGGAACATATGCTGATAGTCTTAAGGGTATCCCACATTTCTTTTGCAGTGTCAAGATTGCGAATTTTGGCAAGGTAGACGCCATTAACAGTGCTAGAAATGAGACCCATAGCATAGCTATCAAGACTTGCCTCTATTCTTTCCTCCGTTGTAAAATCACGGGGACTTTTGAGCTTTTTGACATAATTGACTTTTCCTGGATCAGTCCCTTTGATTTCGGGAGTGGCTTCATAGATTCGTGTTGGACCATTCTCGATCACATCCCACATAAGAATGTGATGCGCTTGAAGACACATCCTTATCCGGAAGCTCCAATCTTCATAGCCTTGGATGGAGAAATCTTCACAAACCCTGAGAAGAGAAGCCTCCATAGCAAATAATATGATATGATATGAATGAAAAGATTTTTCTAAAGGATCGGTTCAAAATGACCAAAAGTTTGATAAAGAACTATTAGTATGCAAAGCAGCGGTCAAAAGAACCACTGCTCTGATACCACTTGTTGGTCCCGGGAAAGAGTAATTGGTGTATGGGGGGGGGGGGGAATACACCAATAACCAACCGTTTTTGACTTTTGAAAATCAGGTCGATTTAAAGGTCGATTTTCAAGGTCGATCTTTATCAGAGACAGGTTGATCTATCAAGCTCGTTTGGGAACAAGCTTGATTTATCAAACTGTGCTTGTGCGGAAGTTGGTGGAGGTTGATTTACTCTTTGAAAAATCGAAGGCTGAAAACAGATAGCATGTTGATGCGTGATATGCAGGTTGATGCTTGTCAGTTTGATAATGAATTGAAAGAGCGATAAGTAAAGAGAGAGAGAGAGAGAGAGAGAGAGAGAGAGAGAGAGAGACAACCGAGTTTTATCGTGGTTCGGAGATAACCCTCCTACATCCACGTCAGGTCGACTCGACCTGAGAATCCCTTTTCTTTTGGAATCCACCTTCTCTCTTATTTATACTGACTGAGTATCAGTTTCATACACCTCTCTTATTTATACTGACTGAGTATCAGTTTCATACACTTTGCAACTAGCAAATACAACTAGCTTTACAACGGCCTCAACCTATCTAACTGATGGGGGAGGGGGTTGTTTGGAGTGCGAGCTTGATGCGGCAGTAAACGCTTCAAGCTTGCGGTGTTCTTCAATGGAGAAATTCTCTTTTCCAACACTTGGGAAATATCTAGGTTTTTCGAGTGTTGAATGGATAGAACTTGAGAGAGAATTTCTACAGCACTTTAGCTTTTGAATAATGAATTTCCCGTGCTGTTCCATTGAAGTGGGAAGTCTTTATAGGCATAGTTTGAAAACTAGCCGTTGGAGTCTGCGCTGACTTGGCAGCTGACGTGGCAACTAGCCGTTGAAGCTTTGCTGACGTGTCAACTAGCCGTTGGTGCTGACTCATCACTTCCCGTTGGGCTTGGTCCTAGCTGGCATCTGACGTGGCAGCTTAGGTGGCAGGTTGACCTATGGAGGTAGGTCATCGGCCTGAGGTATCTTCCAGCAGCTTGATGTCTTGAACTTGAGAACAGGCTGGAGTACCTAGAGAGCAGGTTGATAATGACAGGCTGTTCTTCTATAGGTAAGGCTGTTGGAATAACAGCCTCTGCCTTTACATGACAGAACAGCCTTTCTAGAACGGCCTGTATAACGGCCTGTATGACGGCCTGTATAACGGCCTGTATAAACAGCCTTCCTAGAACAGCCTTCCTAGAACAGCCTTAGACTAGAACGGCCTTACACTAGAACGGCCTGTCTAGAACCGCCTTTCTAGAACAGCCTTAGACTAGAACGGCCTTAGACTGTTAACTCTATCAACCTTAACTCTATAAAATGTAGAATAAGCCTAAGTGTGGTTTTGAGAAAACATCATCAAAATTAACTGCAAAGGGTTCCCAACACAAGTGTTCTCCGAGTTTCCAGTTCATCGGAACTCGTCTTCACAACCTTCACACTTAGAGTCTAAGCCCACTTCAAATATCCAAGCTTAGAAGAACTCTAGCCTACTTTACACTTACTGTAAAGAGCTCTTCATAGTGTGTTCGTCAACCAAAAACCCTAAAACTCTGTCTGTTAGGTTTTTGAGTCGTCGTTAGGTTGTCTCGATCCAAGGACCTTCTTTCATCGATTGAAGAAGCCTCGATCATAGAGTTTAGATCCAAGCTTGCACCTACATCGTTTGTGTGAAGCTCGATCGAAGCTAGGCTGTAAGGAGAGCCCGGAATCTCCCTGTCTGTGTTTGACTGGAGCGAGTGAAGCTTCCAGTCTTGTCTAGGTTTGTGTAGTGAACCCGCAATCACTACGTTCGTCGTTAGATCCAGGCGAGTGAAGCCCGATCTCGACCCGGCTTTTGAAGAGCCCGAAATCTTCAAGTTCTTAAGTGAAGAGAACAGTTGCCGTCGTGCAACAAGTGGACGTAGGAGTCTTTATCTCCGAACCACTATAAATCCCTGTGTCGTATCTCTCTAACCCTAAACTCGTTTCATATTTGATTATCCATTGCACGTGCATATAAACAAACGAAACTTGAATTTTTAATTACTTAGGGAAAACTAATAGCTCACCGAATTCCGCACAAGAGTAAAGTCTCACTCTTGATCAAGCTCTAAGCTTAGGTCAAGAGATTATCGATTGTTTTAGATCTAGCTCTCGGCTAGGTCTTAGCATTTCTACGAGTACTTTACTTCATACTCTGAGTTAGGGAATTTGAAGTTGAAAAACTTCAAAAATACGTATTCACCCCCCCCCCCCCCCCCACCCCTACGTATTTTTCCCATAACAAACCGGGACCAACAATAAGGATACCAAAGACCTAAGTTTGTGGTTCCTTTGATGTATCGAAGAATTTTCTTTGCTACTTCCAAGTGGGATTCCTTCGGATTAGCTTGAAATCGAGCACACACTCCAACTGCAAAAGTGATATCAGGTCGACTCGCAGTTAGAGCTTCCTATGATTCTTCGGCGATCATGGCAGCTCGTTGATCCTTGAGCTTCTTATCGCGCTTTGCACGGAGCTCGTCTCTCTCGGCCTTTGTCAGATCAGGACAATCGGTCTTATAGTGACCCGGCCTGCCACAACCAAAACAGCCACCCTCGGGTGTGTTAGAAGAATTGAAAGTTGAGGGTTTACCTTCTCCCTTTTTGTCAGGGCGGTCGTGGTTGCGGTTTGAGAAGTTTCGCTTGTTGTCACGGTAGAATTTCTTGTATTTGACAACATTTCCTAGGAGCTTCTCATTTCTCCTAGCAGCGAGAGAATAGTCGAGAGTCATCTTCTCGAACTTTTTGACGATGGATTCGTCAATCGAGCTTGGGGTAGCAACAGAGGCTGAGTCGGCCTTGAAGGCTACCTCCTTGTCATTCTTTTC
This sequence comes from Thymus mandschuricus, assembly GCA_029379335.1. Taxonomy (NCBI): domain Eukaryota; kingdom Viridiplantae; phylum Streptophyta; class Magnoliopsida; order Lamiales; family Lamiaceae; genus Thymus; species Thymus mandschuricus. Next base: position 22,952,007 of record CM057072.1, read on the forward strand.
ATCGGCCTTCTTGCTGGTGGAAGGCTGTGCTGATCCGTGGATGCGGATCATCTCATATTCATTTCCGACAAGAATGTCGAAAAGATCTTCAGTGGTGAGGGAGTTGAAGTCGGGGCGAGCTGGATGCATGGCGGTGTATACGTGCCAGTTTGCGGGTAGGGCACGCATCACTTTAAGATTCTTCTCGCGCTGCGCATACTTGAGAGGGTTGACTGCAGCGATCTCGAGAATTATTTCGGTGAAGCGAATCTTCATTGCTTCTATGTTTTCACCCGAAATCATCTTGAAGTCATCAAACTTACTGCATGCCATGAACAGCTTGTTGTTCTCCTTCATCTCCTCTGAACCTAGGCTGATGGACCGGAGGGTGTTCCACATCTCTTTGGCAGTCTCAAGATTTCAGATCTTGGCAAGATAGACGCCCTTCACAGTGCTTGAGATGAGTCCCTTTGCGTAATCATCGAGACTGGCCTCCTTCCTTTCCTCGGTAGTGTAGTCGCGAGGATTTTTGAGGACCTTCTCGTATGTGGCCTCCCCGGGGGATGTTCCATCAACGATGATCTTCGCTGCATAAATGGGAGAGGGGCCATTTTCAATGATCTCCCACATAAGGACGTGATGTGCCTTGAGACACATCTTGATTCGGAAGCTCCAGTCTTCATAGCCTTGAATGGAGAAATCTTCACAAACCCTGAGAAGAGAAGCCTCCATTGCAAATAATATGTTATGAATGAATGAAAAGATTTTTCAAAAGGATCGGTTCAAAATGACCAAAAGTTTGATAAAAACTTTTAGTATGCAAAGCAGCGGTCAAAAGAACCACTGCTCTGATACCACTTGTTGGTCCCGGAAAAGAGTAATTGGTGTATGGGGGGGGGGGGGGGGAATACACCATTGCCAACTGTTTTTGACGTTTTAGAAAATCAGGTCGATCAGAAGGTCGATTGTCAAGGTCGATCAGAGGCAGATTGATCTATCAAGCTCGTTTGATAACAAGCTTGATTTATCAAACTGTGTTAATGCGGATGTTGGTGGAGGTTGATTACTTCTTGAAAAATCTATTAAGCAAATGCAGGTTGTTTCATGAAATGCAGGTTGATGCTCGTCAGATTGATAAAGTATTGAAAGAGCGATAAATAAAGAAAGAGAGAGAGACACCGCAATTTAGCGTGGTTTGGAGAAACCCTCCTACGTCCACGTCAGGTCGACTTGACCTGAGAATCCCTTTACCTTCGGATCCAACTTCTCTCTTATTTATACTGACTGAGTATCAGTTCTAAATACACTCTAACTCGAATATATCTAGACACGAGTTTTGGGTCGTGACCCTTACAACCTTTCGTACAGAAAATGTACAAACAACCTTTCGCGAAATTACAGAGCTTGACTAACTCTATAATGGCGAAGAACACAAAACTAACTTTCTAACTTCGAACGAGTCGGAGAAGAAGCTTGAATCAACGACAAGCAGCAGTGAACGCTTCGTCGTTGTGGCTTTTATCGGAATCTAAAATCTCTCTTTGTCAAGTGTTTGGGAAACTAATGGAATTTCGAACACTTGAATGGATAAGAACTTTGAGAGAGATTTTGGCAGAGTTTGGCGTTGATAGCTTGAGTTTCCCGTGCTTGAATCCGATAAGGGCTTGAAGTATATATAGGCAGTTTTGAAAAACTAGCCGTTGGAGTCAGGATGACGTGGCACTAGCCGTTGGGACGTGACTCACTTCTAGCCGTTGGGAGGATTCGTCCTTGCTGGCATAACATGTGGTAAGGATCAGGTCGTGATGCTCCATGAAGGTGGAGCATCGACCTTGATATAGAAATCCAGCTCTTGAAATCTTCTAAGTCAAAGCAGGCTGGAAGCTTGATAAGGAAGGTCGATAGACAGCTAGATATGCCAGCTTGATCCGAATGAGGCAGGTCGATAAACGACCTTTCTCTTACAGAGTGGATCAAACTTGCATTTAAACTTTAGAGAGCATCGACCTGCACTAACAGGTAGCAGGTCGATCTATCGGCCTTAACCCTAAACAAGTAAAATATGCCTAAGTGTGGTTTCGATAAACATCATCAAAATCAAACTGCGCGCAAGGGGTTCCCAACGCAATCATTGACATCTCATATTTGGTCTTCATAAGCTCTCCAAACTTCTCGCTAAGCGACTGGTTTGGTGATCCAAATATGATGTCATCCACATAGATCTGAACCCATAGCATATCATCTCCATGGTTGATTGTGAATAGGGTTCGATCTATCTTTCCTTTGTGGAATCCATTATCCACTAGGAATTGGGATAGGGTATCATACCAAGCTCTGGGAGCTTGCTTCAACCCGTATAGGGCTTTCTTCAAGCAATACACCTTATTTCCTTGCTCGAAACCCGGTGGCTGCTCCACATAAACTTCTTCCTTCAATTCACCGTTGAGGAACGCGCTCTTCACATCCATCTGGAAGACTTTGAATTTCTTGGCCTCTGCATAGTCTAGAAATAGTCTGATCGCTTCAAGCCGTGCCACTGGAGCGAAGGTCTCATCGAAGTCGATTCCTTCCTCTTGGCAGTAGCCTTTAGCGACGAGTCGCGCCTTGTTCTTGAACACCCACTTGGTGCCAATAACATGCTGGAATTTGGGACGATCCACGAGGTACCATACGTCGTTCCTGGTGAACTGAACGAGGTACCATACGTCGTTCCTGGTGAACTGATTCAGCTCTTCTTGCATGGCGATCACCCAATTTGAATCAGCTAGGGCTTCATCCACGCATGATGGCTCGATGTTTGAGAGAAAGCAACTGAACATGGCACTTTCTCCAAATACTTGACTTCTGGTCACTACACCCTTGGATGGATCTCCAATGATTTGACTTGGTGAGTGATCCTTGAGCCATGCACGCTTGGATCCGCCAGCTTCATCTTCATCTTCTTCCTTGTCGCTCGCTTCATCATCTGAAGCGACTGGATTGGGTGCTTGGCCAACACTCGCTTCAAGAGTCTTGGGGGCAGCTTCATCTTTTCCTTGGACAATTGGCTCGCTTGAGTCCTTGATTTCTTCATCATCCTTAAGCATGTCCCAAGTTGATGAATTGATGGGTTCCTCGCTTGACTTTCCTTCCTTAGATTGAACATGTTCCTGTGGAAGACTCAAAGAAGATTCATCAAATACGATATGGGGTGATTCCTCCACGATTAGGGTTTTACAGTTGAACACCCTGTAAGCCTTGCTTGATGTAGAATATCCTAAGAATATTCCTTCATCAGCTTTGCTTTCAAAAGCTTTCAACTGTGACTTCCCATTGTCATGGATGAAGACCCTACAACCAAAAATATGGAAATAAGATATGTTAGGAATTCTCCCTGTCCATATTTCATATGGTGTTTTGTCGTGCCGTTTGCAGAGAAGCGTTCGATTCTGCGTGTAGCACGCAGTATTGGCAGCTTCAGCCCAATACTTCATCGGAAGCTTCGAGTCTGCAATCATGGTTCGAACGGCTTCTTTGATGATTCGATTCCTTCTTTCAGCAACTCCATTCTACTGAGGTGTGCGTGCTGAGGAAGTCTGATGTGCTATGCCATGCTCCGTGCAGTAAGCTTCGATAGTAGAGTTTAGAAACTCTGTGCCTTTGTCGGAGCGAATGGTCACAATTGTTTGATTCTTTTCCACAGCCAGTCGCTTGAGCAGTTGTGGTAGCTTGGTCAGTGTCTCCTTCTTGCTGAAGAGAAATACGACCCAAGTGTAGCGAGAGAAGTCGTCGACTACAACTAGAGTGTACTTCCTTCCATTCACACTTACTGGAGTGACTGGACCAAACAAATCCATATGAAGCAGCTCGAGCACTCGCTTGGATGAAGCTTCTTCAAGACTGGCGAAGTGCTTCTTCGTCTGCTTCCCTCGTTGGCATGGTGAGCATGGATGGTCTTTGATAAAGACTTCATTTGGTATGCCTTGCACCAGACCTTTTCGAGCTAAGCGATTTATGGCTTTGAAGTTGAGATGGTTCAAACGTCTGTGCCATAGCCATCCTATTTCTGTAGCACTCCTTGCGACTAAGCACGTCTCCTCTTTGCAGCTGTCCCATTGTGCTATGTAGACATTCCTTTGTCTAATTCCAGTGAGCACAATCTGGGACGTGAGCTTGCTCTTCACTATGCACTTGTTGGAAATAAATTCCACCTTGTATCCCTTGTCACAGAATTGTGAAATGGATAGCAAGTTGTGCTTGAGTCCTTCTACGTAGGAGACTTCTTCAATTGTGAGCTTTCCAACTTTCAGTGCGCCATACCCTTTGGTGCTTCCTCGAGAGTTATCACCAAATGTAACGTGTGGACCCTTCTTCTCTATGTAGTCATGAAGTAGAGCTCTCATGCCGGTCATATGTCTTGAACATCCACTGTCCAAGTACCAGATTTGATGACCCTCACTTGGCATGGGATCCACGGTGCTCACCTGCAATTAGACAGATTTTGGTACCCAAATCAGTTTGGGTCCTTGCAGGTTAGTTCCCTTAGGTACCCACACTTGCTTCACTCTCTTTTGAGAGGTAGCTTGTGCTTTGGGCTTCTCGACCTTCGAAAACTGTGACTTCTGCCTTGAGGCAGCTTCACACGTGCAGCAGTGTGTGCAAGAGGGGTAGCGGCTCGCTTGAGGCATACCTATGCTCTTACCCTTATGCTTATATCCTGAAGCGACTCGCTTCGGATTAGCTACAGGCTTAGAGACTGACTTAGGTTTTTCAGTCTTTTGAAGCGGCTCGCTAGGTTTCCTCGAAGCTGTCCAATTAGGGTTTTGAACCCAACTCGCTTGAGTTACCTTGGAAGTTTGAAGCGGCCTCTTTGGCGCTTCAAATTCTTCCCCCTCAACGTTAGTCCGGTTGGACCATCTCCAGTCCGGATAACGTGACACGTAGACATTACTCCTTTTTTTGAAAGGGAGATCCTTTGTCTCTTGTGTCTTGGCTTGAGACTTAGAAGCTTCAACCGGTTTCCCTTTACCTTTGGATTGGTAAGACTTAGCATTGTGAGTGCTAGGGATAGTTGAACTTTGCTTGCCCTTAGATTCAGCCCTTGAAGATATAGACATCTTCATTGGCTTCTTCTTAGGGTTCTCAGCCACTTGGCCTTTATCCTTGTTGCATGGTGGTCGCTTTGGATGCAGTGGGCATTTCCAAAGTGACTGATGGTGTCGTGTTTGAAGCACCAACAAAGACAGTAGGCTTGGAAGGTCCACCCTCATATCCGAGTCCTCCCTTTCTACCAAAAGGTAGAAGCGAGCTCTCTAGTGCCTGCCTAGCATATGAAGCTTTGTTCAAGTTGGCAACTAGAACGGATTGGGTTTCATACCTTCCTTCCAAGCTTTGATGTCTAGCGAAGAGATCCTCGAACTTACTAGTCATAGCCCTTAAGTTAAGTTTGACTTGGTCAAGCTCAATGGCTAGCTTTCGGTTCTCCTTCTTGCTTCGAGACAAAGCTAGTTTTAACATTTCGTGGTCGCTTGACAGTTTAATGTGCTTGTCAAGCAACTCACTCCATGTTGAGGAATTTGATTCCTCTTGGTGAGTGTGTGCGAGTGTATTTGAACTAGGTGAGGGATAGATGAATACCTCTCCTGTTTCCTCGTCGGTGAGCGCCATGAGTCCAAGATCCTCACCATCACTGGAGTTGGGATCTGTGAATTCATCTGAGTCGCTTGATAGATCTTCAGTTGAAGCGACCGGCACTTCACTCGCTACGAGCGCTCGCCTTGGAGCATCCTTCTTCGCTTTCAGTTCCTCTCGCTCCTTCGCACTCAGCTTCGGGCAATCGGATTTGTAGTGGCCCATTTGTGGCAGTGGTAGCATTCCACTTCCATCATATCCCTTGAGATCGGCTTGGTCGTCTCTTCTCTCTTCCCTTTTCCTTCTCGAGCATCAGTGCTCCTCCCTTTGTACTGCTTGTAGAATCTTTGTATTTGCCCACTCGAGAATTCAATTTGTTGAAGTTCTTTGATAGGAATGCAACATGTTCTTCCAACTCTTCCCTCGTCATCTTAGCTAGCGACTGGTCGCTTGGCCCTTCAGTAGCTTTGAATGCTACGCCTTTTGAGGTTGTGGGAGCTTCATCCTCTTCGTCGAGTTTCATTCGATTCAAATCGAATTCATGAGCTTTGAGTTCGGAGAACAGAATCTCCGGTGTGAGCTTCGATAGATCCTTGGTAGCTAGGTATAGCTCCTTCATAGTCTGCCATTTCCTGGTGAGGGCTCGAACTATCTTCAAGTTTACTTCCTTGTCTGTGAGTTCCTTCCCAAGTGAGTTGAGAGTTGCAGTAATGTTGGTGACTCTCAACTCGAAGGCGTCGATAGATTCTCCTGGCTTCATTATCAGGCTTTCAAACTCCCGCATTTGTACGGCGAGCTTGTTCTCTTTGATTTTGTCTGTGCCTTGAGAAATGAGAGCTAGGGTTTCCACATTTCTTTTGCTGTCGCGCACTTCCTTATCCGTGGTAGATAGGCATCCGACACGGTGCTCTGCATCGTGTGGCGTGCGATCTTGTCGAGGTTGGCCACTTTGTAGTCGTTGGCATTGTAGTCGTCCTTGTCCTTCTCGACGTACGTTTGTCGAACATAGGCAGCCCGACCTTCAGCAACTGGGACGTTCTCAGAGACAGCCTTCTTGATTTCGATCGGCCCATCTTCAATGACCTCCCACATCCGGTCATGGATGGAGCACAGGAAGCTCTCGACTCGGAAGCTCCAGATCTCATAGCCTTCAATGGAAAATTGTGGAAGACTAGAAGCATTGTATGTAGAAATGGCAAACAATCAGTAGTATATGCAGTATGCGTGGGTGAGGTTTTGATGCACTTAGGAAATAGGATCCGGTTCAGTGAGACAGCGTGAAGCTAATGGGGACTCGCTTCGGATATGCAAAGCAGAGGCTCGAAAGAACCGCTGCTCTGATACCACTTGTTGGTCCCGGTTTGTTATAGGAAAAATACGTAGGGGGGGGGGGGTGAATACGTATTTTGAAGTTTTTCAACTTCAAATTCCTTAACTCAGAGTATGAAGTAAAGTGCTCGTAGAAATACTAAGACCTAGCCGAGAGCTAGATCTAAAGCAATCAAGAATCTCTTGACCTAAGCTTAGAGCTTGATCAAGAGTGAGACTTTACTCTTGTGCGGAATTCGGTGAGCTAATATCTTTTCCTAAGTAATTAAAAACTTCCAAGTTATGTTTGTTTAGATGCACATGCAATGGATAATCAAACAAGTAACAAGTTTAGGGTTAGAGAGATACGACACAGGGATTATAGTGGTTCGGAGATAAAGCTCCTACGTCCACTTTGTTGCACTCGGCAACTGTTCTCTTCACTCAAGAACTTGAAGGTTACGGGTCCTTCAAAAACCTAGTCAAGATCGAGCTTCACTTGCTTGGATCTGACAGACGCTGGGTGATTCCGGGTTCACACCAAAAACCTAGACTGGACTGGAAGCTTCACTCGCTTCAGTCCGAACGACAGGGAGATTGCGGGCTCTCCTTACAGCCTAGCTTCGATCGAGCTTCACACAAACGATGTAGGTGCAAGCTTGGATCTAGACTCTATGATCGAGGCTTCTACAATCGATGAAAGTAGGGCCTTGGATTGAACAACCTAACGACGACGAACTCAAAAACCTAACAACAGTTTAGGGTTTTTAGTATACGACGACACACTATGAAGAGCTCTTTACAATGAGTATAAAGATGGGTAGAGCTCTTCTTCTAAGCTTGGATATGGAATGGGCTTAGACTCTAAGTGTGAAGGTTGTGAAGACAAGTTCTGATGAGACTGGAACTCGGAGAACACTTGGAAACAAAGACTCGAAATTTGCTCTGAGGCTGGGAGTGTTTGATTGCAGTAGGCGCTCGAATGCTCAAGTAGTGTTCTACTTCTCTTCGTCTTCATCCTTCACTATTTATAGGCGGAAGGATGCCGAGATCAGTTGCTTGGTTGGTGGCTTTGTCCCTCCTCCTCTCGACAGTACTTGCACAGGCTGGCTGCTTTTCAGACGCGCAGTTTTGGCTCTTTGCCGAAATTGGCTAAGATCCAATTGTAACAGTAACTGGAGCGACCCAGTACTGTTGCGGCTCCCTTGTCGGCCTGGCAGTCAACTCCGCTGCTCCTCTCCGCAATCGACACGTGGAGATTTCACAATTAATGCGAAGATCTCCAGTTGACTGGAGTTCATAATCGGAGCGGGAATTGGGCTGTCGCTTTCTGGAAGGTAGAGGCTCGCTTTGCTTTGAAGTTGTAGCGTCCGCTTTAGTTGAGTCACTTCGTAGTCATTCTGTAGTGAGTCGCTTGGGAAGTAAAGTTCCCTAGTGACTGCTTTGGAAAATGCTGACCAGAGTTGACTCGCTTTGACTTTACACTGTAGCGCTCGCTTCGCTTCGCTTTGGCAGACTCACTTTGAATCTACTGTAGCGCTCGCTTCGCTACGCTTTGGCAGACTCACTTTGAATCTACTGTAGCGCTCGCTTCGCTACGCTGTTCTTCGGCACGCTTCACTTCAGCTCGCTAGACTTGCTTCGCTTTGGAAAACACACTCAAGCGAGTGGCCTTCACTTGAACATTTTGAAGTCTATACTCTAAGCAAAATAAAGAGCCTTCCTAACAGAATAGGCTTAGAAAAATTCTAACCTATTATCTACATCAAAATGGGTCGCTTGGGAACAGAACGCTTTGGGGTTTTGGGATCAAATCAAAACAATTAAGTGTCCCTTATAGGTTCCCCCTTAACATGTTATTCTTAACAATTCCCAACACTCAAGCTTCTACTAAACACTTATGGGATCTGGTCAAGTCCTTCTATCTTTGCAGATGCCTGCAGATCCCGCATGGCTTATGGGGGAAACAAGAAACCCACAGCTTCTTGCACGGCATACGATTCTTAGTTGTATCGAGCGTGTGATGCCCATAAAATCTCTTTGATAATATACTGTGATGTGGGCTAGCTTCTATTGATCTCTATTGGAATGAGTATTAATTTTTCTTAGTAACAATGCTAAGGCTTATGTCGCCTAGAGCCTATCATCTCATTCCTTTTTAACAAGATTTTTGTATTTATCGTAGCACCTGGTATACTGGATAGCTTCTAGAAACTATATCCTTAAGTTGAAGAAGGTGCTCTTCTCTATTAATTTGGTTTATTTGTGGAATATGGCTGATATTAGTCCCTATCAATAAATATGTTCTACTACTCGTGTTGGTCAAAAACTGTTAGAGGGATACTGGATTATGGAGCCACTGCCGATTCCATACTTAGAAGAAAAACGCACATAAAATCAAAGAAATTAATGAAATCATGTCAAGTTTCCTACAAATATTTGTCATAACTAAAAAATATAATAATAAAGAACACAATCAAGAAAGGAGCAAATAGAAATACGTAAAGAAAAGAAGGAAATGTTATCAAATTAGTGCTGATCTCACTTTATTTTGACTCCCCTTAATAGCAATTATTTCTTTGTCATCTCAAGTATGTATTCTTCTTCATGCTCTCTGCTTCATCTTCTTCTTTTTCTCATAAACGAATGAGTTGTCTACTTCTCGTGGCAAAGCTAATTGTGTTGAAAGGATTTATAACCTGAATAGGAATTAAAAACAATACTGATCGATGGGGATGATGAACACGTTATGTGATATGAGAAAGAGAGAGAGAGAGAGAGAGAAATTGTATACATATTTTATCCAATAACCTTAATAATATTGTAAACATTCCAATCCTCTTCCCATCATAAAAGCATTTCTTTCAACTATTTCTGAATATAATATTTGCTTGATGCCCTGCTAATGATTCTCTTGCCGTAAACTCAAACCAAGACCCTATCAACACCATTTTTTCAATCAATAATTTAAGAAAATCAAGAAGCAAACTGTAAACGAAATAAAAAGTTGACGGGGAGGGAATATATTGCTTGAGACAAATTTTCATAATTATTATGTGGCGGATACCTCACAATTGGTTGCATACATATGGTAGTTTCAGAAACGTGGGTTAATTACTCTTTTGCTCTGCCATCTAATTGGAGGAGTGTAATTATCGGCTGAACATCTGATTTCAAGGGAAAATATTCAGAATCTAAGAGAAATATATTTTGGTAAACTAAATGCTTGAAATCACGTTCCGGTTTTTTCTTAAACTGAATTTGAACTACTCATTTCTTAAATTATTAATTAAATCAATTCAATTGTATATGATTATTTAATATCGTGCATGCCTACAACTGTTTTTTTTATTTATAAATAATTATTAAACACTAAAATTACAATTTTAGCCAATTTTGGCGGCAAAAAATAACTGAATTTTCGTTTTATTTTAATATACTAATATATTATATTCTTATTACTTAAAAATCTAAAATATTTTAAATAGAAAAAGAAAAAATAAACTAGCCATCATCCCCACCCACCCCACGGCGTCGCTCTCTCACCAATTGGCATTGCCATAACTGCCGCCGCCACTGACCATGGCGGTGGCAGTACCACCGTACCCTCTCTCTCTTCTCCCATCGGCGATGCCATAGTAACCGCCACCACTGAGAACATTGTCGTCGGCACCACCACTGTTCTCTTTCTCCCTCTTCTTCCACCGATGTTGTCATGACCGCCGGCGACGAGCACATCGTCATTGGCATCTTTGTACTCCCTCTCCCTCTCCCTTCTTCCCGTCCATTTTTCATTTCACCACCATCACCACTAATCCCGTTAAGGTACCAGCCGTCGTCGACCTCCATGACTACAAATAGAACTAGTAAATCAGAGAAGAAAAACCGACACCCTAGGAACACGAGCGAAAGTCAATCATACGATACATTCACAACCAAAAATACCCTGTCGGTCGTGCACACGAACACGAGCGAAATCGTCATGAATACTCGCTCGTGCACACGACGAATCCATCGTAAGGACTCAGTCGTGCACATAAACACGAGTAATCGTGAATTCGTATAACCCTCGATGTATTGTTGCATTTGTTGTTGGGTAGTCACATCCGATGAAGGGGGGATAGAGAGGCGACCGGGATGACAACTTGCATTTGAGTTGGTGATGATGGTATTTGAGATGCAGTAGCAGCGCATTGATGGTGTTTCAGTTTTGGAGAGAGAGAGAGAGGGAGAGTTGTGGGTGGCTGGGGGTGAGTGAGAAAAACGAAGGAAGAAGGAAAGGAGATACAGATAGACAGAAAGTTAGAATGGTTGGTGGCGGCGGCGGCGGATGCAGTGCCGAAAGGAAAGACGTTGAAGGTCATGAGGGGAGAGAGAGATAGAGGACGGGAATCATGTGGAGAGGGTGGAGGGCGCTGGTGCCGGTGTGGGGAGGGAGTTTCAAGTTTAAGAAAATTGTGTGGGGGGGGGGGGGGGGACGTTTTTTTAAAAAAAAAAAAATTATATATTAAATTTCGTTAATGTTATACAAGTTATTACACACTAAAAATGGTTAGAATTAGACTATTTTATTAATAGTGGCTAAAACAGACTTTTTAGTATGAGAGTGGCTACTTATCGGTACTCCCAATATATATATATATATATACATAGGATTGAGATCCTGTGCAAAATCGAGTTTAAAAAATAAAAAATTATGCATTTTATGCATAAGTGTAATGCATGGTATGCATATTTACAATGCAAATGTGCATTAAATGCACGGTCTATACTATTATAATGCATCAACAATTATAATGCATTTTCAGCATAATCATAATGCACCAGTTAATCTGGATCATTGATCACATTGAGATCAATGATCCAATCATTTCTCATTTCTTACTGGACATGTCTTTTGTATTTGATCTCTCCGCTATATATATATATATATATATATATATATATATATATATATATATATGAGTTAATATAATAAACTACCCAATATGGGATAACAAAATCAATGTATGGACACTCATTTAAATAACTCAAAATATACCCATTTTGACGCGAAAAGACACAAATACCCTCACTTTTCTCTAAAAACCTATTTTTCCCTCTCTCTCTTTCGCGCTCGGTATTTCTCTGTCTAAACCCTATTTCTCTTAGTAAATTCCTCCGCCACCCATTCTCTCTCTATTTCTCTCTCTACTCTCTCTCTCATGAGTGCAGCGATCCATGGCGCTGGAGGAGAAAGCGTGCGGCAGCGGCGGAGGAAGCGGACGGCGGCGGCGGCTCCATCATCACGATAAACGGGAACCAGGAGATCAAATGTGGACACCGATTTCTGGTTCGCGTCGGAGCAGGGGTGAAGGAGTTCGAGAATTGGGGGTTTTGGCAGCGCGTGGGGAATCAGATCAAGCGGATGTGCAGCGGCGGCGAACTCTGCGTTAGGGATCCGTTCCACGGCGTCCCAGATCCATGGAATTCCGCTGAAATCGGTTGACGGAATTAGGGCACGGACCGCCGCCCTCCGTTCGAGGGGTCCAATCTCGAGGCGGTTCCTGTCGAAGAACCACACGGTGGCGGTGGTGGGGGACACTGTATTCGCCCACGGCGGCGTTCTGGAGAAGCACGTGGCGTACGGATTCGAGCGGCTGAATACGTAGGTGAGGGATTGGATCCGAGCGGCTGAACACGGAGGTGAGGGATTGAGTTTTCTTTATATTTTCATGTTTTGAATATTACCTTCAGTTATGCCTGGAGTTTCTGGCTTTTTTTCTGCATTCAGTTTCTTCACCCGTTGAGTTACCTGCAGCGAATTTTTGGCATTCCTCATAGAGCATCACGTCCTGTATGTAAATATAAAAGGGACAAGTTGTTTTTCTTTTCTTTCGTATTGTACTACAGTGTCATAATTATGTCATAATTAAGGCATGATGCGCATGCATCCTTTTCTAGTTTGAGCACTGCAAGATCCCTCCATGTGTTCTCTATCTATTTTGGTATGAATTTCATATTTTCATTTCACTTTATATATTAATTTGTATATAATTTAGTTTTAGTGTGGATTTTGAACTTAATTTATTGCTAATAACCGGCTTATATAAGGTTAGATAGTGCATGTTTATATTGTTGTAAGATAGGAATATCTTATTTCGTACCGTTGGTACCATCAGTGTTTGTTAGATCCGGGTCAAAGATTAACAACAATAATACAACTATTCATTTCATACACAGATTTATGGAGAGCATTGTTTCACTAAAAAGTGTTCGCAATAGAACGAAATCCTATCGTAGCACTAGTAAGTAAAACCCAATGTCGAATCTCTAAGGAAAACTTTGCAGGGCAATTAATTATGTAGTAAAATCCTAATCTAGCCTAGAACTAAGAAAGCAAGTAAATAATATTTTGGGGGTTTTGTTTTAAATCCTAGACAAGAAAACAAATCAAAGCAATAAATAAAAGCAAGTAAATAACTAATCTAGAAAGCAAGTAATAGATCTAAGAATTAAACTAAAATAAAACGATTAATCTACCTAGGCAAGAATCGACAAGAAAGCGATAAAGGAAACAACGAAGAAAGCAATAACTATTCTAGACATGTTGAATAAAATCTGGAATTTAAAAGGCAAATAAATCTAACTATGAAAGCTTTGAAAAAACGAGATAATTGAAAGCAAAGAAAAACGAATCTAAACTAGAACTTGAAAACCGAACGAACGAAATTAAACTAAGGAAATTAAACGAAGCAATTAAGAAATCGAATCTAGAACGAAAGCAAGCAATTAAAAACAAGTAAACGAAAGCAATAAAATAACTTACGAAATTTAGACGAAGAACGAAGAACGCAAAATAAAGGAAAAGTCTTGAATTAAATTGCAACGAACGAAGGATTCGGATCCGAACAATAGAAAGCTAATCTAAAGTGTTTGAATGTAAAAACTGAAGCTAAAAGAGAGTAAAAGTTGTGTAGAATTCGTGTACAAGTAGGTAATATATATACTAGGTAAAAACCTAGATATAAAAGGAAAGTACAACTGGCTGCCGGAGTTGGACGGCCGTCCAACTTAGTTGGACGTACGTCCAACTCATGAAACTGCATGAGTTGGCTTTTGCACGCTGGACACCCGTCTAGCACTTGGACGTGACCTTGGACGGCCGTCCAGATGAGTTGGACGGCCCGTCCAACTCTCCGTTCTGCCCTCCTTCGTCCAAACATTGCCTTTTCCCTCCTTTTCGATCCGTTTTCGCTCCTTTTCATCCATAAACACCTACAAGTACCAAAAGCTCCAAACAACCAAATCATAGCCATAAACACACGCAAAGACACGAAAACATAACGAAAACGGACTCGAAAACACTACGAAAATCCTAACATCTAAACACCAATCAAGCATGTATATACAAACGAATATAAACCAAAATAGCTATGAATACAACACAAAACGCTGATCATTGTAGTATAGCTTCTAGGGTGTACCATCTCTTCGTAACAAGGATGAAGACAGAAGTAAAACGCAAGGCGTTCTAGCCAACAATGATCAAACCCAACTTATGAGGAGAAGGTACGACAGAGAAGAATGGAGGAAGAGACAGTAAACGCAAGGCGTTCTCCCGTTCATCCTCAGATAGTGGTAGAGAAGTACCTTCAAGCTCTGTTGCAGTCACCGCCGTATGCCTGCAAAACAAAGCCGGGGGAACAAAGGGGGAGGTTTTGTTCCTCCGGAAAGAACCTCCAACGCTCAAGTCAGTAAGAGTACGAAAATTCCAAAGAGAGAATATCTATGGAACAGTGTAGAAAAGTATAGAACTCGTACCTCAGAATGGTGAAGTCACTGTTTATTTATAGGTGTGAAAAAGGGTGAAAAGGTGAATGTACCGGTACGGGGAGGACAGAGGAATTTCTGGGGGGACAAGATTTCCTCCGTCATTAATTTAGTGGTCCTCACCCTAGGGTACGTAGAGTCATGCGGATTGCGTGTTCGGCAGATCCTTGTGCCTTGGCAGATGCCAACGGATCTGGGAGGGCCTCTGCATAGGGATGGATCTGCGCAGAACTCGCGGCTTCTGCATTGGGCATGGCATCTGCACCGGGGACTGCACCTGGGGCTTCTGGGACGTGGATCCAGTCAGCATGGGCGGACGCCACGTGGCAAGGCTGATATTGGTCCCTATCAGTGTTTGTATTTTTGCATTTTTAATCTGCCATTAATTTGAATTTCTTATCCACTTTTGGGTTTGAATTTCTTATCCACTTTTGTGTATGAATTTCATATTTCGTTCCACTTTGTACCAATTGATTAATTTTGTTTTGTTTGTTCATATTTTTTATATTGATTATGTTGTTACTAAATATTATGTATTTGCTATTGATGTGGATACGAATTTAATTGTTTGCACCTCTTCTTTGTGGCAAAATAAACCATTTTCCTAAAGAAAAACATTATTAATGTAACGACATGTTGATTTCGTACTTCCTTTACTATATTGTTGTTACGAATATTTTATTTTCATACGAACTTATAAAATAAAAATAGAGTGTGTTAGACATTTAGAAGTGAATAAATGTTTGCACTATCATCAACTACAAATAACTATATTTCGTACCGATTTGACATTAATTTTACAATATTTCTACTAGAATTTCGGTTTCGTTTGTGCATTGGAACTAAGTCTAATGAAAATAATTGCCAGATTTTTAGTTTATTTGTTTAGATTAGGTACACAATTTTCATTTCGTACCAATTTGACATTAATTTTACAATATTTTTATTAGAATTTCGATTTTGTTTGTGCATTGAAACTAAATTTATTGAAAATCATCGCCGGAATTTTAGTTTGTTCGTTTAAATCTGGTACGCAATTTTCTTTTCATACCTGATTAAAAAGCACGATACGGTTTAGATTTCATATATAGGATTTGGATACCTCAAATAAGGTTTAGATTTTTCAAAATAGAGTTTAGATCCACCAAATAGGGTTTAGATTTCTCCGACAAATTTTAATATTCACCGACAAAGTTTAATTTTTAGTTTCAGGGTTTAATTCCTCAGTAGACTTTAGTACGAAGTGAATCTTATTCGTACCAATACATAATTGCTTTAGTACGAAGTGAATCTTATTTGTACCAATAACTGCATAATTGCATACTCAAATATGTATTTTGTAATTCTTATATATACTTGGTACGAATTTGTTATATTTCATACGTTCTTAAAGTTATACGAATATCACACCTACAGTAGTCAGAAAAGAGAAGGGAAAAAAAAACCTAAATTATGAAAATAAAAAAATACAATAAAAAAAATGGAAAAGAAATGAGGGAAGAAAAGATACGTGGAAAAGAGAGAAGGATGAGATAGGAGGGAGGAGAGATGTTGACTAGTAAAAGTCAAAATCAATAGTAAGGGTATTTTTGTCTTTTTGCATCAAAAATATGTATATTTTGTGTTTTTTAAATGTGTGTCCTTATATTGATTTTGTTATCCATTATTGAGTATTTTATTTTTTAAATATATATATATATATATATATATATATATATATCATGTACAAAATGGAGTTATAGTAAAAAAATAAAAAATGATGCATTTTATGCATAACTGTAATGCATGATATGCATAATTATAATGCATTGTGCATTATAATGCACGGTCTATACTATTATAATGCATCAACCATCATGATGCATTTTTAGTATAATCATAATGCACAAGTTAATATGGACCATAGATCACATTGAGATCAATGGTCCAAATCATTTCTCATTTCTTACTAGACATATCTTTTGTATTTGATCTCTCCACTATATATATATATATAGGTGAGAGATCATATACAAAATGCATATTCCGTATAAAATAGGAAGTGATCCACACCATTCACTTGGTTGGATGTATGGCCAATATTAAACTTATTTCTAAATTAAAAGTAACGTATTTAACTTATACAAGGGATAAAGAAGTAATTTTGTTTTATATTAAAATCGAACAACCGTATACTCCCTCAAATGATGGGATTTTTTTTAGATTTATTTCATTTTAATTTTCTCCTATTAATTATATTGTACGTTGCTTTTCTTTTATCTTCTATCTCTCCCTCTTTCTCTTTTCTCTCTCTTTCTCTCTTTTTTCTGCATTAAACTTGTTCATCATCTTTATTGTGAATCTGAAATTGGCAAGGGCATAAGCTTAACAATTAATCGGCAATATGAATATTGGGAATGACAACAAACTTTATCAATATGGCTAGAAAGATGATTGAAAAATCAGAATAGCTAGGCACTACTATACTAATTCATTGTTATTGGGTCGGTGCATTATAATTACTAATTCGCTTTGAGTCAGTGCATTATAATACTTATCAATATGCATTATTGTATATATGATGATGCATTACGAAAACGGCAATGCATTAGAGTTTGATGTGCGATATAACAATGCATTGATTTTTTTTTTAATGCATTACTAGATGTATGATAATGCATACATGAAAAGAAAAAAAAAGAAAATCTTTGTTAACTTGCAATTAAAAGAAAAAATATCATCAATGCATTACATGAAATAAATAATGCATACTCTAAGGAACAAAAATAATTACATTTTATGGTTCTTAATTTATTTCGATATGCATTAAAATGAATAATGCACTAGTTCCAGTTTTGTAATGCATCCGACACAAAAATAGTCCAATTTTTTTTTTTTTTTTTTTTTTTTTTTTTACCAAATGAATACGAAGTATTACAATAAAAAGGAAATGAAATTTTCTAATTGAACCTTGATTTGTGCAGTTTTCTCAATCTGCAAAAAATATGCCACTCAATCCTATAAATGTGGTAGTTTCTTTTACAAATTTACCCTTCTTTTTAATTCTTTAACCCAACAACAAATTAAATGCATTGTTAATTTGATTGACATGGATTAAATCTTGCCATTCAGTTATTCAAAATCAATGAACAAGATTATTTCTTATTTCTTACTCTAAGGGGTCTTTTTACCAGATCTCACCCATATATATATATGATGAGATCCCATACAAAACTAGTTTAATATAAGAAATAAGAAACATTCTTAGCCTTAGATTAATTCAAGTTGAATGGATGAGATTTATTGTGCATTATTATTAGCTTCCTTAAAATACTCGGATGATATAACGCATGAGGGTAAAATTGAACATTTCATACTCGACCATTTATAGACATATGAATTATGACATATTTTTAGGGACTAACTTAATATTTTAAATTAAAATTTATAGTCTCTGAAAGAGTTCGTGCTCTAACAACGGTAACCACAATGACTAGCACTGTGACAACCAATGTTGTAAACACTTACGCAGCGGAATAAAAACGAATGCAAAGACACAATGACACGAGGATTACTTTTTAGCAAGATATTTTACAATATCTTGCCGAGCCTCAAGGCTAAAAACAATCCACTAAACGTGAACAAACAATTTACAAGTCGAGGTTAAAGGCAAATCAAAAACTCTAATCTAAACTAGAGGAACTCGACTAAAGCAACCTTTTGAGAAAGGATAAACAAGTGAATAAGATTCTATCACTAAAAACTCGGTAGATGAAGGTGTCCTACTCGAGTTGGACTCTTCTCTATTTATAGATCTCCAAATCTTGATGAGCAAGAATATTCCCACGATCTTCTCAACCAAACTTCTTCACGTCGTCTTCACGCAATTCTCCCCCTTTCTTCTCACTGGATAAACCGTTCTTCAACTGAATATCCGTACTCCTCAAGAATCGCTAACGAACTGGGACTTGGTCAAATGTTCTCACCATTGTGACCACCACTGTAACCTGCATTGTGGAGACAGAAGAAAGACAAAATATAATAAGGAATTTACACGTGGAGCAAATTCCAACAAGCTCCCCCTTTTTGTCTTTCTTCACAAAACACAATCCATCCCTGTTCAAGATAGAAAATTAACCCATGCAACATAAAGCACAAAAACTACATGCTTCATGAATTCAAACAAGGAAGAAAAAACACTGCATCAAAATCCATCAAGATAGCATAGCATTAACCATAAACTATCAAAAAGCAGCAATATCCAAAAACATCCACAGCAAGAAAACAGAAAGTAAATTGTTTGCTCCCATCCACATAGAAATTAAATTGTTTTAATCATCCTGCAACCAAAGAGTAAAATCAAGCAGCAGCATCACTGGAACCGGCTTCATCCTCATCCGCCTCTTCTTCCTCCTCCATGTCTTCGTCTCCCCCTTCATCTGGATTCTCCCCTCCTTCTTGACCATAGCAGTAGCGATGGCTAGGCTCAGCACCATCTCCCCCTTTTTGTGAAGAGAAGACAGAAAAGATGACCTTCCTGTTCGCCTTTGCTTTTTGGAGCTGATCCTCGAGAGAAGCAATTAGTGTATCCATATACACCAACTGTGATCCCGTATGCTCCAGCATGCTACCTGCAAAGTGACATACAGTAGGAGAATCTGTAGACTGGTCAGATGAAGCACCAATAGGGTAGATTCCATCCCAAGGAAGATCCTCGTAATGATCTGAGCTGAGCAGACTAGCATGAAGACTCCACAAGGACTTCTTGGAAGTGAAGGAGTCTGACTCTGTAGGCTTGAGGTTCTGCTTCTTCAGCATCTCAAAGATCAAAGAGGGATACGGCAGATAGGATCTTGACTTCCTCTCAGCATGGCTAGCAATCTCATCAAAGATGATTTTTCCCAAGTCAAACTGGATCCCCATCCCAATCTTGTACAAAATCTCCATCTGTTGAATGGACACACCAGTGTTGTTGGATGTAGGAAGCCAGTTGAACGTCATTATCTTGTGCAGCACAGCAAAGAGAGAAGTGAGATGAACAGCCCTGCAGTCGTGATGTTGGCTCACACCAGAGCCTTTCCACTCTTTCTCCTTATCCCTGGTCAGCAGTCTTGCCATCACTGGAACATTGACACTCACAACAGTGTCCACACAGTCCTTCCTCCCCAAAAATTTGTTGATTTTGTGAGGAGTAATGTGAAACATTTTCCCCCTAACATACACCTTCCCAAAACTCTTAGATGACACATCAGAGAAAGACTTGGTAAGATTGGCATAAAACTGCTTTACCACATCACTCACAAATGGACCAGCATATGTACAAGCTCTAAGTAGACCAGCATGATCAAGAAACTTTCCTAGATTGTACACCTCTAGGTTATCCACATCCACACTCCTATCCAAAGCAAAACATCTATCCTTGAACCACCCCCATCTCTTTAAAGCAGCTTCAGAGTAAAACTCAGTACACACTCCCCTAGACTCATCAGACTCCCCCTCACTATGCTCAGACTCATCCCCCGAAGAAGTTCTATCCGAAGAGGTACTTACAGTGAGTTTGGGGGGCTTCCGGGCAGAACGAGCCACAGATTCAATCTTCCTCTTCTGCACCGAGAGAGGATGAGGAGGCGGCTTCGACGCCACGTGAGGTACGGTCTCCTGGGATGGAGAGAGAGTTGCATCATCAGCATCGGAGGATTCCAGGTTGATGGTCACCGGAGGGCCACCATCCCCTTTCCCAAACTTGGAACGAAGACGGTTTGAACGGCGATTCGGGGGAGACTGGATTTTGCGAGCAACCTACTTCCATCGCATCTTCCTCTCCTTGACTGGCTCCTCCTTGGGTTTCTCTTCACTGGTGTTCCCCTCCGATTGGAAAAGAATGTTGAAGGACAAATCTGTCCCCGATTCGGAACCCTCCAGATTAGGGTTTGGAATTTGGGGCTGCTGAACAGACGAACCCACCTCCATGGCCTTAGGCATTTGAACTTCCAGAGAGATCGGAGCAGTAGTCACCATCGTCGTTGACACATTGAGATCCATCGGGGCAGTGCAGGCTGGTACCTCCGACGGGACAGAGATTCCCGAGTTCGGAGATGTATCCATGGGAGTGGCTTCACTGATGCGAGACGACTGCGGTCCAAGGGGAAAGACCTGGGTAATCGGCTGCGGAGTGTAGAATAGATTGGTCGGAATAGGAGTAGTGAGGGAGAGTGTAGGGTTTGGTTGTGGCGGTGGTAGGATATTTGGAACGGGCGGAGTGATTGAGGGCGCTGGTTCGGAGTCAAACTCAGCAAGTAACTGAGCAAGTAACTCCGGCTGGTCGTGAAACATAGTTTCCAACCGGCGGCGAGCATTTTCAGTGAGCATGGTGATGGGTTAGAGGGAGAAGATGATGGCGGCGATTGGAGAATAGTGACTTACTGAAGAAGAACAGTTCAGAGAGGAAAAAAGATAATGATAGGACTGAAGAAGATGAAGAGACGCAAGGTTTAAATGCACTGTCAGATCAACAGAAAAGAGAAATTATTGGGCCAATCCGAGATACGAGGAGATAGCATGCAGATTACGTGAATCTCGGACCCGAATTTTAAACTATATCCCCACAGAAAACGAGATATATCCAAAAACAGAAAAACAATCAAGGGATGATACCACACCCCAAAAAGGTCAGTTGCACGGCTCCGTATCATAAAGTACGAACACTATATCTGGCATTTTTTTTTTTTTGTTTTGTTTTGTTTTTTTGTTTTGTTTTTTTTTTTTGTTTTTTTTTTTTTGAAGAGACTGCTTAGCCTGAGACACTTATAGAGAATCTTTGAAACTCGTTGTGCTCTTGGTTATACAGCTCTTTTTATTACGTGCCAGATATAAATCGTTGGTGGCATAAAGCCGGATACAGAGCCAGCAACAAAGACCACAACATTAGAGTGAGCACATACCGAGAGAGCTTCGCAATTTGGAAAATCTCTCGTAATCAAGGGGTTTTGTTAAAACATCAGCAATCTGAGACTCAGTATTTACATACGTTACCTCCAAAATTTTACCTTCCACAAGATCTCGGATGAAATGGTAGCGGGTATCAATGTGTTTGGTTCTACCGAACTGGACAGGGTTCTTTGTGATGTTGATGGCACTTTTGTTATCACATAGGACAGAGATGCCCTCCCCCTCAAGACCATAGTCATCAAGCATCCGTTTCAGCCACAACAGTTGGGTACAACAACTTCCAACCGCAACATACTCCGCCTCCGATGATCCCATTGGTGTTTTCATGGGTTTTGCATCCTCTAATCCGAACTTCTTGATGAGACTCCTCGCATATTTGGATTGTGAGATAAACATCCCATCCTTCATTTGCTTGATCTGGAATCCAAGAAAGTAGTTCAACTCTCCTACCATGCTCATCTGGAAAGAGCTGGACATGTCTGTGATAAATGAGGTCAGCATTGTGTCACTGGTTGAGCCAAACACAATGTCGTCCACATAAATCTGTGCAATCATCAGCTGGCGTCCCTCTCGTTTGACGAATAGCGTCTTATCAGCCTGACCCCTGCAAAACTTGTGCTGAAGCAAGAAGTCAGTAAGACAACTATACCAAGCTCGAGGAGCTTGTTTTAAACCATACAACGCTTTATGCAATCTATAAACATGGTTAGGTAGAGTGGGATCCGAAAACCCTTTTGGCTGTTCTACAAAGGCTTCCTCTTCCAAGACACCATTAAGGAAGGCTGCTTTTACGTCCATCTGATGCAGTTTGATCCCCAAGAGACATGCAATGCTGATGAGGAGTCTTATGGACTCAATCCTTGCTACAGGGGCAAACGTTTCGTCGTAGTCAATTCCTTCGACCTGCGTATACCCTTGTGCCACGAGCCTTGCCTTGTTCCGAATGATGTTTTCGTACTCATCGGTCTTGTTCTTGAAGATCCACTTTGTCCCAATGACATTGATCTTAGGTGGCCGTGGTACGAGTGTCCACACTTTGTTCCTCTCGAACTCCGCGAGCTCCTCTTGCATTGCTTGGACCCAAAATTCATCCTTCAGTGCTTCTTGCACATTTTTGGGCTCTATTTTTGACAGGAAAGACACAACACCTACACAAATAGAAGACATACAAACCATGTTAAGCATATCACGATAGTTAGATATAGTCTTTGAACGTGTAGTGACTCCTTCTTCGATATTCCCAATAACTTCAGTGAGAGGATGTCTCTTTGAGATGTGACTCGGTGGATCCCTCTTCTTTCCGTCATGTAGAACTGTGTTTTGAGGTGTCTCAGGTTCTGGTGTAGCTTCCACAGTAGACACCTCTGTGTCATCCACAGTGTCGTCCGCATGACTGGCTTTTGTTCCTTCTTTCTCCTTTTGACTAGGAACTTCTTGCTTCGTGTTCTCTGGTACTTGCATTTGTTCTGGGCTTTCAGGAACATGAACATAACCCTCAACATTGTCTTCTTCATGTTTTCCTGCAATGTTGGTTAGATCATCGAAAACCACATTCACACTTTCTTGGATGGTCTTAGTCCGAAGATTAAACACCCTGAAAGCATGACTGTACACTGAGTAACCTACAAACACAGCTTTGTCACTTCGAGAGTCAAACTTAGTAAGATATTCCCTATCATTTAACACATGACAAATGCACCCAAAGACATGGAAATACTTAACATTAGGCTTCCTATTGTGCAACAGTTCATACGATGTGCTAGTAGTTCCAACTCTAAGATTAACCCTATTAGAAATGTGACAAGCAGTATTTAAGGCTTCGGCCCAGAAACTTTTTGCTAATCTACTAGAACATAACTGTTGGTCCCGGTTTGCTATAGGAAAAATACGTAGAGGGGGGGGGGGGTGAATACGTATTTTGAAGTTTTTCAACTTCAATTCCTTAACTCAGAGTATAAAGTAAAGAGCTCTTTGGAAATACTAAGACCTAGCCGAGGGCTAGATCGGAAGCAATCACGAATCTCTTGACCTAAGCTTAGAGCTTGATCAAGAGTGAGACTTTACTCTTTGTGCGGAATTTGGTGAGCTAAAATCTTTCCTAAGTAATTGAAAATCCAAGTTAAGTTTGTTTATATGCACGTGCAATGGATAATCGAATACTGTAAAAAGATTAAGGTAAGAGAGATACGACACAGAGGTTTATAGTGGTTCGGAGATAACGCTCCTACGTCCACTTTGTTGCACGACGGCAACTGTTCTTTTCACTCAAGAACTTGAAGGTTACGGGTCCTTCAAAAACCTGGTCGGGATCGGGCTTCACTTGCCTAGATCAAACGACAGACGTAGTGATTGCGGGTTCACTACACAAACCTAACAAAGACTGGAAGCTTCACTTGCTTCAGTCAGACAGACAGGGAGATTACGGGCTCTCCTTACAGCCTAGCTTCGATCGAGCTTTACACAAACGATGTAAGTGTAAGCTTGGATCTCAACTCTACGATCGAGGCTTCTTCAATCGAAGAAAGAAGGGCCTTGGATCTGGACAACCTAACGACGACTCAAAAACCTAACAGACAACAGTTTAGGGTTTTTGATTGACGAACACACTAATGAAGAACTCTTTACAGTGAATGCAAAGATTGGCTAGAGTTCTTCTTCTAAGCTTGGATATACGAAGTGGGCTTAGAATCTAAGTGTGAAGGTTGTGAAGACGAGTTCCGATGGACTGGAAACTCGGAGAACACTTGAAACAAAGACTCGAAGATTTGCTCGAAGGCTTGGGAGTGTTTGTTTGCAGTAGGCTCGAATGCGTAAGTAGTGTTCTGCTTCTTCACGTCTTCATCCTTCACTATTTATAGGCGGAGGGTTGGCTAAGATCCGTTGCTTGGTTGGTGGCCTTGTCCCTCCTCCTCTCGACAGTACTTGCGCAGGCAGTAGCTTTTGCAGACGCGCAGTTTTGGCATTTTGCCAAAATTGGCTAACTTCCAAGTTTAACAGTAACTGGAGCGACCCAGTACTGTAGCGGCGTCTTTGTCGGCCTGGCAGTCAACTCCGCTGCTCCTCTCCTCGTTCGACACGTGGAGATCTCGCAATTAATGCAAAGATCTCTAGTTGACTGAAATTCAAATTCGGAGCGGGAATTTGTGCTGTCGCTTTCTGGTAGGTAGTGGCTCGCTTCGCTTTGAAGTTGTAGCGGCGGCTCCGAAGTGAGTCGCTTTAGGATCATATTATAGCGGGTCGCTTTGCTTCGCTTTGCAGCGTTTGCTTCGTTTTGCTTTAGCGCTTGCTTCGCTTCGCTTTGCAGCGTTCGCTTCGCTTTACAGCATTTGCTTCGCTTCGCTTCGCTTCGCTTCGGTAGACTCGCTTCGCTTGCTTTGAACTGTAGCGCTCGCTTCGCTTCACTTTGGCATACTCACTTAGAATTTACTGTAGCGGTCGCTTCGCTTCGCTATTCTTCGGCACGCTTCACTTCAGTTTGCTTGACTTGCTTCGCTTTGGAAAACACACTCAAGCGAGTGGCCTTCACTTGAACTTTTGAAGCCTAATCTAAGCAAAATAAAAGAGCCATCCTAACAGTGTAGGCTTAGAAAAATTCTAACCTATTAACTACATCAAAATGGGTCGCTTGGGAAAAGGACGCTTGGGGTTTTGGGATCTAATCAAAACAAGTGACTTTATTTAACAAATGTCCCATATAGTTCCCCCTTAACATTTTAGTCCTTAACAATTCCCAACAATTTCCCCCTTTTTGATGATGCCAAAACCCATACGACTTAGATAAAAATAATAAACCTAGTCTATTTAACCGTGAAGAGAACTCCAAGCGACTGCTTCCTTTGCAGTTTCGTTTGTAATTTTTTTTTTTAAGTTCCTTTCCCCTTTTTTTTTTCGGTTAAATTAATGAGTTTGTAGCAGAAATATAAAGTCATTCACAAAGCAAGTAAATGACACAAGAAGAGACAGAAATTTAAAAATAGGATATATGAACAAGATGTTCACACAAAATGAAGCTTGTAATTTCAATGGTTTCCTGCCGCTTCATCCTACTCCTGTTTCTCCTCCTCCTTCTCTTCTTCATCAGTAGCATCAATACTATAGGCTGATAAGACTTTTGTTTCCATAGTGCCTATTGTGTGGATGCTTGGTCTTCTCCATGCACTCTCCAGCCTGAACGCTTCATCTACTTCAGCATCAGTGACTCCCCTGTTAGGAACATCCGTGCCTGGATGATAGGGCATGGGGAAGTCCTTGATTTCTGGCACCTTGACGACAATTGGCTTCGGTTGAGCTTGTTCAGCCATCATAAAAATCTTTCGGCGCAGTTTGTCGTCGTAGGTAGCAAGAAAATTGCTGAGAGCACTGATTCGAGAACATTCATTCTGCAGTGGCACTACCTCCCAGTAATAGTACGCTTTGATGAACAAGTCCTTGTAATGTAGCCACTGCTCGAGCAGATCCCTCGGAATGAAGTCCTCGATCTCTCTTGCGTCAAGATGCTCGTTCCTCCTCTTGGCTAATTCCTCCTCTGTTCTTCTTGACAGCTTAGTCATTATATCAGTGAATCTCTTCCCTGATTCGCCACTCCACAGAGGACGCCTTTCGTTGAGTCGCTTCCTAATATAGTTTTGCTCTTCCTTTTTAGGGTAGCGACCCGACTCTATCATTTCCTTCGTAGTCACGTCGCATGCATCTTTTATGGCTTGGGCTTCACATGCTTCGGACTCATCAGGCATGAGGGGAACGAACGCACTGCGAACCAAAGAGGACTGAATAAGCAGTACTTCGCTGAACTGCTCCTCGATTCGTGCGTCAATCACTTGAAGACGCCTGGCGTTCACTGTCTTCGATCTCTCCGCTTCGCTCCTTCCTCCTTCTCTCTCCTTTCTCCTCTTCTCTTCTTTTTCAGCTCTTGAAGCGACTGCATGTTTAGACTTTTGGCGCTTAGCCGTAGAGTCATCGACTTTAGATTCTGGTGCAGCTCGCTTCAAGGGCAGCTTCGGTGGTGGGGGAGGTGGCATATCCTTCTTTGCGGCGGCACTCGAGGGGACAACTGCTGATGAAGTAAGTGCAGCAGTGGTCGAAGTGAGTGCGGCGGCTGAAGTTGGCGCGGCGGCTGAGGCGGGCGCTTGGGATGAAGCGGCCGCTTTGGTACTAGACGAACTACCTGCAGCAATAGAATCTTTGGTTAATTTAAACACTTGCTCCAACTCCCACGCCATGGCAGCATCCTGCTCCACCTGCCTCAGCTTCTCCTCCTTCGTTATCACGGTCACTGGAGGATGCCGTGCAATGGAAGCACTTAGCACTTTATCCTGAAGTGGCCTGCTAGGCTCTTCGAGCTCTTTCAACAACTCCTCCTCCGTGAGTTTTGTTTTGCCCTTTACTTCGCCCAGAGCCCACGCCTCATCCTCCTTTTCACCGGTACCACTACCTCCTTCCAACATCCTCTCAACTCCAATTATTCTTCCCCCTGGACCTCCTACTCCTCCTAGCTCCATCTGTCCTTCCCCCTTTTTGGCATCATCACTGCCAGGGGTTAGGATTACTGATTTCCCGGAGAGGGATTGGTGTAGAGAGTTGACCGTGTTGAAGATGGCCTGAAGCATCTTCTCAGTTTTTCCTATGGAGGGTGCCACCAAGTCAGCTGTTTTGATGGAAATTTCTTCGAGCAGATATTTACATTGTTTCTCTCTCTCCACAACTGATGCCATCATCCTCTCCAATGGCTCTACTTCCCTGAAGCGAGCCTCCAGCTCCGCTTCAATCTCCCTCCTTATATCTGCCTTTTCCTCCTGCAAATTGAAGTACCAGAATTCCTGAGCCGCTAGGAGTTCAGCTTGCATCGTCTCAAGGCTCCTCTCTCTCTGGCTTAGAGAGAGATGGAATTCGGCACTTGCAGCCATCTTTTCCGTGTACGCTTCACCCAGCTCCTTGACCTTTTGCAGTAATATGGAAAAATCTGCTCGCTTCAAGTCAAGGTCATGGGCATCTTTCCTCCGGCTCTCCAGTTCTTTCTTATCTAACTCACTTTCTTCCTTCAGCAGCTTCATTTCAGTTTGAAGGGAGTCGAGAGACTTTTTCGTGCTTATTAGTTCACTCCCCTTCCTGATCAGCTCCCCATCCTTCTTTTCTACTACCTCCTTCAGCTTTTTCACCTCCTTCTCCAACACCTTCTTCTCTTCCTCAACAGCGATCAATTTGACATTAACCTCCCTCAAGCGACTCCGTTCTGCATCAAGCGAGTCCTTGAGTTTGGTGATAGATGTTGTTTGATCTTCCACTAACTTCGCCTGCGCCTCCAGCGCCTTCTCCTTCTCTTCCAACAGTCTATCCTTCTTCTCCACCGTTCCCTCCAATTCCTTCCTCCTCTTGTTGAAGTCTTCTCGAAGACTGGTAATCTCTCCAGCCTTCTTTTCCATCTCTTCACTCTTCTTGGTGATTTCACTGTGAAGGCTAGCAATTTCAGCCTCCTTCATTTCCACCTCCTCCTTATGTTCCCTGATGAGCTTCCTTTCTTGAGCAGTGGGCACTCGCTTTGGTACAACGGCGAGTGGATATGCCTCCTTTACTTTGGCATCCAGCTTCTCCCAAAAGCTGGTCCCGTCAAGGAATTCATGGAAGCCGTTTGCGCCAATGAAGTTCAGCAACTTGGCCTCCAGATTGATCAGTTCTTCCTTCTTGAAGGCTTTGAGGAGTCTGAAGATTTTGTAGTACTCCGTTCCTCGGTACGTGATGTACGTCAGAAAGTCGACTACATTCGTGTAGAACACGTCGCTGCATTCAACGCTCGCGGAGCTGAGATTGTAGCGAAGGTTGATTGTCTCCGCGGCTTGCTCTCTGTCCCGAACATAGCGATCGAGAGCTTGTTTATGTTCGGAGAGGACAGGTGGTATGAATTCTGGAATGATGGAAACTTCACCGAAAGTTTGGGCGGTATCGGCTGTAGCTGCCGATGTAGAGGGGGACTGAGAGGGTGATGAGGTTTCTTGTGCTTCGGATATTTGTATGGGTTCAGTGGGTGGTGGTTGGGTTTGAAGAGATTGGAGTGGTTTGAAGGTTGTGTAGGCTTCAATGGGGTCGACATGGAGTAGGGGGATTTCTGGGATCTTGAAAGAAGAACCAGTGTCTTCTTCGTGTGGGGATTTATGAGTTTGATGCTGAGCAGTGGAGGATATTTCGGTTAGGGTTTGAATATGAAGCTGAGGAGTTTGGACTTTTAAAGGCTGGGTTTGGGTTTGGGTAGCTTGGGTTTGGGGTTGGGTAGCTTGGGTTTGGGGTTGAGTCACTTCAGTGTCCTCAAGCGGCTTCTCCAACGCCTCGCTTTCTTGGACAAGTGAAGCGACTCGCTTCAACTTCTTGCCTCGCTTTGGCGCGGCTCGCTTCCCGGGTGAAGCGACCTGCCTCGCTTGGCTCACTTCGGCTTGCCTTTCGGCAACCAGTCTCGCTACGGGTACTGCTACCTCAAGTAGTCCCAGATCCATCAATCTTTTCGTCTTTCTCCACTTGTCGTAGTAGATGGACTGTTTGTTGTAGGCAATGACGTCGGATTCCGGCCAGACTTTGCTGGGATATTTCATCTCCAGGGCAACGGATAGCCTTGAGAAGAATTTCAGTTTCCCCTTGCGGAGAATCTGATCGGTGCTTCCCTTCACAAACGCAAAGTCACCGGCAGCTTCATGGATCTGCTTGAGAAACCAGCCATGCCAGTTGAAGCTGGTTCCGGTGAGGCTGTCAACAATAATTGCAGTAGCAATCAGTTTGGTCGCGGAGAGAGTCTCCAGGTTTCCGACGTAGCAAGCGATACTCTTCGTAAAAAGCTCGCAAATAAGGTTGAAAGGAGCCTTCAAACTTGTGCGAATACTGGCCTTCTTGAAGTTTGGCTCGGCCCCGTCGACGGCGAATCGGCCATATTGCACTCCGGCCGAATAGCCTAAATCTAGCAGTGAATCTCCACCATCCTTTGGCAAATCGAACTCGTCGATTAGATCACTCAGATCCACTTCCACCGGCTCTCCATTCTGTGGATCGGAGAAGGATGACGTATTCTGCCCTTTCCTTAGATTCAACAGAAGCTCTCCGACTGGTTTGGCCAGAATTTTCGTCGGCATAAACGTTACAAATTTCCATAGGCCGGCCGTGGTCACGGCCCTACGGAGAAAACCTTCTCTTTCGATGATTGTTGGGTCGAGATGAGGCTCGACATTGATGAATTTGTCTACTTCCTCGAGAAACTCCTCCATCGTCTCGGTGTTCTTCTTCTTTCCCATGGTGGATTTTGAGAGAACTTTGAAGAAAAAATTTTAACAATGAAATAGAAGGGGTTGAGACTCGTGAGTTGCAGAGTAATTGCAGATCTAACACGAGAATGGCAAATTTAGAAGGCTGTGAAAGGTTTGCAGTTCTGCCTCGTCCCATATATATAGAAATAGGTTATGGCTGACGTGGTAGGGGTAGAATGGTAATAACGCCGAAAATCCTGTAGGTAGGCGGCAGACGTGCGGTGATGGATCTGACGTGTCCGGCGTCATCACAGTAAAAGTGAACCGCCACTTGCTCGGCGTCGCCACGTGGCCTTCTTTGGTTGGCTTGTCGTATACGGCTTTGATCGAACGGTTCCAGATTGGGGCCTGTTGAGATTCGACGGCTGGATCTTCTCCGCCTTTTCCCGCTTCAAATTCAAGCGTGTGAACACGCGCCCGTTATTTCCGTCGTTCCTGCACCAGTCAATCTCACTTCGTAGGAGATTGATACCACTAATTGAAGACTTCATTTGAATTAGATACCACATGTTGAATGCTATACGTTGAGTTAGATCTTCATGGCATTCATCTTCCTCTACGAATTAGAGAGTCCTCCATCGAAGTGAATGGGGGAGAAAATGAATAAAGTACACAAGCTTACTACAACCCGAAGGGAGCATTACGTAAGTGTACTTATTCACGACGAATGGGGGATGAGTACAAGTCCTTATCTCAGAGCAGAGATGGACAGGATGACAATGAGAATGCTCTGACAAGACAATCTCGTATTTTACGCAGAAGCATGTCACCAGCCCTGCAACCTTTTGTATAAAAAGGTAAACCTTCAAGCTTTCCTACATTCTAAAGAATGAATCTGCAGTCGGCTCGCTTTGACCCAAGCTAGGGCAAATTGAAGCGATGCAGAATTCAAGATTGCTGCAATCTTGCTCGCTTTGGAAGTAGCTTGCTCCGAGAGAAGCATTAGTTCCCCCTTAACCATATACTTAACAATTCCAATAAGTTGGTAGGGAACTTCTTCCAATACTCCACCTTTCTCCACCTAACTTCAGTTTCTTCAAGCGAGTGAGATTTGAAGTGGCTCGCTTGAGTTGGTGAAGATCCGAAGCGAGTGACGCTCATGAGAACAAGCGAACACTCCTTCGTGCATCCTGGAACTAGCATTCTTCACCAGGGTCTAATAACCCTAATTCCATGCATAGCTGGTTGAAACGAGACTCAGCTAGAGGCTTGGTGAGAATATCTGCTCGCTGGAGATCGGTATGAATCTTTTCGAGCTTGATATCCTTCTTCTCGACATGATCACGAATGAAGTGATGTCGAATTTCCACGTGCTTGCATCTGGTGTGAAGCACTGGATTCTGCGAGATACATATGGCACTGTTGTTGTCGCAGAAGATCGGAATTTCATTCGCTTCAACTTTGTAGTCCTTCAACTGTTGACGAAGCCATAGGATTTGAGAACAGCAGCTTCCTGCGGCCATATATTCAGCTTCCGTTGTTGAAGTGGCTACACTTGTTTGCTTCTTTGAGAACCACGAGATTAGCTTGCTCCCCAAGAACTGACATGTGCCCGACGTTGATTTCCTATCAACTCGGCAACCTCCATAGTCAGCATCGGAATATCCAGTGAGCTCCAAATTGTCCTCCGCTGGATACCACAGCCCCATGTTGACAGTGCCCTTCAAATATCGAAGAATCCTTTTGGCAGCTTCAAGATGGCTGTGTTTGGGATTGCTTTGGAAGCGAGCGCAGACACCGACTGCAAAAGCAATATCTGGCCTGCTTGCAGTGAGATAGAGAAGTGACCCAATTAGGGCACGATAATCTATAGGATCTACAGATTTTCCTCCTTCGTCTGGCTCCATCTTCCAGTTGGTATTCATAGGAATCTTCACAGCTTTAGCATGTTGAACACCAAACTTCGCAAGCATATCTCGAGTGTACTTGGCCTGGTTGATGAAAATTCCATTATCCTGCTGCTTCACTTGAAGACCTAGAAAGCAGCTCATCAAGCCAATCATCGACATCTCATACTTGGTCTTCATCAGCTCTCCAAACTTCTCGCTAAGCGACTGATTTGGTGATCCAAATATGATGTCGTCCACGTAGATCTGGACCCATAGCATATCATCTCCATGATTGATGGTGAAGAGAGTCCGATCTATCTTTCCCTTTTGGAATCCATTTTCCACTAGGAATTGAGATAATGTATCATACCAAGCTCTGGGAGCTTGCTTCAACCCATACAGGGCTTTCTTCAAGCGATACACTTTATCTCCTTGCTCGAAACCCGGTGGCTGCTCCACATACACTTCTTCCTTGAGTTCACCGTTGAGGAATGCGCTCTTCACATCCATTTGGTACACTTTGAATTTCTTGGCCGCTGCATAGGCTAGAAATAAACGGATCGCTTCAAGACGTGCCACTGGAGCGAAGGTCTCGTCAAAGTCGATTCCTTCCTCTTGGCAGTAGCCTTTGGCAACTAGTCGCGCCTTGTTCCTCACTACGTTGTGGTCCTCGTCCGTCTTGTTCTTGAACACCCACTTGGTGCCAATAACATGCTGAAACTTGGGACGATCCACGAGGTACCATACGTCGTTCCTGGTGAACTGATTCAGCTCTTCTTGCATGGCGATCACCCAGTTAGAATCGGCTAGAGCTTCCTCCACGCTTGATGGCTCAATGTTTGAGAGAAAGCAACTGAACATGGCACTTTCTTCAAACACTTGACTTCTGGTCACTACACCCTTGGATGGATCTCCAATGATTTGGCTAGGTGAGTGATCCTTGAGCCACGCTCGCTTTGATCCGCCAGCTTCATCTTCATCCGCTTCCTTGTCGCTCGCTTCTCCGTCCGAAGCGACAGGATTGGGTGCTTGGCCAGCACTAGCTTCAGGAATCTTGGGGGCAGCTTCGACTTCTCCTTTGGGATCCTGCTCGCTTGAGTCCTTGATCTCATCATCTTCATCAAGCACGTCCCAAGTGAGTTGATTTGAGGGTTCCTTGCTTTGATTCTTTTCATTTGCTTGGGCCTGTTCCTGTGGAAGACTTAAAGAAGATTCATCAAATACGACATGGGGTGATTCCTCCACAATTAGGGTTTTACAGTTGAATACTCTGTAGGCTTTGCTAGATGTAGAGTATCCTAAGAATATTCCTTCATCTGCTTTGCTTTCAAAGACTTTCAACTGTGACTTCCCATTGTTGTGAATGAAGACCCTACAACCAAAAATATGGAAATAAGATATGTTTGGAATTCTCCCTGTCCATATTTCATATGGTGTTTTGTCGTGCCGTTTGTTGAGAAGCGTCCGATTCTGTGTGTAGCATGCCGTGTTGGCAGCTTCAGCCCAATACTTCATCGGAAGCTTTGAGTCAGCAATCATGGTGCGAACGGCTTCTTTGATGATTCGATTCCTTCTTTCAGCAACTCCATTCTGCTGAGGGGTGCGTGCTGAAGAGGTTTGATGTGCTATGCCATGCTCCGTGCAGTAAGCTTCAATTGTAGAGTTCAGGAACTCTGTGCCTTTGTCGGAGCGAATGGTCACGACAGCTTGATTCTTTTCCACCGCCAACCGCTTGAGTAGTTGTGGCAGTTTGGTCAGTGTTTCCTTCTTGCTGAATAGAAATACAACCCAAGTGTAGCGAGAGAAATCGTCGACTACAACTAGAGTGTACTTTCTTCCATTTACACTAACTGGAGTAACTGGACCAAACAGATCCATGTGAAGCAGCTCGAGCACTCGCTTTGATGAGGCTTCTTCGAGACTGGCGAAGTGCTTCTTCGTCTGCTTCCCTCGTTGGCATGGTGAGCATGGATGGTCTTTGATGAAGACTTCATTCGGTATGCCTTGCACCAAACCTTTTCGAGCTAAGCGATTGATAGCTTTGAAATTGAGGTGGTTCAAGCGTCTGTGCCATAGCCATCCAATTTCTGTAGCACTTCTTGCAACTAGACAAGTTTCCTCCTTGCAGCTGTCCCATTGTGCTACGTAGACATTCCTTTGTCTAACTCCAGTGAGCACAATCTGGGATGTGAGTTTGCTCTTCACAATGCACTTGTTGGAGATGAACTCCACCCTGTACCCTTTATCACAAAACTGTGAAATAGATAACAGGTTGTGCTTGAGTCCTTCCACGTAGGAAACCTCTTCAATCTTGAGCTTTCCAACTTTCAGTGCGCCGTATCCCCTGGTGCTTCCTCGAGAGTTGTCACCAAAGGTTACGTGTGGACCCTTCTTCTCTATGTAGTTGTGAAGTAGAGCTTTCATGCCGGTCATGTGTCTTGAACATCCACTGTCCAAGTACCAAACTGGTTGACCCTCACTTGGCATGGGATCCACGGCGCTCACCTGCAATTAGACAGATTTTGGTACCCAAATCAGTTTGGGTCCTTGCAGGTTAGTTCCCTTAGGTACCCACACTTGCTTCACTCTCTTTTGAGATGAAGCTTGTGTCTTGGGCTTCTCGACCTTCGAAAACTTGGTGTACTGCCTATAGGCAGCTTCACACGTGCAACAGTGTGTGCAAGAGGGGTAGCGGCTCGCTTCAGACCTACCTACGCTCTTCCCATTTTGTTTATATCCTGAAGCGACTCGCTTCGGATTAGCTTTGGGTTTAGAGACTGACTTAGGGTTTCTAGTCTGTTGAAGCGGCTCGCTTGGTTTCCTCGAAGCGGTCCAACTAGGGTTTTGACCCCGACTCGCTTGAGTAACCTTGGAAGTTTGAAGCGGCCTCTTGGTTGCTTCAAGTTTTTCCCCCTCAACGTTAGTCCGGTTGGACCATCTCCAGTCCGGATAACGTGACACATAGACATTACTCCTCCTTTTAGGAGGTAGATCCTTTGTCTCTCGTGTCTTGGCTTGAGACTTAGAAGCTTCAACAGTTCTTCCTTTACCCTTGGATTGGTAAGACTTAGCAGGTTGAGTGCTAGGGACTGTTGAACTTTGCTTGTCCTTAGAGTCTGCCCTTAAAGATATAGACATCTTCATAGGCTTCTTCTTAGGATTCTCAGCCATTTTGCCTTTGTCCTTGTTGGTGGTCGCTTTGGATGCAGTGGGCAATTCCAAAGTGACTGATGGTAAAGTGTGTGATGCACCAACAAAGACAGTCGGCTTGGGAGGTCCACCCTCATATCCAAGTCCTCCCTTTCTACCAAAAGGTAGAAGAGAACTCTCTAGTGCCTGTCTAGCGTATGATGCTTTATTTAAGTTGGCAACTAGAGTGGATTGGGTTTCATACCTTCCCTCCAAGCTTTGATGTCTAGCGAAGAGATCCTCGAACTTACTAGTCATAGCCCTTAGATTAAGTTTGACTTGGTCAAGCTCAGTGGCTAGCTTTCGGTTCTCCTTCTCGCTTCGAGACAGAGCTTGTTTTACCACTTCGTGGTCGCTTGACAATTTCTGGTGTTTGTCAAACAACTCACTCCATGTAGAGGATTGCTCTTCCTCATTGACAGTGTGTGCTAGTGTAATTGAAGTGATTGAAGGATAGAAGAATACCTCCCCAGTTTCTTCATCGGTGAGCGCCATGAGTCCCAGATCCTCTCCCTCGCTTGAGTTGGGATCTGTGAATGCATCTGAGTCGCTTGAGAGATCTTCAGTTGAAGCGACCAGCACTTCACTCGCTACGAGCGCTCGCCTTGGGGCATCCCTCTTGGCCTTCAATTCTTCGCGCTCTTTGGCACTTAGCTTTGGGCAATCGGATTTGTAGTGGCCCATTTTGTGGCAGTGGTAACACTCTACTTCCATCATGTCGCGCGGGATCGGCTTGGTCGTCTCTTCTCTCTTTCCTTTTCCTTCTCGAGCATCAGTGCTCCTCCCTTTGTACTGTTTGTAGAATCTTTTATACTTGCCTACTCGAGAGTTCATCTTGTTGAAGTTCTTTGATAAGAACGCAATGTGTTCTTCCAACTCTTCCCTTGTCATTTTGGCAAGCGACTGCTCGCTTGGCCCTTCGGCAGCTTTGAATGCTACTCCTTTTGACGTAGTGGGCGCTTCATCCTCGTCGTCAAGGCTCATTCGATTCAGATCAAACTCGTGAGCTTTGAGCTCGGAGAACAGCACTTCTGGCGTGAGCTTCGTTAGATCCTTGGTAGCTAGATATAGCTCCTTCATAGTCTGCCACTTCCTTGTGAGAGCACGGACTATTTTCAGATTTACTTCCTTGTCTGTGAGTTCCTTCCCAAGCGAGTTGAGAGTTGCAGTAATGTTGGTAACTCTCAGCTCGAAGGCGTCGATGGACTCTCCTGACTTCATCACCAAATTTTCAAACTCCCGCATCTGAACGGCGAGCTTGTTCTCCTTGATCTTGTCTATGCCTTGAGAAATGAGGGCTAGGGTTTCCCACATTTCCTTTGCCGTTGCACATTTCCTTATTCGTGGTAGATAGGCGTCCGACACGGTGCTCTGCATCGTGTGGCGTGCAATCTTGTCGAGGTTGGCAACTTTGAAGTCATTTGGAGTATACTCGTCCTTATCCTTCTCCACGTACTGTTGTCGAACATGGGCTGGACGACCTTCAGCGGCTTGAACCTCCACAGATATGGCTTTCTTAATTTCGATTGGTCCGTCTTCAATGACTTCCCACATCCGGTCGTGGATTGAGCATAGGAAGCTCTCGACTCGGAAACTCCATATCTCGTATCCTTCGATCGAGAACTGTGGAAGATTTGATGCACTGTATGTAGACATAGCAAACTATCAGCAGTAAATGCAATATGCGTGGGTGAGGTTTTGATGCACTTAGGAAATAGGATCCGGTTCAGTGAGACAACGTGAAGTGAGTGGGGACTCACTTCGGATATGCAAAGCAGAGGCTCGAAAGAACCGCTGCTCTGATACCACTTGTTGGTCCCGGTTTGCTATAGGAAAAATACGTAGAGGGGGGGGGGGGGGTGAATACGTATTTTGAAGTTTTTCAACTTCAATTCCTTAACTCAGAGTATAAAGTAAAGAGCTCTTTGGAAATACTAAGACCTAGCCGAGGGCTAGATCGGAAGCAATCACGAATCTCTTGACCTAAGCTTAGAGCTTGATCAAGAGTGAGACTTTACTCTTTGTGCGGAATTTGGTGAGCTAAAATCTTTCCTAAGTAATTGAAAATCCAAGTTAAGTTTGTTTATATGCACGTGCAATGGATAATCGAATACTGTAAAAAGATTAAGGTAAGAGAGATACGACACAGAGGTTTATAGTGGTTCGGAGATAACGCTCCTACGTCCACTTTGTTGCACGACGGCAACTGTTCTTTTCACTCAAGAACTTGAAGGTTACGGGTCCTTCAAAAACCTGGTCGGGATCGGGCTTCACTTGCCTAGATCAAACGACAGACGTAGTGATTGCGGGTTCACTACACAAACCTAACAAAGACTGGAAGCTTCACTTGCTTCAGTCAGACAGACAGGGAGATTACGGGCTCTCCTTACAGCCTAGCTTCGATCGAGCTTTACACAAACGATGTAAGTGTAAGCTTGGATCTCAACTCTACGATCGAGGCTTCTTCAATCGAAGAAAGAAGGGCCTTGGATCTGGACAACCTAACGACGACTCAAAAACCTAACAGACAACAGTTTAGGGTTTTTGATTGACGAACACACTAATGAAGAACTCTTTACAGTGAATGCAAAGATTGGCTAGAGTTCTTCTTCTAAGCTTGGATATACGAAGTGGGCTTAGAATCTAAGTGTGAAGGTTGTGAAGACGAGTTCCGATGGACTGGAAACTCGGAGAACACTTGAAACAAAGACTCGAAGATTTGCTCGAAGGCTTGGGAGTGTTTGTTTGCAGTAGGCTCGAATGCGTAAGTAGTGTTCTGCTTCTTCACGTCTTCATCCTTCACTATTTATAGGCGGAGGGTTGGCTAAGATCCGTTGCTTGGTTGGTGGCCTTGTCCCTCCTCCTCTCGACAGTACTTGCGCAGGCAGTAGCTTTTGCAGACGCGCAGTTTTGGCATTTTGCCAAAATTGGCTAACTTCCAAGTTTAACAGTAACTGGAGCGACCCAGTACTGTAGCGGCGTCTTTGTCGGCCTGGCAGTCAACTCCGCTGCTCCTCTCCTCGTTCGACACGTGGAGATCTCGCAATTAATGCAAAGATCTCTAGTTGACTGAAATTCAAATTCGGAGCGGGAATTTGTGCTGTCGCTTTCTGGTAGGTAGTGGCTCGCTTCGCTTTGAAGTTGTAGCGGCGGCTCCGAAGTGAGTCGCTTTAGGATCATATTATAGCGGGTCGCTTTGCTTCGCTTTGCAGCGTTTGCTTCGTTTTGCTTTAGCGCTTGCTTCGCTTCGCTTTGCAGCGTTCGCTTCGCTTTACAGCATTTGCTTCGCTTCGCTTCGCTTCGCTTCGGTAGACTCGCTTCGCTTGCTTTGAACTGTAGCGCTCGCTTCGCTTCACTTTGGCATACTCACTTAGAATTTACTGTAGCGGTCGCTTCGCTTCGCTATTCTTCGGCACGCTTCACTTCAGTTTGCTTGACTTGCTTCGCTTTGGAAAACACACTCAAGCGAGTGGCCTTCACTTGAACTTTTGAAGCCTAATCTAAGCAAAATAAAAGAGCCATCCTAACAGTGTAGGCTTAGAAAAATTCTAACCTATTAACTACATCAAAATGGGTCGCTTGGGAAAAGGACGCTTGGGGTTTTGGGATCTAATCAAAACAAGTGACTTTATTTAACAAATGTCCCATATAGTTCCCCCTTAACATTTTAGTCCTTAACAATTCCCAACAATAACATCACCCTAGCAGCATCCTGAAGTATTCTATTCTTCCGTTCGGCTATCCCATTCTGTTGTGGTGTCTTAGGCGCAGAAAACTCTTGTATGATCCCCTTTTCAGCACAGAACTTAGAAAAGTTTTGATTCTCAAATTCCTTACCATGATCAGATCTAATGCGTGTAATCATAGAATTAAAGGAATGTTCAATCCTAGTGCATAGATCTTTAAAGAACACAAAAGTTTCTGACTTATCCTTAAGAAACCTTACCCATGTATACCTTGAGAAGTCATCCACAATGACGAAGGTATACCTTTTACCTCCAAGACTGGCCACTTCAACAGGACCCATCAAGTCCATATGAAGCAACTCCAAAGGTCTGACCGTTGTGAAGGGTCTTTCCACTGTGGTCACCACTGGGTGTGAAACTCTTGTCTGCTTGCCCTTCTGACAGCCATCACACACCACATTTGGGTCAACCAAGAACTTAGGTAGTCCTCGAACAGCATCCAGCTTCTGCAATCGTAGTAGATTCTGAAAATTTGTATGTCCCAGCTTCTGGTGCCACAGTACTGTCTCATCCACTGCGCTGAGAAGGCAGTTGTTTCCACTGATGAGATAGCAATTGTTGGGTGACCTCTTTCTAGACATGATAAGGGCACCATCAGCTGAGAAGACTTCACACGTGTCCTTGTTGAACTTGACATGAAGATTCTCATCACAGAGCTGGCTAATGCTCACCAAGTTTGCCACCAATCCTGAAACAAAACTCACATTTTTCAGTTTTGGAAACCCAGAAACATTTAGTGTCCCAATACCTGAGATTTTCCCTTTTGCACCACTTCCATAGGTGACAGCTCCTCCATCTATAGGTTTAAAATCCTCAAGGTACTTGCGCTGTCCTGTCATGTGACGGGAACATGCGCTATCAAAGTACCATGCTCCCCCTGCATGTGAGCTTGATGCAGCAAAGACAATGTTGCACACTGTCTTGGGAACATACACCATCTTCCCCTTACCTCCTGTCTTAACTTCATCTTGTGCCTCTGTCTTGGACAACTCTTGGCACTTTGCCTTCCACTCAGCACAGTACGGTCGAATGTGTCCTGGTTTCTGACAGTGGTGGCACTTGTACGTCCTCTTCTTCTTTGGCTTTTGTTTCTCCTTCTTTGGGTTTTCCTGAAAATCAGATTTTGATCTAACAAAGGGTTTCCCGTTTGTTGACACGATGTTAGAACGAGACTTATTTTTATCATAACCCAAACCAGATGTACCCGTATATGGTATAGAAAGAATTTCATCTAATTTAGACGAGCCAGTGTTTAACTTACGAAAAGTCTCTTATGCGAGATCAACTTTGTTGGACTGTTTTGCCAACTCATCC
The DNA here is from genome assembly GCA_029379335.1 of Thymus mandschuricus. Lineage (NCBI taxonomy): Eukaryota > Viridiplantae > Streptophyta > Magnoliopsida > Lamiales > Lamiaceae > Thymus > Thymus mandschuricus. The sequence goes on from CM057072.1 coordinate 22,992,000, forward strand.
TCATTCCGAGTGAGCATAGCCTCGAGAGCAGTGAGACTTGCTTTGAGCTCTTGATTCTCCATGGTTAGGGCCTCGTTGATCTTGCACTGGGCTCCAAGCTTCTCCAGAAGCTCATCATATGAAGCTTTGAGCTCGATCAGAACATTGATGGGATCATTCTCTTCCTCTGCCTTGGGCTCCTCATCAACTGTACTAGTGAAACAAAACAGATTAGAGTAATCGTCAGTTGGTGAACAGACAATAGCAGTAAGAGCAGAAGCATCTTGAATCTGTTCAGTTTCTTCGGACGGTGTCTCCTCATCATCACTCAGGGAGAGAAAGTTGACTTCCTTGCCATACTTCCTGAATGTGTTGGCACATTCATTAGCATAGTGGCCAAAACCTCGGCATTCATGGCACTGGACTTTGGAATAGTCACGAGGTCCATTCTGGTACTGAGGATTTGATCGTCTGGGTGCTCCACTTGATGGTCCAGCATTGGTCAGCTCCTTGATCACCACAGAGCTTCCCTTTCTTGGAGCATTGCCTGCAAAGTTCCTACCACTGCCTTGGAGTCTGTTCGGATTGAAGTTCTTCAGCAAGTTGTTAACCTTCCTCACCAGTAGAGCAACTTCCTCATCTTCATGTTCAGGAGAGTCTTCTTCTGAGGGAAAGGCCTTCGGTGGGGTGTACTCACTGTTGGACGGAGCAGTGAATGCAATGGTCTTCTTGTCAGAGAAATGCTCCGATTCTGCCATGTCCATCTCATACATCTTGAGATCATTCATGACGGCAGAGAACTCCAAGACACCCACGTCCTTCATGGTGGTGATCGCCGTCACTTTCTGGTGAAACTTTGACGTGAGAGTGCGAAGAACCTTCGAGACCAGTCTTTTGTTGGGAATGGCTTCGCCCAGATCCTGACATTCGTTGGAAATGTCCAGGATTTTGTTGCAGTAGTCTCCAACCGACTCGTCAGCCCTCATGCGCAGGTTCTCAAACTTAGTTGTGAGAATCCGCACCCTTGTGTCCTTCACAGCAGTGTCTCCTTGGCAGTGCAACTCCAGAATGTCCCATGCCTCCTTGGCAGACTCGCAGTTTTTGATGAGCTTGAACATAGCTACATCAACAGAGGAGAAGATTGCGTTGAGCGCTTTGTCGTTGAATGTGGCTGCCTCATTCTACTCCTTTGTCCATTCGGCTGCGGGTTTCCGAACGGCATCCCCTTCTGTATCCTTAGATTTTGGGTGAGACCAACCATTTAGGACATAGGCCCAGGCCCTAGCATCAATTGATTTGATGTAGTGCCGGATCCTAACTTTCCAAAAAGAGTAATTCAGACCATCTAGAACAGGAGGTTTATTTAGGACGGGATTGGTAAGATCCATTGTGTCTAGCACTCAAGGATCAACACTTAGTATATCAAGTGTCGGCTCTGATACCAATTGAAAGAGTTCGTGCTCTAACAACGGTAACCACAATGACTAGCACTGTGACAACCAATGTTGTAAACACTTACGCAGCGGAATAAAAACGAATGCAAAGACACAATGACACGAGGATTACTTTTTAGCAAGATATTTTACAATATCTTGCCGAGCCTCAAGGCTAAAAACAATCCACTAAACGTGAACAAACAATTTACAAGTCGAGGTTAAAGGCAAATCAAAAACTCTAATCTAAACTAGAGGAACTCGACTAAAGCAACCTTTTGAGAAAGGATAAACAAGTGAATAAGATTCTATCACTAAAAACTCGGTAGATGAAGGTGTCCTACTCGAGTTGGACTCTTCTCTATTTATAGATCTCCAAATCTTGATGAGCAAGAATATTCCCACGATCTTCTCAACCAACTTCTTCACGTCGTCTTCACGCAATTCTCCCCCTTTCTTCTCACTGGATAAACCGTTCTTCAACTGAATATCCGTACTCCTCAAGAATCACTAACGAACTGGGACTTGGTCAAATGTTCTCACCATTGTAACCACCACTGTAACCTGCATTGTGGAGACAGAAGAAAGACAAAATATAATAAGGAATTTACACGTGGAGCAAATTCCAACAGTCTCCATATTAACCAACACGTCAATATAGAGAGAGAAATTAGATATTTGCATATGTTTTAAATGCATTGTCAACAAAATATCATTTTTTATTTATTATATTTTTCTAACCAAATCAGTTTCATAATCATATAGATTTACATAATAATGCATTCCTTCGCAATTCGTAATGCATCTAAGAAAAAAAATATTATTTATAATTTATGCAAAATCTAAATGTTACTACTATTTTATGCAATATCATTTAAACAGAACAAATGGATTGGCATGAGTGAGATGAATATGCATTATTTGAATGTTGAAATGCATCATAAGATTTATAGAAAATAGATAATATTAATAAATGTGATTAAGATTAAATGATTAACTAATATAATTGGGGGTTAATGAACTAATTGAGGATTAGTAGCCCTAATTAGGATTTTTTTCTATCAAAAGCACCTAGGACTAATGAACCTTAACTAGAATTAATTAAGAGAATATATAGTGATATACCCACTTCTAAGTGTTAAAACTAAATTTTGCTTCGGAAGTTAAAAACACAAAAAAATACCCATTTTTTGGTTCGGTGGACAAGATTGCCCTTACTTTATAGGTTTAGAGTACTTTTTTAATTTCTTTTCTCCCCCCTCTCTCTTCATAGCCGCACAACACCCTCTCTTTCTCTCTATATTTTCACTCTCTCTCTCTTTCTCTCTCTACCCCTCTCTCTATTTCGACGATTTGGAATTCGAGCTGCGAAGCGGCAGCGCACGGCGGACTTGGAATTCGAGCTGTCGGCCGAGCCAGCACAGCAGTTCTCCTCGGACGATTCGGGGCTGGGGAACTCGTTGAGGTCGGGTTTCTGAGGGGCGCGGGCGGGAGCGGCGCAGGAGCGGCCGGCGGCCTGGAGGGCGTCCACCCTGGCGGAGATGCTGCTTCTTGGGCTGGGAAACTCGTTGAATTCCTTGTTGTATTTATCGAGGTAGGTTCTTGAAGTTTGGGAAATTTTCTCCAAATCTGGGACGATGGATTCTTGGAATTTTGATGGGAGTTGTCTGAATTCTGCTACCAATCTTCATCTTCTTCTTCCTCTTGGTCGCTTTTTTCGATCTGGGTTTTCGATTCCTTGGAGGAAATCGTCTTGTTCTTGGCATCTGAGGCTTTCTTGGTTGAAATTTGGGAGATTTTGGAGGTGGAGTTGAGTTTTTTGAACTGGGGCTTGATGGTTGAGTTGGATGATGACGTGGCTTTGATGATCACTTTGGTTTGATTCTTGGATGAGAGTGAGTTTGAAGTTGTGGTGGGTTTGATGTGTTTGGTTTGGTTCTTGGAAGAAGTTGTAGAAGATTGTTAAATTTTTTTAGATGTTTCTTTGTTTGCTGTTTGATTCAAAATTCAATGATAGGCTTGTTTTCGGATTCTTCGTTTCGTATGGTGAATTTCTGGGTTTAGTTTATTTTAGCAGAAGATTGCAGAAGTTGAATTTCTTTAAATAAACTTTATATTGTCGATGTTGAACTGATTTAAGTGTGAAATATACTTGCAGGAACATTTATGGTAACTCTTTGGAAGGGGGGATTCCTCAGAATCTTGATAACATTATTGGTGTACTTCTTCTTCTTCCTCTCTCTTTCTCTCTCTAACATATTGGTGTACTTCTACTGCCCCCACACAGTAAGCACGCAGTGGAGGTGTAGTATTTTAGGCAAAGTGCATTAATCAAATTACTATTGTTATTGTTTGATTTTTAGGTGATTTTAGGGTTCTTGATGTATTGAATAATTTATTTCCACTTCTTTTTGTGGTGAATCGGAGGTGTAAGAAGAACTCATATTTTTTACGAGGACAACATTCAATTACTCTCTCTCTCTCTATCTCTCTCTCACATGAATTCGGAATATATTTTGAAAATCTTATTTGATTTGTTCGGTACACAGTACGAAATACAAAAAAAAAAAGATTACTAGTCTTTGTAAGTTTTTGTTCAATTTACGTGATATACTAAAGTACACAGTACGAAAGGAAGAAAAGCTTATTGTGTACTTAAGTACACGGTACGAAATACAAAAAAAGATTACTAGTCTTGTGTAAGTTTTTGTTCAATTTACATGATATACTAAAGTACACAGTACGAAAGAAAGAAAAGCTTACTGTGTACTTAAGTACACAGTACGAAATACAAAAAAAGATTACTAGTCTTGTGTAAGTTTTTGTTCAATTTACATGATATACTAAAGTACACATTACGAAAGGAAGATAACCTTACTGCGTACTTAAGTACACAGTAAGAAACACAAAAAAGATTACTAGTCTTGTGTAAGTTTTTGTTCAATTTACATGATATACTAAAGTACACAGTACGAAAGGAAGAAAATCTTACTGCGTACTTAAGTACACAGTACGAAAGGAAGAAAAACTTACTGTGTACTTAAGTACACAGTAAGAAACACAAAAAAGATTACTAGTCTTGTGTAAGTTTTTATTCAATTTACATGATATACTAAAGTACACAGTACGGAAGGAAGAAAAGCTTACTGTGTACTTAAGTACAAAGTACGAAGGGAAGAAAAATTTACTGTGTACTTAAGTACACAGTAAGAAACACAAAAAAGATTACTAATCTTGAGTAAGTTTTTGTTCAATTTACATGATATACTAAAGTACACAGTACGAAGGGAAGAAAATCGTTTTGTGTACTTAAGTACACAGTACGAAGGGAAGAAAAGCTTACTGTGTACTTAAGTACACAGTAAGAAACACAAAAAAGATTACTAGTCTTGTGTAAGTTTTTGTTCAAGTTACATGATATACTAAAGTACACAGTACGAAAGGAAGAAAATCTTACTGTGTACTTAAGTACACAGTACGAAGGGAAGAAAAGCTTACTGTGTACTTAAGTACACAGTAAGAAACATGTTTCGTACTTATTTGTATGGAACACAGTACGATTTGTAACACCAAAATTACCGGAAAGAGAGAGAGAGAGAGAGAGTTGGTGGTCAAAGTCAAAAAGTAAAAAGCAAAGAGCAAAAAGCAAAAAGCAAGGGCATTTTGGTACAAAATTTGAAAATATGGGTAGATTTTTATCTTTTAAACATCCAAAGCAAAATTTATGTTTTGTAACTTGAAATGAGTATTTTCTTTTATGCCTCATTAATTAAGAAACCATTATATATTTCATAATGCACTTGATTTATAATTCCTATTTATAATGCATTTAATGCATTATGCATTATGCACTACATCATTAAATGCATTATTAATTTTATATTGCATTATGTATTTTATAAAGCATTTTTTAGAAGTAGATTATGCATTGATATACATCATGAAATGCATTATAATTACAAAAAAAATCATTATTATAATTTAAAATATTGTAAAAAGTCATACTCCCATCGACCGAAACGAGTATACATGCAAGATGAATAAAATAATTAGATAAAATCAACCGAACATTATAAGTACTTAATTTAAGAAAGGTACCAACAATGTCCCTTTATTTAAGGAAAAAACGTTTTCATAAGAATATAAATACAAAAGTACCCTTCATGTATATACTAATGAGTAAAATAACGTATCTATGCTAAATTAAATATCAGTCATTGATCACAAAAAATGAATGGTTATGATTACATCTCATTTTTTACTAGTATACAGTTTTTTATTTGATCTCTTCCCTATATATATATATATATATATATATATATATATATATATGGGTTGGTTCTTATGGGAGATGTATCAATCCTGAGAACTAAGAACCAATCTTATCCACTCATTTTATAGAATCTATGCATTCCAAGATTGTCGCCACTTCCTCAAATTATTTTAACATAAATATTCGAATGCAACTATGACCTATTCCTATGCTTAAATATTCATATTTATATATCATCTTCATATTTATTTATGCTTAATAACTTGTACATGAAAATTACATGCTTTTTTTCACATCAATTCATGTTAAAATATCGTGAATAACAATGACAAATTGTGAATGACAATGAAAATATTCGAATGCAACTAAGACATATTACTATGCTTAAATAATCATATTTATATGTTATGTATCTATTTATGCTTAATAACTTGTATATGAAAATTACAAAAAAATAAAAATAAAAATAGAAATAAAAAACATAGATGAATATTCGAATGCAACTAAGACATATTCCTATGCTTAAATAATCATATTTATATGCTATCTTCATATTTATTTATGCTTAATAACTTGTATATGAAAATTTTAAAAAAAATAGAATAAAAAAACATAAATGAATATTCGAAGGGGCAAAAATATATCTACCTATTCTTGTTAAATAAAATCAAGATTTGTACAAAATATAACAAAAATCAATTTATACCCACTTTTTCAACTTTCTTCCCAATTTACCCCTACTTTTCCCACTCTCCTTCATTTTCTCTTTCCTACACATGCACATGTCAACATCAACTTTTGTCTTTTCCTTTTTCTTTTGTTTTTTTTAATTTCCATCAAGAACCATAATTTTTTATTTTTATTTTAATCTGATTTTTTATTTCAATTTTCGTGTTCAGTTTTTTTTTTTTTTTTTTTTTTTTTTTTTTAACAAGTGTTCCTTGATAAGAAATTGAAATAATTTGGTAAGAATCTGTCAATTCTTATAATGGTAGGAAATCATGTACATATAATATGTAAGAAACGTCATTGTGTTTACAATCTTATAAAATGACTCATTATGTAATATGTAAGAAACGTCAGTTGGTTAGAAAATGACTCATTCTTACCACGCATGGTAAGAAACAATGTACAATCTTATAAAATGTTGTGTAAAAAGTCATGTTCATTCTAACTATCTATCTTACGAGTGCTTCAGTAAAACTTGCTAAGTAAAAAACAAACTCGTTCTTATTTACAATCTTTTCAATCTTATTATATATTGTAAGAAATAATCTTTTCAATCTTATAAAATGTTGTGTAAGAAGTCATGTTCATTCTAACTATCTATCTTACGAGTACTCCAGTAAAACTTGCTAAGTAAGAAACAAACTCGTTCTTATTTACAATCTTTTCAATCTTATTATATATTGTAAGAATCCATGAACAATCTTACCGCCTATTATAAAAGATCATGTTCATTTTGCCTGTGCAAAAATTTTACAACCAAGTGCTCCAATAAGACTTGTTAAGTAAGAAACAAACTCATTCTTACTTTCATTCTTATTAGATACGATAAGAATCCATGTACAATCTTACGTTAAAAAAAACTATGTAACTTTTAGACATATTTATGTAAGAAACAAACCCATTCTTACTTTCATTCTTATAATCAGGTGTAAGAAAACATGTACAATCTTACTATCCTACTTAACAATAAAACATGTAAAATCTAACTATCTTACTTTACATTAAGACATTATGTAAGATACGAGCTACAATAAAACATATTTCAATAAGATTGGTTAAGTAAGGATTTGAAATTATAGTTTCCATGAAGATGCTTTTTCTCTATTTTATTTTTCCTCTTCTTTTTTTCCCCTAATTTTCGTACACAGTTTTTAGTTTTTTATTTTATTTTATTTTATTTATTTATTAAGAGCTGCAAATGTCCTTTTTGGTTAGAAATTGACTAATTCTTACCACACATGGTAAGAAACAATGTATAATTTTATAAATGTTGTGTAAAAAGTTATATTCATTCTAACTATCTATCTTCGAGTGCTCCATTAATACTTGTTAAGTAAGAAACAAACCCATTCTTACTTTCATTTTTATTATATATGGTAGAATCCATGTACAATCTTACTACCTATTGTAAAAGATAATGTACATTCTGTTCGTGTAAAATCTTACAACCAAGTGCTCCAGTAAGACTTGTTAAGTAAGAAACAAACTCATTCTTACTTCCTTTCTTATAATCAGGTGTAAGAAAACATGTACAATCTTACTATCTTACTATCTTACTTAATAATAAAACATGTATAATCTAACCATCTTACTTTACATTAAGACATTATGTAAGAAACGAGCTACAAATCAACTTCGATCTACTGCACCCCCAACAAAAAGAAAATCCTTCGCCCTATGCTTTGGCAGCCGTCGTAACAACCATCATCGCCGCCGCCGAGCTGCATGCTTTCGAGCTGGAATTGAAGAAACCAAACAACAATCAACTTGAAACAAAAGAACAATGAAACATTTACATATATTATATAAGAAACGACATCGTTCTTACGATACATTGTAAGAAACCATGTACAATTTTATAAACTTGCATAAGAAATCATATACAATCTAACTAGCTTACTTACCAAAAAAACAATGTAACATTAGAGCTTCGACAATGGCTAGATGGCCTCGCTGAGCTGCGACGTGGAGGGCGGTGTTGCCTTGATTGTCTTTGGCTTCTATTAGGCTAGAAGATGAAGCAAGATCTCTCACAACCTGCATCTATTCACCATGAAAACTAAATTAAGACCAGTTCTTGAAATATACGAAAAAAGGTTATCATCTGTCATTAGGAATTGATCGCACTATTTTCTACCACACAAAATAGGTATAGTATAAGAAAGTGCGAGTATCGTATCCACAGGGATTGACAAGTCGAAAACGCACACAATACCTTTACTAAAGAACTAATGTGATGTTTAGGCTTTTGGGAATTTAGGTTTTGTGGTATTTATAGACTAGGCAAATAATAAAAGCTCAATGAAACAAATAAGGAAATAAATAAACAAGGAAAATAACTAGTCAAATAAAATAACTTAGCACTCAAGCAATTAAACAAATAAGGTAAGTAAACAATTAAGGAAAAGTGTTGATTCTAGGGAAGCCTACCAAATCAAATCTATGCAAGTAGTTAATGCACACAGTTAACCAATTTAATCCAATCTAAATGTGACACATGAAAGATAACCTACACCCCGATAAAAGCAATGCAAGTCGTCACCTAGTATGATCCTAATATCCTTTCGGACGCATAGATATCAAATTAAGTGCAAAAGAGAACAAGTATCAATGATATAATCAACTAGGTTCAATTATGACACCTAAATCAATTATATGCAAACATATGATAATTCAAACTCAATTAAGACAAATCAAATTATCATACCATGTATTCATGAGATCTATTATGCAATATCCTATCAAGGCATATAAACGTAACTAAGCATACACAATTAGTGATCAATTAATCATGCATGAGAATAAGCACCATGAAAACATGCATCTAGATTGGAAGGCTAATTGCAAACAAAAACACTTACATAAATTCAATTAGGCATTCAATCCCTAAAATCAACTAAGAAATTTAGCTAGACATAATTAAAGCAAACATAAACACAAAAGATTGAAAGAACATAATTAAAGAGTAAGAGTAAGAAAAACTTGAACACAAACGAAGAACTTCGAATCTTGAATCTTGCATAAACTTGAATAATCTTCAATGTTGAATACAAGAATAAAAACTCTAAAGTAAAATATAAAAGTGCTAGAAAAGTATGGAAGATGATAGGGTTTACAATGCTAGGCTAGGAGTATATATAGGAGAAATGTACATAAGGAAACCTAAACCAAAAAGGAGTCTAATTAATTAAGGAGAAAAAATCCTGGCTGGAACCCCCTCTCGACAGACCTCTCGATCGAGAGAGGTGTCGAGAGGTGGTGAAATAAGCTCTCGATCGATAACTGCGGCAGAATGTACCTCTCGATATACCTCTCGATCGAGAGAGGTATCGAGAGGTCTTCTCTCGAACTCAAATCTTGAACTTCAAGCTACGATCTTCACGCCTTGTCTCGTCTCGGGGTTTTATCATCAAAATATACCTAAAAACATAGGAAAACACCCACAAGCATAATATTGTCCAATATAATGATAACCATATAAACTATAGACAATACTACACAATCGAGACACAAAATCGACTCTTTTTGGTTATAAAAACAAGGTAAATTTCACCTATATCAAATCCCCCAAACTTAAACATTGTTCGTCCCGAACAATACCAAAACATAAACAATAGACTCTAGCATTGTGAACTATATAGGCGTCAAAGTTTTTCAAAAATACTCTCATGATCATGATCAAAACTATGCACACAACCTTAGCATTAATAACACAATCTATCAAACAAATTCAAATCATGTCAATCCATCAAAGAACACTCTCCAACATGTGAGATATTTATATGTGTATAAGTGAACACTCAACTCTCTCAAAGAAAAGATGTATGAAATAATGCACATCATATATGTTCACTCCACATCAATGTAATGCAACATGTTTACCATAGGCTTGCCCCTAATCTCAACCTCTCCACCTAATGTAATATCCACAAACTAAGATCAAAAAGGTCTTTATATAAGCTTGTAATGTAGGGACATTGGTTAAGGTAGGGAATGTATAGGCTAAGTGACTCAAAATAAATTCAAACCATCAACCTCTTTTCAACTTCAACCAAAGTATGGATTTTTAACTCCATCTTCTACCATCCAACATACTACATACAAACTCAAAAATCTCATAGATGCAAAATATGTAACTCAAACTAACTATCCCCTTATGCTTTTATTCTCTCTCTCTCTTTTTTTTTTCTTTTTTTTTTTTCTTAGAGCTCATCTAATGAATGTTCTTTCTAATGTTGAACAAAGGCTCTATTTTTTCTTTTCTTTTCACAATTAATTTTTTTCTAAGCTTACAGGGATAGCCAACTATACTAAATCAAGCATCTAGAATTCTTTTTCTTTTTCTTCTCCATACCACAACAAGTATTCTTTTCAACACCTCCCACGATGGATCTCCAATAATTCGACTTGGTGAGTGATCCTTGAGCCACGCACGCTTGGATCCGCCAGCTTCGTCTTCATCTTCTTCCTGGTCGCTTACTTCACCATCTGAAGCGACTGGATTGGGTGCTTGGCCAGCACTCGCTAAAGGAGTCTTGGGGGCAGCTTCAACTTTTCCTTGGACATTCTGCTCGCTTGAGTCCTTGATTTCTTCTTCATCTTCAAGCATGTCCCAAGTAAGTGAGTTGATGGGTTCCTCGCTTGTCTTTCCTACATTAGATTGAACCTGTTCCTGTGGAAGACTCAAGGAAGATTCATCAAATACGACATGGGGTGATTCCTCCACAATTAGGGTTTTACAATTGAACACCCTGTAAGCTTTGCTTGATATAGAATATCCTAAGAATATTCCTTCATCAGCTTTGCTTTCAAAGACTTTCAACTGTGATTTCCCATTATCATGGATGAAGACCCTACAACCAAAAATATGGAAATAAGATATGTTAGGAATTCTCCCTGTCCATATTTCATATGGTGTCTTGTCGTGCCGTTTGCAGAGAAGCGTTCGATTCTGCGTGTAGCATGCTGTATTGGCAGCTTCAGCCCAATACTTCATTGGAAGCTTCGAGTCTGCAATCATGGTTCGAACGACTTCTTTGATGATTCGATTCCTTCTTTCAGCAACTCCATTCTGCTGAGGTGTGCGTGCTGAGGAAGTCTGATGTGCTATGCCATGTTTCGTGCAGTAAGCTTCAATGGTAGAGTTCAGGAACTCTGTGCCATTGTCGGAGCGGATGGTCACAATCGCTTGGTTCTTTTCCACAGCTAGTCACTTGAGCAGTTGTGGTAGCTTGGTCAGTGTCTCCTTCTTGCTGAAGAGAAATACAACCCAAGTGTAGCGAGAGAAGTCGTCGACTACAACTAGAGTGTATTTCCTTCCATTCACACTAACTGGAGTGACTGGACCAAACAGATCCATGTGAAGCAGCTCGAGCACTCGCTTAGATGAGGGTTCTTCAAGACTGGCGAAGTGCTTCTTTGTCTGCTTCCCTCGTTGGCATGGTGAGCATGGATGGTCTTTAACAAAGACATCATTTGGTATGCCTTGCACCAAACCTTTTCGAGCTAAGCGATTTATGGCTTTGAAGTTGAGATGGTTCAAGCGTCGGTGCCATAGCCATCCTATTTCTGTAACACTCCTTGCGACTAAGCACGTCTTCTCTTTGCAGCTGTCCCATTGTGCTATATAGACGTTCCTTTGTCTAATTCCAGTAGCACAACCTGGGTCGTGAGCTTGCTCTTCACAATGCACTTATTGGAAATAAATTCCACCTTGTATCCTTTATCACAGAATTGTGAAATGGATATCAAGTTGTGCTTATGTCCTTCCACGTAGGAGACTTCTTCTATTGTGAGCTTTCCAGTCTTCAGTGCGCCATATCCTTTGGTGCATCCTCGAGAGTTATCACCAAAAGTAACGTGTGGACCCTTCTTCTCTATGTAGTCATGAAGTAGAGCTCTCATGCCGGTCATGTGTCTTGAACATCCACTGTCCAAGTACCAGATTTGATGACCCTCACTTGGCATGGGATCCACGGCGCTCACCTGCAATTAGACAGATTTTGGTACCCAAATCAGTTTGGGTCCTTGCAGGTTAGTTCCCTTAGGTACCCACACTTGCTTCACTCTCTTTTGAGAGATAGCTTGTGTCTTGGGCTTCTCGACCTTCGAAAACTGTGACTTCTGCCTTGACGCAGCTTCACGCGTCCAGCAATGTGTGCAAGAGGGGTAGCAGCTCGCTTGAGACATACCTAAGCTCTTACCCTTTTGCTTATATCCTGAAGCGACTCGCTTCGGATTAGCTATAGGCTTAGAGACTGACTTAGGGTTTATAGTCTTATGAAGCGGCTCGCTTGGTTTCCTCGAAGCGGCCAAACTAGGGTTTTAACCCCGACTTGCTTGAAAAACCTTGGAAGTTTGAAGCGACCTCCTTGGTGCTTCGAATTCTTCCCCCTCAACGTTAGTCCGGTTAGACCATCTCCAGTCTGGATAACGTGACACATAGACATTACTCCTTTTCTTGAAAGGAAGATCCTTTGTCTCTCATGACTTGGTCTGAGACTTAGAAGCTTCAACAAGATTCCCTTTACCTTTGGATTGGTAAGCTTTAGCATTGTGAGTGCTAGGAACTGTTGAACTTTGCTTGCCCTTAGATTCAGCCTTTGAAGATATAGACATCTTCATTGGCTTCTTCTTAGGGTTCTCAGCCACTTTGCCTTTATCCTTGTTGGTGGTCGCTTTGGATGCAGTGGGCACTTCCAAAGTGACTGATGGTGTTGTGTTTGAAGCACCAACAAAGACAGTAGGCTTGGAAGGTCCACCCTCATATCCGAGTCCTCCCTTTCTACCAAAAGGTAGAAGCGAGCTCTCTAGTGCCTGCCTAGCATATGAAGCTTTGTTCAAGTTGGCAACTTGAGCAGATTGGGTTTCATACCTTCCTTCCAAGCTTTGATGTCTAGCGAAGAGATCCTCGAACTTACTAGTCACAACCCTTAAGTTAAGTTTGACTTGGTCAAGCTCAGTGGCTAGCTTTCGGCTCTCCTTCTCGCTTTGAGCCAAAGCTTGTTTCAACACTTTGTGGTCGCTTGACAGTTTGATGTGCTTGTCAAGGAACTCACACCATGTCGAGGAATTAGATTCCTCTTGGTGAGTGTGTGCGAGTGTAATTGAACTAGGTGAGGGATAGATAAATACCTCTCCAGTCTCCTTGTCGGTGAGCGCCATGAGTCCAAGATCCTCTCCATCACTAGAGTTGGGATCTGTGAATGCATCCGAATCGCTTGAGACATCTTCAGTTGAGGCGACTGGCTACTCGCTTGCTACAAGCGCTCGCCTTGGAGCATCCCTCTTTGCTCTTAGCTCCTCTCGCTCTTTTGCACTCAGCTTCGGGCAATCAGATTTGTAGTGGCCCATCTTGTGGCAGTGGTAGCACTCCACATACATCATGTCACGTGGGGTCGGCTTTGTCGTCTCTTCTCTTTTCCCTTTTCCTTCTCGAGCATCAGTGCTCCTTCCCTTGTATTGCTTGTAGAATCTTTTGTATTTTCCCACACGTGAGTTCATCTTGTTGAAGTTTTTGGATAGGAACGCAACATGCTCTTCCAGCTCTTCCCTCGTCATCTTAGCTAGCGACTGGTCGCTTGACCCTTCAGCAGCTTTGAAAACTACACCTTTTGACGTCGTGGGAGCTTCATCCTCATCGTTGAGGTTCATCCGATTCAGATCGAATTCATGAGCTTTGAGTTCGGAGAACAGAATCTCCGGTGTGAGCTTCGATAGATCCTTGGTAGCTAGGTACAGCTCCTTCATTGTCTGCCACTTCCTTGTGAGAGCTCGAACAATCTTCAGGTTCACTTCCTTGTCTATGAGTTCTTTCCCAAGTGAGTTGAGAGTTGCAGTAATGTTGGTAACTCTCAGCTCGAAGGCGTCGATGGATTCTCCTGGCTTCATTATCAAGCTTTCAAACTCCCGCATTTGTACGGCGAGCTTGTTTTCTTTGATTTTGTCTGTGCCTTGAGAAATGAGGGCTAGGGTTTCCACATTTCTTTCGCTGTTACGCACTTCCTTATCCTTGGTTGATAGGGGTCCGACACGGTGCTCTGCATCGTGTGGCATGCGATCTTGTCGAGGTTGGCAACTTTGAAGTCATTTGGAGAGTATTCATCTTTTTCCTTCTCCACGTAGGTTTGTCGAACATAGGCAGCCCGACCTTCAGCAGCTGGGACATTCTCAGAGACAGCCTTCCTGATTTCGATTGGTCCATCTTCAATGACCTCCCACATCCGGTCATGGGTGGAGCATAGGAAGCTCTCAACGCGAAAGTTCCAGATCTCATAGCCTTCTATGGAGAACTGTGGAAGACTAGAAGCATTCATAGCAAACTATCAGTAGTATATGCAGTATGCGTGGGTGAGGTTTTGATGCACTTAGGAAAACTAGGATCCGGTTCAGTGAGGCAACGTGAAGCGAGTGGGGACTCGCATCGGATATGCAAAGCAGAGGCTCGAAAGAACCGCTGCTCTGATACCACTTGTTGGTCCCGGTATGTTATAGGAAAAATACGTAGATGGGGGGTGAATACGTATTTTTAAGTTTTTCAACTTCTTTTCCTTAACTCAGAGTATGAAGTAAAGTGCTCGTAAGAAATGCTAAGACCTAGCCGAGAGCTAGATCTAAAGCAAACTAGATTCTCTTGACCTAAGCTTCAAGCTTGATCAAGAGTGAGACTTTACTCTAGTGCGGAATTCGGTGAGCTAACTCTTTCCTAAATAATTAAAATTTCCAAGTTATGTTTGTTTAGATGCAAGTGCAATGAATAATCAAACAAGGAAATAAGAGTTTAGGGTTAGAGAGATACGACACGTGATTTATAGTTGGTCGGAGATGAAACTCCTACGTCCACTTGTTGCACTTGGCAACTGTTCTCTTCACTCAAGAACTTGAAGATTTCGGGCTCTTCAAAAGCCTGGTCAAGATTGAGCTTCACTCGCTTGGATCTGACAACAGATGCAGTGATTGCGGGTTCACTACAAAGACCTAAACTAGACTGGAAGCTTCACTCGCTTCAGTCCGACGACAGGGAGATTGCGGGCTCTCCTTACAGCCTAGCTTCGATCGAGCTTTACACAAACGATGTAAGTGCAAGCTTGGATCTAGACTCTATGATCGAGGTTTCTACAATCGATGAATGTAGGGCCTTGGATCGAAACAACCTAACGACGAACACAAAAACCTAACAACAGAACTTAGGGTTAGGGTTTTTGGTATACAACGAACACACTATGAAGAACTCTTTACAGTAGATGCAAAGATGGCTAGAGTTCTTCTTCTAAGCTTGGATATGGAATGGGCATAGACTCTTAGTGTGAAGGCTGTGAAGACGAGTTCCGATGAGACTGGAACTCGGAGAACACTTGGAAACAAAGACTCGAAGTTTGCTCTAAGGCTGGGAGTATTTCTATGCAGTAGGCGCTCGAATGCTCAAGTAGTGTTCTACTTCTCTTCGTCTTCATCCTTCACTATTTATAGGCGGAGGTTTGGCCGAGATCCGTTGTTTGGTTGGTGGCCTTGTACCTCCTCCTCTCGACAGTACTTTGCGCAGGCAGTTGCTTTTGCAGGTGCGCAGTTTGTCTCTTTGCCGAAAATGGCTAAGTTACAAACTTAACAGTAACTGGAGCGAGCCAGTACTGTAGCGGCGCCCTGTCGGCCTGGCAGTCAACTCCTCTGCTCCACTCCGCATTCGACACGTGGAGATCTCGCAATTAATGCGAAGATCTTTAGTTGACTGGAGTTCAAAATCGGAGCGGGAATTGTGCTGTCGCTTTCTGGTAGGTAGTGGCTCGCTTCGCTTTGAAGTTGTAGCGTCCGCTTTGATCGAGTCGCTTCGGGTCATACTTGAAGCGTCTACTTTGGAAAATAGAATTTCCTAGTATTGCTTAAGTAAATTCTGACTCGGTTGACTTTTGCTATAGCGCGCTTCGCCTCGCTTTGGTGGACTCGCTTCGATTCCACTGTAGCGCTCACTTCGCTTCGCTATTCTTCGGCATGCTTCACTTTGGCTCGGTAGACTCGCTTCGCTTGAGAAACTCACTCTAGCGAGTGGCCTTCACTTGAACTTTTTGTAGTCTAAGAACCTAAGCAAATTAAAGCCATCCTAACAGAGTAGGCTTAGAAAAATTTCTAATCCTATTATCTACATAAAAAATGGGTCGCTTGGGAACAGAACGCTTGGGGGTTTTGGGATCAAATCAAAACAACTATTTGACACGCTACGAAGTGTCCCATAGGAGTTCCCCCTTAACAATTTGTTCTTGTTGGTCCCGGTTTGTTATAGGAAAAATACGTAGGGGGGGGGGGGGGGGGTGAATACGTATTTTGAAGTTTTACAACTTCAAAATTCCTTAACTCAAAGTATGAAGTAAAGTGCTCGTAGAAATACTAAGACCTAGCCGAGAGCTAGATCTAAAGCAATCAAGATTCTCTTGACCTAAGCTTAGGGCTTGATCAAGAGTGAGACTTTACTCTTTGTGCGGAATTCGGTGAGCTATTATCTTCTCCTAAGTATTTAAAATCTCCAAGTTATGTTTGTTTAAGTGCAAATGCAATGAATAATCATAGGGTTAGAGAGATACGACACGAGATTTATAGTGGTTCGGAGATGAAGCTCCTACGTCCACTTGTTGCACGAAGCAACTGTTCTCTTCACTCAAGAACTTGAAGGTTACGGGTCCTTCAAAAACCTAGTCGAGATCGAGCTTCACTCGCTTGGATCTGACAGACGCTGGGTGATTCCGGGTTCACACCAAAAACCTAAACTGGACTGGAAGCTTCACTCGCTTCAGTCCGACAACAGGGAGATTGCGCTCTCCTTACAGCCTAGCAACGACGTAAGTGCAAGCTTGGATCTAGACTCTATGATCGAGGCATCCACGTGATAAAAGTAGGGCCTTGGATCGAAAACAACCTAACGACGACGAACACAAAAACTTAGGGTTTTTGGTTTATGACGACACACTATGAAGAACTCTTTACAGTAGATGCAAAGATGGCTAGAGTTCTTCTTCTAAGCTTGGATATGGAATGGGCTTAGAATCTAAGTGTGAAGGTTGTGAAGACGAGTTCCGATGAGACTGGAACTCGAAGAACACTTGGAAACAAAGACTCGAAGAATGCATTAAGGCTGGGAGTGTTTGTTTGCAGTAGGCGCTCGAATGCTCAGGAAGTGTTCTACTTCTCTTCGTCTTCATCCTTCACTATTTATAGGCGGAGGGATGCCGAGATCCGTTGCTTGGTTGGTGGCTTTGTCCCTCCTCCTCTCGACAGTACTTGCATGGGCTGGCTGCTTTTCAGACGCGCAGTTTTGGCTCTTTGCTGAATTTGGCTAAGTTCCAATTTCAACAGTAACTGGAGCGAGCCAGTACTGTTGCGGCGTCCTTGTCGGCCTGGCAGTTAACTCCGCTGCTCCTCTCTGTAATCGACACGTGGAGATCTCGCAATTAATGCGAAGATCTCCAGTTGACTGGAGTTCAAAATCGGAGCGGGAATTGGGTTGTCGCTTTCTGGTAGGTAGAGGCTCGCTTTGCTTTGAAGTTGTAGCGTTCGCTTTAGTTGAGTCTCTTAGTAGTCATTCTGTAGTGAGTCGCTTGGGAAAGTAAAGTTCCCTAGTGACTGCCTTGGAAAATTCTGACCAGAGTTGACTCGCTTTGACTTTACACTGTAGCGCTCGCTTCGCTTCGCTTTGGCAGACTCGCTTTGAATCTACTGTAGCGCTCGCTTCGCTACGCTGTTCTTCGGCACGCTTTACTTCAGCTCGCTAAACTTTGCTTCGCTTGGAAAACACACTCAAGCGGGTGGCCTTCATTTGATCATTTTGAAGTCTATATTCTAAGCAAAATAAAGAGCCATCCTAAAAGAGTAGGCTTAGAAAAATTCTAACCTATTATCTATATCAAAAATGGGTCGCTTGGGAACAGAGCGCTTTGGGGGTTTTGGGATCAAATCAAAACAATGAAGTGTCCTTTATAGGTTCCCCCTTAACAAGTTGTTCTTAACAATTCCCAACAATTTCCCCCTTTTTGATGATGCCAAAACCCAATGACTAAGATTAAAAAACAATCTAGCCTATCTAACAGTGGAAGGAACTTCAAGCGACTGCTTCCTCTGCAGGCTTCGTTTGAATTTTTCTTTTAAGTTCCTTTCCCCTTATTTTTTCGGTTAAATTGATTGAGTTTGAAGCAAAAAGGATAAAGTCATTCACAAAGTAAGTAAATGACACAACATAGACAGAAAATAAAATTGAGATATATGAACAACAATTCACAAAATATTTAAGAGACTTGAAACTCAAGGGTTTCCTGCAGCCTCTTCCTTGTCTTCCTCCTTCTCTTCCTTCTCCTCTTCCTTCTTCTTCTCCTTCTTGTCAACAAAATAAGCAGAGAGGACATTTGTCTCCAAAGTACCAACAGTGTGATACTTGGTCTCCTCCATCCGCTCTCCAGTCTGAAAGCTTCATTTACTTCTGCATCTATGATACTGCGGTCAGGGACTTTTGTGTCTGGAAGGAATGGCATTGGAAATTTCTTCACTTCGGGTACCTTGACGATAAGGGATTTGGGCTCTGCAAGCTCTGCCATAGTGAATATTTTACTCCGCATATTCTCATCATATGCGCACAAGAAATTGTTGAGGGCACTCATCCGAGAGCACTCATCCTGTAGTGGCACTACTCCCCAGTAGTAGTAGGCTTTGATGAAAAGCTCCTTGTAGAATAGCCACTGATCATGGAGATCTCTCGAAATGAAGTCCTCAATCTCCCTTGCGTCAGGATGTTCATTCTTCCTAGCTGTCAACTCTTCCTCTGATCTCCTAGACAGCCCCTTCATGACCGCATGGAATTTGGCACTCGACTCACTGCTCCAGATTGGAAGCTTTTCGTTGAGTCGCTTGCGAATGTAATCCTGTTCCTCCTTGAGAGGGTAGCGTCCAGAGTCGACCATTTCCTTCCCTTTCACACTGCATGCATCGATTATAGCTTGGGTCTCTCATGCTTCGGACTCTTCAGGCATGAAAGGAATGAAGGCACTTCGGCAAATGGCGGACTGGATGAGTTTCACTTCGTTGAAGTGTTCCTCAATCCGACCGTTAATGACTTCAAGTCGCTTGGCCCTTATCATCTTCTCCTTTTCTACTCCTTCCTTCCATTCCTCGCCTCTCTTCCTCCTTCTCTCCTGCTTCTCAGCCCTCGAAGCGACTGCTTGTTTGACCTTTTGGCGCTTGGCCGCAGGGTTATCTTTTCTGGAATCTGGTGCAGGCCGCTTCAAGGTCTGACTTGGTGGTGGGGGAGGCGACATGTCCTTCTTTTGTTGGGGTTGTTGTATAACTAAAGCAAAACCAGTTGTTTTAGTGGTTACGACACAGTTCCACTGTTAACAATCCCTATCTGGAAGAATATGAATAAGCAAGAATAAAGCCCATTATCTCATGTTTTAGACCACGTGTCAATCTGAGTTCGGAGAGGATCACGAAGGTTGTTGATAATGATGAGATATAAACAGTTCATAGTCGAGATAGTTTGGGCTGAGCTATCGGTCTAGACTGCAACTTAATGGTAGTGATGAGTCCTAATCACTAATTATGCTGGTACGGTGGAACGTATTGAGGATCAATAGAGATAATGCTCTTCTGATACTGACCCTGTATCAAAGGTGATATAGGTGAAGAGCTATAGATCTCAGGCTCTAGCTCGATCTTAACCTTGGTAAACTATTAGATGTATGTGTATTCTTCGATGTTACTTTGATTTACGAAGATATGAACTTCGTTAGTTCATCTTAATCATGTCGTACTTTGGGTAACACGGAGATGCATAGTATGTCTAATAAGTGTTATCAACTAGCCGTGTCCTGTGTGAGTGCAGGCTGACGTTATCCCCTCAGGGAGTTCACAATGTTTATTATACCAAGTCATGCATGCTGATCAAGTTCAGGTATAATAATGAGGAGTGAACGGGTACTACCTGAGGAATAGATGTTAACAATTAGGAGCAGTCATGGTAGAGCTCTAATTGGTTAACGGATATGGAAGGTCTTAAACACGGGGGTCGAACTATACAAAATACCAACCCAATCTACATAATTGGGACAGAGCGGTGATTCAGCTATGACACTTTAGTGGAGTGCGTCATAGTTCTAATAAGATACATGTTCAAGGGTGGACATGGAAATATCGAATTAGATAAGGCCCAACTCTGTCTGGTATCCGATCCCTAGGATGGCCCAACCAGACCTCGGGAATCGATCTAAATAGTATTATTGAGTATGGGCTCAATAATTGGACTCAGGCCCAGTATATGATATATATTGGATTTATATCTGTTGGATGGATATTAAATATAATTAATTTAGATTTATATCCTGTGGGATAAGATTAAATCTAATTAGTTATAATTTAATCATTCATGGATAAGATTAAATCTAATAGGATAAGATTTATTTAATTAAATCTTATGGGGATAAATATCATATAAATAAATATATTTAGTATATATTTATTTATTTATTCTTCTACTGGAATTAGAATAAATTCTATTTGTTAGAATTAATTCCGGATATACAGTTGCATAACTGAACAGATTAATTCCTTATTAATTCCTAATTAATAAAGGAATAGGATTTGTAAGTTATGGAAAGAGAATAAATATGTGTTGGGAATTGTTAAGAACGAATATGTTAAGGGGGAACCTATAAGGGACATCTTAGTGTTTTGATTTGATCCCAAAACCCCAAAGCGTTCTGTTCCCAAGCGACCCATTTTGATGTAGTTAATAAGTTAGAATTTTTCTAAGCCTACTCTGTTAGGATGGCTCTTTAATTTGCTTAGATTTTAGGCTTCAAATTTTCAAGTGAAGACCACTCGCTTGAGTGTGTTTTTTGAAGCGAAGCAAGTCTAGCAAGTTGAAGTGAAGCGTACCGAAGAACAGTGTAGCGAAGCGATCGCTACAGTAGATTCGAAGTGAGTCTGCCAAAGCGAAGCGAAGCGAGCGCTACAGTGTAAAGTCAAAGCTAGTCAACTCTAGTCAGCTATTTCCAAAGCAGTCACTAGGGAACGTTATTCCCCGAAGCAGCTCACTACAGATTGACTACGAAGTGACTCAACTAAAGCGGACGCTACAACTTCAAAGTGAAGCAAGCCACTACCTACCAGAAAGCGACAGCGCGACTCCCGCCCATATTTTGAACTCCAGTCAACAGGAGATCGTAGCATTAATTACAAGATCTCCACGTGTCGAAAGCGGAGTGGAGCGGAAGAGTTGACTGCCAGGCCGACAAAGGCGCCGCAACAGTACTGGCTCGCTCCGGTTACTGTTAGCCTTGTAAGTTAGCCAATTTTGGCAAAATGCCAAAACTGGACGTCTGAAAAAGGTGCCAGTCTACGCAAGTACTGTCGAGAGGAGGAGGGACAAGGTCACCAACCAAGCAACGGATCTCGGCCATCTCTCCGCCTATAAATAGTGAAGGATGAAGACGAAGAAGAGTAGAACACTACTTGAGCATTCGAGCCTACTGCAAACAAACACTCCCAAGCCTTCGAGCAAATCTTCGAGTCTTTGTTTTCCAAGTGTTTTCCGAGTTTCCAGTTCATCGGAACTCGTCTTCACAACCTTCACACTTAGAGTCTAAGCCCATTCCATATCCAAGCTTAGAAGAAGAGCTCTAGCCATCTTTGCACTTATTGTAAAGAGCTCTTCACAGTGTGTTCGTCAACCAAAAACCCTAAATCTGTCTGTTAGGTTTTTGAGTCGTCGTTAGGTTGTCTCGATCCAAGGCCCTTCTTTCACCGCTTGAAGAAGCCTCGATCATAGAGTTTAGATCCAGGCTTACACTTACATCGTTTGTGTAAAGCTCGATCGAAGCTAGGCTATAGGGAGAGCCCGTAATCTCCCTGTCTGTATTTGACTGAAGCGAGTGAAGCTTCCAGTCTTTGTTAGGTTTGTGTAGTGAACCCGCAATCACCACGTCAGTCGTTTGATCCAGGCGAGTGAAGCCCGATCTCGACCAGGTTTTTGAAGGACCCGTAACCTTCAAGTTCTTGAGTGAAGAGAACAGTTGCCGTCGTGCAACAAGTGGACGTAGGAGCTTTATCTCCGAACCACTATAAATCTTCGTGTCGTATCTCTCTAATCCTTATCTCTTTACTATATTCGATTATTCATTGCACGTGCATTTAAACAAACAAACTTGATTCTTTAATTACTTAGGAAAGATTTAGCTCACCAAATTCCGCACACGAGTAAAGACTCCCTCTTGATCAAGTACTCACTTCGGTCAAGCAGGCAAGCTACATACTGTAGATCTAGCTTCAGCTAGGTCTTAAGTTTCAAGTGAGCTCTTTACTTGTTACTCTGAGTTAAGGGATTTGAAGTTGAAAAACTTCAAAATACGTATTCACCCCCCCCCTCTACGTATTTTTGCTATTAACAAACCGGGACCAACAAGTGGTATCAGAGCCAGGTTCTTTCGAGCCTCTGCTTTGTATACCTGAAGCGAGCCATCACTCGTTTCACGTTGTCTCACTGAACCGGATCCTATTTTCCTAAGTGCATCAAAACCTCACCCACGCATATTGCATTTACTGCTGATAGTTTGCTATGTCTACATACAGTGCATCAAATCTTCCACAGTTCTCGATCGAAGGATACGAGATATGGAGTTTCTGAGTCGAGAGCTTCCTATGCTCAATCCACGACCGGATGTGGGAAGTCATAGAGGACGGACCAATCGAAATCAAGAAAGCCATATCTGTGGATGTTCCAGCCGCTGAAGGTCGTCCAGCCCACGTTCGACAACAGTACGTGGAGAAGGATAAGGATGAGTATACTCCAAATGACTTCAAAGTTGCCAACCTCGACAAGATTGCACGCCACACGATGCAGAGCACCGTGTCGGACGCCTATCTACCACGAATAAGGAAATGTGCAACGGCAAAGGAAATGTGGGAAACCCTAGCCCTCATTTCTCAAGGAACAGACAAAATCAAGGAGAACAAACTCGCCATTCAGATGCGGGAGTTTGAAAGCCTGATAATGAAGCCAGGAGAATCCATTGACGCCTTCGAGCTGAGGGTTACAAACTTCACTGCAACTCTCAACTCGCTTGGGAAGGAACTCACAGATAAGGAAGTCAACCTGAAGATTGTCCGAGCTCTCACCAGGAAATGGCAGACTATGAAGGATCTGTACCTAGCAACCAAGGATCTATCAAAGCTCACACCGGAGATTCTGTTCTCCGAACTCAAAGCTCATGAATTCGATCTGAATCGAATGAACCTCGACGAAGAGGATGAAGCGCCCACTACGTCAAAAGGAGTAGCATTCAAAGCTGATGAAGGGCCAAGCGAACAGTCGCTAGCAAAGATGACGAGGGAAGAGTTGGAAGAACACATTGCGTTCTTATCCAAGAACTTCAACAAGATGAACTCTCGAGTGGGCAAATACAAAAGATTCTACAAACAATACAAAGGGAGGAGCACTGATGCTCGAGAAGGAAAAGGAAAGAGAGAAGAGATGACCAAGACGATCCCGCGCGACATGATGGAAGTGGAGTGTTACCACTGCCACAAAATGGGCCACTACAAATCCGATTGCCCCAAGCTAAGTGCCAAAGAGCGCGAAGAATTGAAGGCCAAGAGGGATGCTCCAAGGCGAGCGCTCGTAGCAAGTGAAGTGCCGGTCGCTACAACTGAAGATCCACCAAGCGACTCAGATGCATTCACAGATCCAAACTCCAGTGATGGTGAGGATCTTGGATTTATGGCGCTCACCGACGAAGAAACAGGAGAGGTATTCTTCTATCCTTCAATCACTTCAATTACACTAGCACACACTGTCAATGAGGAAGAACAATCCTCTACATGGAGTGAGTTGTTTGACAAGCACCAAAAATTGTCAAGCGACCACGAAGTGGTAAAACAAGCTCTGTCGCAAAGCGAGAAGGAGAACCGAAAGCTAGCCCGTGAGCTTGACGAAGTCAAACTCAATTTAAGGGCTATGACTAGTAAGTTCGAGGATCTCTTCGCTAGACATCAAAGCTTGGAGGGAAGGTATGAAACCCAGTCCACTCTAGTTGCCAACTTGAACAAAGCATCATATGCTAGGCAGGCACTAGAGGGCTCGCTTCTGCCTTTCGGTAGGAAAGCTGGCCTTGGATATGAGGGTGGACCTCCCAAGCCGACTGTCTTTGTTGGTGCATCACACACTACACCATCAGTCACTTTGGAATTGCCCACTGCATCCAAAGCGACCACTAACAAAGATAAAGGCGAAATGGTTGAGAACCCTAAAAGGAAGCCTATGAAGATGTCTATATCTTTAAGGGCAGATCCTAAGGGCAAGCAAAGTTCAACAGTCCCTAGCACTCAACAAGCTAAGTCTTACCAATCCAAGGGTAAAGGGAAAACTGTTGAAGCTTCTAAGTCTCAAGCCAAGACACGAGAGACAAAGGATCTACCTCCTAAAAAGAGGAGTAATGTCTATGTGTCACGCTATCCGGACTGGAGATGGTCCAACCGGACTAACATTGAGGGGGAAGATTTTGAAGCTTCCACTGGGTCGCTTCAGTTTCCCAAGGTTTCTCAAGCGAGTCAGGGTCTAGTTGGACCTCTTCGAGGAAACCAAGCGAGCCGCTTCGACAGACTAGAAACCCTAAGTCAGTCTCTAAACCCAGAGCTAATCCGAAGCGAGTCGCTTCAGGATATAAGCAAAATGGGAAGAGCATAGGTAGGTCTAAAGCGAGCCGCTACCCCTCTTGCACACACTGTTGCACGTGTGAAACTGCTTTAAGGCAGAAGTCACAGTTTTCTAAGGTCGAGAAGCCCAAGACACAAGCTTCATCTCAAAAGAGAGTGAAGCAAGTGTGGGTACCTAAGGGAACTAACCTGCAAGGACCCAAACTGATTTGGGTACCAAAATCTGTCTAATTGCAGGTGAGCGCCGTGGATCCCATGCCAAGTGAGGGTCAACAAGTTTGATACTTGGACAGTGGATGTTCAAGACACATGACCGGCATGAAAGCTCTACTTCACAACTACATAGAGAAGAAGGGTCCACACGTAACCTTTGGTGACAACTCTCGAGGAAGCACCAGGGGATATGGCGCACTGAAAGTTGGAAAGCTCACAATTGAAGAAGTCTCCTATGTGGAAGGACTCAAGCACAACCTACTATCCATTTCACAATTTTGTGATAAGGGGTACAGGGTGGAGTTCATCTCCAACAAGTGCATTGTGAAGAGCAAACTCACGTCTCAGATTGTGCTCACTGGAATTAGGCAAAGGAACGTCTACATAGCACAATGGGACAGCTGCAAAGAGGAAACTTACCTAGTTGCAAGAAGTGCTACAGAAATTGGATGGCTATGGCACAGACGCTTGAACCACCTCAATTTCAAAGCCATCAATCGCTTAGCTCGAAAGGGTTTGGTGCAAGGCATACCGAATGAAGTCTTCATCAAAGACCATCCATGCTCACCATGCCAACGAGGGAAGCAGACGAAGAAGCACTTCGCCAGTCTTGAAGAAGCTTCATCAAAGCGAGTGCTCGAACTGCTTCACATGGATCTGTTTGGTCCAGTTACTCCAGTTAGTGTAAATGGAAGGAAGTACACTCTAGTTGTAGTTGACGACTTCTCTCGCTACACTTGGGTTGTATTCCTTTTCAGCAAGAAGGAGACACTGACCAAACTGCCAAAACTACTCAAGCGATTGGCCGTGGAAAAGAATCAAGCTATTGTGACCATTCGCTCCGACAAAGGCACAGAGTTCTTGAACTCTACAACTGAAGCGTACTGCACGGAGCATGGCATAGCACATCAAACTTCTTCAGCATGCACTCCTTAGCAGAATGGAGTTGCTGAAAGAAGAAATCGAATCATCAAAGAAGTCGTTCGCACCATGATTGCAGACTCGAAGCTTCCGATGAAGTATTGGGCTGAAGCTGCCAACACGGCATGCTACACACAGAATCGGACGCTTCTCAACAAACGGCACGACAAAACTCCATATGAAATATGGACAGGGAGAATTCCTAACATATCTTATTTCCATATTTTTGGTTGTAGGGTCTTCATTCACAACAATGGGAAGTCGCAGTTGAAAGCCTTTGAAAGTAAAGCTGATGAAGGAGTATTCTTAGGATACTCTACATCTAGCAAAGCGTACAGAGTGTTCAACTGTAAAACCCTAATTGTGGAGGAATCACCCCATGTCGTATTTGATGAATCTTCTTTAAGTCTTCCACAGGAACAGGCTCAAGTGAATGAAAAGGATCAAAGCAAGGAACCCTCAAATCAACTCACTTGGGACGTGCTTGATGAAGATGATGAGATCAAGGACTCAAGCGAGCAGAATCCCAAAGGAGAAGTCGAAGCTGCCCCCAAGATTCCTGAAGCTAGTGCAGGCCAAACACCCAATCCAGTCGCTTCAGATGGTGAAGCGAGCGACAAGGAAGAAGATGAAGATGAAGCTGGCGGATCCAAGCGTGCATGGCTCAAAGATCATTCACCAAGTCAAATCATTGGAGATCCATCCAAGGGTGTAGTGACCAGAAGTCAAGTATTTGG
This sequence comes from Thymus mandschuricus, assembly GCA_029379335.1. NCBI lineage: Eukaryota > Viridiplantae > Streptophyta > Magnoliopsida > Lamiales > Lamiaceae > Thymus > Thymus mandschuricus. The sequence continues at coordinate 23,018,966 of CM057072.1, forward strand.
AGAAAGTGCCATGTTCAGTTGCTTTCTCTCAAACATTGAGCCATCAAGCGTGGAGGAAGCCCTAGCCGACTCTAACTGGGTGATAGCCATGCAAGAAGAGCTGAATCAATTCACCAGGAACGACGTATGGTACCTCGTGGATCGTCCCAAATTCCAGCACGTTATTGGCACCAAGTGGGTGTTCAAGAACAAGACGGACGAGGACCACAACGTAGTGAGGAACAAGGTGCGACTTGTTGCCAAAGGCTACTGCCAAGAGGAAGGAATCGACTTTGACGAGACCTTCGCTCCAGTGGCACGGCTTGAAGCTATCAGATTGTTTCTAGCCTATGCAGCAGCCAAGAAGTTCAAGGTCTATCAAATGGATGTAAAGAGCGCGTTCCTCAACGGTGAACTCAAGGAAGAAGTGTATGTGGAGCAGCCACCGGGTTTCGAGCAGGGAGATAAAGTGTATCGCTTGAAGAAAGCCCTGTATGGGTTGAAGCAAGCTCCCAGAGCTTGGTATGATACACTATCTCAATTCCTAGTAGAGAATGGCTTCCACAAAGGGAAGATAGATCGAACTCTATTCACTATCAATCATGGAGATGATATGTTATGGGTTCAGATCTACGTGGATGACATCATATATGGGTCGCCAAACCAGTCGCTTAGCGAGAAGTTTGGAGAGCTGATGAAGACCAAATATGAAATGTCAATGATTGGCTTGATGAGCTGCTTTCTAGGTCTTCAAGTGAAGCAGCAGGATAATGGAATTTTCATCAACCAAGCGAAGTATACAAGAGATATGCTTGCCAAGTTTGGTGTTCAACATGCTAAAGCCGTGAAGATTCCAATGAATACCAACTGGAAGATGGAGCCAGACGAAGGAGGAAAATCTGTAGATCCTACAGATTATCGTGCCCTAATCGGGTCACTACTCTATCTCACTACAAGTAGGCCAGATATTGCTTTTGCAGTCGGAGTCTGCGCTCGCTTCCAAAGTAACCCCAAGCACAACCATCTTGAAGCTGCCAAAAGGATTCTTCGATATTTGAAAGGCACTGTCAACATGGGGCTGTGGTATCCAGCGGAGGACAATTTGGAGCTCACTGGATATTCAGATGCTGACTATGGAGGGTGCCGAGTCGATAGGAAGTCAACTTCGGGCACATGTCAGTTCTTGGGAAGCAAGCTGATCTCGTGGTTCTCAAAGAAGCAAACAAGCGTAGCCACTTCAACAACTGAAGCTGAATACATGGCCGCTGGAAGCTGCTGTTCTCAAATCCTATGGCTTCGTCAACAGTTGAAGGACTACAAAGTTGAAGCGAATGAAATTCCGATCTTCTGCGATAACAACAGTGCCATATGTATCTCGCAGAACCCAGTGCTTCACACCAGATGCAAGCACGTGGAAATTCGACATCATTTCATTCGTGATCATGTCGAGAAGAAGGATATCAAGCTCAAGAAAATTCATACCTATCTCCAGCGAGCAGATATCCTCACCAAGCCTCTAGCTGAGTCTCGATTCAACCAGCTATGCATGGAATTAGGGTTATTAGACCCTGGTGAAGAATGCTAGTTCCAGGATGCACGAAGAAGTGACCGCTTATTCTCTTGTGTGTCACTCGCTTCGGATCTTCACCAACTCTAGCGAGCCTCTTCAAAATCTCAACTCGCTTGAAGAAAATGAAGTAAGGTGGAGAAAGGTGGAGAATTGTAAGAAGTTCCCTACCAACTTATTGGAATTGTTAAGTATATGGTTAAGGGGGAACTAATGCTTACTCTCGGAGCAAGCTACTTCCAAAGCGAGCAAGAATGCTGCTATCTCGAATTCTGCATCGCTTCAATTTGCCCTAGCTTGGGTCAAAGCGAGTCGACTGCAGATCCATTCTCTAGATTGTAGGAAAGCTTGAAGGTTTACCTTTTTATACAAAAGGTTGCAGGGCTGGTGACGTGCTTCTGCATAAAATACGAGATTGTCTTGTCAGAGCATTCTCATTGTCATCCTGTCCATTTCTGCTCTGAGATAAGGACTTGTACTCATCCCCCATTCTTCGTGAATAAGTACACTTACGTGATGCTCCCTTCGGGTTGTAGTAAGCTTGTGTACTATATTCATTTCCTCCCTCATTCACTTCGATGGAGGACTCTCTAATTCGTAGAGGAAGATGAATGCCATGAAGACGAATGCCAAGAAGATGAATTACCCAACAGACGGTATCAACAAGCTTCAAAGCAAACAAGTGGAGTCAACAACCTGAAGTCCAAATCTATTGAAATCTTCAATTTGTGGTATCAATCTCCTACGAAGTGAGATTGACTGGTAAGCATTTCAATTTTAAGTACACTAAGTGAGCCGAAGCGTGCTAGAAACCTTCACTCACTATGTGGAAAATATGAAATAAATCTGACACAAATACAAAGAGGAAAACACTATTGTTTATCCTCGAAGTATGTAAGTCAGAAACATTTTAAAATTAGCAAAGAAATCTAATTTCTTATTCCAGTCGCTTCAGATGGCCAAGCGAGTGCTACGTCACTCAAAGCTAGCCATCGCAAGCGAGTGTGGAACAGTCACTCAAGCAAGTGCCTCTCAAGCGAGTCAAGGTCTAGTGGCCCAACTCGAAGCGAGCGGGCACGAAGCGAGTATGAGCTGTCTGCACTCGAGTGCCTATTTCACTTTCTGCCAAGTATTTAATGCAGAATTAGGAACGACGAAAATAACCGGCGCGTGGTTCTCACTTCAAATTTGAAGCGGGAAACGGCGGAGAAGATCCAGCCATCGAATCTCAACAGCCCCCAATCTGCAACCGTTGGATTAGCGCCGTATAAGACAAACCAATCGCAGCAGGCCACGTGGAGACATCGAGCAAGTGGCGGTTCACTTTTACTGTAGTGACGCCGGACACATCAGATCCATCACCGCACGTCCGCCGCCTACCTATAGGACTTACGGCGATATTACCGTTCTACCCTTGCCACGTCAGCCGAGACCTAACTCTATATATATGAGACGATGCAGAACTGCAGAACCTTTCACAGCCCTCAATATTTGCCATTCTCGTGCTTAGATCTGCAACATCTGCAACTCACGAGTCTCAACCCTTGTTTTTCATTGATAAAACTCCGTTCAAAATCCTTCTAAAATCACCATGGGAAAGAAGAAGAACACCGAGACGATGGAGGAGTTTCTCGCGGAGGTCGACAAACATATCAATGTCGAGCCTCATCTCGATCCAACCATCATCGAGAGAAATGGTTTTCTCCGTAGGGCCGTGACCAAGGCCGGACTATGGAAGTTTGTGACGGCGGTCCCGTCAAAAATTCTGGCCAAAGCCGTCGGCGAGCTCCTGCTAAACTTGAGGAAGGAGCAAAACATATCCTCTTTTACCGATCCACAGACAAGGAAGCCAGTGGAGGTGGACATGAGCGAGCTTATCGGCACGTTCAACTTGCCGAGAGAAGGAGGAGACTCTCTGCTGGATTTGGGTCTCTCGGCCGGAGTACAATATGGCCGATTTGCAGCCGATGGAGCAGATCCAAATTTCAAGGAGGCCAGTATCCGTTCAAGTCTAAAGGCCCCCTTCAACCTCATCTGCGAGCTCTTCTCGAAGAGTGTCGCGAGCTACGTCGGAACCTTAGATACTCTATCCGAGACTAAACTGATCGCTACTGCAGTTATCGTCGACAGCCTCACCGGAACCAGCTTTAACTGGCATGGTTGGTTCCTCAAACAAATTCACGAAGCTGCTGCCGATTTTGCGTTCGTGAAGGGGAGCGCAGATCAGATCATCCGCAAAGGGAAACTCAAATTCTTCTCTAGGCTATCTGCTGCCTTGGAGGAAAAATATCCCGGCAAAGTTTGGCCGGAATCCGATGTAGCCGTCTACAACAAACAGTCCATCTTTTATGATAAGTGGAGGAAGACAAAAACTTTCATGGATCTGGGACTTCTCAAAGCTGAAGTGCCCGTAGCGAGACCGGTTGCCGAAAGGCAAGCCGAAGTGAGCCAAGTGAGGCCGGTCGCTTCACCCGGGAAGCGAGTCGCGCCGAAGCGAGGCAAGAAAATGAAGCGAGTCGCTTCAATTGTCCAAGAAAGCGAGGCGGTGGAGGAGCCGCTTGAGGACATTGAAGTTACTCAACCCCAATCCCCACCCCTAGTCCACACACAAACTCTTCAAATCCAAACCCAGCCACTACCTGAAACCCAGACATCCTCAACTGCCCATCTTCAATCCCCACGAGAAGAAGAAACTGGTTCTTCTTTCCATATGCCCGAAATCCCTCTACTCCATGTCGACCCAATCAAAGCTTACACCACTTTCCAGCCATTCCAAACCCAGCAAACACAAGCACCTCAAACCGAACCTATCCAAATTCCTGAAACCCCCGAAGCCACATCATCACTATCCCCTTCGACATCGGCAGCTACAGCCGATACCGCCCAAACAGCCGGTGAACTCCCAATAATCCCACCATTCATACCTCCTGCCATCACTGCAGAAATACAGGCCATCGATCGCTACGTTAAGGATCGAAAGCAAGCCTCAGAGATCATTGCTCTCCGATATTCCAATGTTCCGTGGACAGATGACTTCTTCACCAAAGTCGTCGACTTCCTGACATATATCACGTATCGCGGAACGGAATACTACAAAATATACAACCTCATGCAAGCATTCAAGAAAGAAGAACTGATACAATTGGAGGCCAAGTTGCTCAACTTCATCGATGTGGATGGCTTCCACAATTTTCTTGATGGGACCAGCTTCTAGGATAAGCTGGATGCTAAGATAAAGTGGGAATATCCAGATGCTGTGATTCCCAAACGAGAGCCAACTTCACATGAGAAGCAATTGATCAGTGCCCATGCTGAGGAAATTGAGGCAAAGGAGGTGGAGATCTCAAATCTCCAAAGCGAGATCTCCAAGAAGGAGGAAGAGGTGAACCGGAGGGTGCTGGAGGTCAAGAGTCTTAAAGAAGACTTTGGCAAGAAGAAGGGAGAGTTGGAGGCTATGGTGGAGGAGAAGGGAAGGTTATTGGAGGAGAAAGAAAAGGCGCTAGAGGCACAGGTGAAGCTGGTGGGAGATCAAACTATTACAATCACCGAACTTAAGGGCTCGCTTGATGGGGAAAGGAGCCGCTTGAGGAATGTCAATGCCGAACTTGTCTCAATTGGCAAAGAAAAGAAGGAGTTGGAAAAGGAGTTGAAGAAGTTAAAAGAGAAGTATGAGAAGAGAGAGGAGGAGCTGATAAGGACGGGAAGTGAGCTGCTGAGCACGAAAAAGGCCCTGGACTCTCTCAAGAATGAGATGAAGCTGCTCAAGCAAGAGAGTGAGACTGATAAAAAGGAGCTGGAGAGTAGGAGGAAGAGTGCACAAGCTATTGACCTAAGGAATGCTGAATTAACTCTACTACTGGAAAAGGTCAAGGAGCTGGGCGAAGCGTACACAGAAAAGATGGCTGCAAGTGCCGAATTCCATCTCTCTCTAAATCAGAGAGAGAGGTCGCTTGAAACCATGGAGGCAGAACTTAAAGCGGCCCAGGATTTCTGGTACTTTAACTTGCAAGAGGAGAAGGAGGAAATAAGGAGGGAAGTTGAAGCGGAGCTGGCGGCTCGCTTCAGGGAGGTGGAACCGTTAGAGAGGATGATGGCATCAGTTGTGGAGAGAGAGAAGCAGTGCGAATATCTCCTTGAAGAAATCTCAATCAAAACTGCTGAATTGGTGGCTCCAACTGTGGGAAAAGCCGAAAAGATGTTGGAGGCCATCTTCAACACAGTCAACTCACTTCATCCATCCCTCTCCGGAAAGTCAATCGTCCTAACCCCTGGCAGTGATGATGCCAAAAAGGGGGAAGGACAAGTGAAGCTAGGAGGAGTTGGAGGAAGCAGAGTTGGAGTAGAATTGATGTTGGAGGAAGGCAATGGTGCTGGAGTTGAGGAGAAAGTAGAGGATGAAGCGAGGGCTTCACTAGTTGAGAAGGGGAAGGTAAAGCTCACGAAGGAGGAGCTGTTGAAAAAGCCCGAGGAGCCCATGAGACCAATTGAGCAGAAAATTCTTGCTGCTTCAATTGCACGGCATCCTCCGGTGACGGTGGTTACGAAGGAGGAGAGGCAGAAGCAGGTGGAGCAGGATGCTGCCTTGGCGTGGGAGATGGAGCGCCTTTTTGAACTAACCAAAAAATCTATTGCTGCAGGTGCTTCGTCTAGTTCCCAAGCGGCCGCTTCACCCAAAGCGCCCGCTTCAGCCGCCGCGCCAGCTTCGTCAGCCGCACTCACTCCGACTACAGTTGCACTCACTTCATCTGCAATTGTTCCCTCGAGTGCCGCTACGAAGAAAGACATGCCACCTCCCCCACCACCAAAGCAAACCTTGAAGCGTGCTGCACCAGATACAAAAGATGACCATGCGGCCAAGCGCCAAATGGTCAAACAAGCAGTCGCCTCGAGAGCAGAAAAGCAAGAAAGGAGAAGGACGAGAGGAGAACATTGGAAGGAGAAGGAAGAAAGGGAGAAGAAGATTAGGGCCAAGCGACTCGAGATCATCGATGGCCGGATTGAGGAACATTTCAGTGAAGTAAAACTCATCCAATCCGCCATCTGCAGAAGTGCTTTCATTCCCTTTATGCCCGAGGAGTCCGAAGCTTGCGAGACTCAGTCCATTATCGATGCTTGCGACGTAACGGGAAGGGAGATGGTCAATTCGGGACGCTACCCTCTTAAGGAGGAGCAAGATCACATCCGCAAACTTCTTAATGAAAAGAGACCTATGTGGAACCATGAGTTGAGCGCCAAATTTCATGCTGTGATGAAGGAGCTGGCCAGCAGATCTGAGGAAGAACTGGTAGCTAGGAGAAATGAGCATCCCGACGCAAGGGAGATTGAGGAATTCATTCCAAGAGATCTCCGCGATCAGTGGCTACTCTACAAGGAGCTTTTTATCAAAGCTTACTATTTCTGGGGAGTAGTGCCACTACAGGATGAGTGCTCGCGGATGAGTGCCCTCAACAATTTCTTATGTGCATACGACGAGAAGATGCGGAGGAAAATCTTCACTATGGCTGAACTTGCAGAGCCCAAACCCCTTATCGTCAAGGTGCCAGAAATGAAGAGATTTCCAATGCCATTTCATCCAGGCACAAGGATTCCTGATCGCAGCGTCACAGATGCGGAAGTAAATGAAGCATTCAGACTGGAAAGCGCATGGAGAAATCCAACTGTCCACACTGTTGAATCTCTAGAGTTGAATGTGCTATCTGCTTACTTTACTGAAGAGAAGAAGAAGGATGAGGTGACGGAGGAGAAGAAGAAAGACAAGGATGAAGCTGCATGAAACCTCTGAGTTTCAAGCTTCTTATTTTGGGAACAAATATTCATCAATCGATTTACTTTCTGTCCCTCTTGTGTTGCTTTACAGCTTTATGGATATTTTATCCTTATGCTACAAACTCAACTCAAACAATTTAACCGAAAAAAAAGGAAAGGAACTTAAAAACAAAATTACAAACGAAGCTGCAAAGGAAGCAGTTGCTTGGAGTTCCCTTCACGGTTAGATAGACTAGATTTTTTTTATCTAAGTCTTTTGGGTTTTGGCATCATCAAAAAGGGGGAAATTGTTGGGAATTGTTAAGAACGAATATGTTAAGGGGGAACCTATAAGGGATATCTTAGTGTTTTGATTTGATCCCAAAACCCCAAAGCGTTCTGTTCCCAAGCGACCCATTTTGATGTAGTTAATAAGTTAGAATTTTTCTAAGCCTACTCGGTTAGGATGGCTCTTTAATTTGCTTAGATTTTAGGCTTCAAAATTTCAAGTGAAGACCACTCGCTTGAGTGTGTTTTTCGAAGCGAAGCAAGTCTAGCAAGCTGAAGTGAAGCGTACCGAAGAACAGTGTAGCGAAGCGATCGCTACAGTAGATTCGAAGTGAGTCTGCCAAAGCGAAGCGAAGCGAGCGCTACAGTTCAAAGCCAAAGCGAAGCGAAGCGAGCGCTACAGTGTAAAGTCAAAGCTAGTCAACTCTAGTCAGCTATTTCCAAAGCAGTCACTAGGGAACGTTATTCCCCGAAGCGGCTCACTACAGATTGACTACGAAGTGACTCAACTAAAGCGGACCTACAACTTCAAAGCGAAGCAAGCCACTACCTACCAGAAAGCGACAGCGCGACTCCCGCCCATATTTTGAACTCCAGTCAACAGGAGATCGTAGCATTAATTACAAGATCTCCACGTGTCGAAAGCGGAGTGGAGCGGAAGAGTTGACTGCCAGGCCGACAAAGGCGCCGCAACAGTACTGGCTCGCTCCAGTTACTGTTAGCCTTGTAAGTTAGCCAATTTTGGCAAAATGCCAAAACTGGACGTCTGAAAAAGGTGCCAGCCTGCGCAAGTACTGTCGAGAGGAGGAGGGACAAGGTCACCAACCAAGCAACGGATCTCGGCCATCTCTCCGCCTATAAATAGTGAAGGATGAAGACGAAGAAGAGTAGAACACTACTTGAGCATTCGAGCCTACTGCAAACAATCACTCCCAAGCCTTCGAGCAAATCTTCGAGTCTTTGTTTTCCAAGTGTTCTCCGAGTTTCCAGTTCATCGGAACTCGTCTTCACAACCTTCACACTTAGAGTCTAAGCCCATTCCATATCCAAGCTTAGAAGAAGAGCTCTAGCCATCTTTGCACTTATTGTAAAGAGCTCTTCACAGTGTGTTCGTCAACCAAAAACCCTAAATCTGTCTGTTAGGTTTTTGAGTCGTCGTTAGGTTGTTTCGATCCAAGGCCCTTCTTTCACCGATTGAAGAAGCCTCGATCATAGAGTTTAGATCCAGGCTTACACTTACATCATTTGTGTAAAGCTCGATCGAAGCTAGGCTGTAAGGAGAGACCGTAATCTCCCTGTCTGTATTTGACTGAAGCGAGTGAAGCTTCCAGTCTTTGTTAGGTTTGTGTAGTGAACCCGCAATCACCACGTCAGTCGTTTGATCCAGGCGAGTGAAGCCCGATCTCGACCAGGTTTTGGAAGGACCCGTAACCTTCAAGTTCTTGAGCGAAGAGAACAGTTGCCGTCGTGCAACAAGTGGACGTAGGAGCTTTATCTCCGAACCACTATAAATCTTTGTGTCGTATCTCTCTAATCCTTATCTCTTTACTATATTCGATTATTCATTGCACGTGCATTTAAACAAACAAACTTGATTCTTTAATTACTTAGGAAAGATTTAGCTCACCAAATTCCGCACACGGGTAAAGACTCCCTCTTGATCAAGTACTCACTTCGGTCAAGCAGGAAGCTACATACTGTAGATCTAGCTTCAGCTAGGTCTTATGTTTCAAGTGAGCTCTTTACTTGTAACTCTGAGTTAAGGGATTTGAAGTTGAAAAACTTCAAAATACGTATTCACCCCCCCCCCCCCTCTACGTATTTTTCCTATTAACAAACCGGGACCAACAATATGGGATTGGCATAGATATGGTTAGAGACAAATAAGGAATCATATCTCCTTATTTATGTACCATATAAATACTCTAAGTCTCTCATCAGAAACCCTAGCCTCACGAGATCTATCACACACGAGAATTGTGAGAGAGATTCTGCACGAATCCCTAGGCGTGAGAGAGAGAGTGCGGCCACTGGTTCTGAGTGAGGGAGATCGAGGTTCCAGTGATCTTGAGACGTCCACCAAGTCTCAGATCTGAAGGTGTGGGATCACATCCTAGAAGATCAGAACCGTAGATCGATCAGACACGACTCAGATTGCACGTTCTTCATAATCATAAGGTATGTACTCGAGCCCTTGCATGAATTTATGTGCACGATCGAATCAACACATCCGAACCAAGATCTGGGTCGGGGCGGCTTTCAAGCAGCCGTTCCAACAAGTGGTATCAGAGCCCGAGGTTTTTGGATCGGCTCTGTGTTGAATCGAATTTTATGTTCATGCATTCGAGTCATTATGATTATGTGTGCATGCTGCTGTCCGGGATTTATGTGCGTTGATTTTATCGTTGTTCGTTTTATTTTAAATCGGCGAGATAATAAGGTGTTGATTAGATTAGGATTCGTTTTTCTTGTATTTTTCGATTTCGTATTATATTGTATGCTGCAAATCGGAAAATTGTTGAGGAACGAGGTCCGAGGAATGAACACGAAGACGAAGACACGATGGCCGCAGGTGGCGGCGCGTCGGCCAGCGCACGGCGGCGGGCGGCGTAATCTGCCGCGGTTTAGCGCGGCTGCTCCTCGTCGATTTTCACGGCGCTGAACCCTAGGGTTCATCCTAGGGTTCAGGCAAGCCGGAGACGAGAGGCGGCGGTGGCAGAATCGGCGGCGGATGGCGGGACGGGCGGAGGCAGCGGCGGCGACTTGAAACCCCTAGGGTTTTGGTTCGCGTGCGAGCTGCTGGGCCTGAACCGTGGCCTGCCCGACAGTCCAGCGCCCGGATCGACGTCGAGACGGAGCCGTGACGGCGCCGGACGACCGGTGGCGGCGCGGCAGGGGCTGCGGCGGCGAGTTGCAGCAGCGGCGGCCGAAACCCTAACGGGTTCTTGGCTCGCGCGCTGCTGGGCTCAAGCCCGCGGCCCGGAGGTGGCTCGACGGCGACGGGGGCGCAGACAGAGGAGGACAGCAGGTCCGGTGGTCCCCTGATCACCGGCTGCGGCGGCTGTGGCATGATCAACGGCAGCTACGGCGGCTGGGTTTGTCCCCTGCGCGCGCGCTGCTGCCGGAGCTAGCCATGGCTGCCCGGGGGCGAGTCAGTGGGAGCGACCGGTGGCGTTCCAGCCACCGGCGGTGGCTCGCGGCGGCGGCGCTGCTTTGTGCAGCGAAAAACGGCGACGGCGATGGCGGTTTTGGCGACGGTGACGAGCAGTGGCTCGGGCTGGGCAGCAACGGACGCACCCAGCCCGGACCCAGCCACGTCAGGCTCGTCGTGGAGCCAAGACGGTGGTCCCGGCACGCACCGCGGCGGCACGTGGTTTGCACGCGCGGCTCGGCGGCGGCGCGTGGCCTGATTTTCGAACGAGGGCTGCTCGTTTTTGCAACGTTCAGCCCATCACGTTGACGACGGCTAGGGTTTTCCGAAACCTTGGCATGATCGTCGACGGCTAGGGTTTTTGTACCTTAGTTGGTTCGAAATTAATTCGCTTTCCGTTTTGGTAATTAGGGTTTTCCGCACCCTAGTTATTTCAAGCACTTGTTAATTTTGGAAGGTGGACTTGAAGATCGGGGTTGGCTTCCAAATCGAAGATTAAAGACCGGAGCTTGTTCCGGGGTTTTATTTTAATTAAATGTAATAGATAGGGCTTTCTATTCCCGGTCGGCAGCCTATTTATTTATTTAATTATTATGCATGCTATGGATGGATTTAAATTACGCGATGAAGATGATTAGCATGTTTTGCATGTTATAGTTGCTTTTCATTATTTGCGTAATAGAAATAACATGCATAGGGGTCATAGCATGTCGGTTTAATGATTTCAATGCGAGCATGTTTTATTACTTGCGCTTAGAAATCATGTGATAGGACTTAATTGTCTATGTGCTACGATTGTCACACAAACCCTTAAAAAGACTAAGCGGTATAGTTAATCGATTATTGGTTAATTGATTTAAAGGACCTCCATATTCGGTTTAAAAATGAAATAATTAGCATTCGCGTTGACAATGAGTCTTCCTCCCTATAGGAGATGCTGGTTATGGATTTCATTGGTTTAGACTTCAAAAGGATAATTTGATTTAAAATGAAATAATTAGTGTTCGCGTTGACAATGAGTCTTCCTCCCTATAGGAGACACTGATTATAGTTCATTGGTTAAATTCAAAATTGATAATATGGAAAAATGATTTTATAAAGGTAATTCCTCCTTAACGGGTAGGGTTACTCTTAATAGAATTAATTTTTCGGAATATTAAAATATGGTTGTAGCTTAGCTGCTTATTGATGAATCCTCCTATAGAGGTCACTTCTCGAATTAGCAGGGTCCAGAGGCACGGGTTATTATTTCTTTGTTCCACTATGGTCCGTGTGATGGGATAAGAAATAAAATAGACTGCAGTCATGGTCGATAATTTTATGGATAGCATTCACCTATAGTGGACTATTTGTAAATATTATCGGGCTACTCGTTTGTTGGTTCAATGTTATTATTGGGTTTATAACATTGATAACATAAATTATTTTTGCTTATAAGTTGTTTACTTGTTATTTATTTCAGATATGTCTATTGATTCTATTCGCACGAAGATTTGTCGTTTAGCTTATTCCGATGGTGTTCCGGACTCCTTTCGATTTCGACTACTTGGTTTCCTGGCACGGAAAGAGATAGATTTCTTGAGGTTCGAGGATTTCGCTGATTTCCCTAACCTAAAGAGATTTCTCATGAGGTTTAAAAACCTTGTGCGGATGTATGTGTTCTATGGTGGTGTTATGTCGGGAAAGACTGTTTGTGAGCTTCTACTTGCATGCTTTCCGACTTGGTTCCTGGCTCTTAGAGAAGCAGTCGTCCCGAACCACATCGTTCACGAGGATCCAACTGCTCTCATAGGGGAGTTGCTCGTGGTAGATGCGGAGAGGATCGCTATATTGCAGACTGGTTATGAGGCGGAGAGGAAGTTCTGGGATCGTCCTATTAAGAGTGTTGATGTTAATCGACATTTCAAGGCTCAGGACAATGAGACCATCATTGATGATTATCTCCAGTCACTGAGGATTGATGATTTTGAGTTTGATGGACTCGTTCATGATATGAATGAGCTGTACTCTGATCAATCCATTCAGGATGTGGGTGATTCTGAGTTTGTAAGCCTCGTTCATGATGTGAATGAGCTGAACTCTGATCCGCCTACTGAGGAAGTGAATGATGCCAGGAAGGAGAGACCTCCGATAATAAAGGTCAATCAGAGGAGGAACAAGAAGTTGAAGGTAGATGGAGGTATGTCAAACTCTTGTAACATGAAAAACCAAATTATACTAGTTCAGTCCTCGCGGACGGATTTAACTGGTGGATATTAATTGTGGTTTGTTGCAATCTTTGTAGGTTCAGCTACAAGGAACGAGTAGGACTACTTCAAGTTCTTGAGCTCGACAAGCAACATTCAGTTGATGCAGTTGTCTAGCAGACTTGGAGATTTCTATCTTACGTTTTATCTTGGGTTTTGGATACTAGATTCTGGATTATTACTTTTACACTACATTTAGTTGCCTTGTTTTGGCAGGATACTTATGTTTTGCATATTGATGGATGATTATTTTCTTACATTGTATTAAGGATTTATTTCTTTGATACTGGTTGTTTTGATATATCATTCGTAGTGGGAGTAATAACTGTGAATTTTGAAAGATATTCCAAAATGTGTTATGATAAATGTCGCACTTCTTGTTCAGAATTGTCTTTTCACAAAATACTATGTCACTATGTCTAAATCTATTTCCTTTCCTTATTTTAAATGAAGTGATTAGCATTTATGTTGATCAGAGATTTCATTGTGATTTATTATGAATTGATTAGCATTCGCGCTGAGATCGCGTTTTCCCTTCCCACGGAAATGCTAATTGTAAGTTTCATTGGTTAAATCTGTTCGGAAATAAGGATTGTTTGCACACGAAGTGTCGCAATTTTGATGTTAGATTTAGTAATTAGTTGGACAAGTAGTTATTTTTCAAGGAAAGACAATCATTTATTCTTGATTAACGTCCAAGAATAAAAAGAAATTATGGATTGGAACATTATAAGGCCAGAAGTACAAGATTATTTTAGGATCTGCACAAGATTATTTTAGGATCCTTGTCACAGTGGGAGCTTTTTCGGGTGTGTCTCGAAAATGGTAGATTGTTTATCAAGAAATCTAATTTCTTGGATAATGAACAAACCAAGTTGACTATAAAGGATTAGTTAGATGAAAGCAGTTGCCTATCATTGATTAGTCTATGAGTTTAACACTCGAAAGACTTGCAAGTTGTATGCTCATATTCGTTGAGGACATACATGAGGGAACATGGATGTAGTTTGAGAAAAGGGAAGAATTTTCTCAAAAGGTTCTATGTCTCGGGACAAACACATTGAAATGTGTAGTTCAATGATTAAAGCATTCATTTGTTGAACAACACATATAAGTCCGTTCATGAAATGTGTTGACAGATGGTATATCTTTCATCTACAAAAGACGTTGAATTGGTTGTCTTGTACATTGTGAGATAATATTACTAGCACTTGGAGACAATGTGAAAGTATTATCTGCCACAATAGGTGGTGATTATCCGAACAGTTTAGAATGAAGGTTAGGAGTAATGTTAGATATATCTGCGGATAGTATAACATTATTCAAGTACTCTTCATAGACTACTATATATGGCAAAGTTTGCAATACACCTGGATATTGCATAAGAAGCCAAATATATGTTAGTGCTGTGTGCATGGTAACGGATATAGTCCATCATGTTTGTGGACACGGATAATCGAATGGTAGCTAGAAACGACATCATTGACCTTAAACTATGGATTCACGTAAGAAGCAGAATTGTCTTGAAGATTCTCACGCAGTGAAATGCTGAGAGGGAGCTAGATAATTCAGGGCTTGGCTTCGTGAATTGGCAGTAATCTCAATCTGTTAGAATTCTTGCACCCCCTGGAAGAATTCTAAGTGCAGTAACAGATTTCTGAGATTTGGAAATGTCGGTAACAACATAGTGAGTACCTAATATTAAGGTGATTTCGCGGGATAAATAGAAACACTAGAGGAATGTACGATGACGGTTCCTTCACTAAGTGTCACATGTCAGGTATACTGTAGCACGTGGCTGACATGTCTTAGTGAGCCTCCCACGGCAAGGTACACTAAAAGGTAAAATCTTTGAGTATAAGTGGGAGAAAAAGTGTATGATGGTTGTTAACGATTGCGATCGTGCGATTGTTAACATTGTACATGGATGAAGTCATATGGTTTCCTGTAGACGCGTTGGTATACTAAAAGGTTTTACTTTAGTATAAATGGGAGATTGTTGGGGTTGTTGTATAACTAAAGCAAAACCAGTTGTTTTAGTGGTTACGACACAGTTCCACTGTTAACAATCCCTATCTGGAAGAATATGAATAAGCAAGAATAAAGCCCATTATCTCATGTTTTAGACCACGTGTCGATCTGAGTTCGGAGAGGATCACGAAGGTTGTTGATAATGATGAGATATAAACAGTTCACAGTCGAGATAGCTTGGGCTGAGCTATCGGTCTAGACTGCAGCTTAATGGTAGTGATGAGTCCTAATCACTAATTATGCTGGTACGGTGGAACGTATTGAGGATCAATAGAGATAATGCTCTTCTGATACTGACCCTGTATCAAAGGTGATATAGGTGAAGAGCTATAGATCTCAGGCTCTAGCTCGATCTTAACCTTGGTAAACTATTAGATGTATATGTATTCTTCGATGTTACTTTGATTTATGAAGATATGAACTTCGTTAGTTCATCTTAATCATGTCGTACTTTGGGTAACACGGAGATGCATAGTATGTCTAATAAGTGTTATCAACAAGCCGTGTCCTGTGTGAGTGCAGGCTGACGTTATCCCCTCAGGGAGTTCACAATGTTTATTATACCAAGTCATGCATGCTGATTAAGTACAGGTATAATAATGAGGAGTGAACGGGTACTACCTGAGGAATAGATGTTAACAATTAGGAGCAGTCATGGTAGCTCTAATTGGTTAACGGATATGGAAGGTCTTAAACACGGGGGTCGAACTATAAAAAATACCAACCCAATCTACATAATTGGGACAGAGCGGTGATTCAGCTATGACACTTTAGTGGAGTGTGTCATAGTTCTAATAAGATACATGTTCAGGGGTGGACATGGAAATATCGAATTAGATAAGGCCCAACTCTGTCTGGTATCCGATCCCTACGATGGCCCAAACAGACCTCGGGAATCGATCTAAATAGTATTATTGAGTATGGGCTCAATAATTGGACTCAGGCCCAGTATATGATATATATTGGATTTATATCTGTTGGATGGATATTAAATATAATTAATTTAGATTTATATCATGTGGGATAAGATTAAATATAATTAGTTATAATTTAATCATTCATGGATAAGATTAAATCTAATAGGATAAGATTTATTTAATTAAATCTTATGGGGATAAATACCATATAAATAAATATATTTAGTATATATTTATTTATTTATTCTTCTACTGGAATTAGAATAAATTCTATTTGTTAGAATTAATTCCGGATATACAGTTGCATAACTGAACAGATTAATTCCTTATTAATTCCGTATTAATAAAGGAATAGGATTTGTAAGTTATGGAAAGAGAATAAATATGGGATTGGCATAGATATGGTTAGAGATAAATAAGGAATCATATCTCCTTATTTATGTACCATATAAATACTCTAAGTCTCTCATCAGAAACCCTGGCCTCACGAGATCTATCACACACGAGAATTGTGAGAGAGATTCTGCACGAATCCCTAGGCGTGAGAGAGAGAGTGCGGCCGCTGGTTCTGAGTGAGGGAGATCGAGGTTCCAGTGATCTTGAGACGTCCCCCAAGTCTCAGATCTGAAGGTGTGGGATCACATCCTAGAAGATCAGAACCGTAGATCGATCAGACACGACTCAGATTGCACGTTCTTCATAATCATAAGGTATGTATTCGAGCCCTTGCATGAATTTATGTGCACGATCGAATCAACACATCCGAACCAAGATCTGGGTCGGGGCGGCTTTCAAGCAGCCGTTCCAACATCTTTGTAGTACTTGGAGGGACGATTGCAGATAAAGTAGCTCCTGCAGTTGATGAAGTGAGCGCCAGAGCTGAAGCGGGGGCGGAGTCTGAAGCGGGCACCTGGGAACCTGAAGCTCCTGCAACAGTTAGCCTTTTCAACTCAAATTCCTTCTCCAGTGCCCAGGCCAGGGCCTCGTCTTCTGCAATCTGCTTTTCCCTTTGTTCCTTGGTCAGTATAACCACAGGAGGATGAAGTGCGATTGAAGCTCCAAGCACTTTTTCCTCATTTGGCCTGCGGGGCTCTTCGGGCTTCTTCATGAGCTCCTCC
Organism: Thymus mandschuricus; assembly: GCA_029379335.1. NCBI lineage: Eukaryota > Viridiplantae > Streptophyta > Magnoliopsida > Lamiales > Lamiaceae > Thymus > Thymus mandschuricus. The sequence goes on from CM057072.1 coordinate 23,036,008, forward strand.
TCAGTGAGCTTTACTTTACCCTTCTTTGCATGTAAGGTCCTCTCTTCGTCATCTAATTCCTCCTCCTCACCTCCAACACCACTGTTCCCCTCCAACATTCTCTCCACACCAACAGCTCCTTCATCACCTCCTTCCTTCTCTTGACCTTCCCCCTTTTTGGCATCATCACTGCCGGGGGTTAGGGTGATTGTCTTTCCTGTGATTGTTTTGTGGATGGTGTTGATAGCATCGAGAACAACATGCAGCATTTGCTCGGTTTTATTTGCAAAAGTATGCTCCTCGGCAAGCACCAGTTCTGCAGTTTTAACAATGATTTCATCGAGCAAGTACTCACACTGTTTTTCCCTCTCCTTTACTGAGAGCATCAACCTCTCCAGTGGCTCCACCGACTTGAAGCGAGCCTCCAGCTCCGCTTCAACTTCATTCTTCATTTCCTTCTTTTCTTCCTGCAGATTGAAGTACCAGAATTCTTGGGCCGCTTCAAGCTCTGCCTTCATTGTTTCAAGACTTCTCTCTCTCTGATTTAGAGAGAGATGAAATTCGACACCTGCAGCGACTTTCTCGGTGTAAGTTTCTCCCAGGCTCTTGACCTTTTCAAGTAGGATTGATAATTCTGCAATTTTCAGATCAAGGGCCTGTGCACTCCTCCTTCGACTCTCAAGCTCTTTCTTATCTATCTCATTCTCTTGCTTGAGATCCTTCATTTCCTGTTTGAGCTTGTCAAGGGCTGTTTTGGTCCTTGTTAGCTCACTGCCTTTCATCACCAGATCTCCATCTTTCTTTTCAACCGCCTCCCTCAACTCCTTCACCTCCTTCTCCAAATTCTCTTTCTCTTTGCCAACTGTGACTAGCTTGGCATTAACCTCCCTCAAGCGACTCCTTTCAGCGTCAAGCGAGTCCTTGAGTTCGGTGATGGTTTTTGCTTGGTCTTCCACCAGCTTCACTTGCTCCTCTAATGCCTTCTCCTTCTTCTCCAATAACCTTCTGATACGATCCTTGATGACCGAATGGTAGACGCACGCGGAAGAAACGAAACTAACTAACGAATGGAAATCCCAATACGTCAAAGGACTAAACCCTCCTAAGTACTATAGATAAACCGAAGTCTCTATAACCCAAAGAAACGGTCGCCTAGCCACACGGGGACGATGAATGACACACAACGAGGTTTGGTTTACTCGCTGATTCGCCGGATAATGAATTCGTCTTGGAATAATCAAGAGGAATTCGAAAACTCTCAAGAGAGAATAAACTCACAATAATATTAATGATCAAAAGCTAACCAATTTTCGTCCACAAAGACCCCCTTATATAGAGAGGCAAATAAAACCATCTAAACCTAATCTAACTAGGAAATAACTGACCTAAAGTCAAAGGCATGGCCCAACCCATTAACCAACATGATAAAAACCCAAAAACAAGTCTTTTAAGGCCCAAAAACGTGGCCTGAACCAAAACATACGAAAATTAAAACTAAAATAAAGTCTTCAATCTTCATCCCATATCATCTATAATTCTGGGCCTCCGGGCTTCGAACCATGACTTACGGGCTCCATCATTCCCCTCCTCTTGAAGAGGATTTGTCCTCAAATCCTGGCCGTCTCCTACGGCAAAAGGAAAGAAATTTTGTTTCTTGATCTCTTCACATATCTCCAACTCATTCAGTCCTTCGAACTCGATTTGATGTTCACTTCCTTTAATTGATAATACGCCATGAAATGTATCTTTGGAAGAAACATCATCGAATGCCTGCACAAATGAATAAGTAGAAGAAAATAGACAATCAAGATCATTAATGGACGAAACATTCGCCTTCTTCCACTTTGCCTCCATGGACTTCTCCTCATTCACTATCCACTCCAAAGCACTACTCTGATCAAGTAGAGACTCATGCATCAATCCATACTCGTTTGTCTCTACTTTCTCTTCCTTGGACTTCACCATCTCCACCTCCTTTGACAGTTGCAATTGATCATCCTCATCCACTTGCGTTGGAGTAAGAGAAACAAACGACACTTCATCCTCGACATGAATGATGTTCTCTTGCTGCTCTCCATCGCACTCCTCATTTTGCACACTCTGATCAATATCATCAAATAAACTAAGAAGTGGTCCAGGAGGTGCTTCGATTTCTTCTACCTCCTCATTCAGTTTTTCCACATCATCTCGAACCGGAGTGAACGTACTCTTAGCATCTGACCTTGGCTTCACAAATGGACGTGTGTACTCCTTCGGCTGCACTTCTTTCTCCCAAAAGCTTCTCTTCGAATATGAAACAGTAGTAGCTTGGGACTGCCTCCAACTATTTTGATTCCCACGATAGAATTGGAAAGGTGCAAAATGTTTCCTCATCACCGCCTTCATCTCTTTCCAAGTTATGATTGGCTCCACTCCATTCCTTCTTCTACTCTTAGCCAATCGATCCCACCAAGTTAGAGCATAGTCCGATAACAACCTGGATGCCAAGTTCACCTTCTTGAACTCAGAATAGTTATGATGACAAAAAGCTATCTCCATTTCTCTCCCATTGAAGATACAACTCTGGATCATATTTCCCTTGAAAGTAGGTAATGTCCACTTCTTCGTCCTCACCAAGATGACCACGTTGGTTGTATTGTCGGACTTTTTCTTTGTAACGACCTCCACTCTTCGAACAAATTAACATCGACTCAGACCTCATCTCCTCGCCCCATTGTTTCACCATCGCCTCTATCATGGATTTCGTTTGTGAATCAAGCTCTTCATCCGACATACCTGCAAAAGGTTAGTAAAATAGGATCCTCACAACCTCACAAGCACTCGTGTATCACTCAAAGATAATTCACTCAACACTCGTGTATCACTCAATATGATGGCTTTTACCCTCTTTTAATCTCACCTCTCCTGCCTTTTTCCACTCAATTCTCTCTTAAGAGGCTCAAATTCCCTTAATCTACCACAGAAATCACTATTAACGAACCAAGAGTACTGAAATTAGGAAGGAAGGATGATCGGACTAAGAAAACCTAAACCGAGACACGAAAAAAAGACACGAAAATTTTACCGAAAACTTCGGCGGACGATTTGACCCTTTAAACGACCTTTTTTTGCAAAAATAATGGACCGATTGCGACATAGTCGGAACCACCGTATAAATCTTTTTGAGAGCTTTCCGAAAAGGTATTATGGAGCAAAATCGGAGTTCGTATGCAAAAGTTATGGCCGTTTTAGTGCTGGCCGACGAAAAACACGAGAAAAAGACGAAAACACACCGAAACGAATATATAACTGATATCCCAATGAAGAAACACGTAATAACCAACTCAGAAAACACAGTGACACACTAGGGCTTCGAATATATCCTTTTTTTCTCTTTTCTCTTTTTTATTTATTATTATTTTTTTATCGAAACTTTTGCCCCTAATATGTCACGACAACGTGTAGAAGACTCACCTAAAACGTGTTATATAATATAAGGTATGGGATTTATATTCTGAATATGTTTCCTATTCTTGTAAGGAAAGAAATTTTCTACTCCTTAATGACCAAGAAAACAAATTTGACTAGGTATCAAAACGAATCTGAATACTTGACACGAAAGAAAAGCTACAAGAACGACTCAGAAATTTTGACACAAACGAATCTGATTTTTTTTTTTTTTTTAATCTTTTTTTGACACAGAACGACTCGAACGAACGAAGAACAGAACACGACACGAAGAGACGACACAAAAAAAAGACACGAACAGAAAGCAACAAAAGATACGAAATTCAAGACGAAAAGGATGATAGAACCTGGATGACGTAAGCCTGGCTCTGATACCAAATGATACGATCCTTGATGACCGAATGGTAGACGCACGCGGAAGAAACGAAACTAACTAACGAATGGAAATCCCAATACGTCAAAGGACTAAACCCTCCTAAGTACTATAGATAAACCGAAGTCTCTATAACCCAAAGAAACGGTCGCCTAGCCACACGGGGACGATGAATGACACACAACGAGGTTTGGTTTACTCGCTGATTCGCCGGATAATGAATTCGTCTTGGAATAATCAAGAGGAATTCGAAAACTCTCAAGAGAGAATAAACTCACAATAATATTAATGATCAAAAGCTAACCAATTTTCGTCCACAAAGACCCCCTTATATAGAGAGGCAAATAAAACCATCTAAACCTAATCTAACTAGGAAATAACTGACCTAAAGTCAAAGGCATGGCCCAACCCATTAACCAACATGATAAAAACCCAAAAACAAGTCTTTTAAGGCCCAAAAACGTGGCCTGAACCAAAACATACGAAAATTAAAACTAAAATAAAGTCTTCAATCTTCATCCCATATCATCTATAATTCTGGGCCTCCGGGCTTCGAACCATGACTTACGGGCTCCATCACCTTCCCTTCTCCTCCACCTTTGCCTCCAATTCTGCTTTCTTTCTGTCAAAGTCTTCACGAAGACTCTTGACCTCCAGTACTCTCCTGTTCACCTCTTCCTCCTTCTTGGAGATCTCGCTTTGCAGATTTGAGATCTCCACCTCCTTCGCCTCCACCTCCTCTGCATGGTCTCTGATCATTTGCTGCTCGTGGGGAGTTGGCACTCGCCTGGGAATCACAGCATCTGGGTAGGTTTGCTTTATTTTTGCATCCAACTTGTCCCAAAAGTTGGTGCCATCAAGAAAGGTATGGAAGCCGTATACGCCAATAAAATTGAGCAGCTTGGCCTCCAGCTGAATCAATTCATCCTTCTTGAAGGCCTGCATGAGGTTGTAGATCTTGTAGTACTCCGTTCCGCGGTAAGTAATGGTCGACGGTCAGGGTGAAGAACTCGTCGGTCCACGGAACATTTGAGTAGCGGAGAGCTATAGTTTCTGCAGCTTGCTCTCGATCCCTGACGTAGCGATCAATAGCATGCATCTTCGCAGTGACGGAGGGTGGAACAAATGGTGGTACGACAACAAGATCAGTGTCGGTTGTTTGGGCAGTATAGGCTGTAGCTGCCGATGTCGAGGGGGATAGGGATGATGAGGCTTCAGAGGTTTCGGGGATTTGGGTGGTTTCTTTGGGTGGTGATTGTATTTGCTGGGTTTGGATAGGTTGGAATGTGGTGTAGGCTTCAGCTGGGTCTACTTGTAGTAGAGGGATTGGGGGTATTTGGAAAGAAGAACCAGTTTCTTCTTCTAATGGGGAATGGGGTGATTTCTGGGATTTGGGTTGAGCTGTTGATGAGGTTTGGGTTTCTGGTGGTGGCTGGGTTTGGGTTTGGGGTGTTTGAATCTGGACTTGAGGTGGGGGAGTTTATATTTTTGTGGGTGAGGGTTGGGGTTGAGTCTCTTCAACATCCTCAAGCGGCTTCTCCTTCGCCTCGCTTGACAGGATGATTGAAGCGACTCGCTTCAACTTTTTCTTCCCTCGCTCGGGCGCAGCTCGCTTCCCGGGTGAAGCGGCTCGCTTGGCTTGGGTCGCTTCAGCTCGCCTTTCGGTGACTGGTACTGCAACGGGCACTTCTACAGCTAGAAGTCCCAAATCGATCGGAATTTTCTTTTTCTTCCACTTGTCATAGAACACCGTCAGCTTGTTGTACATGGCAACGTCGGATTCCGGCCACACTTTGTCCGGATACCGTTCCTCCAAAGCAACAGACAGTCTAGAGAAGAATTTCAGCTTCCCCTTGCGGAGAATCTGATCGGCGCTTCCTTTCACGAACGCAAAATCATCAGCAGCTTCGTGGATCTGGTTGAGAAACAACCATGCCAGTTGAATCTAGTTCCGGTAAGGCTGTCGACGATGACGGTGGTGGCAATCAGCTTCGTTTCAGAGAGTGTATCCAGGGTTCCGACGTAGCATGCGACGCTCTTCGAAAGAGCTCGCAGATATGGTTGAACGGAGCCTTCAAACTTGAACGAATACTGGCCTCCTTGAAGTTTGGTTCTGCTCCGGCGACGGCAAATCGACCATATTCAACTCCGGCCGAAAAACCCAACTCCAACAGGGAGTTTCCACCTTCCCTCGGCAAGTCGAACACGCCGATGAGATCGCTCAAATCCACCTCCACCGGCTTTCTGGTCTGTGGATCAGTGAATGAGGATGTGTTTTGCTCCTTCCTCAAGTTTAGAAGGATTTCACCCACCGCTTTGGCCAAAATCTTTGACGGCACCGCCGTCACGAACTTCCATAGCCCGGCCGTGATCACGGCCCTACGGAAAAATCCATCCTCCTCTATGACGACTGGGTCGAGATGAGGCTCGACATTGATGTGCTTGTCGACCTCAGTGAGAAACTCCTCCATCGTCTCGGTGTTTTGCTTCTTTCCCATGGTGAAATATGAGAGATTTTGAACGGAGATTTAAAACGAATACAGAGGTGAGACTCGTGAGTTGCAGAAATTTTCAGTTCTTGCACAAAAGTGGCAAAGATTGAGAGTTGTGAAAATTTTCTCAGTTCTGCACAGCGTCCTTAAATAGAGGTAGGGTTTGGTTGACGTGGCAGGGGCAAGACAGTAAAATCAGCTAAGATCCTGTAGGTAGGGGGCGGACGCACGGTGATGGATCTGATGTGTCCGGCGTCATCATAGTAAAAGTGAACCGCCAACTTGCACGTCGTCTCCACGTGGCCTGCTGTGATTGGTTTGTCTTATACGACGTAGATCCAACGGCTACAAATCAGGGACTGTTAAGATTCGACGGTTGGATCTTCTCCGTCTTTTCCCGCTTCGAATTCAAAGTGCAGTGCACACGCCCGTTATTTTAGGCAGTACGTGAACCTGCATTAAATGCAAAGTAAAAGGTAAAATTGCACTCGAGTGCAGACAGCTCATACTCGCTTCGTACCCGCTCGCTTCGAGTTGGGCCGCTAGGCCTTTGCTCGCTTTGAGAGGCACTCGCGTGAGTGACTGTTCCGCACTCGCTTGCAATGGCTCGCTTGGAGTGACGTAGCACTCACTTGGCCATCTGAAGCGACTGGAATAAGAAATGAAATTTCTTTGCTTAATTTAAAATGTTTCTGACTTACATACTTCGAGGATAAACAAGAATGTTTTCCTCTTTGTATTTGTGTCAGATTCATTTCATATTTTCCACATAGCGAGTGAAGGTTTCTAGCACGCTTCAGCTCACTTAGTGTACTTAAAATTGAAACACTTACCCATCAATCTCACTTTGTAGGAGATTGATACTACTTATTGAAGTTACTTGATTTGGACTTCATTTGTTGAATCCACTTGATGATATTGCAAATGGTGACTTCAAGCTTGATGATACCACCTATTATCACTTAATGGAAACTACATCTTCTTGGCATTCATCTTCCTCTACGAATTAGAGCGTCCTCCATCGAAGTGAATGGGGGAGAAAATGAATATAGTACACAAGCTTACTACAACCCAGAGGGGAGCTTCACGTAAGTGTACATATTCACGATGAATGGGGGATGAGTACAAGTCCTTATCTCAGAGCAGAAATGGACAGGATGACAATGAGAATGCTCTGACAAGACAATCTCGTACGCAGAAGCATGTCACCAGCCCTGCAACCTTTTGTAGAAAAAGGTAAACCTTCAAGCTTCCTCCTACAAGCTACAGAATGAATTTGCAATCGACTCACTTGACCCAAGCTAGGGTTAATTGAAGCGATGCAAAATTCAAAGTGGGGAGGAATGAATAGACATCCGGCAGCTCAACTCAATGAAGAGTGAGTAAGGGATGGATGTTTATCCACGATGAAGGAGATGAGAAGACTTGCTCCTCTTCGGTGGAAAGATGGGAAGAGGACACAAGGTCTAGGTTCCAGCCCTGCCTAAGCTTTCACCATTTTTACGTGGGAAGGCCCGATACAAGACCCCACAACCGTTACTAGAAACAGCACTTGCGAGTGTTTATACCCACTCGCTAGGAATCCTAGACTAGGTAGCAGCTTTCCTTGCTCGCTTTGGAAGTAGCTTGCTCCGAGAGCAATCAATAGTTCCCCCTTAATCACTGGCTTAACAATTCCTGTAAGCGGGTAGGGAACGTCTTCCAACACTCCACCTTTCTCCACCTTATCTCTCCTTCTTCAAGCGAGTGGAGTTTTGAAGTGACTCGCTTGAGTTGGTGAAGATCCGAAGCGAGTGATGCTAAGAAGAACTAGCGACCACTCCTTCGTGCATCCTGAATCTAGCACTCTTCACCAGGGTCTAGCAACCCTAATTCCATGCATAGCTGATTGAAACGAGACTCAGCTAGAGGCTTGGTGAGGATATCTGCTCGCTGGAGATCGGTATGAATTTTCTCGAGCTTGATATCCTTCTTCTCGACATGATCACGAATGAAGTGATGTCGGATTTCCACGTGCTTGCATCTGGTGTGAAGCACTGGATTTTGAGAGATGCAGATCGCAATGTTGTTGTCGCAAAATATAGGAAATAAGATATGTTAGGAATTCTCCCTGTCCATATTTCATATGGTGTCTTGTCGTGTCGTTTGCAGAGAAGAGTTCGATTCTGCGTGTAGCATGCCGTATTGGCAGCTTCAGCCCAAAACTTCATTGGAAGCTTCGAGTCTGCAATCATGGTTCGAACGACTTCTTTGATGATTCGATTCCTTCTTTCAGCAACTCCATTATGCTGAGGTGTGCGTGCTGAGGAGGTCTGATGTGCTATGCCATGTTTGAGAGAAAGCAACTGAACATGGCACTTTCTCCAAACACTTGACTTCTGGTCACTACACCCTTAGATGGATCTCCAATGATTCGACTTGGTGAGTGATCTTTGAGCCATGCACGCTTGGATCTGCCAGCTTCGTCTTCATCTTCTTCCTTGTCGCTCGCTTCACCATCTGAAGCGACTGGATTGGGTGCTTGGCCAGCACTCGCTTCAGGAGACTTGGGGGCAGCTTCATCCTTTCCTTGGACAATCAGCTCGCTTGAGTCCTTGATTTCTTCATCATCCTCAAGTATGTCCCAAGTTGATGAATTAGTGGGTTCCTCGATTGTTCTTCCTTCCTTAGATTGAACCTGTTCCTGTGGAAGACTCAAAGAAGATTCATCAAATACGACATGGGGTGATTCCTCCACGATTAGGGTTTTACAGTTGAATACCCTGTAAGCTTTGCTTGATGTAGAATATCCTAAGAATATTCCTTCATCAGCTTTGCTTTCAAAGGCTTTCAACTGCGACTTCCCATTGTCATGGATGAAGACCCTACAACCAAAAATATGGAAATAAGATATGTTAGGAACTCTCCCTGTCCATATTTCAATTGTGTCTTGTCGTGTCGTTTGCAGAGAAAAGTTCGATTCTGCGTGTAGCATGCCGTATTGGCAGCTTCAGCCCAATACTTCATTGGAAACTTCGAGTCTGCAATCATGGTTCGAACGGCTTCTTTGATGATTCGATTCCTTCTTTCAGCAACTCCATTCTGCTGAGGTGTGCGTGCTGAGGAAGTCTGATGTGCTATGCCATGCTCCGTGCAGTAAGCTTCAATAGTAGAGTTTAGAAACTCTATGCCTTTGTCGGAGCGGATGGTCACAATCACTGATTCTTTTCCACAGCTAATCGCTTGAGCAGTTGTGGTAGCTTGGTCAGTGTCTCCTTCTTGCTGAAGAGAAATACAACCCAAGTGTAGCGAGAGAAGTCGTCGACTACAACTAGAGTGTATTTCCTTCCATTCACGCTAACTGGAGTGACTGGACCAAACAGATTCATATGAAGCAGCTCGAGTACTCGCTTGGATGAAGCTTCTTCAAGACTGGCGAAGTGCTTCTTCGTCTGCTTCCCTCGTTGGCATGGTGAGCTGATCGCACTATTTTCTACCACACAAAATAGGTATAGTATAGAATAAGTACGAGTATCGTATCCACAGGGATTGATATACCGAAACCACACATAATAGCTCTACTATAGAATTAAACTGATGTTTAAGCTTTTAAGAATTTAGAGAATGTGGTATTTATAAACTAGGCAAATAAATAAAAGACTCAATTAAGTAAACATGGAAATACACAAATAAGGAGGCAATTATACAAATAAGGTAAATAAACAAATAGCAAATAATAAACAAGGAAAAACTCAAATCAGGAAACGTTAAATAAGGAAAAGTGTTGATTCTAGGGAAGCCTACCTAATCAAATCTATGCAAGTACTTAATGAGTACAATTAACCAATTTAATCCAATCTAAATGTGATACATGAAAAAATAACCTACACCCTAATTAAAGCAATGCAAGTTGTCACCTAACAAGATCCTAATATTCTTTCGAATTGTAAGAATCAAAATCAAGTGCAAAATAGAACAAGTATCAAGGATATAATCAACTAGGTTCAACTAAGACACCAAATCAATTATATATGAACATATAATAATTCAATTATCAATCAAGAAAATCAAACTATCATATCATGCATTCATGAGATCTATTATGCAATTACCCTATCAAGGCATAAACACATAATTATGCATACACAATTAATGGCCAGTTAACTATGCATGAGAATAAGCACCATGAAACATGCATCTAGATTGGAAGGCTAATTGTAAACAAGAACACTTACATAAATTCAATTAGGCATTCAATCCCTAAAATCAACTAAAGGATTTAGCTAGACATAATTAAAAGAAAGGTAGAAGGAAGAATAAACATAATTAAAAACATAAAGTAAAAAGAAAGGGATAGAAAAACTCTTGAATCTTGAATAAATCTTCAATCTTCAATGGTCTTCATACATAAAATAAATCTAGATCTAAAGTATAAAAGTAGAGAAAAGAATAAAAACTAATCTAAGGTATGGGAAAACTAATGTTGGCTACTATGTTGTTGTTTCTATGTTGTTGGCTTTACAATGATAGGTTTAGAGGTATTTATAGGGTAGAAGTTTACATCCAATACATAATTGTACAAGGAAACCAAGAAAAAGTCAAAAAATTGCCTTTTAAAAGAAATCCCGTCTGACACGGAGCGAGCGCTCCAACACCTTGGAGCGAGCGCTCCAACACCTTGGAGCGAGCGCTCCAATGCTGGTTCGCTGGGACTGCGCGCGTCTTTCTTGTTTTGGCCGTAACTTCCTCGTCCGAACTCCAAATTGACCTCCGTTTTCGCCTACGTGCTCCTATTGAACCCCTCTTCAATACTATGCTTCCACTTTTCCAGAATAACACTTTTACAAAATCGTGAAAAGTCAGAACTTGGGATCAATACTTCATCTCTTCCTTGGTTTCGTCGTCTCTCATCTCATCTTGGGTTTTCTCGACTAAAAAGCCCTAAAAACACTCAAAACAACCCAAAAGCGTAATCTAGCTCGAAATAACATAAAAAATACAAATCATGAGCTAAACTATCAAAATACGACAAGAAAACGATAATATAACACTTAGAAAATAGGGTAAAAATACACCCTATCAAAATCCCCCAAACTTAAACATTGTTCGTCCCGAACAATAAACTAAACCTAAAATAAAGAATAGACAAATCAAGACAAACACAACATACAAGTATAATGAACTCTAAGGGCCTCATAGATCTTCAAAGAAACATCAATCAACATCATATGAGCAACCTCAAAGTTTCGACTCTACGAAAGTACAATAAAATCAAATCATGCTTCAAAAGGGAAACTCACTCAAGACATGTGAAGATATAAGTGTATAAGTGAACTCTCAACTCATAATGAAAGAATTTAAGTGTATAGGCTCACTCATAATCAATACAATGCAAAAGACTTACCATAGGCTTGCCCTTTATCTCAACATCTCCACCACTAAATTGTATGTAAGAACTAAGATCAATTAGGTCTTTTTTTAAGGTTGTAATGTAGGCACATTGGTTTAGGGTAGGGAAAATATAGGCTAAGTGACTTAGACGTCTCCAAGTACCAACCTTTTAGCAACTCCAAACTAGTATGGATTTAACTCCATCTTCTACTCATCAACTCATTCTCAAATATCAACCTTATCTCTTCTTAACCTTCTTCTATTCAACTCCCAAAATACTAAAAATTCTATCCATCCCTTTATGCTCTTTTCTTTTCTTTTTTTTTTTCTTATCTTTTCTTTTGAACTAGGACTCGTATACTTTTTTTTTTCTTTTCCAAACTGTTTTTCTAAGTCCTTTATTCCCTCTTTTTTTTTTCTATTTTTTTTTCTAGAGCTTATAGGGATCTACAATTCCTTTCTTTCAAAAGAGCTTACTAAAAAGACAACTTCTCCAAACATAATCCCTAACAAAACAACTCCCAAGATACCCATAATTCCTCCTTTACCTCCTTTCATCCGGTTAAGAAACAAATGGCTATAAAGGCTCAAAAGTGGCTAACAAAGGAATATATGTAAAGGATAGTGTTTAGGAAAGATGTGGCTAACAAAAGATGGCCTAAAATCACTTCTAAATTCTTACACACATACGTAGTCTCGATGGAGAACAAAGGCAAGTTCTAGAAGTACAAATACATGTATGATACTCTCACGAAAGAAAATAGGCATAAATATGCACCAAAGGCTCAAATCCTCACGGGTTATAACAAAACGTTTCCCAAAATCAAAGCATTATCCAATTTCATCACACACATGCATAATCTCCACCAAGGTTCCAAACATAATATCAACCAATTATCAAAGAAAATCATGCTATCATTGGCAAATTCAATTATACTCATAACTCATGCTCGACTCAATCATCTATACTCCTAAAGACTCTACTAATATCTAACATTAAACTACTATCCAAGAATGCATGCAAACGAGTTAACAAAGCCACACTTCCCCCTCCCCCAAACTTATTTCGAATCATGATGAAGGAATAAGTTTCAAGAAGAAGAAGTGGTTAAGTTAACGAGCGTACCTTTCACCGAAGCTAGCTTACTATCGATCTTCTCCTCTTAGTCGAAACCTTGTCAAGAAAACCTACAACTCACAAGCCTCGAAAATTCTTGGATAAAAAGCTTAATAAAAGATAAGACTCAAAGAAAAATAAAAACGAAAAACTAAAAAAATGAAAAACAAAAATAAAGATAGAGTTGGGTTACCTCCCAACAAGTGCTACGTTTTACGTCTTTAGCCCGACGATACCTCTTATCAAGGTGGATAAAAATGAAAGTTCTTTTCTCCCCCATCTTCGAGTTTCCTTCTTTTTGCTCCTAAAACTGAAATCTTGAGCTCTTCTTCGTGCACTCGAAATATGAGATCACCACTTTCCACGTCAAAACAAGCTCCACTCATAGCTAAGAACGGACGTCCCAAAATCAGTGGTTGCTTGACGTCTTCCTTCATCTCCACAATCACGAAGTCGGTTGGAAAGTCGAACCCTCGAACTCGAACACGAACATCTTCAAATGCTCCTCTAGTGTGTATGGACTCTTCATCGGGCGTGGAATCGAACAAATATTGAAGGGAAAAGTCATCGGAGAAGAAATCGCACGTTTCGATCGAAAGAAGGACCTCTCGACCCCCCTCTCGATCGAGAGAGGTGTCGAGAGGAACATTCTGACTTTTCTGGGCAGCCTCTAGACCAACCTCTCGATCGAGAGAGGTGTCGAGAGGGTCATCTTGAAGCTCCTCGTCGAACAGGTCTCGATCCCCCTCTCGATCGATAGGGGTATCGAGAGGGGTATTCTGTACTCCAGTATTGACCTCTCGATAGGCCTCTCGATCGAGAGAGGTATCGAGAGGTCCTCGATTCGTCTCTTGTCCATCTCCCAAATCTTCGACTCTTCCTTGAGCGTTGGCTAGTTGACTAATTTGCATCTCCAACATTTGCATTTGCTTGGTCAAGGCATTGATGCAACTCCCCAAATTGTTGCTCAAAGTAGATTGAGTAATCTCCAATGTCCTCAACTTCACATCTTGTTGCGCCATCCTTGCCTCCGATTGAGCCATGTATTGACGAATCAAGTCGTCAGTTGACATCTCCTTCTTTTCTTCCAAGGGTCTTTCTTCAGGGTAGAGTTGATAGTACCGATCTTTGAGGGGCCTCTTTGGTTTCGCCTTGGGTATAAATTCCTCCATCTTTTCTTCAAAGGGACGTTCTTCAGGGTAGCGTTCGTAGTACCAATCTTTGAGAGTTCGCTTCGGTTGTGGATCTCCCATGGTGGATGGTGGTGATTGATCAATCTCAACTTCTTCTTGATCCTTCTTCACTACCTTCGAAGCAAAAGATAAGACCAAGAAAATGTTAGATCAATCAAATAAAAACAGAAAAATAAAAGTGCCTAAATCACCTATTAATTCTATTTCAAAATATGTATGTGAAATCTAATCAATCCCCGGCAACGGCGCCAAAATTTGATCGCACTATTTTCTACCACACAAAATAGGTATAGTATAGAATAAGTACGAGTATCGTATCCACAGGGATTGATATACCGAAACCACACACAATACCTCTACTATAGAATTAAACTGATGTTTAAGCTTTTAAGAATTTAGAGAATGTGGTATTTATAAACTAGGCAAATAAATAAAAGACTCAATTAAGTAAACATGGAAATAAACAAATAAGGAGGCAATTATACAAATAAGGTAAATAAACAAATAGCAAATAATAAACAAGGAAAAACTCAAATCAGGAAACGTTAAATAAGGAAAAGTGTTGATTCTAGGGAAGCCTACCTAATCAAATCTATGCAAGTACTTAATGAGTACAATTAACCAATTTAATCCAATCTAAATGTGATACATGCAAAAATAACCTACACCCTAATTAAAGCAATGCAAGTTGTCACCTAACAAGATCCTAATATTCTTTCGAATTGTAAGAATCAAAATCAAGTGCAAAATAGAACAAGTATCAAGGATATAATCAACTAGGTTCAACTAAGACACCAAATCAATTATATATGAACATATAATAATTCAATTATCAATCAAGAAAATCAAACTATCATATCATGCATTCATGAGATCTATTATGCAATTACCCTATCAAGGCATAAACACATAATTATGCATACACAATTAATGGCCAGTTAACTATGCATGAGAATAAGCACCATGAAACATGCATCTAGATTGGAAGGCTAATTGTAAACAAGAACACTTACATAAATTCAATTAGGCATTCAATCCCTAAAATCAACTAAAGGATTTAGCTAGACATAATTAAAAGAAAGGTAGAAGGAAGAATAAACATAATTAAAAACATAAAGTAAAAAGAAAGGGATAGAAAAACTCTTGAATCTTGAATAAATCTTCAATCTTCAATGGTCTTCATACATAAAATAAATCTAGATCTAAAGTATAAAAGTAGAGAAAAGAATAAAAACTAATCTAAGGTATGGGAAAACTAATGTTGGCTACTATGTTGTTGTTTCTATGTTGTTGGCTTTACAATGATAGGTTTAGAGGTATTTATAGGGTAGAAGTTTACATCCAATACCTAATTGTACAAGGAAACCAAGAAAAAGTCAAAAAATTGCCTTTTAAAAGAAATCCCGTCTGACACGGAGCGAGCGCTCCAACACCTTGGAGCGAGCGCTCCAATGCTGGTTCGCTGGGACTGCGCGCGTCTTTCTTGTTTTGGCCGTAACTTCCTCGTCCGAACTCCAAATTGACCTCCGTTTTCGCCTACGTGCTCCTATTGAACCCCTCTTCAATGCTATGCTTCCACTTTTCCAGAATAACACTTTACAAAATCGTGAAAAGTCAGAACTTGGGATCAATACTTCATCTGTTCCTTGGTTTCGTCGTCTCTCATCTCATCTTGGGTTTTCTCGACTAAAAAGCCCTAAAAACACTCAAAACAACCCAAAAGCGTAATCTAGCTCGAAATAACATAAAAAATACAAATCATGAGCTAAACTATCAAAATACGACAAGAAAACGATAATATAACACTTAGAAAATAGGGTAAAAATACACCCTATCATGAGCATGGATGGTCTTTAATAAAGACTTCATTCGGTATGCCTTGCACCAAACCCTTTCGTGCTAAGCGATTTATGGCTTTGAAGTTGAGGTGGTTCAAGCGTATGTGCCATAGCCATCCTATTTCTGTAGCACTCCTTGCGACTAAGAACGTCTCCTCTTTGCATCTGTCCCATTGTGCTATGTAGACATTCCTTTATCTGATTCCAGTTAGCACAATTTGAGACGTGAGCTTGCTCTTCACAATGCACTTGTTGGAGATAAACTCCACCTTGTATCCCTTGTCACAGAATTGTGAAATGGATAGCAAGTTGTGCTTAAGTCCTTCCACATAGGAGACTTCTTCAATTGTGAGCTTTCCAACTTTCAGTGCGCCGTACCCTTTGGTGCTTCCTCGAGAGTTATCACCAAATGTATCGTGTAGACCCTTCTTCTCTATGTAGTCATGAAGTAGAGCTCTCATGCCGGTCATGTGTCTTGAACATCCACTGTCCAAGTACCAGATTTGATGACCCTCACTTGGCATGGGATCCACGGCGCTCACCTGCAATTAGACAGATTTTGGTACCCAAATTAGTTGGGTCCTTGCAGGTTAGTTCCCTTAGGTACACACACTTGCTTCACTCTCTTTTGAGAGGTAGCTTGTGCTTTGGGCTTCTCGACCTTCGAAAACTGTGACTTCTGCCTTGCGGCAGCTTCACACGTGCAGCAGTGTGTGCAAGAGGGGTAGCGGCTCGCTTGAGGAATACCTATGCTCTTACCCTTATGCTTGTATCCTGAAGCGACTCACTTCGGATTAGCTATAGGCTTAGAGACTGACTTAGGTTTTACAGTCTGTCGAAGCGGCTCGCTTGGTTTTCTCGAAACGGTCCAACTAGGGTTTTGAACCCGACTCGCTTGAGTAACCTTGGAAGTTTGAAGCGGCCTCTTTGGTGCTTCAAATTCTTCCCCTCAGCGTTAGTCCGGTTGGACCATCTCCAGTCCGGATAACGTGACACGTAGACATTACTCCTTTTCTTGAAGGGGAGATCCTTTGTTTCTTGTGTCTTGGCTTGAGACTTAGAAGCTTCAACTGGTTTCCCTTTACCATTGGATTGGTAAGACTTAGCATTGTGAGTGCTAGGGACAGTTGAACTT
This sequence comes from Thymus mandschuricus, assembly GCA_029379335.1. NCBI lineage: Eukaryota > Viridiplantae > Streptophyta > Magnoliopsida > Lamiales > Lamiaceae > Thymus > Thymus mandschuricus. Next base: position 23,052,952 of record CM057072.1, read on the forward strand.
TGCTTGCCCTTAGATTCAGCCCTTGAAGATATAAACATCTTCACTGGCTTCTTCTTAGGGTTATCAGCCACTTGGCCTTTATCCTTGTTGGTGGTCGCTTTGGATGCAGTGGGCATTTCCAAAGTGACTGATGGTGTCATGTTTGAAGCACCAACAAAGACAGTAGGCTTGGAAGGTCCACCCTCATATCCGAGTCCTCCCTTTCTACCAAAAGGTAGAAGCGAGCTCTCTAGTGCCTGCCTAGCGTATGAAGCTTTGTTCAAGTTGGCAACTAGAGCGGATTGGGTTTCATACCTTCCTTCCAAGCTTTGATGTCTAGTGAAGAGATCCTCGAACTTACTAGTCATAGCCCTTAAGTTAAGTTTGACTTGGTCAAGCTCAGTGGCTAGCTTTCGGTTCTCCTTCTCTCGTGGTCGCTTGACAATTTGATGTGCTTGTCAAGCAACTCACTCCATGTTGAGGAATTAGATTCCTCTTGGTGAGTGTATGCGAGTGTAATTGAACTCGGTGAGGGATAGATAAATACCTCTCCAGTCTCCTCGTCGGTGAGCGCCATGAGTCCAAGATCCTCTCCATCACTGGAGTTGGGATCTGTGAATGCATCTGAGTCGCTTAAGACATCTTCAGTTGAAGCAACCGGTACTTCACTTGCTACGAGCGCTCGCCTTGGAGCATCCCTCTTTGCTTTCAGTTCTTCTCGTTCTTTCGCACTCAGCTTCGGGCACTCGGATTTGTAGTGGCCCATCTTGTGGCAGTGGTAGCACTCCACATCCATCATGTCCCTTGAGATCGATTTCGTCGTCTCCTCTCTCTTCCCTTTTCCTTCTCGAGCAACAGTGCTCCTCCCCTTGTACTGCTTGTAGAATCTTTTGTATTTGCCCACTCGAGAGTTCATTTTGTTGAAGTTCTTAGATAAGAACACAACATGTTCTTCCAACTCTTCCCTTGTCATCTTGGCTAGCGACTGGTCGCTTGGCCCTTCAGCAGCTTTGAAAGCTACACCTTTTGACGTCGTGGGAGCTTCATCCTCTTCGTCGAGGTTCATACGATTCAGATCGAATTCGTGAGCTTTGAGTTCGGAGAACAGAATCTCCGGTGTGAGCTTCGATAGATACTTGGTAGTTAGGTACAACTCCTTCATAGTCTGCCATTTCCTTGTGAGAGCTCGAACGATCTTCAGGTTTACTTCCTTGTCTGTGAGTTCCTTCCCAAGTGAGTTGAGAGTTGCAGTGATGTTGGTGACTCTCAGCTCGAAGGCGTCGATGGATTCTCCTGGCTTCATTATCAAGCTTTCAAACTCCCGCATTTGTACGGCGAGTTTGTTCTCTTTGATTTTGTCTGTGCCTTGAGAAATGAGAGCTAGGGTTTCCTACATTTCTTTTGCTGTCGCACACTTCCTGATTCTTGGAAGGTAGGCATCCAACACGGTGCTCTGCATCGTGTGGCGTGCGATCTTGTCTAGATTGGCGACTTTGTTGTCGTTGGCATTGTAGTCGTCCTTGTCCTTCTCCACGTAGGTTTGTCGAACATAGGCAGCCCGACCTTCAGCGGCTGGGACATTCTCAGAGACAGCTTTCTTGATTTCGATAGGTCCATCTTCAATGACCTCCCACATTCGGTCATGGATGGAGCACAGGAAGCTCTCAACAAGAAAGCTCCTGATCTCATAGCCTTCAATGGAGAACTGTGGAAGACTAGAAACATTGTATGTAGACATAGCAAACCGTCAGTAGATATGTAGTATGCGTGGGTGAGGTTTTGATGCACTTAGGAAAATAGGATCCGGTTCAGTGAGACAACAGAAGCGAGTGGGGACTTGCTTCGGATATGCAAAGCAGAGGCACGAAAGAACCGCTGCTCTGATACCACTTGTTGGTCGCACTTTGTTATAGGAAAAATACGTAGAGGGGGGGGGGGGGGGGGGGGGGGGGGGTAAATACGTATTTTGAAGTTTTACAACTTCAAAATTCCTTAACTCAGAGTATGAAGTAAAGTGCTTGTAGAAATACTAAGACCTAGCCGAGAGCTAGATCTAAAGCAATCAAGATTCTCTTGACCTAAGCTTAGGGCTTGATCAAGAGTGAGACTTTACTCTTTGTGCGGAATTCGGTGAGCTATTATCTTTTCCTAAGTATTTAAAATCTCCAAGTTATGTTTGTTTAAGTGCAAATGCAATGAATAATCAAACACAATAAAGAGTTTAGGGTTAGAGAGATACGACACGAGATATAGTGGTTCGGAGATGAAGCTCCTACGTCCACTTGTTGCACGAAGCAACTGTTCTCTTCACTCAAGAACTTGTAGGTTACGGGTCCTTCAAAAACCTAGTCGAGATCGAGCTTCACTCGCTTGGATCTGACAGACGCTGGGTGATTCCGGGTTCACACCAAAAACCTAAACTGGACTGGAAGCTTCACTCGCTTCAGTCAGACAACAGGGAGATTGCGGGCTCTCCTTACAGCCTAGCTTCGATCGAGCTTCACAAGAATTACGTAAGTGCAAGCTTGGATCTAGACTCTATGATCGAGGCTTCTACAATCGATGAAAGTAGGGCCTTGGACCGAAAACAACCTAACGACGACGAACACAAAAACTTAGGGTTTTTGGTTTACGACGACACACTATGAAGAACTCTTTACAGTAGATGCAAAGATGGCTAGAGTTCTTCTTCTAAGCTTGGATATGGAATGGGCTTAGAATCTAAGTGTGAAGGTTGTGAAGACGAGTTTCGATGAGACTGGAACTCGGAGAACACTTGGAAACAAAGACTCGAAGAATGCACTAAGGCTGGGAGTGTTTGTTTGCAGTAGGCGCTCGAATGCTCAGGAAGTGTTCTACTTCTCTTAGTTTTCATCCTTCACTATTTATAGGTGGAGGGATGCCGAGATCCGTTGCTTGGTTGGTGGCTTTGTCCCTCCTCCTCTCGACAGTACTTGCACAGGCTGGCTGCTTTTTAGATGCGCAGTTTTGGCTCTTTGCTGAATTTGGCTAAGTTCCAACTTCAACAGTAACTGGAGCGAGCCAGTACTGTTGTGGCGCCCTTGTCGGCCTGGCAGTCAACTCCGCTGCTCCTCTCTGTAATCGACACGTGGAGATCTCGCAATTAATGCGAAGATCTCCAGTTGACTAGAGTTCAAAATCGGAGCGGGAATTGGGTTGTCGCTTTCTGGTAGGTAGAGGCTCGCTTTGCTTTGAAGTTGTAGCGTTCGCTTTAGTTGAGTCACTTCGTAGTCATTCTGTAGTGAGTCGCTTGGGAAAGTAAAGTTCCCTAGTGACTGCCTTGGAAAATGCTGACCAGAGTTGACTCGCTTTGACTTTACACTGTAGCGCTCGCTTCGCTTCGCTTTGGCAGACTCGCTTTGAATCTACTGTAGCGCTCGCTTCGCTACGCTGTTCTTCGGCACGCTTTACTTTAGCTCGCTAGACTTTGCTTCGCTTGGAAAACACACTCAAGCGGGTGGCCTTCATTTGATCATTTTGAAGTCTATATTCTAAGCAAAATAAAGAGCCATCCTAACAGAGTAGGCTTAGAAAATTCTAACCTATTATCTATATCAAAAATGGGTCGCTTGGGAACAGAACGCTTTGGGGCTTTTGGGATCAAATCAAAACAATGAAGTGTCCTTTATAGGTTCCCCCTTAACAAGTTGTTCTTAACAATTCCCAACAGTTCTTAACAATTCCCAACAGATAATAGAAGGAAGAAACTTATGTTCTCAATGATTAAAATTACTATTTCAGAATAAGTATATGTATAAGTCGTAAGCTAAATGAGTCACGAGTCCGAGAAGTTAATGTCTAAAGTAGTATTATTAGACATGGGGATGGTAAAATAGACTTTAGATGCGAAGACTTGAAATGAACGAGATGCCGAATAGTCAACGCTCGGTGAAGATATACGACGAATCTAGATCCTTCAGCGAAAATACAAGATAACCGCGGTTAGGATATCCGAAACCTACTTCGACACTGAGACAAGAACGATATCCGGAGAAATGAACGTTCAAACGTTAAACTATGAAACTGTATCCAGATGAATATATATATACATAAGTTGATCACCTCGGTAAAGGTCTGTAGGGACACCATGAGCAAGAAATAATGAAGAGAAAATACGTTAAGTAAAGTGAAAGAAAAGCGCCCAAGTTATTTACACAAGATAAGCAAATTTCGGGACGAAATTTAATTTAAGGAGGATATGATGTAACGACTGATAGATCCGGGTTGGAGATCCACAACAATTTAGGGTATTATTTGTCATGTTTTGCAAAGAGCATTCATGGATAAAGCGTTGTAGCGGTAAAGAGCAAGAGTTTCATGCGCATGGAAAGCCATAACTAAGCATTTTTGTACAGAGCATGATTTACGCAAGAATAATGAATGATAACCAAGCTGCGTGCTGTGTATAAAGGGCATATTAATTAGCCATAAACTAGTAAGATCCATGGAGTTTTGTACTCATATAAGCAGATAACGAAGAAACGAAGTAGGAAAAAGAGAGAAATGAGGAGCGCGGAGCTCCGTTGAGCCTCATTTCGCTTTAGGTAATGAGGGTTTTACCTTAAGCTCAAGGTAGTGTGTGTAAGAGAGAGATTCTTCCCGGCGTCGAGAAGAACGGATGGAGGTGAAAAGGAACTGAGGCTTCCTGGAAGAAGACTTCGAACGCCATGATCGCTTGGGCTCGGAGGAGCTCGTAAGAGAATATGGAATCGAATGGAACAGTACGCAGGGATGCGTGTTGTTTGTAGAGAGTGATGTTGTTGGGAACCCCTTGCAGTTTGATTTTGATGATGTTTATCGAAACCACACTTAGGCATATTTTACCTGTTTAGGGTCAAGGCCGATAGATCGACCTGCTACCTGTTAGTGCAGGTCGATGCCCTCTAATGTTTAGAATCAAGTTCGATCCACCCTGTAAGAGAAAGGTCGATGTATCGACCTGCCTCAATTGGATCGAGCTGGATCATCAGCCTGTCTATCGACCTTCCTTATCAAGCTTCCAGCCTGCACTGCCTTAGAAGATTTCAAGAGCTGGATTTCAATATCAAGGTCGATGCTCCGCCTTCATGGAGCGTCACGACCTGATCCTTGCCACGTCGAGTGCCAGCAAGGATGAATCTTCCCAACGGCTAGAAGTGAGTCAGCCTCCAACGGCTAGTGCCACGTCAGCCTGACTCCAACGGCTAGTTTTTCAAAACTGCCTATAAATACTTCAGCCATTATCGGATTCAAGCACGGGAAACCCAAGCTATCAACGCCATATCTCTGCCCAAATCTCTCTCAAAGTTCATATCCATTCAAGTGTTCGAAATCTGATTAGTTTCCCAAACACTTGACGAAGAGAGGTTTCCGATTCTGATAAACACCACAACGACGAAGCGTTCACTGCTGCTTGTCGATTGTTCAACAACTTCTTCTCCGACTAGTTCGAAGTTAGAAAGTTTGTTTGTGTTCTTCGCCATTATAGAGTTTTGTCAAGCTCTGAAAATTAGCGTAAGGTTGTTTGTACGTTTTAGTACGAAGGTTGTAAGGGTCACGACCCAAAACTTGTGTCTAGATATTTTCATTTAGATTGTATCTAGAACTGATACTCAGTCAGTATAAATAAGAGAGAGGTTGAATCCAAAGGTAAAGGGATTCTCAGGTCGAGTCGACCTGACGTGGACGTAGGAGGGTTTCTCCGAACCACGCTAAATCGCGGTGTCTCTCTCTTTCTCTCTCTCTTTATTTATCGCCCTTATATTTTATTATCAAACTGACTTGCATCAACCTGCATATCACTCATCAACCTGCTACTGTTCACCAGCCTTAAGATTTTTCAAAGAGTAAATCAACCTCCACCAACTTCCGCATTAACAACAGTTTGATAAATCAAGCTTGATACCATACGAGCTTGATAGATCAAACTGCCTCTGATAAGGTCGACCTTGACAATCGACCTGCAGATCGACCTGATTTTATAAAAGTAAAAAACGGTTGGTTATTGGTGTATTCCCCCCCCCCCCCCCCCCCCCATACACCAATTACTCTTTCTCGTGACCAACAAGTGGTATCAGAGCAGTGGTTCTTTTGACCGCTGCTTTGCATACTAAAAGTTCTTTATCAAACCTTTGGTCATTTTGAACCGATCCTTAGAAAAATCTTTTCAGTCATTTCATATCATATTATTTGCTATGGAGGCTTCTCTTCTCAGGGTATGTGAAGACTTCTCCATACAAGGCTATGAAGACTGGAGTTTTCGAATCAAGATGTGTCTCAAGGCACATCACGTCCTCATGTGGGATATTATCGAGAATGCCCCCCCCCCCTCTCCATATATGCAGCGAAGATTATTGTGGATGGAACATTCCCCGGGGAGGCTACATACGAGAGAGTCCTCAAAAACCCTCGCGACTACTCAACCGAGGAAAGGAAAGAGGCCGGTCTCGATGATTACGCAAAGGGACTCATCTCCAGCACCGTGAAGGGCGTCTACCTGGCCAAGATCCGAAATCTTGAAACGGCCAAAGAAATGTGGGACACCCTCCGGTCCATCAGCCTTGGCTCAGAGGAAATGAAGGAGAACAAGCTGTCTATGGCGTAGCAAGTTCGATGACTTCAAGATGGTTTCGGGTGAAACCATAGAAGCGATGAAAATTCGCTTCACCGAAATTATTCTCGAGGTCGCTGCAATCAACCCCTACAAATATACGCAGCGCGAGAAGAATCTCAAAGTGATACGTGCCCTTCCTGCAAATTGGCATGTATACGGCGCCATGCATCCAGCCCGATCGGATTTCAACTCCCTCACCACTGAAGACCTTTTCGACATTCTTGTCGGAAATGAGTATGAGATGATCCGCATCCATGGATCAACCCAGCCTTCCACCAGCAAGAAGGCTGATGAAAAGAACAAGGAGGTAGCTTTCAAGGCCGACTCAGCCTCAGCTGCTACCCCAAGTCCGATTGACGAATCCATCGTCAAGAAGTTCGAGAAGATGACTCTCGACTATGCTCTAGCCGCTAGGAGAAATGAGAAGCTCCTAAGGAAGGTTGTCAAATACAAGAAATTCTACCGTGACAACAAACGAAACTTCTCAAACCGCAACCACGACCGCCCTGACAAAAAGGGAGAAGATAAACCCTCAACCTTCAATTCTTCTAACACACCCGAGGGTGGTTGTTTCAATTGTGGCAGGCCAGGTCACTACAAGACCGACTGCCCGGATCTTACCAAGGCCGAGAGAGACGAGCTCCGTGCAAAGCGCGATAAGAAGCTCAAAGATCAACGAGCTGCAATGATTGCCGAAGAAACAAAGGAAGCTCACCTCTCGGATAGCTCGTCAAGTAATGACGAAGGTTACATCGCTTTCGACGAAAGTGATGATGAAGAATGTTTCGTTGGAGAGCACCAACAAAACGAGGGATCTTCAAAGGTAGATCTTCAACCCATTTCACTTTCTTTTTCTGACGATGATTGTGCAGAAGAAGGTGATGAAGACCTATCCGAGGCTGTGTCTTGGGAAGAAATCAAGAAACAGCTCGACGACTATGCCGATCTCGTGGATACACTTAAAGAGGTCGTTGAAGATAATGCTGAGCTTATAAACAAAAATGAAAAATACAAGCTAGCATTAGAAGAAAGATTCTCTCCCTACGATGAAGAAAAGGAAAGGGAGATCGAAGCCCTAAAGTCAAAGGTTGACGAATTGACTTTACGGGTCAAGGAGTTCGATGCCAGGGAGCTCGAGAAGGACGAGTCCCTCAAGACCAAAGATGCCGAAATACACAGCCTTACATCAAAGTTGGCTGACTTGGTAATTCGACACGAACTCCTCGTGAAAAAGGAAGAAAAACTTCAACTCACCTTGAGTCAGTTGAAGAAAAGCGGAAAGAAATTAGAAGAGGTCCAATCCATGCAACACAATCCGCGCGATCACTCTGGTATTGGATTTAAGGGAAAATCCAAGGAAAGCAAGGACAAAAACTGCGAGATCACGTTCGTGAAAGCGCAGCCTAAATCGAAGAGTGTTCGAAAAGCTCATCAAGCTCTCCCTGATAAGATGGTCAAGCTGAAGAATCCAGTTCGACAGCCCCAGGCCATCCTTATAAAGCAACAAAAGAAGGAACAGCCTGTTCCTCAAAAGAAAGAGAGTCGACCTGTCCAGCAACGTCGACCTGCCCCCTATCATCAAAGTCAGGCTGTTCATCAAGGGCGATACCAAGGCCAGTACTATCAAAGGCCGTATCACCCTCAGTTCTTCTACCCTGCTCATCAAGGTTGTAACTGCCATTATCCTCAACGGTCTAATTATCAAGACTGGCAGTATCAATCTGGATTTCATGATGAGCAGTTCTACCAGCCTCGCCGTTCTCGCTCAAAGAAATCCAAGGCTCCCAAGCCCAAAACTGCCACTGCCTCGTCCTCAGCCTCGGATAGAAGCAGACTGGCAAAACAAATTTGGGTCCCAAAGGCCGTTCCCGCAACCGATGTAGCACCCAATCTCAAATGGGTTGCTAGTTTAACTAATTGCAGGTCGGGAAGGCTCAAAGAAGGAGCCAAGCAGCTCGTGGAGCTGTATGGATCATTGATAGTGGATGCTCAAAGCACATGACGTGTGACAAAACGCTACTATCAAACTTTCAAGAACGAGACGGGCCACTTGTAACTTTTGGAGGAAATTCTAAGGGATTTACGAGAGGCCAGGGCGATCTAAAAGTTGGTAAAACAACTATTTCTAACGTTTCTTATGTTGAAGGTCTTAATCATAACCTATTCTCTGTGTCTCAATTCTGCTCGAGTGGTAAACGAGAAGAATTCACCGCTAACAAATGTCTCGTGAAAAATGAGGAAGGAGAAACACTTCTTACCGGAGTTTTGCAGGATAGACTTTATATTGTTCAATGGACAGATTGGATAAAGACCTGCCTGGTCACAAAGGCTGATTCCGAGACAAGCTGGCTATGGCACAAGAGGTTGAGTCACTTGAACTTCAAGGCCATCAACAAGCTCGCACGCAACAAACTGGTGAACGACCTGCCAGATCAAGTCTTCGATCGTGATCACATCTGCAGAGCCTGTCAAGCTGGAAAGCAAACAAGATCATCCTTTCCAAGCGTGACGGCACAAACATCAAATCGAATTCTTGAGCTTCTCCATCTCGACCTCTTCGGTCCAGTCACTCCCTTGAGTATAAACGGTAGAAAATACGCTCTCGTTATTATAGATGATTATTCTAGATTTACGTGGGTTATTTTCATGTACAAAAAGAAGGAGACATTGGAGAAGCTACCTGCGTTGCTGAGCAAACTGTGCAATCAAAAGGAGAAATCCATCATCTCCATTCGATCAGATCGAGGCACCGAATTTATCAATGTGATGATCGAAGAATATTGCACAAAGAGTGGGATTCATCATCAAACTTCAGCTGCACGCACACCTCAACAAAACAGCGTGGTGGAACGTCGTAACAGATCGCTGAAGGAAGCAGCTCGTACCATGTTGGATGAAACCAATCTTCCAAAGAAGTTTTGGGCAGAGGCCGTCAACACAGCCTGCTACACCCAAAACAGGTCGATCATCACGACCCGACATGGAAAGACTCCATACGAGCTGTGGAACAACAAGCTCCCCAGGTTAAAGTATTTTAAAGCTTTTGGGTGTTTGTGTTACATTCATAACAATGGGAAATCTCAATTAAAGACTTTTGATAGCAAGGCCGATCCAGGAGTATTTTTAGGATACTCAGAGGTTAGCAAAGCTTATAGAGTCTTTAATAAGAAAACCCTAGTTGTGGAGGTAACACCTCATGTTGTGTTTGATGAATCTACTTGTCTGTACAGAGAATCAAGTACAGGAACAGAACAGCCCGCTGCTAACAGGCCGTCTAACTCCCCCATTGACGACCTGCTAGTATGGACTCCAAATGATTTGGAGGAAGAGGATCAATCTGATCCTAGGGTCACACAGCAAGGGGGAAGTGATGCAAATGATACTACGAGTTGTAATACATCAGCCGGACTTAACCAGGCTGATCCCCCTCCCTCAGTCCCCAAGACTGATGCTGTTCACGACCTTACATCCCAAATCGAGCAGCTCGATAACACAATGGAGCAGCTCAACATCCAGGCCAAACAGCAGCCTGATCAACAGCCCGAGCAACAGCATGTGCCCACTGATCAACCTTCAACTCATCTGGAGTTTGACGAACCCATTAATGAGCCCGAGCCAATCATTTCAAATGAAGAAAGAGCTCGACGCAGACGTTGGATCGACGCTCATCCAAAAGAACTCATTGTTGGGAACCCAACCCAAGGAGTGCGAACTAGAAGGACGATTGGTGAAAGTGCGCTATTAAGTTGCTATCTCTCTCGCATAGAACCCAAAGATGCCATTGAAGCTCTTCAAGATGTTGATTGGATTGAAGCCATGCAAGAAGAACTCAATGAATTCAAAAGAAATGAAGTATGGTCTCTAGTTGATCGTCCTTATCATCAGGGCGTCATTGGAGTTAAATGGGTTTACAAGAACAAGAGAGATGAATCTGGAGAAGTTGTCAGAAATAAAGCCCGATTAGTTGCAAAGGGTTACTGTCAACAAGAAGGAATCGACTATGATGAGACGTTTGCCCCCGTTGCAAGATTAGAAGCTATAAGGCCGTTTCTAGCTTATGCCGCTCATCAACGATTCAAAGTCTACCAGATGGAAGTTAAAAGTGCATTCCTCAATGGCGTTCTCGAAGAGGAAGTCTATGTGGAACAGCCTCCTGGATTCGAGGAGGGTGATTCAAGCAAAGTCTACAAACTTCACAAGGCCGTCTATGGTCTTAAGCAAGCTCCTCGAGCTTGGTATGAGACGCTGTCATCCTTTCTCATCGAATCAGGATTCAAGCGTGGTTCAGTCGACAAGACGCTATTCACTATCAAAGTGAATGGACATATCCTTTTAGTACAAATTTATGTTGATGATATCATTTTTGGATCTAAATCTCCCATTTTGTGCGAAAAATTTGGTAACCTCATGACCGAAAAATATAAAATGTCTATGATGGGGGAAATGAATTTCTTTCTAGGGTTGCAGGTTAAGCAGTCCGATGAAGGAATCTTCATTAGCCAAACAAAGTACGCACACGAGATGGTCGACAAGTTTGGTGTCAAAGACAGCAAGCCTGTCAAAATACCAATGCTCTCTGGAGGGAAGATCGACCCGGATCCCGAAGGAAAACCTGCCAACATAACACAGTACAGGGGTATAATTGGTTCATTACTTTATCTAACTGCTAGTCGACCTGACATCACTTTTGCAGTTGGAGTGTGTGCTCGATTTCAAGCTAATCCGAAGGAATCACACTTGGAAGCAGCAAAGAAAATTCTTCGATACATCAAAGGAACCACAAATTTAGGTGTTTGGTATCCTTGTGATGATAATTTGTAGCTTACAGGCTATTCAGATTCTGATCATGCAGGGTGCAAGCTCGATAGGAAATCTTGATGGATTTGTATACTAGAAAGCAGGCCTTTTAGCTTGTATGCATGTGTTGTCCATAACCACTAACAATCTTCTATCTGATTAAGTATGAATTGTTATCTATGCATCAAACATCTATCCATTATCTCAAAGTTGTAGGCTTTATGGTGTGTTGTAGATCACAGAAGACCATAGTTGCCGGTTCCTCACGAGATATAAAAGGGTATCACAGTCGAGACAGTTCTGGATATAACTGTCGGTTTAGGCTGTAGTATAGGCTGCATAAGTAGCTTGTCTTGGCTACTTGTCTATACTAGTACGTGCGTGTACTGATAGGATCACGGTGAGGTGTATTCTTCTATTCTGACCAGATGTAGAAAGAATCAAGACCTCGGTGACTTAAGATGAACCTTAACTCTAGTTGAGTCCTAAGGGTGTATAGTTATAGTCTGCTTCTTTGATTTACCATGGGTGAGAGTTCAGAGTATCTGTAACTCAATATGCTCCGTATCTTGGGAAGCAACTATAACTAGTACGACTCTTAGTGCAACTGCAACAGAGCACCATATCCTGGTAGAACAGGTTGATCACATCCCCTGAGGAATTCATTAAGGACTATCATACCAAACCCTGCAGGTGGATTAAATTCCGGTATGATGAGTAAGGTATGAATGGTACTACTCAGGAAAATAAAAGAAGTTGAATAACACGAGCAGTCAGAAGCTCTAAGTTAATCAATGGATGTGGGATATCTTAAATATGGGGGTCGTTAAGTCTAATACTAGCCCTGAACTCAACAGGGGTAAAACAGGTAATTCAGTACTATTACTCTAGTGGAATGTTTTAGTACTTATGGACTAAATTATACTCTGGGCTGAGTATGGAGAATTTAGCCATTGGGAGGCCTCGGTTTTACCAGCTAGTAGATCCCTGATCTGGCCCAAAAAGCTCAACAGGCCACAGTATAAGGAATAAGTGGGCCACCACTTAATTGGGCCCAGTGAGGGCGCCAATACTGCAGTTGGACGGCTAGTCCATAAGTTGCAGGCCTGGCCTGCAACTTAAGCCCAAGTCTCACTTGGTCTCCTCTATATATACCCCCTCAAGGTCTTGTTCAAACCTAATGATCAGAATAAATCGAGTGCACTTAATATTCTGGACAAGAAAAAGGAGGCTAGGGTTAGAGAGAGAGAGACGCGCGGCCGGGCAGAGCAGTTCGGTGGGGTTCCCGTTTCCGTGGCTGATTCCGAGGTTCGTTGTCCATCCAACGTCAGAATCGAGCAGGGATACAGATCAGAAGATCTATTCGCGAGTTCTCTACTTCTTCAGGTAATCGATCTATAAACCCCCTATGATTCCGCATTTAATTCATAGGAGCATGATAGGTTTATTCGATAGTTAGATATCCGAAATAGATCCTCGGGCGAACCGATCTTCACCGATCAGATATGGTTCCTTCAGTTGGTATCAGAGCCAAGGATCAGATTTTTGGCTCTATCTGAGTAATTATCGATTATTATGCATATTAGATCGATTAGGATGTCGCTTTTCGTGGTGTTTTTCGTTTTTCGGGGCCGTTTTGGCAAATCTATGTAATTTTTGATCGCGAGATAATAAGGTGCGATCTAGAATAGGATTAGATAGATTTTTCTATTGTTTTTCGTTTGTAACTGCTGCAAAGAGACGAGGAACACGAAGAACGAGGAGACAAACACCGATGGACGACCGCCGCACGCGGCGGCGCGTGAGTGACACGCGCCAGCACACGCGCGCGTGCAGCCGCCCAACGGCGTGTCTCCTTCTTCTCCGGTGATCGACGGGGCTCCAGCAGGCTGCTGGAGCCTGCACGTCGTCGGGGAGGGGCGGAGCAGGTCGGGAACGGCGGCGAGAAGCGCGGCAGCGCGAAGGAGAGCCGCGGCGGAACCCTAGTTAGGGCTCGACGCCGCGGCAGTCTCTGCAGGCTGCATGATCGCCGGAGACGACGACCACGGAGTCCGGTGATGGACTCCACGTGGTCGCCGTCGTTGATGGTGGCAGCAGGCGGCGCCGGAGCGAGCAGCAGCGCCGCGAGGGTTTCTGCCGCGAGTTAACGCGGCTGAAGGCGACGGCGAGGGCGGCGGGGGGAGCGTCCATCACGGCGGAAGGCACCGGCGACATCAACACCAGTAGCAGGAGCCGTGGCGGAGGTCGCCGGCGGCTGTAACGGCGGCAGCAGGCGCGAGGGTTTCGCGGCGGAACCCTAGTAAGGGCTCTACGCCGCGAACGTCGCCGGAGAGGGCTGCCGTCCGTGCCACCGGCAGGGATAGACCATCAGCAGCAGCAGCGGTGCCAGGGAGGCGGAGGCGGCCGGCGGCAGAGCCTCACGCCGTCGGCTGCGGCGCGGGCAGCCTTGCGCGCCCGTGCCCTAGCCCGTGGACGGGCCTAGGGTTTCCAACCCAGCCCGTTCGCGTTTAAGGGCTGCCTCCAGCGTTCGGGCTCGGGCCCAGTCACGAATTCGGGCCGTGTTAGGTCGGTTTCGGGTTCGTGGGCCCATAAGAGTGAAACGAGCGCGGTTTGGGCTTTTTCGAGAGAATTGGGTCACGTGGTGTGGGCCCAATCTCGGTTAGAGAAGCCCAATGGCAACGAAAATTAGAGAATAAATTATTTAATTAATTTATTTATTTTCGGGGAGAAACGGGAGATCAACTCGGAGGACTTATTCAAGACCGAAGCCTGTTTCGGATTTTACAATTTTATGTAATAGATTAGACGGGTCGTCACACCACGAAAAGCGAGTTTTATTTTTGTTTTTATCTCGTTTTTCTTAAGCATGCTATGGATGCAATTTATTTATTATTATAGCATGTCTTGCCTGTCGAGGTGATTAAATTGCGCTTAGTCGAGCATGTTTTAGGATTGTCAATATAAGCATGTTTTAAATTTTCTACGAGCATGGTTTATTTGCTGCGTATAGAAAATTATGCTTAGGATTATGTGACAACGTGATCTAGCATGTCGACAACCTTTTGAAAGAAAAATACTAAGCAGATAAAAACGTTTTTGGTATAGAAAATGTTAAGACCTCCACAACTAACCTTAAGGTGAAGTTTGGTGCGAGTGTGTAAATGTCCACACGAACGTGGCTTGCACATCGTACTGAACGAGTTCGCCAGACTTAGGGTTTCTTAACAAAAATGTTCTAACCAAAATGAGAAGTGGGAGCTTTTCTGAGTAAACGTCCACACTAACGTGGCTTGCTCGGAATAGTAACTACGGTTTTGTCTGGAGTTGGTTTTTGAACAAAGATAGCTTAAGGAAAATAGTGCTTTTTCCAAGTTAGGCTAAGATTGTGGTTAAAAGCTTAGATATTAGTTAGAATACAACTCCCCAACGGAGTCCCTGTTCTAATCTAATATGGTCTAGTAAGGTTCAACTATTAGCTCTATTTGCCATAAGGATAGGTTGGCAAGATAAGTAGAGTTAAAGATCCGAGTATCTGGTCGAACAGTGGGAGCGTAAACGTCCACACGAACGTGGCTTGCGATCTGCACTGTTTGGGCTGTTGAAGGTTTCGAAATTATTGGTTTATCAAAAGGTTACAATAATTTTCGTTACGAATTGATGCATGATCTTTTCTTACTTGTGTCTACGTGTTTATTGCTTTTTTCAGATATGACTTTAGGCCCGTTGATAAATGTTCTCACTTCAAAGCCTCTCGTTGGTTCCAATTATTTAGAATGGAAACGAAATCTTGAGTATGTCTTGGTTGTGGAAGAGTACAATTTTGTACTCACAACTCCTGAACCTGCTCCCTTGACGGAGGAATCCACTGATGTTGAGAGGGAAGAACATAAGAGATGGCACAAGGCCAATGATATGGCAAAGTGCTTCATCATGACTTCTATGTCAAGTCAGATGCAGTTAGAACACAAGAATTTTGTGAAAGCATCTGACATTATGTTCAATCTCAAGGAACTCTTTGGAGAGAAGGACAGAGCTGCCCGTTTTGAGGCCATGAGGAAACTCATGACCACAAAGATGACGGAAGGCACTTCAGTGCGTGATCATGTTCTGAGTCTGATGCACGCACAGAATGAACTGGAAGAGCTCGGTGGAGGTATCGATGGTGAAGCCAAAGTCGATATGATACTCCATACGCTTCCAAAGTCCTTCAAGAATTTTCGTCTGAATGTAGTCGTGAACAAAAAGGAGTACACTCAGAATGAACTTCTTAATGACTTGGTGACTGCCGAAGCCATGATGAGCGAGGGCGCCACGGCGCTGTCATCAGTGAAGGCATCTTCTCATGCACCGAAAGGTGGGATCAAGAAGAAACCATGGTTAAGAAAGAAAGCGGCTAGCACCAGTGGGAGCAAAGGTAGTAAGCCTACCAAAGGCGGTGAAAAGCCTAAGGGGAAAGGCAAGTGCTTCAAGTGCAACAAGACAGGACACTGGAAGGCTGACTGCCCTCTAAAGAAGAAGAATTCGGGTACGTCATTCACATTTGTAACTGAAACATGCTTAGCTGCAAGTTCTACCCAGACTTGGGTAGTAGATACGGGAGCAACTGACCATGTATGTTACTCCTTGCAGGGGTTTCTGCGGACAAGGGAGCTGAGTGATGACGAGATTACCATCTCCATGGGCGATGCATCGAAAGTTACAGCTGTCGCAGTTGGAGATATTCATTTATCGTTTGATAGTATTGTTTTGGTTTTGAGAGACGTTTTGTATGTGCCTGCTTTTAGGCGAAACTTGATTTCTGTTTCGAAACTTTTTGTTTACGGATATTCAGTTGTTTTTGATAGAGGCGTTTCTATCATGAAAAACGATGAAGTTATAGTTTCTGGCACATTGTCCCGGTCTCTCTATACCATTACTTGTCCTATGAATGATTCTTTTTCTTATAATGCTTCCTCATCATTGAATACTAAAAAGAGGAAGAATCCGTCTCAAACGAACCAAACTCTATTATGGCACTTACGATTGGGTCACATCAACCAAAAGAGGATTCAAAGGTTGATAAAAGAAGGTATTTTGGATTTCCAAATAGAACCTTTATCAACATGTGAATCGTGCTTGGAAGGTAAGATGGTGACCAGACCTTTCAAGTCCATAGGATATCGAGCTCAAGAGCTCTTAGAGTTGGTTCATTCTGACTTGTGTGGACCGATGTCCGTTCAAGATCGAGGAGGTTACGAGTATTTCGTCACATTTATTGATGACTACTCGAGATACGGTTTTATCTACCTGCTCCACAAGAAATCCGAGTGCTTTGACAAATTCAAGGAATTCAAAGCGGAAGTGGAGAAGAGAACGGGTAGAAGTATCAAGTCACTTCGCTCTGATAGAGGTGGCGAGTACCTCGGAACTGAGTTTCGAACCTTCTTGTCAGAAAATGGGATTTCATCTCAGTTAACTACACCCGGTACTCCCCAACAGAACGGTGTAGCTGAGAGACGGAATCGTACTCTTTTAGACACAGTGAGATCGATGATGAGCTATGCATCCTTGCCAATTTCGATCTGGGGATATGCCTTGGAAACAGCAGGTTATCTCCTCAATCTAGTACCTAAAAAGTCGACGGTTAAAACTCCTTCCGAATTATGGACAGGGCGCAAGCCCAGTTTGGGTCATATTCGGGTTTGGGGATGCCCAGCACACGTGCTGACTAAGGAGGCCGACAAATTGAGGTCTAAGACTGAGGTTAGGCTGTTTGTAGGATATCCAAAGGGAACGAAAGGAGGTTATTTCTATAGTCCCCAGGATCAGAAGGTCATTGTGAGCACTAATGCCCGATTCCTAGAGGAGGACTTTATTAGTAACCATCGGACAAGGAGTGAAATAATGCTCGATGAGTTGCGAGCATCAGCAGTAGCCAGTATTCCAGAACAGCCGAGTGTACAAGAGGTCATACCACTAACTGCACCCTTATCCGATACTGTATCTCCACCATCGCTTCGTCGCAGTGGGAGGGTTGTTCGTCAACCGGACCGTTTCATGTTTGTGGGAGAATCCACTGAACTACTCTCGGGTATCGAACATGATGAGATCGACCCCTGGACTTACAAGGAAGCGATGGAGGACGAGGATGCAGATTCCTGGAGAGTTTCTATGGATTCGGAGATAGAATCCATAGTTAACATGGACGTGTACGACCTTGCGGAGCTGCCGAATGGGGTAAAGCCCATTGGTTGCAAGTGGGTGTACAAGAGAAAGAGAGGACCTGACGGGAAGGTTTTAGCCTTCAAAGCTAGATTGGTGGCGAAAGGATTCACTCAGAAAGAGGGAATCGACTACGATGAGACATTTTCGCCGGTTGCCATGCTTAAGTCCGTCAGAATACTCTTGTCCATGGCGGCAAATTTAGACCTAGAGGTTTGGCAAATGGACGTCAAGACAGCGTTCTTGAACGGGTACCTTGAAAAAGGTAGGGACATTTATATGCGCCAACCAGAAGGTTATGTGAGAGATGGCCAGGAGCATCTCGTATGGAAGCTTAAGAAGTCCTTATACGGACTTAAGCAAGCGTCCAGGTCCTGGAACATTCGTTTTGATGGAGTGATTAAATCCTACGGATTTGTCCAGTGCTTTAACGAAAGTTGTGTTTACAGGCTCAGTTCGGACGGAAGCGTGGTATTCTTAGTACTGTACGTAGATGACATACTTCTCATTGGCAACAATGTGAACGTGTTATCAGGCGTAAAGGATTGGTTGTCTGAACAGTTTCAGATGAAAGACTTGGGAGAAGCAGGTTACATCCTAGGGATCAAGGTGATCAGAGATCGCCGTAAGAGGATGTTAGGCTTAAGCCAAGCTTCATATATAGATACTGTGATCGCCCGTTTCAGCATGCAGAATGCCAAGAAGGGTTTTCTTCCCTTCAGACATAGCATACCCCTATCTAAGGACATGTGTCCGAAGACGCAAGAGGAGATAGAGGGCATGAAGACTATACCGTATGCTTCCACGGTTGGAAGTCTCATGTATGCAATGCTGTGTACTAGACCGGATATCTGCTATGCGGTTGGCATGGTGGCAAGATATCAGTCTAACCCTGGTCAGGGACATTGGACGTCTGTTAAGCACATTTTAAAGTATCTCAAGAGGACAAGAGATCATGTGCTTGTTTATCAGTCCAATGAGATGATCCCGATAGGGTATACGGACTCAGACTTCCAGGCTGATCGAGATGAGAGGAAATCTACCTCAGGCTATGTGTTTACCTTGGGAGGGGGAGCCGTCACTTGGAAGAGTGTGAAGCAGAAGTGCATCGCAGACTCGACCATGGAGGCCGAATATGTGGCTGCTTGTGAGGCTGCTAAAGAGGCTGTGTGGCTCCTGAACTTCCTTAATGAGCTAGAACTAGTTCCCAGTTTGCCCAGAGGTATCACATTATATTGTGATAATGCTAGAGCAGTTGCAAACTGCAAAGAACCTAGAGCTCATAAGGCAAGCAAACACATAGAGAGAAAGTACCATCTCGTACGAGCAATCGTCGAAAGAGGAGAAGTAGAAGTGAAGAAAATCCCTTCAGCGGATAATCTGGCGGATCCATTCACAAAGAGCTTACCAGTCAAGGTGTTCGACAAGCATGTCGAAGGGATGGGACTGGGGCGCCTCCCACACTAGTAAACTTTGAGTATAAGTGGGAGAAGATGTGTAATAGATGCTAGGTTGTAGACACTTTGCCTTTTGTCACATGATATACTAAAAGTTTGCTTTAGTATAAGTGGGAGATTGATGGATTTGTATACTAGAAAGCAGGCCTTTTAGCTTGTATGCATGTGTTGTCCATAACCACTAACAATCTTCTATCTGATTAAGTATGAATTGTTATCTATGCATCAAACATCTATCCATTATCTCAAAGTTGTAGGCTTTATGGTGTGTTGTAGATCACAGAAGACCATAGTTGCCGGTTCCTCACGAGATATAAAAGGGTATCACAGTCGAGACAGTTCTGGATATAACTGTCGGTTTAGGCTGTAGTATAGGCTGCATAAGTAGCTTGTCTTGGCTACTTGTCTATACTAGTACGTGCGTGTACTGATAGGATCACGGTGAGGTGTATTCTTCTATTCTGACCAGATGTAGAAAGAATCAAGACCTCGGTGACTTAAGATGAACCTTAACTCTAGTTGAGTCCTAAGGGTGTATAGTTATAGTCTGCTTCTTTGATTTACCATGGGTGAGAGTTCAGAGTATCTGTAACTCAATATGCTCCGTATCTTGGGAAGCAACTATAACTAGTACGACTCTTAGTGCAACTGCAACAGAGCACCATATCCTGGTAGAACAGGTTGATCACATCCCCTGAGGAATTCATTAAGGACTATCATACCAAACCTTGCAGGTGGATTAAATTCCGGTATGATGAGTAAGGTATGAATGGTACTACTCAGGAAAATAAAAGAAGTTGAATAACACGAGCAGTCAGAAGCTCTAAGTTAATCAACGGATGCGGGATATCTTAAATATGGGGGTCGTTAAGTCTAATACTAGCCCTGAACTCAATAGGGGTAAAACAGGTAATTCAGTACTATTACTCTAGTGGAATGTTTTAGTACTTATGGACTAAATTATACTCTGGGCTGAGTATGGAGAATTTAGCCATTGGGAGGCCTCGGTTTTACCAGCTAGTAGATCCCTGATCTGGCCCAAAAAGCTCAACAGGCCACAGTATAAGGAATAAGTGGGCCACCACTTAATTGGGCCCAGTGAGGGCGCCAATACTGCAGTTGGACGGCTAGTCCATAAGTTGCAGGCCTGGCCTGCAACTTAAGCCCAAGTCTCACTTGGTCTCCTCTATATATACCCCCTCAAGGTCTTGTTCAAACCTAATGATCAGAATAAATCGAGTGCACTTAATATTCTGAACAAGAAAAAGGAGGCTAGGGTTAGAGAGAGAGAGAAGCGCGGCCGGGTAGAGCAGTTCGGTGGGGTTCCCGTTTCCGTGGCTGATTCCGAGGTTCGTTGTCCATCCAACGTCAGAATCGAGCAGGGATACAGATGAGAAGATCTATTCGTGAGTTCTCTACTTCTTCAGGTAATCGATCTATAAACCCCCTATGATTCCGCATTTAATTCATAGGAGCATGATAGGTTTATTCGATAGTTAGATATCCGAAATAGATCCTCGGGCGAACCGATCTTCACCGATCAGATATGGTTCCTTCAAATCTACCTCGGGAACTTGCCATTTTCTCGGAAATAAGCTGATTTCGTGGTTTTCAAAGAAACAAACCTCAGTAGCCACCTCCACCACAGAGGCCGAGTACATGGCCGCAGGAAGTTGTTGTGCACAAATCTTGTGGATCAAACAACAACTTAAGGATTATGAAGTTGAAGTCAGTGAAGTGCCAATATTCTGCGATAGCTCGAGTGCCATCGCCATTACTCAGAATCCAATTCTTCATTCAAGATGCAAACATGTGGATATTCGACATCACTTTATTCGTGATCACGTGGAAAAGAAGAACGTGGTTATTGAGAAGATACACACTGACATTCAACGAGCTGATATTCTAACCAAACCTCTAGCCGAAGAAAGATTCAAAATGCTATGTGGAAAGCTAGGGTTATTAAATGTTGAGTCATCAGGCCGATCGTAAGCCTACAGGCCGTTATCTCCTCATCAGCCTGCCACATCATTCAAAAGCTTGTGTGGGACCAACTATCGGGACCAACAAGTGGGAACAGGCCGTCAACTTACAAACAGGCAGATATTAAGGGGGAACAGGCCGTCAACTCTCAACAGGCCGTTACCATTTGAACAGGGAGTTACTATTTGGACAGGCCGTGTCAGTCAACAGGTCGTATCCATCAACAGGCCGATCCATCAACAGGCCGCCGGCTATTTAACAGATCGACCTGTGTTCCTCAATTGAGGGGGAACACTTGGCCAAAATGATCCATCATTTGAGGGGGAACAAAGGCCGATATTATAAGTCCAGACCGTTCATTTCGCCAGGCCGATATCACATGTCCAGGGCGTTTATTTCGCCAGGCCGATGTCTTCCCCCCCCTCCCCCCTCGGCCGACAACTTCGACAGGCCGTTCTATGCCACAAGGCCGATATCAACAGGCCGATATCAACCTGAATGCAACTGCATTTATGAAGGAAGAATCAAAAGGGCAGTATCACCCTTTTGTCTTATAACTTTTTTAATACGCATTGATTTCTTCATTTATTAATGTTATTTATTTCTCAATGTGTTTCATTGTTTAAGGGTCTGATAATTTGCAGAAAATGAGAAAAAAGGGAGTAATGATTACCATTTTTGTAAAACATCCAGTCAAGTGTCAAATTTTGACACGTTGACCGAGGCTGCATTTAATTCCCTGCCGTCTCTCTGAAAAAGTGCAAGTTTATCGCACGTTTTCAATATCTCACGCGCGAATGTGTAACGTTTCACATTTCACGCGCACCCATCGTGTGGATGAGAATTAAAGAGAGATTTTTTTACCTTTTCAAATTCGAACGATCACAACCGTTCAAAAATTCTATAAATATGGCATGCAGTTTTCCCTCAAACGTTACTTACTTCCATCCTCTTCATCGAAAAACCTACTTTTTCTCTCTGCAAAACTGCCGCCGTCGTGTTTATTTTTCAACTGTTGGTTCTCACCTCTTTTCACTCGTTGCACAAAGATTTCACCGTGGTTTTTGCTATTTCTCTGCTTTTAATCTCAATTTTAAGTATCTGTTACTTATTTATCTATTTTGTTACAGAAAACCTACATCAATGGCAGCACAAACATCAACCTCCGGCAAACCGGAGATGACGTGGGATGCGATCTCCACTTACTTGGAGTCGCATATCAAATACGAACCATATATGGTTCGTGATAACTTCGGCTTCCGTGATCTCGATTCAATGTTCGCACTGGTGGAAACATGTTTCCCTTTTCACCAGATTATATCCACCCGTCCGGCGAAGTTCCTGCCCAAAGTTGTTAGTGCCTTCTACTACAACTGGAACAAGGGTGACTCCGTGAACTCTCACACCGTGTCCCTTGGATCTAAAACCACCGTTCATCACATCAACGTTCTTGATGCTGTGAAGGCCGCCTTTGGCATTGGGGATGGAGGAGAAATGCATCTCTCCGACATCAAAAAGGAGCAACTGCAGCAAGTTATCGACCGCGTCCTCATTGAACCGTGCCAGTATTTGGAGAGGTCGTTCAAGAGGACCGAGCTGCGTCCTAAGTACAGGCTGCTTATGGACTTCATCCAGCGGTGTTTCCTTGGCCACATTGGGAATCACGACCAGGTCACGCCCTTCAAATTCCAGATAATGGCGGCCGTGGTTCTCAACCTGCCTATCAGCTGGGCCAAGCTGATGACCTCCCTGCTCTATGAGGAGGCCAAGCTAATCGAATGCGAAACGGATGGAGAAGCCGTTGTGGGAGCGCGTCTGCACAAAGACAGGCCGCTTCGTCTTGGGACGAAGGCGACCTGTATAATAATTTCCTTCTTCAAGCAAAGGAAATGGTCGGATGCGGACAACTTCCCTCTCAATTTCATTCCTAAAGATCTCCGCCAATTGGAGATGGCGATTGGGGTCTCTCCGTAGCAATTCTACTGGTCGTCTGACCACGTAAGGGAGCATCTGACTCGGACTGGGCAGTCCAAGATTGGGTGGAGGGTGCCGAATCGCCCTGTGCAGAAAAAGCGAAAGGCCGATGATGTGCCCGTGCCTTCTCGCCCTGCAAAAAGAACTCCACCTGCAAAGAATCCTCTTCGAAGGACGCAGGCCGCCCCCACCGAACTCCCGGTCAGGCTGTTCCACAAGATCCTTCCAATGGATCCCGTGGCCGCGGAGCCTTTGAATGTCAGGCTGCCAACGCCCTCGCCTTCGCCCTCATCTACCCCGGAACGGACTCCTTCTCCAGTCCGTTCCGCGATCGAGCCGTCTGCCTCGCAGCACCGCCCTGCACTCTCTAAGCAGGTCGTTGCCGGTTCCTCGCGCTCTCCCTCGCGCTCCCCCTCTCGCTCCCCTCCTCGCGTTCACGTAGGTTCGGTGGAGATCCAGGATCTAACTGGAGAGGAGGAACCTCAAGACACATTTTTGCCAATTCAGCAAATCATCGAGCAGCCCGTGTCTATTGCTCATGCCATGATCGCTTCGAAGAAGGCCGAAGCCAGGCTGAAGGTCATCGACCTGATGCCGGGGATCGAAAAACTCCCCAAATCTCTCGACCTTGCCGCTCGCCTCCAGTTCTATCTGGATTGTAAGTTGAGCTATTACTATTTTTTGAAGCGCTGTTGCAGGTCGTCTCCCTCGACGACCTGAAGGTCGAGGAAATGGAGTTGGAGGGAGAATTCAATTTCTTCAATGTAGAGGATGCGGCCACCAACTTCAAATCCCTTGTGTTGCAGCGCATGAAGGTCGAGGCCAAGATTTTGGGCATCGACCTTCGCCCCCTCTACACAGGCTCCCGTGCCCTCTTCAACTCCGCAGCTGTTCACGGAGATGAGTTTGATAGGATTCAAACTCCAGAGCAATCTTCACCCAGGATTGCGGGTGGAGATCAGCCTTTCGTTACTGATGCTCCGTCTCCCCATGTCTCGAAGGTTGACATGGAGGTCGAGCTCAATTCCTTATCTGCCAAGCTCGAGTCTCTTGTCATCAGCCTTCCTGACCAGATCAAGCAGGCCGTAGCAGAGGTCCGGGTCGAAATTGTCAAAGAAGCCAAGACCCAGGCCAATGAAGCTGCAAGGGAGCGAGTCACGGACTTCGCTGTCAACCTCTTGAAGGAGTATACTGACAAGCTCCTGCCGGCCCAGCTTGTTGCTAACCGAATGGCGTCCCTGGAAGAGATTGGGGAGGTCAAGGAGGACGTTGCCAAGGTCGATCAACGTGTGACCGACCTGACCGCATCCATATCAAATTCGGCATCGGCCTCCAATGACCAGATCAACGCCATCCACGGCACTCTCTCCTCTCTTCTCAATGGCCAACAGGAGCTGAGGGACGCCGTGACCAAGCTGCAAGAGGAGGATGCTACTCTTCTTTCCCTAATCAAAGACTTGACTGATGATGTCGAAAAGGGGGAAGAAGGAAGAGCAGCCGCTGCCGCCTCAAGGAAGAAGAAGACCCCAAAATCTAAAATTCCTTCAACTTCCGTGGCCCCTCCTCCGCCGCCGCCAAAGTCTCAAATTTCCAAGGCCGTTGCCTCCCAGGCCGATCCAATTTCTCTTCTTGGTGCTGCCGAGGCTGCCGCCGCCAAAGCTCGATTGGCTGCCGAGGCCGAGCTAATTACTGCTATGACTCTGGCTGGTGCAACGCCGGAGCAGGCCGCAAATCCAGAAGAGCAGCGGCGTTTCATGGCCGAACGCCGGGCTGATGAAGCACGGAAGAAAAGGGAGATGGACTGGATCAGCCAGTCGGCCCTCGTTTTGAATGCTGGAGTCCAGCAGCAGGTCGTCGAATGGCTCGACGAAAAGCAGAACAACCTGCTGCGGGAGCTTAACAGTTGCTTCATTCTGCTGTATTACTGGATCAAGGACCCCTCCCTTCCTGCCGACGCCGATCAAGCCTATGCAGCTTACATGCTTAAATTCCCTTACCAAGACTTCATTGGTGAGCTAAGGAAGAAAGCTGCAGAGGCTGGTGTGATGATAAGGGCCCCAGCTCAGCAATTCTTCGCACCCTTACTCCTAGATGATTCGGGATACTTGGATTATTCCCGAATCGACCAATACATCACACAGACTGCCATCGGCCTGAACGTAAATGTTTCAAATTCCGATCCCGACTTCCGCCGAATCCGGGATGGAATTTATGCAAGTATGCAGTCGAAGTCGAGGGAGCAGGTCCAGGAAGAGAAGATTGCAGCCCGTGCCCAGCATAGGTAGATAGATAGATGATTTTGTATAATTTCTGTATTCATTTAAGTTCGTAGCACAGTTTGTAACTTCCAAATGTAATGTACGCTATCGAGCTTAATGAAGCAAAAATCATCCTTCGTCCTGACGACAATATCTCTTTGTCCAGGCATCTGCCTTTACTGCTTTATTTACATTGCTTTATTATCTGCCTTTCTTATAATTCCTTATCAACCTTCATGGTTATCGATCTTTCATTGATTTAAATCTTAGGAATTATTTGTAAAGTGTATGGTTTCGACATCATCAAAAAGGGGGAAATTGTTGGGAACCCCTTGCAGTTTGATTTTGATGATGTTTATCGAAACCACACTTAGGCATATTTTACTTGTTTAGGGTCAAGGCCGATAGATCGACCTGCTACCTGTTAGTGCAGGTCGATGCCCTCTAATGTTTAGAATCAAGTTCGATCCACCCTGTAAGAGAAAGGTCGACGTATCGACCTGCCTCAATTGGATCGAGCTGGATCATCAGCCTGTCTATCGACCTTCCTTATCAAGCTTCCAGCCTGCACTGCCTTAGAAGATTTCAAGAGCTGGATTTCAATATCAAGGTCGATGCTCCGCCTTCATGGAGCGTCACGACCTGATCCTTGCCACGTCGAGTGCCAGCAAGGACGAATCTTCCCAACGGCTAGAAGTGAGTCAGCCTCCAACGGCTAGTGCCACGTCAGCCTGACTCCAACGGCTAGTTTTTCAAAACTGCCTATAAATACTTCAGCCATTATCGGATTCAAGCACGGGAAACACAAGCTATCAACGCCATATCTCTGCCCAAATCTCTCTCAAAGTTCATATCCATTCAAGTGTTCGAAATCCGATTAGTTTCCCAAACACTTGACGAAGAGAGGTTTCCGATTCCGATAAACACCACAACGACGAAGCGTTCACTGCTGCTTGTCGATTGTTCAACAACTTCTTCTCCGACTAGTTCGAAGTTAGAAATTTTGTTTGTGTTCTTCGCCATTATAGAGTTTTGTCAAGCTCTGAAAATTAGCGTAAGGTTGTTTGTACGTTTTAGTACGAAGGTTGTAAGGGTCACGACCCAAAACTCGTGTCTAGATATTTTCAAGTTAGATTGTATCTAGAACTGATACTCAGTCAGTATAAATAAGAGAGAGGTTGAATCCAAAGGTAAAGGGATTCTCAGGTCGAGTCGACCTGACGTGGACGTAGGAGGGTTTCTCCGAACCACGCTAAATCGCGGTGTCTCTCTCTTTCTCTCTCTCTTTATTTATCGCCCTTATATTTTATTATCAAACTGACTTGCATCAACCTGCATATCACTCATCAACCTGCTACTGTTCACCAGCCTTAAGATTTTTCAAAGAGTAAATCAACCTCCACCAACTTCCGCATTAACAACAGTTTGATAAATCAAGCTTGATACCATACGAGCTTGATAGATCAAACTGCCTCTGATAAGGTCGACCTTGACAATCGACCTGCAGATCGACCTGATTTTATAAAAGTCAAAAACGGTTGGTTATTGGTGTATTCCCCCCCCCCCCCCCCCCCCCATACACCAATTACTCTTTCTCGGGACCAACAGATGTTGTGATGATGAATGGAATGTGCGATCACTTGGTATTTATAGATGTGAGGAGGGTGAAAAGTGAGTATCCGTATGAAGGAAGGACAGGAAAGGAATTTCGACAGAGACGAAGCATCCTCTGTCATGAATGCAGTGGTCCTCACTCTATAGTACATAGAGTCACGCGGCCCGTATGACACACAGAACCTCGAGCTCTGCTAAACACTTGTAGGATCTGGTCAGGTCCTTTTGGCCTTTGCAGATGCTTACAGATCCCACCTGGCTTATGGGAAGAGTTAGAACCTCACAGCTCCTGTATGGCATACGATTCTTGATTGTGTTGAGCGTCTGGTGCTCATGGAATCTCTTTGATAATAAACTGTTGTGCGGGATAGCTTCTATTGATCTCTATTGGAATGAATACCAATTTCTCTTAATAACGATGATAAGGCTTATGTCACCTAGAGCCTATCATTCCATTCCTTTTCAGTAAGATTTCTGTATTTATCGTGGCATCTAGTATACTATTTTTTCTAGAAACTATATTCTAAGGTTAAGGAAGGTGCGCTTCTCTATTAATTTGGTTTATTTATGGAATATGGCTGATATTAGTCCCTATCAGCTACTCCCTCCCCAGGTCCAGAAGCGTTTATATGTTGGCTTCTGGCAGGTGTCTTAGTAGGGAAATTATTTTCACTTTGCCTTATCGAGGCTCTCTTTCGAATAGAGGAATATTATAATGGACATATTTTGTAGGAAAAGAGGCGCTTTACTTTTTGGGGAGTAGAGAGACGTGTTGGGAATTGTTAAGGATGAATATGTTAAGGGGGAACTACATGGGACATTTTTGAAATAGAATGTTCTGTTTTGATTTGATCCCAAAACCCCAAGTGTCCTGTTCCCAAGCGACCCATTTTTGATATAGATAATAGCTTAGAATTTTTCTAAGCCTAAACTGTTAGGATGGCTTTGATTTGCTTAGGTTTTTAGGCTACAAAAAGTTCAAGTGAAGGCCACTCGCTTGAGTGTGTTTTCCAAGCGAAGCGAGTCTACCGAGCCGAAGTGAAGCGTGCCGAAGAATAGCGAAGCAAAGCGAGCGCTACAGTGCAATCGAAGCAACTCCACCAAAGCGAAGCGAAGCGAGCGCTGCAGCAAAAGTCAAAGCGAGTCAAAATCTACTTAAGCAATACTCGGAAATTATAGTTTCCAAAGTAGACACTTCAATTATGACCCGAAGCGACTCGATCAAAGCGGACACTACAACTTCAAAGCGAAGCGAGCCACTACCTACCAGAAAGCGACAGCACAATTCCCGCTCCGATTTTGAACTCCAGTCAACTAGAGATCTTCGCATTAATTGCAAGATCTCCACGTGTTGAACGCGGAGAGGAGCAGAGGAGTTGACTGCCAGGCCGACAAAGGCGCCGCAACAGTACTGGCTCGCTCCAGTTACTGTTAAAATTGGAACTTAGCCATTTTCGGCAAAGAGCCAAAACTGCGCGTCTGAAAAGTAGCCAGCCTGCGCAAAGTACTGTCGAGAGGAGGAGGGACAAAGCCACCAACCAAGTAACGGATCTCGGCATCCCTGCGCCTATAAATAGTGAAGGATGAAGACGAAGAGAAGTAGAACACTACTTGAGCATTCGAGCGCCCTCTGCAAACAAACACTCCCAGCCTTAGTGCATTCTTCGAGTCTTTGTTTCCAAGTGTTCTCCGAGTTCCAGTCTCATCGGAACTCATCTTCACAGCCTTCACACTTAGAGTCTAAGCCCATTCCATATCCAAGCTTAGAAGAAGAACTCTAGCCATCTTTGCATCTACTGTAAAGAGTTCTTCATAGTGTGTTCGTCGTATACCAAAAACCCTAACCCTAAGTTTTGTTGTTAGGTTTTTGAGTTCGTCGATTAGGTTGTGTCGATCCAAGGCCCTACTTTCATCGATTGTAGAAGCCTCGATCATAGTGTCTAGATCCAAGCTTGCACTTACATCGTTTGTGTAAAGCTCGATCGAAGCTAGGCTGTAAGGAGAGCCCGCAATCTCCCTGTTGTCGGACTGAAGTGAGTGAAGCTTCCAGTCCAGTTAGGTCTTTGTAGTGAACCCGCAATCACTGCGTCTGTTGTCAGATCCAAGCGAGTGAAGCTCGATCTCGACCAGGCTTTTGAAGAGCCCGTAATCTTCAAGTTCTTGAATGAAGAGAACGCGTTGCCGAGTGCAACAAGTGGAAGTAGGAGCTTTATCTCCGAACCACTATAAACCTTGTGTCGTATCTCTCTAACACTAAACTCTTTACGTTGTTTGATTATTCATTGCATTTGCATCTAAACAAACATAACTTGGATTTTTAATTACTTAGGAGAAAGATATTAGCTCACCGAATTCCGCACTAGAGTAAAGTCTCACTCTTGATCAAGCTTGAAGCTTAGGTCAAGAGAATCTTGATTGCTTTAGATCTAGCTCTCGGCTAGGTCTTAGTACTTCTTACGAGCACTTTACTTTATACTCTGAGTTAAGGAATTTGAAGTTGAAAAACTTCAAAATACGTATTCACCCCCCCTCCCCCCCTCTACGTATTTTTCCTATAACAAACCGGGACCAACAAGACGCTTCCTATTCTTTTACAGGCTGACGTGGAGTAACAAGTGGGGTATCGCTCCACTCGCCCTTTTGCCTTTTTAACTTCCTTCATTCTCTTCTTCTCCACTTTTATATCATACATCTTAGAAAAGTGGGAACATTCGCACTTTTCTACTCAACGTTTCCAGTTATTGCTTCGTCTTCCTTGCTCACAGGTAGTTTATTTAGTATTCATTATCTTCGTATATCTCTCTCCTGCGTTAGTGCAGGTTTTGCCTATGAGGGGCTTTTCTTCCCCTGTCTTTTTTTTTTTTTTTGAAGGAATCGTTAATACCGATTTTTGTTTTTGCAAACCTGGTTTAAGGGTGAGTATAACGAGCATTTTTACATGAGAATCTTAAGATTTCTTAGAAGATTGAGTTTTATTTGCATTTGCTCTCAGCCATGAATGCTGATACGGGAGAATTGCTACGAAAGATTCAAATGAAGTTGGAACAGAGGATGGTTGAGGCTAGAATCCTTAACCCCGAGCCTATTTCCTCTTTAGACGACGCCCCTGCATTACCCTCTACGGGCATTAGGGTTTCGAAATCTGACCCCGGAAACCTTCAGGAGACAATAATAATGGAACCTCGTTCAGGGCTCTACTCTCCTGAACCGCCATTAGTTGATCATGGTAAAGCCCTATTTCCTTTTTTCCCCTTTGATTAAAGTAAGCATTTGTGCCTCTGTTTCTGAAGAGCAGGTGATTTTCATTCTTTTGTGTTTACAGAAGTGAACCAGCTTTCAACACCCTCCTTTGGCGCTCAGGCTTTGGCTTTTGATCAGTTCTTGGAGATTCTGTCCGAGGTTGAACAGAGTAGGGACCGTGCCCAAGTCGAGGCTTGCGATCTTCAAGACCATCTCCGTGCTAAGGAGAAATATTGTTCTACTCTTGAGCTACGCCTTGCTTCATTATCAGAGCGAACAAGGGAATTAGATAAGGCCCTAGAGGTTTCATTAGAACGAGCGTTGGAAATGAAGGCAGACTTTGCTATACAAGCGGAACAACTAACTCTTACTCATGAACAAGAGTTGGAACGTTCCCGAACTTCTTCTCTCATGGAAGGGATGAAGCAAGGCTCCGATGAAGGCATTTCCAGGGGGATACAAGTTTGCCGGTCTAATTTCTTGATGTCCCCCTATGGTCAAGCTTTCATAGACTCTTTGGTGAAGCAATTGCCTGAAGCGTTTATCAATTCTCCTTATTTCTGGGCCAGAATGATAGACCCTCTTACGAGCTGGGCTGGCAATGTTGTTTTTGAATGCTGTCACCAGCTGGGCGTCCCGGAACATGCTAACTCTATCAATCTGGTGCCCATAATACATTTGTTCGAAACAAAACCCGAGGCCCTCAAGAGAAACTGCTTCATTCCTACTGGGGAACCTTGGTTCATGCCGGTATTGAGAAAAGCTGTTGAAGCGCTTCGCCAGCCCATTGAAGCCCTTGAGGGCTTTCTTACTTGGGATGCTCCCCCTTTCCCTCTCTTTTCTGTTGACACTACTGTCATGCAGCTTATGAAAAAAGCCTTTGATGAGGTGCCTCATTTTTTCTTTGCTAGGGCTTTGTCTGCCCATCACAGGTTTATTGTTATCTATTTAGCGATTCTATTTCTTTTGCCCCTTTTTTTTAGGAACTGGCGAGGAAGGAAATTGCGGGTCCCTCCTTTTCTCAAGGAACCACTTCTTCCGCACGTATCTCATCAAGTGAGGAGGATGGATCAGGGGCGAATGATATCTTTAACGTTCCACTAGGCCATCCCAGAGATAATTGGATCTTGCCTTCAACTGATATTTCCCCTGTTCCCAAGGGCGAAGCTTCAATCTCTCATTCGTTTAGTTCCGAGGATCTGGCATTCGCTCCAGATCCTACTCTTTAGACCAACTACTTTTTTAAAGCAATCTATTCTTTTTGCCGTTTGTGATAGGGCGCTATTTATGGCCTTGAAATCGTGCTGCTGGGACACAAACAATCGTTACTTTTGATTTCGGCCAGATGCTTATCTCAGGCCCTGCTTTTAACATGTTTTTACTATTTCTTAATCAACTTAGA
This sequence comes from Thymus mandschuricus, assembly GCA_029379335.1. Classification (NCBI taxonomy): domain Eukaryota; kingdom Viridiplantae; phylum Streptophyta; class Magnoliopsida; order Lamiales; family Lamiaceae; genus Thymus; species Thymus mandschuricus. The sequence goes on from CM057072.1 coordinate 23,084,470, forward strand.
GTGTTACCCCTCCTATTCTTGTATTTATATGTGCTTTTTTTTTTTTTTTTTTTTTTTTCCCCTGCTTACTAAAACATTTTTAGATGGTGAGGTAGGAATATTCCCAGTATTTTTAAGATGATGAGATAAGACAATAGCATTTTAAGATAATGGGATAGGGGTATCCCCTACTCCCCCCCCAAGTGAGGTGTAAGGAACTTAAAGAATTACACCTCATTTGAAGGCTCAACATTTACGAAACATAATTATCTCCAAGGTGAAGGGGATATGATCCGAAGTTTTCACACATCAACCAATCATAAGACAAAAATTCGAAAGACAGATAAGGGGTCATAACCCATTGTACTTTCCTTCCTCCTGAGAATGATTTCTAGTTTCCCTTGCATGTTTCAAGGGTGATACCATTTTCCTTGCTTGTTATCTTCTTGACATTTTCCTGGTCTGGCACTTCCATTGTACCTTTGACTTTTGCCCTTGCCTGGGTTATCAAAGCTTCCCACTGCCCTTTCACAACTGGGGCGCGGCAGACGCCTGCTACTTTAGCTTCAAGTCCTTTGCTTTCGTTTGTCTGTTGAAGCGGTTGTTTGGCTAGATCCTGGGATATCATTAGCTCCCCCGGGGGGTTGTTGCTGGCGATCAGCAAGTGTTCCATTGAGGCAGAGAGGTTCTGACCTTCCTCTGCTGGGATCGGGGTTTTAAGTCTTTTCCCTTCGAGTTTCATTTCAGCCCTTTCGGCGGTGGGTTCTGCCATCGGCCTTTTCTTGGCCTCTCCCGCTTGCACCGATTGGACATAGCACTTTCGCGAGACCTCTTGGTCTCCCGACACTTGCCCCACCCTATCTCCTACGGGGAATTTCATCATCAAATAATAAGTGGAAACTACTGCCTGGAATGGATTTAAGGCAGTCCTTCCAAGGATGATATTGTAGGAAGATGGCTGTCGCACCACCAAGAAGGTGACTGGCTTTGACACTCGTGTAGGCCCTTAACCCAGAGTGAGCATTAAATCAATTGATCCTAGCGACATCACAGGGTCTCCTGAGAAACCGTGTAGAGCCGTAGCTACCCCATTCAATGGCTTCTGGAGGCTCATTTGGTTGAAACAACTTTCAAATATAACATTGACTGCGGCTCCTGTGTCCACAAAGACTCTTTGGACCTGATATCTTTCTATTTCCACTGTGATGACCAACGCATCATCATGCGGATGAATCACTTTCTGGTTATCTTCTAGCCCGAACGAGATTTCTGGTGGGGGTAGGCCCGCTTCGACCTTCCAGACCCCATGCCTTTCATGCATATGTAATTCTCTGGCAGATGCTTTTCTGCTTCTATTGGAGTCTCCCATGGTTGGTCCTCCATATATCATTTTAATAACGCCTTTGGGCTCTGACCCTTGGCTAGCATCAGATGCTTTTTAGGAGCTTCTTTACGCTTATTGTTTTGCTCTGTCTCTCTTTTGACATACTCCAAGAGTTCTTCTTCCTGGATTAGCTTTTCGATGGCAATTCTTAAGTTTCTACAATCGTTGGTCATGTGACCAAAGTCATTGTGGAACTTACAGAACCTATTAGAAGGCGGATTTCTTGGTGGTTGTCTATGTCCAGCAGGGATCTGAACCCCAGGTTTTGTCAAGACCACCTCAAGCAGGTCAACTGGTTACTTGATTAATGGAGTAAAAGATCTTAAGAACCTTTCAATCTTATCAGTCTTTTTGGCATCCGGGGCTGGCCTTTTCCTTTCTTTTGGCTTCTTTTCCGTTTGAGAGGCCAACTCGGCCCTCTTGCTACTCAGAGCCTCTTCCATATGGATATATTTTTGGACTCTTGTCAGTAGCTCTTCAAAAGAGGTAGCTTCTTTCTTAATCAGAGAAGCAAAGAAATGTCCCGGCTTCAAGCCGTACACACAGGCATGCACCTTTAGCTTTGGCTCCACTCCTGGGATTTCCAGGACGGCCTCGTTGAAACGTGTCATGTAGTCTCTCAGACTTTCGTTGGCACCCTGTGTTATGGTCGTCAGATGCAAGGAGTTCCGAGTGGTCCTTTTAGCACTGACGAATTGCAGAAAAACCTCTTTCAGATCCATGAAGGAGTGTATGGAGGCTTTTGGTAACTGCTTGAACCAATGTTGAGCAGTTCCTGACAGGGTTGTGAGGAACACTCGGCACATAACCCCCTCTGAATATTGATGAAGGAGACATAAGCTTTCGAACTTCATCAAGTGCTCTTCGGGGTCTCCTTTCCCCTGATACTCGCAAGAGATTGTTTTGAAACTGCTTGGAACAGGATCAGTTTGGATGTCTACTGAGAACGGGCTGTTCTCATCAATATATAAGGGAAAGAGTTCTGATTTGCCTCTTCCACTCCTATTGTTTGAGGAAGGTTTTGGGTTTCCTTCTTCGTTTGGGTTGCGCACTTCTTTGTCACTCGTATCTGTTTCTTTTGGGACCCTTTCTTTGGCCTGTTTTTGTTCCTTCAGTCTTTTGACCTCTTTTGCCAAGAGCTTCATCTGCTCTTGTTGCTGGGCATATTTCTTGGCCCATGCATTTTCAGCGTTCTCATTGAGATTTCCTTCTAGTTCCTCAGGACCTTCTTCATCTGGGGATTCCCAGTCAGTGAAAAATCCCTCTTCCTCTTCAGCCACTATCGGGGGCAACCTTGAGACTAGCTCTTGAGTTATGCCTTGATGCATAGGCTTCTGTTTATGCATTGCAGGAGTGTTCTTACTTCCCCCTCCTTCCTGGGTCTCGCCCAAGGGATCTGTGTTTTGAGGATTTACTCCCAAGGTATGAAGTCTTTTCTCAACAGCCCCCTCTACTACTCCTTCGACAAGGGCTCTCATTTGTTGAAGCATAGCTGAAGAAAACTGAGCCTCCATGTTGACACTAGCCTCTGTCAGCATAGTGCCTTTTCCTTTGTTTCCAATTACAGAATCTTCTGGATTTCCAGTGGCTTGACCAGCCTCCTTGGAATCAGCATCGGATGCAGCATTCATCCTTATAAGAATCTGCAAAGATTTGAGGACGTTTAGAGGATTAATTCCAAATGCTCTTTAAAAGAGACTTGAGATATATGTAATTTGTTATTAGCAAATTTCCTGCGTTTGAGCATTATTTATGGTGGCTTTAACGAGTATAGCCTATTCGTTATAAGACTCTTAAAAGGGGTGGCTTCTGCCAATATATGATGAAGGTAAGTGACAACTTAAAGATGGAAAGCTGATTATGACGAAGGGTTTTGACACAATCCCCTCCTCTTGGCATAAGGCATCTGATCATGTGAGATTTAGTTGTGATATGCTGCTGATTTAGCAGTTCCTTTTATAACCGCCAACCATTTAGGGTGGGTTTAACAAACGTTGTTTACTTAATATAAGGCTTTTCAAGGGTGGCTCTTGCCAGAATGGAGCTGAGGTCGGTGACATCTGTCTTTACGAAACCCACTTTATTAGAGTGTTTATTTTCCTAAGGCTTGCTTTATGAAGCTTCTGGCAGGGATCTGATCAGGAGGAGAGGTTATTAAGAGTTTGTGTGGCATCTTATTTTATTAAGCTCAATACGAGATGCCTTGGCCATATAGGCCCTTCTTATATTTAGCACCTATTTCCTAGGACATTCTTATAGGATATTCCCTGTTAGCCAAGGACTATGAGAGTGATATCCCTTATATGGGATTTATGAGAACATTACTAATTGAACCGAGCTTACGAGAGCTTGGTCCATTTTATAGAGCTTACAGAAGCGCTGCTTATCAGATTGGGCTTATGAAAGTAATATCCTCCGTAGAGGTTTATAAAGGTATTGTTTATCAAATAGAGTTTTCCAAGAATACCACTTACGAGGCAGGATTTAGGTGTGATTTTACCCACCGGAATGCGATGGGTAAGGCTTATGGGAGTGATACCTAAAAATTTCGCCTTGAAGACAAGACTTAGGGGTGCACTGCCCATTTAATGGGACTTATAAGGAGTTTTGCCCATTATATGGAGCTTGTTAGTTTGCTGCCTACTGAGTAGGGCTTAGGAAAGGTTCTGCCCATTGTATGGGGCTTACAAAAGAGTTGCCTGTTAGATAGGGCTTTGCAGAAGGTTCTGCCCATTGAATGGGGCTTGCGAAAAAGGTGCCTATTAGATAGGGCTTTGTAGAGGGTTCTTCCCATCGAATGGGGCTTACGAAAGAGGTGCCTATTAGATAGGGCTTTGTGAGAGGGTTCTGCCCATTGAATGGGGCTTACGAAAGAAGTGCCTATTAGATAGGGCTTTGTGAGAGGGTCGCCTATTAAATAAGGCTTATGAAGTGTTCTGCCCATTATATGGGGATTATGATGATGTTGCCTGTTAAACAGGGCTTTTTGAGAGAAAGTTATGCCCGTTATACGGGGCTTACGAAGGTGTTGCCTACTGTGTAGGGCTTTTGAAAGGAGATTCTGCCCGTTATACGGGGCTTACGAGGGTGTTGCCTACTGTGTAGAGCTTCTGGGGGTTCTGCCTTTTATACGGGGCTTATGAGAGAATTGCCTGTTAGACAGGGCTTCTGAGAGAAGGTTATGCCCGTTATACGGGGCTTACGAGAGAGTTGCCTGTTAGACAGGGCTTCTGAGAGGAGGTTCTGCTTTCAGATGCGGGCTCCCTTCATCAAAGTGAATGAGGTGACCTCGTCATCTTTCAGCTCTCCGTTTTTTTTTAATGCTTTTATTATTTCGCGGGTTTTCAAGTCATGGCGATTCAGGGGCATTCGACTAGCTTTAGTAGTGATGCTTCTTCTGTAATCACCAATCCTTTGCAACTCATAGATGGATTTCATACTTGGCAGATAATAGACAGAATTGTATGCTCACCAAGTACACAAGGTGAATTGAGTGTGTTTTGAGATTGTTGTAGTTTTTGACCCGGCTTTCTTACGGATCCTTCACAACCTTAAGATTTTGACAAACAATAACAGATTAGCCATCACAATTCATGTCATGAAAGAGATATGGCCTTGAGATCGCTTCTAATTACTGGATTAGCTTGCTACGAACAATGTAGCTAAAACAAATTCAGGGTACACATGCTAGAATTCTCCGAGAATAATATCAATCTCGCATTCAATACATATTCCTTCTATTATATAGCCACCATTCTAGGTGATTGTCGTAACAGAGTAAATGACTGGACAAATTCATGCACATATCATCAAAATCAGTTAAAGCTTCAAAGATAAACAGAGGTTTAGACTTTTAGATCCACGGGCTTTGACAACAGTTACAGATATTCAGTCTTAATTCGCATTCAAGGAGAGAAAATCAGCTTCTCAAACATGAGTTTCTTTTCGATCAAAGTGTTCATCACAATTTCCGCTTTAAAGAGAGCATAATCATAGAATCACATCATATTCAACAGCTCATAACCATGAAGAGCTTTAGCAAATATCAAGCAATAGTATGCACATTTGGGCTTTTGCTGATTAAACAACGAACAGAGCATTCCCAATCAACATAACATCAGATTTCCTCATATTCTCCACATAAGGACATAACTAGGGGAAATCGCGGACAAAATTGTAACAACAAGCTGGAATTTAACATAAAAACAGGGGAAATCAACATCTCAACTCAAAGTTTCCCACAGACGGCGCCAGTTGATACATCCGGGTTGGAGATCCACAACAATTTAGGGTATTATTTGTCATGTTTTGCAATGAGCATTCGTGGATAAAGCGTTATAGCGGTAAAGAGCAAGAGTTTCATGCGCATGGAAAGCCATAACTAAGCATTTTTGTACAGAGCATGATTTGCGCAAGAATAATGAATGATAATCAAGCTGCGTGCTGTGTATAAAGGGTGCATTTAGCCATAAACTAGTAAGATCAATGGAGTTTTGTACGCATATAAGCAGATAACGAAGAAATGAAGTAGGAAGAAGAGAGAAATGAGGAGCGCGGAGCACCGTTGAGCCTCATTCCCCTTTAGGTAATGAGGGTTTTACCTTAAGCTCAAGGTAGAGTGTGTAAGAGAGAGATTCTTCCAGGCGTCGAGAAGAACGGATGGAGGTGAAAAGGAACTGAGGCTTCCCGGAAGAAGACTTCGAACGCCTTGACCGCTTGGGCTCGGAGGAGCTCGTAAGAGAATATGGAATCGAATGGAACAGTACGTAGGGATGCGTGTTATTTGTAGAGAGTGATGTTGTGATGATGAATGGAATGTGCGATCACTTGGTATTTATAGATGTGAGGAGGGTGAAAAGTGAGTATCCGTGTGAAGGAAGGACAGGAAAGGAATTTCGACAGAGACGAAGCATCCTCTGTCATGAATGCAGTGGTCCTCACTCTATAGTACATAGAGTCACGCGTCCCGTATGACGCGCAAAACCTCGAGCTCTGCTAAACACTTGTAGGATCTGGTCAGGTCCTTCTGCCTTTGCAGATGCTTACAGATCCCACCTGGCTTATGGGAAGAGTTAGAACCTCACAGCTCCTGTATGGCATACGATTCTTGATTGTGTTGAGCGTCTGGTGCTCATGGAATCTCTTTGATAATACACTGTTGTGGGAGATAGCTTCTATTGATCTCTATTGGAATGAATACCAATTTCTCTTAATAACGATGATAAGGCTTATGTCACCTAGAGCCTATCATTCCATTCCTTTTCAGTAAGATTTCTGTATTTATCGTGGCATCTAGTATATTTTTTCTAGAAACTATATTCTAAGGTTAAGGAAGGTGCGCTTCTCCATTAATTTGGTTTATTTATGGAATATGGCTGATATTAGTCCCTATCAACAACCCGCATTTTCCTAACTCTACATTAGTAGTCAAATTAGTGAATTAGAGGAAATTAACCGTAGTAGATAAATTCTATTCTCGACGAAGATAGAATTATTGGAGAAAAGGATTCTCCAGTGAGTCTATTGAAAAGGAGAAAGGCTTCTTTAATTAGTTGATTCAAATATGATCACTTCAAGTGATTAATTAGTTAAGTATTTAATTAATTATATCGTAGAAATTACGGTAGCATGAATTTTCCATTCTATATCGATTCACATAATTGAGAATCGATCAAGAGAGAATTATAGTCCAGACTCATTAACGTATGATATGGGCCAAGTCCATCGGTTCATAATCGAACCGTTAGATAATAATCGAACCAAACATTCGATTAATACATTAATGAATCAAAAACAGTAAATTAATAACAATACACTCACATGTTAATAATAATAATACAATTACAATAAATAAAATAAAACAGAATTTTAAATAATTAAATGATTATACAATTTTAAAACAACAAAAACAACATACTGCAGCAGCAGTTGTTGCTTGAATTAAAAGAACAAAAAAAAAAAAAAAAACAGAGAGAAGAAAGAAAAGAAAAAATAGAGAAATAGCAGCAGAGAAGGGGCAGAGAAGGGACAGCAGCAACAGAGCTAATTTCCTTCCAGATTTCCAGCTCCATTCATCCCCCCCTTACACCATTCTTGAGCCCCAAGAAAAACAGCACCTTCCTCAACCTTTCCCTCAACTTGCATCCTGCAAAGAAGAAGGGATTAGAGAAGAAATCAGAAAAATAAGACCCTAACTCTTACAATCAACTACAGTCCCTACTACACTAAAATCAGTCCTTTCTCCACAACATTCCCTCAGTCTAGACTTGCAGAGAAGCAAAAAGGACAATTAGTAGGATAAGATTGAAGACAACAACATAGACCTGCAAACAACATAAATCAGTAGGGAAGGATGGAGGAAAGCAGATCTTCCTCCAACCCTTACCATCACACAAAGTTGCTACAGTCATTACAAGATCAAACTCTATAAATACCTCCTCACCCCAACCCATTTCAGTTTCCTTTTCTTTTACTCACTACTCACCATAAAACACTAGAAGCAGTAGAGAAGAAGCAGAAGAGGATAGAAGAAGAAGGAAGGAGTGTGGTGAGCTAGCAACAACAACACTTCAACATTAAGCGCGACTAGACAAAGTTTTTGACGATGTTCGCCTATCAAGACTGGCCGTACTCTACGCTTCGAGAGGTGGACTTTCTTATACAAATAAAGTTATAGAATGTTTAGATTGAAAATATTAATTTTCAAATATTGTCATGCCATAAATGTTTTGATTTTGTATGATACCTATCTGTGTTGACTTTGCCAATTTATATAATCAAATTCGGGTCCTAGTAAGATAGCTATCTTACTCGGACTAGTGTACACAATGTGACCGTGTGTCATCTTCGGGTTGGCCGGTCAAGGTATCGTGAGAGTGGTCACTCTCTCGATACCATAGGAACAGATATGATGGAATACTAAAGAACTTAGCCCTGCAGGCAAACTTTTAGATCACTAGAACTATTTTTGTAAGCATAGGATCTTTTCAACAAAATCCCTGTGACTTACTAATAATGGCTTGACAATTATATATGTATGTTTTCAGCAATGTGCCCACTGAGTACCTTTGTACTCAGCCCTGCATATATTTCTAAATGTGCAGGTTGAACAAGATGGAATGGAGAGCCGACCCAAGCTTTTGTCATCATGAATCATATTAGTTTCTTAGATTAAGGCTCTCGGTAATGCGTGTCTTCATACATGCATTCTGTAAGACTTCCGCTATGAAAATTCGATAGATTTTAGTTAAGTATTCAAGTTGTGTAAATGTATCAAACACATGTCTTTATTTTCCTTAAAGGCTCGACGCCAATTGATATAATTATTACATTCCCCTTTCTATTCCCGCTTCTTTAATCTCATCCCTAGTCACGGGTTCTCGGCTTCACTATCCTTAGTAAAGTCCGGTCATGACAATGTACAATGGAGTGGTTCTTGTCTATGTGGCAAAAATAAGAACCCACACCTTAAGTAGCACCCCCATTGGAGATCCCCTAAATAAGAACCCGGGTTCTTATATAAGATACTGGTTCTTAAGAAAAAGTGGGGCCCACATTCCTTTTTATTTTTTTTCTCTCTCTCTCTCTCTCTCTCTTATTTTCTCAAATAATTAAATTAGTGAGACCATTTAATTATGATAAGAACATTTATTAAGAACCTTACCATTGTGAATTTTTAATATGAATGAGATCTTGTCTATGTGGCACCTTTAAGAACCCCATTTGGGGTTCTAGCATTGAACATGCCCTTATAATCAACAATATAAGGGGAAGTATTATACCAATATAACAATATAGCTTAGTGTATAACAATATATGTTAGAAATATAAGAAAACACAATACATAGACAAGTTTCAAGTGAAGAGACAATAATACCCCCACCAACTCCTTTTCACTTTCCCCTCCCTCTCCCACCCACGATCTCCCATTTCTTTCTCTTTTCTCTTCTCTCTGCAACTTCCCTTCTCTCTCTCTCTCCTCTAACATTCCTCCACAAAGTAAGCCTCTCTCTTCTCTCTCTCTCTCTTTCTCCACTTTCTTGATTCTCAAATTAAGCAACAACAATGGCAGTGACGAGGTACTTTCTATCCTTGGCCCTCCACCGACGCCGCCGACCACTCGGATTCCTTCGCCGACGCCGAACTGCTGCTTCTCCACCAACGTCGCCGGACCTCGAAACGGAAATGGGAGGCGACGACGTTCTGATTTGATGGCGACTGATAGGGTTCTTTTCATTTTCAACTCTTTGATTTAATTTTAAATTTAATTTCTTTTTTATTTTTCTTTATATCCCGCTGGGGGCTCCCCCCCCCCCCCCCCCCCCCCGTTTTGTTTTTTTGTTTTTTCTTTTCTTTTCCCTTTCTTTTCATTTGAACTTTTTTTCGTGTATTTGTTTTTTTTATTTGTCCTTTTACATTTGTAAATTTTCTTTTCATTTTCTTTTCATTTTTTATTACAAAAATGGAAAATGGGAGACGGAGCCGACTAAGTCGATTAGGATGTTATCGTCATTTTCATCTAGTATTAGGTTAGGAGTTGAAAATTCTTATTAAGTTACGGCTAAACACAAACCAATTAATAAACATGATACACAAACCAATTAATATCTAGTGATAATTTATGATTTCTTACTTATTGTGGGAGAAGAATGGTTAGACTTTATTAATTCTTCCTGAATGTATGGTTATAATTTAGTATATTCTTACGTATGACACATGCTCAACGCAAATGCGAGAATGATGTTGGTTAGATTGTGGCATACGGAAGAATGGTTAGAATTTTAAGAATTCTTCGTTAATGTCTAGTGAGAATTTATGAATCTTACTTATTACGGCGGACGAATGGTTAGAATTTATTAATTTTTTCTGAATATATGGTTAGAATTTAGTATATTATTACGTATGTCACATTCTCAATGCAAATGCGAGAACGATGTTGGTTAGATTGTGGCATACAGAAGAGAGGGGGGAGGGGGGAGGTAGAGATGCACGTGGTTTTATTAGAAATTCACTAATTTTAATCAATCGTATGCATTCTAACTGTATTAATTTATTTAGTAAGAATGCATAAGCATGGTTAGATTGCATATGAATGGTTAGAATCAACTAAATTCTTACACATTATATGGATTTATTTCGTAAGAAATAGAATAATTCTTACGAAATGAATTAATACGGTTAGAATGCATACGATGCGGTTATAATTAGTGAATTTCTAACCAAACATACGAATTCATTTAGTAAGAATATGAATAATTCTAACAGGTTATTGGGCCAGTTAGAATGCATGTGTATGGTTAGAATCAACTAAATTCTTACATATCGTATAGATTCATTTCGGAAGAAATATAATTATTCGAACTGGTGGACTGAATTACTTATGAATTCATTAATAAGAAATGCGAATTTGTCACAAATAATAGGTAAGAAATTACAATTACATATACGATTTCTCACCTAGTTACAACAACACATGCAAATTATTAAACGTGATATGAAGTGTAAGAAATGCGATAAATAAGGTAAGAATTTGACAATTTCTCACCAAAGTATTTGATACGGTGTATCAAAAATAATTCGATTAAAAAAAATAATAATTAAAAAAAAAACTTCATCAAGGGATTACGAATATTAAAATAAAAAATGAAAAGTGATTTTTTTTTTTTTCCTTCACATAATCTAATAAGGATGTGTTTGGTTGGGTAGATTAGGAAAGATAGATAACTAATCTTATTTTATCTATGTGTTTGGTAGCATAGAAAATTAATCTCGACGGCCCGGTATTAAGTGAAGGCCCGACACTATTTACACTACTTTTCACTATTTTCTTATGATTATGAATCTTACCTCTACCCTAAGATAAGGAAATGACAACTTAGATTATTATTGTATTTTACTCATTTACCCTTCAATAATAAAATTACAACATCCATTTTGGGAGGAAAGTAGCAACAAATCAATTACTACTAACCTATTTAGGGGCTTTTTTTATAAAGTAATTCACGATATTAATTTTGTTTAATTATATATATTTTATGATTCACATTAAGCTATTATATATTATGATTATATAATTGGCTACTTTTAAATATAATCTTAAATATCACATAATTTTTTTTAAGTTTCTTATTATTTATTATAATATGAATATTTTGATTTTTTTAAACAATATTAATTTAAAAATAATCAAAAATAAAAAAAATGTAAAAAACGTAACACAAAAAAATTAGGTAAGTCTTGGACCTTTTGCTTTTAATTTTAAATGATAATTTATTTTCATTTTAAAAAAATAGATTAAAGAAAATGTAAGGTTATTTTCGTAAATGGGGTTTAATCTTGAGTTTTATCTAATCTATCAAACACCTATTTTAATTTATTTTGGTTTTTAATCTTAGCTATCAAACACCCATGTTAGATAACTTATCCCACTCAGTCCATATTATTTATCTTGAATGTTATTAATCTTCCCTTATCATAATTATCATACCAAACATGCCCTAACAAAAAGAGCAAAAAAATATAAAAAATTCAAAAGTAAAAAGGTGATTGTGACATATGTGTAAGAGATAAAGAAAAAGAAAGAGGAAAAGTAGGGGTAATTTTGTCCCTTCACATGAAAGTTGTCAAGATATTGTGTTTTATTATGTTTCCAATAGAAATTGATATTCACTAAGCTATATAGCTACATTAATTTTTGCCTCATATAAAAATGTACAAGTTTACCCCCTTAGCCCCCAAATTTTAAATAATAACTTACGAAAACATATAATTTCTAGCCTCACATTTGCTTTTGCTTTTGCTTTTGTTTTCAGAATCTAGCCGTCATTATGAAGAAATTGAAGATAACCAATAATTTGAAGAATTACATAAAATAACTATTGAAAATCATTACTAGAAAGAAAATTAAAACGATATAGTATTATTCATTTGTTGGAGGTGCCGCTACCGGCGGCGAGGGACTGTTCAATTCTTCTTCCTACTCTGTTTCTGAATATTCGAATTAGGTTCTTATAAAAATTATGTTTGGATTTGATATCAATCAGTGAAAGGCTCACGGGCATATTCCCACTACTCAATTCGGACGATGAATCGCTGCCGCTGGAATCGACGACGCCGAGAGAGGCGGTGCCCATTAGGAAAACTGGTGGTATTGGTCTTCGTTTCGATTGTAGAAAAAAATATCTCCTTTTTTGAAGTTGGGTGTACTCCAACTTGATATCATATTCTTCCATGGTTAAATGCAGATTAACATGAATGGGGGCTATGAAGAATTGATGAGTAGTGTGCATCAATATAGTATTATTTGGGGGGCTAAGGGGTAAACTTGTACATTTATATTGTTGATTAAATTTTATTTAAAATAGAGGCTATGAAGAGTAATTTGAAGGCTATGTATAGAATTACCCTTAGAAGAGGAATTGGATTGGGCTCTCATCTTGGGCCCTGAACAAAATTGTTAAAGGGCTCAAGCCCATTACTGTTGGGTCGAGAATTAATTCCAGACGGGCTCAGCTGTTGGGCCGAGTTAATTAATTGAACGGGCCCAATAATTTAAATCATATTTAAGCTAAAAGTGATTTAAATATAATATATTAAAAGTAATTTAGTTATAAGTTTTATTAACTAAGATTTAACTAATTATTAAGCTATAATTAGCTTTAAATTATGTTCTGAAAATTTACATAATTTTCGGAGATTATTTCAACGAATAAATGGTGTCGACTAATGAAAGAAATGATTCTGAATGATAAAAAATTATTCTTTTATAAAAAGATTTAAAGGATTCGAATTAATCTGTTAACCCTAACAGATTTATAAGATAGGAAAATATACTAGACGATTATTTTCCCATAGTAAGTTTTATTATAAGAATTTAGATTCTTAATGATGGATAGTAAATGAAGGATTGTAGCGAAACTTCTTTATTTGACGTTAACATCGTAAAAGTCAAAAAGCAAATGAACAAGTTGTGATAATTTAAAATTTTACAATTCATATTGAGTGTGTGGTAGATAATAAGTAAATAAACTTCTTCATTTTAGGAAATGACTAGTTTAGCGTGGGATGTCCAAAATAAAAAATAAAAAAAATGAGAGTAGTACAATAGGACGGATAGAGTACTATTAATAGTTTTTAGGTGATAGGATGAAGTTCAATGAAAAAATAGAAAAAATAAATGATAAAAAGGACAAAGCATGATAGGTACTCACAAAAAGTGCAAACACAAGATAACTACTATATCATTCCTTTAGTTATGAATATTCCACGGAAGTATGGTGATAGGGTGTATTTTTACCTTGTTATCTAAGTGTTTAATAATCGTTTTCTTGTCTTATTTTGATAGTTTAGCTCATGGTTTGTATTGTTTATGTTATTTCGAACTAAATTACGCTTTTGGGTTGTTTTGAATGTTTTTAGGGCTTTTGAGTCGAGAAAATCCAAGGCAAGACAAGAGACGATAAAATCAAGGAAGATGATGAAGTATTGATCCCAAGTTCTGACTTCTCAAGATGTTATTGAAGATTTATTCTAGAATTATGGAAGCATAGCATTGAAGAGGGGTTTGATAGGAGCGTGTAGGCGAAAACGGAGACCAATTCGGAGTTCGGACGAGAAAGATACGGACGAAACAAGAAAGACGCGCAAACTGCATGGACATGTGCGACCGACCGAGTCAACCCGGTCGAGCCAAAATACGGGAATGCTCAAATTTCATATTTTTTATTATTCTATCCTAATCCTTGTACACTTAGGTAACCAGGACGAATCCCTATCTTATAAATACCCCAAAACTCATCATTGTACCCAAGATATGATAGTTTGGTTCTCTCTAGTCTCCACCATACCTTAGATTAGTTTTTATTCTTTTCTCTACTTTTATACTTTAGATCTAGATTTATTTTATGTATGAAGACAATTGAAGATTGAAGATTCATCAAGATTCAAGAGTTTTTCTATCTCTTTCTCTTTTATTTATGCTTTTCATTATGTTTATTCTTTCTTCTACCGTTCTTTTAATTATATCTAGCTAATTTCTTTTAGTTGATTTTAGGGTTTGTATGTCTAATTGAATACATGTGAGTTCTTTTAATTATAATTAGCCAGTCAATCTAGATGTATGTTTCATGGTGCTTATTCTCATGCATGATTAACTGGCCATTAGTTATGTATGCATAGTTATGTTTTTATGCCCTAGCCGGATAATTGCATAATGGATCTCATGAATACATGGTATAATGATTTAATTGTCTTAGCTAAAATTAGATTATCATAGGTCTTGCATATAGTCGATATAGGTGTCGTAGCTGAACCTTTTATTTATTTTATTTATTTGCTTAGGATATAAACACCACATCCCTAAATTCTCAATTGCTTAGACATCAGTTTAGTTCTAGAGTAAAGGTATTGTGTGTGTTTTCAATTTGTCAATCCATGTGGATACGATACTCGTGCTTCCCTTTTACTATACCTATTTTTGTGTGGTAGAAATAGTGCGATCAAATTTTGGCGCCATTGCCGGGGATTGATTAGATTTCATACAGATATTTTGAAATAGGATTAATAGGTGATTTAGGCGTTAATTAATCTATTTTTGTGTATAGATCTAACAGTCTTCTTTCTTTGACAAGGAAAAAAATTCTTATGGCGGATTCGGTAGTGAAAAAGACTCTCAACAATCGGTTAATTCAAACCGGTTGTCGATCGATTCCAGAATGGAGGATGGGGACTGTTGAGGCCATAGATTATGAGATCAAGACTTCCCTCATCAACTTGGTTCAAGCAAATCAATATGGAGGCACACCGATGAAGGATCCTAATGCTCACCCTAAGAAATTTCTCAACATCTGTGCCACCTACAAGGCAAATGGAGTGCTGATAGGGTGTATTTTTACCTTATTATCTAAGTGTTTACTTATCGTCTTCTTTTCTTATTTTGATAGTTTAGCTCATGTTTTGTATTGTTTATGTTATTTCAAGCTAGATTACGCTTTTGTGTTGTTTTGAGTGTTTTTAGGACTTTTTAGTCGAGAAAACCCAAGGCGAGACAAGGGACGACGAAACAAAGGAAGTTGATGAAGTATTAATTCCAAGTTCTGACTTCTCACGATGTTATTGAAGAGTTATTCTGGAATTATGGAAGCATAGCATTGAAAAGGGATTCGATATGAGCGTGTAGGCGAAAACGGAGGTCAATTCGGAGTTCGGATGAGAAAGATACGGACGAAACGAGAAAGACGCGCAAACCGGCAAACCGGCACGACCAGGCGTGCGGCCGAGCCGCCGGCCGCGCCAATCGAGTTCCAAAAATAGTAACTCCGCTCGACCGGGCGCGCGGCCGAGCACCCGGTCAAGCCAAAAACACGGGAATCCGTAAAATTCATATTTTTTATTTCCTTAACCTAATCCTTGTACAATTAGGTAACAATTACGAACCCCTACCTTATAAATACCCCAAAACTCATCATTGTACCCAAGATTTGATAGTTGAGAGCTCTCTACTCTTCACCATACTTTAGATTAGTTTTTATTCTTTTCTCTTCTTTTATACTTTAGATCTAGATTTAATTTAAGTAAGAAGACAATTGAAGATTGAAGATTTATTCAAGATTCAAGAGTTATCTATCTCTTTCTCTTTTACTTATGCTTTTGATTATGTTTATTCTTCTTTCTACCCTTCTCTTAATTATGTCTAGCTAATTTCCTAAGTTGATTTTAGGGATTGAATGCCTAATTGAGTTTACGTGAGTTCTTTTGATTACAATTAGCCTTCTAATCTAGATGCATGTTTCATGGTGCTTATTCTCATGCATGATTACTTGATCACTAATTATGTATGCATAGTTATGTTTTTATGCCCTAGCCGGATAATTGCATAATTGATCTCATGAATACATGGTATGATGATTTAATTGTCTTAGCCAAAGTTAGATTATCATAGGTCTATATATAGTCGATATAGGTGTCGTAGTTGAACCTTGTTGATTGTATAATTGATACTTGTTCTATTTTGCACTTGATTTGATTTCTATGAGACCGAGAGGAGATTAGGATCTTATTAGGTGACGATCTATACTACCTTAGCCGGAGTGTTAGGTTACTTTCGTGTATCACGTCTAGATTGGATTAAATTGGTTAATTGGATTAATTGTTACTTGCATAGATTTGATTAGGAAGGCTTCCCTAGAATCAACCTTGTTTCCGTATTTGATTATTTATTTGTTTCCTTATTTATGTTTTCTTATTTGTTTATTTTATTTGCTTAGGATTTTAGAAAACCACATACTTTAATTCTAGAGTAGAGGTACTTTGTGTGATTTCGATATATCAATCCTTGTGGATACAATACTTGTACTTGCTTTATACTATACCTATTTTGTGTGGTTGAAAATAGTGCGATCAAGTGCCTGCAAACTACATCAAGCTCAGTCTCTTCGCGTGCTCTCTCAAGGATGATGCTAGAGAGTGGCTTGAGGATATAGAGAATCGAGCCGAGATAGAGACATGGAGCGAGCTGTGCACATTGTTCTTAAATAAGTTCTTCCCACCTTCAAGGGCTCAGAAGCTTCTAAACGAGATCAACCAATTCCAACAATTTGAAGATGAGTACCTTTATGAAGCATGGGGGAGATTCAGAAAGATGCTTCGTGTATGCCTCAATCATGGTCTGGATAAGGGGGAACAAATCATCTGCTTCCATCGTGGATTGACCAAGCAATGCAAGAAGGAGCTCGATTATGCATCTAAGGGAGGACTCTTGAATAACGATGCAGAGACAGCTTGGGAGATCATCGAGCTCAACGTTAACACAAGTTATGAGGATGCTACTGACAAAAGAGTTGGGAGAAGGAAGGTTTCCTCCATTGGATTCGAATCTTATGATGATTTGATGGAGAAATATACCAAGACGGCAACGGAGTTGGATGCTTTCAAGAAGACTCATTATCCCAACAATCGAAGCTATCCAAACCCCTCATATGCTAATCCCAACAATGCAATGCAACCACCATCTGGCTTCTATGTGGAGAATGGAGTAGGTCAAGAGCCGTAGAAGGAACCTTCATTGGAGGAGTTGATAAAGAATCTCATATCAACGACGACAAATAAAATCGGAGCATTGGAGACAAGTGTTTCTAATATCGAGAATGCAGTCACAAATTTGACCAAGCACGTGAATATGTTGGATACTCGAGTTGGTAAAGTGGCCAATGCTCAAGGAGGAGTGCACAAGCCCGGTCAATTTCCTAGCACAACCGAGCAAAATCCAAAGAACCACCAAGTCTATGCAATAAAGCTTCGGAGTGGCACTCGGTGTTGGGATTATATACTGAAAAGCATACTTTTTATGATGAGTTGTATGGTACTTCTTCCTGTTTTATGAAATATATAAAGTCATATGTTTTGTATATTTATTCGTGTTATGGTTATGCAAATAAACGTCCTGTAGTATATATTATAGATAATATGGTGTGGGTAGTCACACGGAAGATCATATTATCACTTTCTTATATACTTAAATGGTGTTCGCAACCTAAGTAATCATGGACAAATTACTTGTTAAGGTTGTAGTATAATGCTGGATATTAGCTGATCTTGGCTAAGTAGCTTATACTAATGCATCCGGTTGCATTGAACAGGATCGCGGTGAGATAAATCCTTTTATACTGATTTAATAAAGGATCCAAGATCTCAGACGATTATTATTTCTTAATTCTAGTTGCATAATATTGAATTATATATTTATGATAATTATTACTTTGATTTATCAATGAGTGAGAGTTATTGCAACTCAAAGCATCTCGATATCTTGGGTAATAATATTATAAATATGATAATTAATATTATAGCTAGAAATCGTGTCTCGGCGGAGTCCTAGTTGATGATGTCCCCTTGAGGCGCTCCAAAGATTATTATATTAAACCCTGCAGGTGGATTAAGTTCCGATATAATAATAAGGTCGAGCGGGTACTACTCTCGGAATGAGATATTAATTAATAGAGCTATCAGTAGCTTAATTAATTAATGGACATGCGATATCTTTAACACGGGAAATAATATAATCCAAAAAGGAGCCCGGTATGTTATAATATGGGAGATGGACAGCAGTGCAATATTATTTCTATAGTGGAGTGAAATAATATTAATATAATTAAGTAAAGTATTCGGGCCCAGAGAATACTTGGATTATTAATTATATTGGGAGGCCCAGTCCATATCCTCCTTAAGATCCCTAGTGTAGCCCAACAGAAGCAGCCTGGCCCAGTAAGAGAAACTCTAACCCTAATCTGCCTCTATATATATAGATGGAGATTAGGGATTCCGTCATAAGTGAAATACGGTTCACATACGAGATTCTTAGTGACGGCTAGGGTTTTACTGTGAGGAAAAGAAGAAAGATTTCCGTCCATCCGAAATTCTTCTTTGTGCTCGGGAATACGCTAGAAGATCTCGAGGTTTACGAGAAGAGCTAGATCTCGTGTGCAGAGATCTAGTGCGAGGAATTCTTCACCGAAATCTCATTACTCCGGCTGGATCTGCCCCGGCAAAGGTATGCAATCTAGATCTGTTTCCGCTTTAGGATCTAGGAAATTGCATGATATGTGTTTGTTTAATTGATTAACATCCGAGCGATCTTCATGGATCCAACAATTGGTATCAGAGCCAACTCGGCTCTGTTAATTGATTAATCAAAATTATATGTTTCATATTATGTGTTCTTGGATGCGAATTTTGTATTTTGCAGAGATCCAATTGTCATGGTTAATATGAATGTTTTCGGTTTTAATTATGTATTAAAATCGGTCTGTTTGTGGCCGCGTTTGTAAAACACGAGGGTTGATCGTGTTAGATTAGGATTTTATTTTTCTCGTTTTTCGATGTAAATTCGATGTAAAAGTTCCTATCTATGTAACCGATCAATTCCGGAGGAGAGGTGACGAAGAACACGTCGGAAATCGAGGCGGTGACGGTGGCTCGACGGCGACGAGCGCAGCACGCTTGGGTTTCACCCTATGCGACTGTTGCGACTCGGCTTTGCCAGTAGGAGCCACCGCTGGACCCCCTCGACGACGGGAGCAGGTCGGAGGAGGGAGCAGCGGCAGCCCAGCGCGGCGGTGGAGGCGGAAATGCTGCTGCCCGGCGGCAGCGCGAGCTAGGGTTCTCGGAACCCTAGCGACTCGCGGCGAACTGCTGTGGCGCAAGGCTGCTGGCCGGTGTTCTCCCTGAACACCGACGACTCCCGGGCGACAGACGGCGGCGTGGAAGGCGGGGGAAAGGCAGCGGCAGCTGCTGCTATTCGCGGCAGTCGCTCAACGACTGTGCAGCGGCGGCAGCAGCGATTTTGCTGCTGCTCTTTGTTTTTCCGGCGACCGGCGGTGGTGGCGTCCAGTGGGAGACCTCCGGTGAGGTCCCCTCCAGCTCCAGGCGGCGGCAGCAGAGGAAGGGCGACGGCAGCATCGGCTCGAGCGGCTAGGGTTTGCGGTTAGGGTTCCTCCAAACCCTAACGGGCCGAAACCTACGAGCCGACTCGTAGGCCCGTTTTTCTCGTGAAGATCAGCCCGTTACTCAAAGATTCCAGATTTTTCAAGCTTGTTCGAAGAAAAATGAAGACCATGATGATTGGATAATTTATTTTATTGTTCATGGTGTTTTTTATTCGATGTGGTGGATAGCATGTTTAAATTATTCGCGATAATTGTCTATGTGCTATGCTTGAAAATGGTAAAAACCTTGATTAAAATTACTAAGTGTGAAAATATTATCATTATTCGATTTAATTCGAAAGATTATGATAATCTAGCCTCCATAATTGGTTTAAAAATGAAATAATTAGCATTCGCGTTGACAATGAGTCTTCCTCCCTATAGGAGATGCTGGTTATGGATTTCATTGGTTTAAACTTCATAAAAGAAAATTTGATTTAAAATGAAGTAATCAGTGTTCGCGTTGACAATGAGTCTTCCTCCCTATAGGAGACACTGATTATGGAATTCGTTGGTTAAATCAAGTTTGATAATATTGGTAAAATGTTTTATTTAGGTAACTGCTCCTTCTGGTAGAGTTATTCTTCATATAAATCATTTTGGAAATATTAAATTATGGTATTCACTTAGATGCGAATTAATTAATTATTTCCCTATAGGAAAGGTAATTAATTATTTTGCATGGCTAGGAGGACCAACTATTAACTTATCAATCAGAAGGCTAAGGTTGATTGGATAATAAGTTAAAGATGTTAAGATCTACTTAAAGGATTATGTATACTGTCCACCTATAGTGGCTTATATATAAAATCTTAAGGTGTTGGGGGATGCTTTTATATTGTTTCAAGGCTTATCAATATAATTTGCTTCAAATCTTATATGACTGTTGATGTGATGTTTGTTTATTTATTTATTTTAGCTTCACTATGTCTCTTAATCCGCTTGCTACGATTCTCAAAGAAAACAAACTCGAGGGTTCCAATTATATTGATTGGAAAAGAAACTTGGATATTGTTCTTACTGCCGACGGACACAAATATGTCCTCATTCAGGCTTGTCCCCCTGAGCCCACTGATGAATCCACGCCAGAACAGCGTGAGGCTTATACCAGCTGGAAAAGGGCTGATGAGATGGCAAAATGCTATATACTGGCTTCAATGTCAAGCATTTTGCAATATCAACATCAACATGTCCGATCTGCAGCTGATATGATCTATAGCTTTACGGAAATGTTCGGGCACCATGGTCGCCAAGCGCGTCAGAAGGCTATGAGAGCCATTATGACTATGCGCATGGTCGATGGTGATTCTGTGAAGGAACATGTTCTAAAGATGATTGGTCATCTCAATGAACTTGAGGTCCTTGGTGCTGAGATCGATGGGAAAACCCAGGTCGATATTATTATTGAGTCCCTTCCTAGATCTTTTGATCAGTTTCGGATGAACTACAACATGAATCAAAAGTTGTACACGTTATCCGAGTTACTCAATGAGCTTGTGCAAGCTGAGGAAGTTCTTCGGGTTGAACCTCAAGTACATGTGACCACTGTTTCTGAACCTTCTAAACCGAAAGGTAGAATTAGAAAGAAGAAGAGATAGGGTGGCCAAGCTCAGAAGGGAGCAAATCAAAGAGTGGGAGGACCTCAGGGTGGGATAAACAAGCCAAAGGGGAAATGTTACCGTTGTGGAGAGAAGGGACATTACAAGGCGGTTTGTCCTCAGTTAAGAGGCAATCCTAAAGGTAAATCTTGTGCATTAGCAGTCGAAGCTTGTTTAGCGGCTCGTTCTACACATACTTGGGTTGTAGATACGGGAGCCACTGATCACGTGTGTTTTGACTTGCAGGGGTTTTCACAAACCCGAAGACTTAATGCTAGAGAGATTACCGTCACCATGGGGAATGCTACGCACGTGGCGGTTTCTGCAGTGGGAGTTGTCAGTTTACCGTTTTTGGATAAAACATTGGTTTTGAGAGACGTTTTGTTAGTACCTGGTTTTAAAAGGAACCTTATTTCGGTTTCCAAATTGTATTTGGATGGATATTCGGTTACTTTCGGTTTGAATGACGTTACTATTTTTCGTAACAATGATGTCATTTGTTCGGGTATTATGTCTAACAATCTCTATACCATTAACTGTATTGTACCTGCTATTTATAGCACATCATCGAGTTCGAAGAAACGCAAGGTTTCTTCAGATGTGAATCAAACGCTTCTCTGGCATCTGAGGCTTGGTCATATTAACCTCAAGCGAATTCAAAGGTTGGTGAAGGACGGTCCCTTGGATAAACTCCAAATTGGACCGATACCAACTTGCGAATCTTGCTTAGAAGGTAAGATGACGAAAAGGGTTTTCAAATCCAAGGGCAACAGATCAGAGAATGTGTTAGACTTGATTCATACAGACGTGTGTGGTCCAATGACTATTCAGGCTAGAGGTGGTTTTGAGTATTTCATCACCTTCATTGATGATTACTCGCGATTTGGATACATTTATCTGATGAAACGGAAGTCTGAATCCTTTGATAAATTCAAAGTATTTAAGGCAGAAGTTGAAAATCAGCATAATAAATCCATTAAGTCCATTCGATCTGATCGAGGTGGAGAGTA
This sequence comes from Thymus mandschuricus, assembly GCA_029379335.1. Classification (NCBI taxonomy): domain Eukaryota; kingdom Viridiplantae; phylum Streptophyta; class Magnoliopsida; order Lamiales; family Lamiaceae; genus Thymus; species Thymus mandschuricus. The sequence goes on from CM057072.1 coordinate 23,106,920, forward strand.
CCTTAGCGCTGAATTCTTGGAATACATGTCACAAGCCGGGATCACGCCCCAGCTTACTGCGCCAGGAACACCACAGCAGAATGGTGTGGCAGAACGCAGGAACCGAATATTATTGAATATGATTCGGTCGATGATGAGCTATTCTGAGCTACCTACTTCGTTTTGGGGCTATGCCTTAGAGACAGCGGCATATATTCTAAACTTAGTTCCCTCCAAATCAGTACCCAAAACACCCTTGGAGTTGTGGTCAGGCCGAAAGGCCAACCTTGAACACATTCGGATCTGGGGTTGTCCTGCACATGTGTTGCGCAAGGATGCTGATAAGTTGGAGTCGAGAACTGAATTACGGCTGTTTATAGGGTACCACAAAGGTACGAGAGGTGGATTGTTCTATATTCCAAGGGACCAAAAGATCATTGTCAGCACCAATGCTCATTTCTTGGAAGAAGATTATATGAACAACCACAAACCCATGAGTGAGGTCATCTTAGAAGAGATGAGGGATACAAACCCGCCTGAACCACCCATACTAGATGTGGCACCATCAACTGCACCACGTGTTGACACTAGTACACAACCTCAGAATATGCCTCGTCGCAGTGGGAGGGTCATCATCCAACCTGAAAGATGGTTGTGTTTGGGAGAGTCTTCGGACAACTTACCTGGTGAAGATGACTCTGACCCCTGGACATATAAGGAGGCAATCCAAGACAAAGATGCACAGCTTTGGCAAGTTGCAATGGATTCGGAAATCGAATCTATGCATGAGAACAATGTGTATGACGTTGTAGAACTTCCTGAAGGGGTTAAACCCATCGGGTGTTAGTGGGTCTACAAACGTAAGAGAGGACCTGACGGAAAGATTGAAACTTTCAAGGTTAGACTTGTGGCGAAAGGTTTCACTCAGAAAGAGGGCATCGATTATGATGAAACCTTCTCGCCTGTCGTCATGCTTAAGTCGATCCGGATTCTCTTGGCCATTGTGGCCCATATGGATCTGGAGATTTGGCAGATGGATGTCAAGACTGCTTTTCTTAATGGTAGTCTTGATAAGCCCATTTACATGCGCCAACCAGAGGGGTATATTGCCGAAGGAAGTGAGCATCTTGCGTGTAGGCTTAAGCGATCCATCTATGGACTTAAGCAAGCATCTAGGTCTTGGAACACACTGTTTGACGAGGTAATCCAATCATATGGATTCACGCAGTGTGTATATGAGAGTTGTGTTTACAAGAAGTTTCAAGGAAACGACTTGGTGTTTCTAGTACTGTATGTAGATGACATTCTATTGATTGGCAACAACGTAGATATGTATCGGACGTACGGATGTGGCTGTCCAAACAATTCAAGATGAAGGATTTGGGAGAATCAGGACACATTCTTGGGATCAAGATCTTTAGAGATCGTAAGAAGAGAATGCTGTGTCTCTCCCAAGCAACCTATATAGATACGGTTGTAAAGCGGTTCAGCATGGAAAATTCCAAGAGGGGGTCTTTGCCTCTCCAGAGTGGAATTCATCTATCAAAAGAAATGTGTCCGAAGACACAAGGTGAGATAGATGACATGAAGGGAGTTCCATATGCTTCGGCAGTTGGAAGCCTCATGTATGCTATGCTTTGCACTAGACCGGATATCTGTTATGCTGTGGGCATGGTTGCCAGATATCAGTCTAACCCAGGAAAAGGACACTGGACTGCTGTAAAGAATATAATCAAGTACCTGAGAAGGACTAGGGATTATATGTTGGTCTTTCAGTCTGACAGTCTACATCCTCTGGGATACACTGATTCTGATTTCCAATCAGATAGGGATTCTCGAAAGTCTACCTCAGGATGTGTTTTACACTGGGAGGTGGAGCCATATATTGGAGGAGCGTAAAGCAGAAATGCATTGCTGACTCCACAATGGAGGCTGAGTATGTGGCAGCCTCGGAAGCAGCCAAAGAGGCTGTATGGCTCCGGAACTTCTTGATGGATTTGGATGTGATTTCGAATTTGCCTTAGACGCTCACAATTTATTGTGACAATTCTAGTGTAGTGGCAAATTCGAAGGAACCACGAACCCATAAGGCCAGTAAACACATCGAAAGGAAGTACCACCTCATACGAGAGTATGTGAAAAGAGGAGAGGTCGTGGTGTCAAAGATTGCTTCGGAGGATAACCTGGCTGATCCTTTCACGAAGGCCTTGTCTATCAAGGTGCTCGAAAGGCATGTTGGAGGCATGGGAGTTCGAAGCATGACAGCACTACTTTGAGTATAAGTGGGAGAGATAGTAGTGTAGTAGTATACTTAAAAGCATGCTTTTGAGTATAAGTGGGAGATTGTTGGGATTATATACTGAAAAGCATACTTTTTATGCTGAGTTGTATGGTACTTCTTCCTGTTTTATGAAATAAATAAAGTCATATGTTTTGCATATTTATTCGTGTTATGGTTATGCAAATAAACGTCCTGTAGTATATATTATAGATAATATGGTGTGGGTAGTCACACGGAAGATCATATTATCACTTTCTTATATACTTAAATGGTGTTCGCAACCTAAGTAATCATGGACAAATTACTTGTTAAGGTTGTAGTATAATGCTGGATATTAGCTGATCTTGGCTAAGTAGCTTATACTAATGCATCCAGTTGCATTGAACAGGATCGCGGTGAGATATATCCTTTTATACTGATTTAATAAAGGATCCAAGATCTCAGACGATTATTATTTCTTAATTCTAGTTGCATAATATTGAATTATATATTTATGATAATTATTACTTTGATTTATCAATGAGTGAGAGTTATTGCAACTCAAAGCATCTCGATATCTCGGGTAATAATATTATAAATATGATAATTAATATTATAGCTAGAAATCGTGTCTCGGCGGAGTCCGAGTTGATGATGTCCCCTTGAGGCGCTCCAAAGATTATTATATTAAACCCTGCAGGTGGATTAAGTTCCGATATAATAATAAGGTCGAGCGGGTACTACTCTCGGAATGAGATATTAATTAATAGAGCTATCAGTAGCTTAATTAATTAATGGACATGCGATATCTTTAACACGGGAAATAATATAATCCAAAAAGGAGCCCGGTATGTTATAATATGGGAGATGGACGACAGTGCAATATTATTTCTATAGTGGAGTGAAATAATATTAATATAATTAAGTAAAGTATTCGGGTCCAGAGAATATTTGGATTATTAATTATATTGGGAGGCCTAGTCCATATCCTCCTTAAGATCCCTAGTGTAGCCCAACAGAAGCGGGCCTGGCCCAGTAAGAGAAACCCTAACCCTAATCTGCCTCTATATATATAGATGGAGATTAGGGATTCCGTCATAAGTGAAATACGGTTCACATACGAGATTCTTAGTGACGGCTAGGGTTTTACTGTGAGGAAAAGAAGAAAGATTTCCGTCCATCCGGAATTATTCTTTGTGCTCGGGAATACGCTAGAAGATCTTGAGGTTTACGAGAAGAGCTAGATCTCGTGTGTAGAGATCTAGTGCGAGGGATTCTTCACCGAAATCTCATTACTCCGGCTGGATCTGCCCCGGCAAAGGTATGCAATCTAGATCTGTTTCCGCTTTAGGATCTAGGAAATTGCATGATATGTGTTTGTTTAATTGATTAACATCCGAGCGATCTTCACGGATCCAACAACTCGGTACGTTAATCCATCCTTAGAAGTTGAATATTTGGGAGATGGAAGCAACTCGGAGTCAGAAACGGAAGAAACGAAGGACGAAGGCACGGACGGAGGGGTTCTCGACCGTGCACCCGGTCGAGCAAATTAAGAAAATCCTGCCCAGGTTGGGCTCGACCAGGCGCGCGACCGAGCCACTGGTCGAGCCACCAACTCAGAAGGTGTGCTCGACCCGGCGCTCGACCGAGCAGTCGGTCGAGCCAAAGTACGAGATTCATGCTGAGGTCCGCTCAACCAAGGGCTCGACCGAGCAGCTGGTCGAGCCAGCCCTGTTCCAACCCCGACGAAGGAATCGACCCCTAAAGCTCCTTTCCCTCAACAATTGGCCAAGACGAAGCAAGACGAGAAATATCAACGATTTTTGGAGATGCTTCAAAAGGTCAACATCAACATCCCGCTTCTTGATGCTCATCGAGACATGCCCAATCACATGAAGTTCATCAAGGATGCGGTATCGGGAAAGAATAAGTAGGGCAGTTTGAGACGATCAACCTAACGGAGGAGTGTAGCGCGGTGATACAGAAGAAGCTCCCGTTGAAGCAAAAGGATCCCGGGAGGTTCACTCTAGCGTGCAAGATCGGTGATCATGTATTTCAAAACGTCCTTGCGATCTTGGTGCTAGCATCAATTTGATGCCCTTCTCTATCTTCAATCGACTAAAGATTGGGAAGATGAAGCCGACCACCATTTTCCTACTCATGGCGGACCGTTCAGTTTCTTATCCAAGGGGGATAGTTGAAGATGTGCTCGTACAAGTTCAAAATCTTGTGTTCTCAGCTGATTATGTAGTGTTGGATATACCCGAGGATGATAATCAACCATTGATCTTAGGACGGCCATTCTTAGCTACGGGAGAGCTTTGATCGATATTCAAGATGGCGATCTCACATTAGAGTCAATGGAGAGGAATTGAAGATTTCCATCTATAAAGCAATGAAGAGGCCCGATGATCATCGAGAGGATGTTTTTGCCGTTCAAGTCTTGAAACCACCTATACCGCCGACACCGGATGAAGATTTCTACAATAGCATCACCAAGTTTTTACACCATTACTTGAAGATTGCCGGAGTTTGCGAGGAGATTCTCGAGTGCTTAAATCAATTGGAAGTCATTCCACCATTGAAGTTAGCCGAATTAAAGAGGTCAATCGATGGATCTATGAAAAAACTCGATGATGGGGGAGAGACGAGATGTTATTTTGATCCACCTTGATAAGAGGTATCGTCGGGCTAAAGACGTAAAACGTAGCACTTGTTGGGAGGTAACCCAACTCTATCTTTAATTTTCAGTTTTTGTTTTATTTATTTCGTTTTTGTTTTTCTTTGAGTCTTATCCTTTATTAAGCGTTTTATCCAAGAATTTTCGAAGTTTGTGAGTTGTAGGTTTTCTCAACAAGGTTTCGACTAAGAAGTGAAGATCGATTGTAATCTAGCTTCGGTGAAAGGTACGCTCGTTAACTTAACCACTCCTTCTTCTTAAAACTTATTACTTCATCATGATTCAAAATAAGTTTGGGGGAGGGAGAAGTGTGGCTTTGTTAACTCGTTTACATGGGTTTTTGGATTAGCTTAATTATTGGATATGTCATTATTAGTTTTTATTTTTGTTGAGTCTTAGGTTTTAAGTTGAGTCAAATAAGCATGTGATGATAGTGTTGTGAATTTGGCCAATGATAGTATTTTTATTGATTTTTGAAAAAAAAAAAAAAAAAAACATGATCTTTATTATGCATGGAACCTTGGCAAAGCGACGCAATTTATTTGGTGAATTTGAATTGTGCTTTGATATCGGGAATTAGTTAGTTTGAACCCGTGAGATTTGAGCTTTTTGTGCATAGTTATGCCTATTCTTTGATTGAGTGATCATGCATTCTTCATTGTTTCTAGAACATGTCTTATTTCCCCATCAAGACCTTAGTATATGTCTGAACTAGGAGATGATCTTAGGCCATCTTTCTTTAGCCACATGATTCATATACACTAACCTTGTTCATAATCCTTTATTACCCTTTTTGAGCCTTTGTTAGCCGTTCTTTGTAAAACAGGATGATAGGAGGTTTGGATGGTCATGGGTATCTTTTGGTAGTTAGTTGTATGGAAGGAGTAGAAAAGAATATCTTGTTGTGGTGTAGAGGGAGAAGAAATGAATGTTAGATGCTTGATTTACGTAGTTAGCTATCCCTATGAGCTTAGAAAAAAATTGTGAGAAAAGAAAAAATATATATAGAGCTCTTGTTTATCGTTATTATAAAGAACATTCTTAGATGAGCTATATATATATGAAAAAAAAGGAAAAAAAAAAAGAGAAAAATATAAGTATAAAGGGATAGTTAGCTTTGATTTGTATTTTCGATATTATAGCATCGATGGAGTAAAAATCCATACTTTGGTTGGAGTTGAAAAGAGGTTGATGATTTGGAGTAATTTGAGTCACTTAGCCTATACATTCCCTACCTTAACCAATGTCCCTACATTACAAGCTTATATAAAGCCCTTTTTTATTCTAGTTTGTAAATATTACATTAGGTGGAGATGTTGAGAAAAAGGGCAAGCCTATGGTAAACATGTTGCATTGCATTGATATTGAGTAAACCCTTTGATGTGCATTATTTCATACATCTTTTCTTTGAGAGAATTGAGTGTTCACTTATACACATATAATTTCACATGTTTAAGAGTGTTCTTAGATTGAAGAACATGATTTGAATTTGTTGAATGAGTTGTGTTATTGATGCTAAGGTTGTATGCATACTTTTGATCACGATGAGGTTTGTTTTTGAAAAAATTTGAGGCCTATGTAGTTCACAATGCTTGAGTCTATTGTTTATTTTGTTTTTGTTATTGTTCGGGACGAACAATGTTTAAGTTTGGGGGGATTTTGATAGGGTGTATTTTTACCTTATTATCTAAGTGTTTAATAATCGTTTTCTTGTCTTATTTAGATAGTTTAGCTCATGGTTTGTATTTTTTATGTTATTTCAAGCTAGATTACGCTTTTGGGTTGTTTTGAGTGTTTTTAGGGCTTTTGAGTCGAGAAAATCCAAGGCAAGACAAGAGACGACAAAATCAAGGAAGATGATGAAGTATTGATCCAAAGTTCTGACTTCTCACGATGTTATTTAATATTTCTTCTGGAATTATGGAAGCATATCATTGAAGAGGGATTCGATAGGAGTGTGTAGGCGAAAACGGAGATCAATTCGGAGTTCGGACGAGAAAGATACGGACGAAACAAGAAAGACGCGCAAACTGCATGGACATGCGCGACCGAGTGCTCGACCGAGTCAACCCGGTCGAGCCAAAATACGGGAATGCTCAAATTTCATATTTTTTTTTTTATTATTTTAACATAATCCTTGTACACTTAGGTAACCATTACGAATCCCTACCTTATAAATACCCCAAAACTCATCATTGTACCCAAGATTTGATAGTTTGGTTCTCTCTAGTCTCCACCATACCTTAGATTAGTTTTTATTCTTTTCTCTACTTTTATACTTTAGATCTAGATTTATTTTATGTATGAAGACAATTGAAGATTGAAGATTCATCTTGTTGGTCCCGGTTTGATAAGGGAAACACACGTAGAGGGGGGGGGGGGGGCACTACAAAAAAACTGGCCGAACAACGACGGAACCGACGACGGACATGATTCCGTCATTAATTAACGACGGAATAACGACTCTATAAAGACGGAACGGAACTCCGGCCAATGACGACGGATGTTACGACTGAACAAAGTCGGAATAACCCGGGAAAGTTTGGCGCTCGAAAAGGACGACGGAATGGTGAGGGACTAGTGATGGACATTTAATGAGGGAATTATTCCGTCGTTATTCGGTCTTAATGTAGTTTTAAGTAATGTATTTTTCCCCAAATTTCATTATCGAGCCCTAAGTCCACCGCCGTTCCCACTCGCCGTCTCCGACCCACTCGGTAAGAACTCTCACTCTCACTCTCTCTCTCTCTCTCTCTCTCTCTCTCTACCACTCCTCTTCTTCCTCTGCTCTCAAAATCTATCCATGGAAAAAAAAAATTATTGTTTTTCTTCACGCTCGTACAGCCTTGGTCGGAGATTTTGCTGTTGCGCCGTCGACGGTGGCTGCTCGCCATTTCAACCAAATTTCATTGTCGAGCCCTAAGTCCACCGCCGTTCCCACTCGCCATCTCCGACCCTCTCTCGGTAAGAACTCTCTCTCTCTCTCTCTCTCTCTCTCTCTCTCTCTCTCTCTCTCTCTCTCGCTCTCTCTCTCTCTCTCTCTCTCTCTACCACTCCTCTTCGTCTCCTATCCATGGGAAAACAAATTTTTTATTGTTTTTCTTCACGCTCGTACAGCCTTGGTCGGAGATTTTGCTATTGCGCCGTCGACGGTGGCTGCTCGCCATCTTTCAAACCTAGGTTTTAAAGCAGGTCTCGACAGTGGCTGCTCGCCACGAAATTTTTTCCACCCTAATATGTTTTTGCTTTCGATTTGATTTGATTTCCTATTTGTGAGAGTTTGTTTTGCTTACGAAATTTTATGTTTTCTTTGGAATCCCAGTTTTGGCTGCTGAAGCTTGGGGATAGCTCAGTTTTCTCGATCGGCGGTTTTAATTATTCAGATAATCACAATTCTCACGTAAGTATTCGATCTCGGTTGTTGTGTATATGCTGATTTTCTTTCGGCTAATCTCCAGTATGCTATCATTTCTTCCTTCTTCTGCCATTAATTAGCCTCATTCTATGGTGTATGTGTCTGTGTTCAATCAGTACATGGAGTTCAAGAGTGTGGATGCGAGCTTCATGAGCGGCGCCGGGGGTAAACTGGAGAGCGTGCCTGATTCTCGGAGTGCGATTTTTAAGAACCGGAGCTTGTCGTTGACGGAGAAGAATCAGTTGATGAAGTTCTTCAAGCTCGTGCAGGGGCATCTTGGGAACGGGAGTGAGGAGGAGAAGCTATCCGACCAGGATTTGGAGACTCCATTCTTGACCAAAATGGGTTTGTCGCAGAAACTAAAATCATATATATCAATTCCTCACCGTTTTGTTTTTTACTTTTTATGTGTTGCTAAGAGTTTCTCTATTATGATTCTGTTTGATTGATCGTTTCTCTTACGTGTTTGGGATGCATTTCGAGATTGTTGTATTTTAAATCACTTAGAACGTATTACATTCGATCAAAGAGTTTAGTCATATAGGTAGCAGATTGTAGTCTCCGAGTATCAAATCAGTTCTGGTGTAACATAATATGGATAGTGGTGATTGTATCTGTGGAAACTTGATTCTGATTTCGTTACCCATTTTACCTAGAAGCAGGATTATCAGCGCTATTCGACTGTTAAATCTTTATTAGCAGTACTGACATCGTCGCGATGATTACTGATCATTCAGTTGTTTCTTGGCATTTCATAGATATCTTTACTATCCATTGGTTTGTAGTCTTTCTGAGTTGCCTTATTTTTTATACAGGATTATATTGTACACTATAGTGTTGGCCGATTATGATCAAGAAAAGTTGGAAGTATGTAAAGATGTCATCTGTACTAAAAGTGGGATAAATCGGTTGGCACTTTACCACTCTTCTATTGGAAGGTCAGTTTTTGGTTTTTGTCCCTTCACTTTCAAGAGTTATCCTGCTTGTGCAGTATTAAACTCCGCTGATTGTAATCCTTGCATACTTTTTGATAGCCAGCATGAAAATTGGTCAGAATTCATGACATGGATATCAAGATTAATGTGATTTATAAAGCAGATCTCATGTAGTGTGGTCACGACCTAGTTGGTGAACTAGTTTCGGTAGCACACCCAAAAAACTTTATTCGTATGAAAATTCTAAAATGTAGAGAATTTGGGATCTGCAGAGTGCAGTCTATATAGTTATATGTGCGCTGGCTAATTTTCCTTGTTAGACATTCCTGAGAACATATGTCAATGATTTTTTCCCATCAAGCAAACGTTTGCTTATGTAAAACTATTGTTTGAAGGCTAATGTCTCCTTTGAAAATTGTAATTACGTTTCCCAGTTTACTAGTTTTTGTATTGCTGGTTAACACCATCTGTCAAGTTGAATAACTGAAGAAAGTGAATTATTATCCACTTACAGACTTATTATTTATTCTGATGTGTGTAACTAATTATCATGGTAAAGTCATGATATAATTGAAATAGTTATAAACTCAAATAATCAAATACATGGAGGCTTTAATCGACTCTTCTTGCTCAACTCTTGTCTAGTCAGTGGCCTATGCCAGTCTTTTATGTCATCTTATACTTTTTGGATAGTCCCTGAACTTTCTCCATCTCTTAAATTTATTGTACAGGTTTTAAGGATGCCTGTAGTCGCTCTGCTCATGGAAGAAGCTCTTCAAAACCAACGTCAAATTGAAAAGCTGATGTCGCAGTCTGGGACACCTTCACACACATCTTCTCCATGATTCACCTTAGTTTTTACTTTGTTGAACAAACTTGTTGAATACTACTTCTAACCTCTATACACTTTGCAAACTTGAAACGTTTTTTGTCTATGTTATATGAATATTATCAGTAGTAATGAATTAAAACATTTATGTTGGCAATATAATGTGATTTTGAAGACTTAAAACAGGTGATTTAGTCGTAACTCGGGAATAATCAGGTGCAATAAAATAAGACACTGGTCTAACAAATAACGACGGAATAGTGAGGGAACAACGACGGAAATCGTCTTGATAAACTCCGTCAAAAATTTCGTCGTTAAATTTTGTGAGGGAAAATTCCGTCGTTATTCCATCGTGGAAATTAACGACGGAATTACGACGGAATAATCCGTTTTTATTAATCTCCGGCGACCGGCGCCGGAGGTAGGATTGGCGACGATATTTCCGTTACAAATCCGTCGTTAAATTTAACAACGGAATACATTTCCGTCGTTGACTATTTAGCGACGCTCATTTTGAAAACGGATGGTGTCCGTCGTTATTCCGTCGTTATATGCAGATAGCGACGGAAATTTTCAATTTAGCAACGGAAAATTCCGTCGTTATTTCGGCCAATTTTTGTAGTGGGGGGGGTGAATACGTGTGTAGAAGTTTTTCAACTTCTTTTCCTTTATCTCAGAGTTTAGCAAGGTGCAGCACTCGCTTCAAATACTAAGACCTAGCTTCAAGCTAGATCTACAGTAGAAGCTCACCACTTGATCTAAGTGAATGCTTGAACAAGAGTGAGGCTGTTTTGCAATCCGGAATTTGGTGAGCTAAACTTTTCCTAAGTATTAAAAAAATTCGTTTTAGGTTGTTTACGATGCTTGTGCAAATGAATAATCAAAGCAATAAACAATTGAAAAGATTAGTGGTTCGGTGATAAAACACCTACGTCCACTTTGTTGCTCGAAGCAACTGATTCTCTTCACTAAAGAACCTTGAGGACTTGCAGGCTCCTCAAAAACTAAAGTCAAGATCGAGCTTCACTTGCTTGGATCTGACAACAGTTGGGTGATTACGGGTTCACCACAAAACCTAACCGGACTAAGCTTCACTCGTTTGAGTCCGACGACCGGCAGATTACGGGTTCTCCACACAAACCTAGTTTGATCGAGCTTCACACAATCGAGGACTGTGCTAGCTTGGATCTAGACTCTATGATCGAGATTTCTACTATCGAAGAAAGTAGAGTCTTGGATCGTGACAACCTTTCGACAAACTCAAAACCTAACAGACAGACTAGGGTTAGGGTTTTTGGTTTTCGACGAACACACTAATGAAGAACTCTTTTTAATGAATCCAAAGAAGGCTAGAGTTCTTCTCTAAGCTTGGATATGGAATTGGCTTAGAACTTTGAGTGTGAAGGTTGCGGAGACGAGCTTAGACAATGCTAAAGCTCGGAGAACACTTAAACAAAAACTCGAAGATTGTTCGAAGGCTGGGAGTGTTTGTTTGCAGTAGGCGCTGAATGCTCAAGTAGTGTTCTACTCTTCTCCATCTTCTACCTCCACTATTTATAGGCGGAGGGATGGGTGAGAGCCGTTGTTGGTTGGTGGCTTTGTCCCTCCTCCTCTCGACAATACTTGCACATGCCTGCTGCTTTTCAGACGCGTCAGTTTGTCCCTTTGCCAAAAATGGCTAAGTTCCAACTAAAACAGTAACTGGAGCCTCCCAGCACTGTTGCGGCGTCCTTGTCGGCCTGGTGGTCAACTCCGGTGCTCCATTCTCCTATCGACACGTGGAGATACGCAATTAATGTGTCGATCTTCACTTCACTGGAGTTTGAACTCGTTGTTTAAATTGGAGCGGGAATTGAGTTGTCGCTTTCTATTAGGTAGGGCTTGCTACGCTTCAGATTTGGAGCGTCCGCTTTAAGTTGAGTCGCTTCAAGTCGTACTATAGCGTAAACTTAGAAAATAGGTTTTCCAAGTATTTACTCTAGTAATCGTTGACCCGCTTTGACTTCTTACTGTAGCGCTCGCTTCGCTTCGCTTTAGCAAACTCGCTTGAGTTCTAATGTAGCGTTCGCTTCGCTTCGCTATTCTTCGGCACGCTTCGCTTCGGCTTGTTAGACTCGCTTCGCTTGGAAAACACACTCAAGCGAGTGGCCTTCGCTTGGAAATCCTGCAGTCTAAAACCTAAGCATCTAAAACAAAAATGAAGCCATCCTAACAGTATAGGCTTAGAAAAATTCTAACATATTCTACATCAAGTAGGGTCGCTTGGGAATAGGATGCTTAGGGGTTTTGGGATCAAATCAAAACATATATACTTATTTCAAAGCGTCCCATTTGGGTTCCCCTTTAACATGTTATCGTTAACAATTCCCAACAATTTCCCCCTTTTTGATGATGCCAAAACCCAATTAAACTAACCGTGAAAAGAACTTCAAGCGACTGCTTCCTTTGTTGACTTGTTAAAAAAATTTTGTTCCTTTCCCCTTTTTTTCGGTTAATATTGTGAGTTTTGTAGCAAAAAGATAAATCATTCACAAAGCTTGTAAATGACACATGCTTGACAGAAAAGTAAAGATAGATTGATGAACCAGCAGTTCACAAAATATATAAGCAGAATTAGGACTCTACAGTGGGCTTCTCCGAATCCTTCTTGGTAAAGTAGGCAGCTAAGACCTTTATCCCCATTGTCTTGACATTTTCTCTGCTTTCCCTGTGAGTGCTCTCCATCTCCAGAGCTTCATCCAATTCATCCAACAATCTGCGGTTTGGCACGTCAGATCTCGGCATAAGAGGCAGAGGAAATTGCTTCTTCTTAGGCACTTTGACAATTATCTTCATGGGCTCCGCGAGCTCTGCCTGTATGAAGATCTTCCGGTGAAATTCCTCGTTGTATAGGCATAGGAAATTGTTCAAAGCATCCAGCTTCGAACATTCATCCTGGAGAGGCACTACTTGCCATAAATAGTAGGCCTTGATGAATTTTTCCTTGCACAGCATCCATTCGCTTCTCAGATCTTCAAAAATGAAGTTCTCTATCTCGCAAGCGCCTGGATGTTCTTCCCTCCTCGCTTAGATCTCTTCTTCCGTCCTCCCCGTCAACACCTTCATTGATCTGTTGAAATTTTCGCTCATTGCAGTATTGAACTGCGGGAGTCTTTGATTGATGGTTTTACGGATGATGTCGAACTCATCCTCCGTGTAGCGTCCGGAGTCAATCATCTCTTTGATAGTGACTCGGCATGCATCGATATCTCTCTGTGTTTCGCATGCTTCGGACCCCTCCGGGGTGAATGGAATGAAGGCGCTTCGGACAAGTGCAGACTGGATCAGCCTCACTTCGTCCCAGTGCTCCGCAGCTCTCTCTTCGACCTTGCGAATTCTAGCTACACGAAGCTTCTCCTCCTTCTCTGCTCTTTTTCTCTTCTTCTCTTCCTCCTTCTTCTTCATAGATAGGCGCGAAGCTTTAGTTGTTAGAGACTGTTGGATCTTCTGGCGCTTAGCCGCGGGATCCAACTCTCTACTTTCTGGTGCGGCTCGCTTTAATTGAGTCTTTGGTGCCGGAGGTGGTGGAGGGGGTGGCATCTTCTTCTTCTCAGTGGGTGCAGAAGAAGTGATTGCTTTGCTCGCAGGAGCAGCGGCTACAGTAGTCGTAGCGAGAGCAAGGGTTGAAGCGGGCGCTTGAATAGATGAACTTGAAGGGCCCATCGCTTGAGTTCTCATCACACGAAGCGTCTTCGCCAAAGGAATTTCAGTGACCCCCTTTCTGCTTAAATCGAATTCCTGCTGCAAGGCCATGGCAAAGGCTTCGTCATCTGCAATCTGTTGTTGGGCATGAGCAGCAGAGACGGCATGGGCAGTGAGTGATGCGGATAGAAGCTTCCCAGACTGGTTCGCTTCTCTTCAGAGACTACAATGTCTTTTCCTTTCTTGCGTGCCAGCTCCGCCCGTGCTTCATCATCCTCTTCTCCTTCTCCCTTCTCCTCTGCAACTACCTTCTCTCCTCCACTTCCTTCTCCAACTTTGCTTCCCCCTTCGATCCTTCCTTCTTCTCCAACTTTACTTTCCCCCTTTTTGGCATCATCAAGACTGCCAGAGGGAATGGTGATGAGTGATTTTCCGGTGAGGGCTTGGCGGATGGAGGAAAACTCGTTGTAGACAGAATGTAGCATCCCTTCTGCTCGCTTAGCAAATGTGTGCTCTTGAGATAGAACAATTTCTGCCGTCCTCTCGGAAATTTCTTCTAGCAGGTATTTGCACTGCTCTTCTCTCTCCTTCATGGATGCCATCAACTTCTCGAGTGGCTCGACAGCTTTGAAGCGAGCGTCGAGCTCGGCTTCAATATCTACACGAATCTTCCTTCGTTCTTCCTGCAAAAGCAGATCAAAGTGAGTTTTGGTGGCGTCAAGCTCGGCCCGTTCTACTGCTACTGCCCTTTCTCTGGCGTTAAGCTTCGTATTCATCTGGGCCACAACAACAATTTTTACGGCAAAATCTCCTGCCATCTTGTTCACTTCATTGAGCTTGATGCCTAACTCGACTTGTTTCAAGTCAACATCATGTGTAACCTTCCTTCTGCTCTCCTATTCACTCAACTCTTCCGCACACTTGCTGTTGAGTGATTCGATTTCTTTCACTTGAGCAACAATTTGAAGCGCTGCTCGAGTCAGGTTGCATCCCTGTTTGACTATCTCTCCATCCTTCTCTTCAACAACTTTCCTCATCTTTTCAGCATGTTTAGAGACTTTTTCAAGCTCTTCTTTGTGTTTTGTGGCCATTGTGGTCTTCTCCTTCTCCACAGCGACTAGCTTAGTGTTAAAATCTCTAAGCCTGCTCCTTTCAGCCTCAAGCGACTTCTTGGTTTCCTCCACTCGCTTCACTTCTGCCTCGAGCTTACCCTCCAGCTCGGCTTTCTTCGCGTCGAAGTCTTTGCGCAGACTCTCGACCTCCTCTTTCTTCTTCTCAACCTCCTCGCTTACCCTCCTTATTTCCTCCCCGAGGTGAGCAATCTCCTCCTCCTTCACCGTCATCTCAGCCTCATGCTGCTCTATCAGTTTCTGCTCGTGAGCAGAGGGCGATCGCTCTGGAAGCACTGCATCGGGATACGCACGCTTCACTTTGGCGTCGAGCAGCTCCAGATATTTTCCTATGTCGATGAAGGCGTTGAAGCCATCAACACCTATGAACTGCAGCATCTCCGCTTCCTTTACGACAAGAGTGTCTTCCGAGAAGGCATTGCAGAGAGTAAAGATCTTGTAGTACTTTGTACCACGGTAGGTTATGTATGTAAGGAAATCGGTGGCTTGGGTGAAAAAGGTTTTGGTGAAGGAACCATACTTGATCGGTGAAGATCGGTTCGCCTGAGGATCTATTTCGGATATCTAACTATCGATAATAACCTATCATGCTCCTATGAATTTAAGTGCGGAATCATAGGGTGTTCAGATCGATTACCTTAGGTATAGTAGAAGAGAACTCACGAATAGATCTTCTGATCTGTATCCCTGCTCGATTCTGACGTTGGATGGACAACGAACCTCGGAATCAGCCACGGAAACGGGACACCACCATTCTGCTCTAGATGGCCGCGCGTCTCTCTCTCTCTAACCCTAGCCTCCCTTTTTTGTTTAGAATATTTCAAGTGCACTCGTATATTCTCAACTGTTAGGTCAAACAAGACCTTGAAGGGGTATATATAGGAGAGACCAAGTGAGACTTGGGCTTAAGTTGCAGGACAGGCCTGCAACATATGGACTAGGCGTCCACTTAGCAGATTGGCGCCCAAACTGGGCCCAATTATGTGGTGGCCCACTTATTCCTTATACTGTGGCCTGTTGAGCTTTTTGGGCCAGATCAGGGATCTACTAGCTGGTAAAACCGAGGCCTCCCAATGGCTAAATTCTCCATACTCAGCCCAGAGTATAATTTAGTCCATAAGTACTAAAACATTCCACTAGAGTAATAGTACTGAATTACCTGTTTTTCCCCTGTTGAGTTCAGGGCTAGTATTAGACTTAGCAACCCCCGTATTTAAGATATCCCACACCCGTTGATTAACTTAGAGCTTCTGACTGCTCGTGTTATTCAACTTCTTTATTCCTGAGTAGTACCATTCATTCCTTATTCATCATACCGGAAATTAATCCACCTGCACGGTTTGGTATGATAATCCTTAATGAATTCCTCAGGGGATGTGATCAACCTGTTCTACCAGGATACGGTGCTCTGTTGCAGTTACACTAAGAGTCGTACTAGTTGTAGTTGCTTCCCAAGATACGGAGCATATTGAGTTGTAGATACTCTGAACTCTCACCCATGGTAAGTCAAAGAAGCAGACTACAACTATACACCCTTAGGACTCAACTAGAGTTAAGGTTCATCTTAATTCACCGAGGTCTTGATTCTTTCTACACAGGTCAGAATAGAAGAATACACCTCACCGTGATCCTATCAGTACACGCACGTACTAGCATAGACAAGTAGCCAAGACAAGCTACTTATGCAGCCTATACTACAGCCTAAACCGACAGTTATATCCAGAACTGTCTCGACTGTGATACCCTTTTATATCTCTAAAGGAACCGGGAACTATGGTCTTATGTGATCTACAACACACCATAAAGCCTACAACTTCGAGATAATGGATAAATGTTTGATGCATGGATAACAATTCATACTTAATTAGATAGGAGATTGTCAGTGGTTATGGACAACACATCCATACAAGCTAAGTGCTTGTTTGGTAGAAAAAGTGTGATATGTGAGTAGAATAGTAAATCATGATATCATGGTTACTATTCAAGTGCAATAACTAATCATGAGGGGTAGGTGTGATAAGATTTGAGGGTGTAACAGTGTTTTTCTACCGGGCCGATCAATAGTAACGGGCCTTCGACTTTTTAATCATGGAAACCAAACATGTGATAAAAGCATGATATCTTGGTCTAAACCATGATATCACCCCTACCAAACATGCACTAAAAGGCCTGCTTTCTAGTATACAAATCCATCAATCTCCCACTTATACTAAAGCAAACTTTTAGTATATCATGTGACAAATAGGCAAAGTGTCTACAATCTAGCATCTATTACACATCTTCTCCCACTTATACTCAAAGTTTACTAGTGTGGGAGGTGCCCCAGTCCCATCCCTTCGACATGCTTGTCGAACACCTTGACTGGTAAGCTCTTTGTGAATGGATCCGCCAGATTATCCGCTGAAGGGATTTTCTTCACTTCTACTTCTCCTCTTTCGACGATTGCTCATACGAGATGGTACTTTCTCTCTATGTGCTTGCTTGCCTTGAGAGCCCTAGGTTCCTTGCAGTTTGCAACTGCTCCAGCATTATCACAATACAATGTGATGCCTCTGGGCAAACTGGGAACTAGATCTAGCTCATTCAGGAAGTTCAGGAGCCACACAGCCTCTTTAGTAGCCTCACAAGCAGCCACATATTCGACCTCCATGGTAGAGTCTACGATGCACTTCTGCTTCACACTCTTCCAAGTGATAGCTCCACCTCCCAAGGTAAACACATAGCCTGAGGTAGATTTCCTCTCATCTCGATCAGCCTGGAAGTCTAAGTCCGTATACCCTATCGGGATCAACTCATTGGACTGATAAACAAGCACATGATCTCTTGTCCTCTTGAGATACTTCAAAATGTGCTTAACAGCCGTCCAATGCCCCTGACCAGGGTTAGACTGATATCTAGCCACCATGCCAACCGCATAGCGGATATCAGGTCTAGCATCGCATATATGAGACTCCCAACCGCGGAAGCATACGGTATAGTCTTCATGTCCTCTACTTCCTCTTGTGTCTTCGGACACATATCCTTGGATAGAGGAATGCCATGTCTGAAGGGAAGAAAACCCTTGGCATTTCGCATGCTGAAACGGGCGATCACAGTATCTATATATGAAGCTTGGCTTAAGCCTAACATCCTCTTATGGCGATCTCTGATCACCTTGATCCCTAGGATGTAACCAGCTTCTCCCAAGTCTTTCATCTGAAACTGTTCAGACAACCAATCTTTTACGCCTGATAACACGTTCACATTGTTGCCAATGAGAAGTATGTCATCTACGTACAGTACTAAGAATACCACGCTTCCGTCTGAACTGAGCCTGTAAACACAGCTTTCGTTTATGCACTGGACAAATCCAAAGGATTTTATCACTCCATCAAAACGAATGTTCCAAGACCTGGACGCTTGCTTAACTCCGTTTAAGGACTTCTTAAGCTTCCATACGAGATGCTCCTGGCCGTCTCTCACATAACCTTCTGGTTGGCGCATGTATATGTCCCTACCTTTTTTAAGGTACCCGTTCAAGAACGCAGTCTTGACGTCCATCTACCAAACCTCTAGGTCTAAATGTGCCGCCATGGACAAGAGTATTCTGACGGACTTAAGCATGGCAACCGGCGAAAAAGTCTCATCATAATCGATTCCCTCTTTCTGAGTGAATCCTTTCGCCACCAATCTAGCTTTGAAGGCTAAAACCTTCCCGTCGGGTCCTCTCTTTCTCTTGTACACCCACTTGCAGCCGATGGGCTTTACCCCATCCGGCAGCTCCGCAAGGTCGTACACGTCCATGTTAACTATGGATTCTATCTCCGAATCCATAGCTACTCTCCAGGAATCTGCATCCTCGTCCTCCATTGCTTCCTTGTAAGTCCAGGGGTCGATCTCATCATGTTCGATACCCGAGAGCAATTTAGTCGATTCTCCCACGAACATGAAACGGTCTGGTTGACGAACAACCCTCCCACTGCGACGAAGCAATGGTGGAGATACAATATCGGAAATTGGTGCAGTTTGTGGTATCACCTCTTGTACTCTTGGCTGTTCTGGAGTACCGGCTGCTGCTGATGCTCGCAACTCATCGAACATTATTTCACTCCTTGACCCATGGTTACTAATAAAGTCCTCCTCTAGGAATCGGGCATTAGTGCTTACAATGACCTTCTGATCCTGGGGACTATAAAAATAACCTCCTTTCGTTCCCTTTGGATATCCTACAAACAACCTAACCTCAGTCTTAGACCTCAATTTGTCGGCCTCCTTTGTCAGCACGTGTGCTGGACATCCCCAAACCCGAATATGACCAAAGCTGGGCTTACGCCCTGTCCATAATTCGGAAGGAGTTTTAACCGTCGACTTTGTAGGTACTAGATTGAGGAGATAACCTACTATTTCCAAGGCATATCCCCAGAACGAAATTGGCAAGGATGTATAGCTCATCATCGATCTAACTGTATCTAAAAGAGTGCGATTCCGTCTCTCAGCTACACCGTTCTGTTGGGGAGTACCCGGCGTAGTCAACTGAGATGCAATCCCATTGTCTGACAAGAACTTTCGAAACTCAGTTCCGAGGTACTCGCTACCTCTATCAGAGCGAAGTGACTTGATACTTCTACCCGACCTCTTCTCCACTTCCACTTTGAATTCCTTGAATTTATCAAAGCACTCGGATTTCTTGTGGAGTAGGTAGATAAAACCGTATCTCGAGTAATCACCTATGAAAGTGAAAAAATACTCGTAACCTCCTCGAGCTTGAACGGACATCAGTCCACACAAGTCAGAACGAACCAACTCTAAGAGCTCTTGGGCTCGATAACCTATGGACTTGAAAGGTCTGGTCACCATATTTCCTTCCAAACACGATTCACACGTTGATAAAGGCTCCATTTGGAAATCCAAAACACCTTCTTTTATCAACCTTTGAATCCTCTTTTGGTTGATGTGACCCAATCGTAAGTGCCATAATAGAGTTTGGTTCATATGAGACGGATTCTTCCTCTTTTTAGTATTCAATGATGAGGAAGCATTATAAGAAGAAGAACCATTCATAGGACAAGTAACGGTATAGAGAGACCGGGACAATGTGCCAGAAACTATAACTTCATTGTCTTTCATGATAGAAAGGCCTCTATCAAAAACAACTGAATATCCGTAAACAAAAAGTTTCGAAACAGAAATTAAGTTTCACCTAAAAGCAGGCACATACAATACGTCTCTCAAAACCAAAACAGTACTATCAAATGATAAATGAATGTCTCCAACTGCGACAGCTGCAACTCTCGATGCATCGCCCATGGAGATGGTAATCTCGTCATCACTCAGTTCCCTTGTCCGCAGAAACCCCTGCAAGGAGTAACATACATGGTCAGTTGCTCCCGTATCTACTACCCAAGTCTGGGTAGAACTTGCAGCTAAGCATGTTTCAGTTATGTATGTGAATCACGTACCAGAATTCTTCTTCTTTAGAGGGCAGTCAGCCTTCCAGTGTCCTGTCTTGTTTCACTTGAAGCACTTGCCCTTCCCCTTAGGCTTTTCACCGCCTTTGGTAGGCTTACT
Source organism: Thymus mandschuricus (assembly GCA_029379335.1). Taxonomy (NCBI): domain Eukaryota; kingdom Viridiplantae; phylum Streptophyta; class Magnoliopsida; order Lamiales; family Lamiaceae; genus Thymus; species Thymus mandschuricus. The sequence continues at coordinate 23,127,379 of CM057072.1, forward strand.
ACCTTTGCTCCCACTGGTGCTAGCCGCTTTCTTTCGGTTCCATGGTTTCTTCTTGATCCTACCTTTCGGTGCAAAAGAAGGAGCCCTCACTGATGACAGTGCCATGGCACCCTCGCTCATCATGGCTTCGGCAGCACCAAGTCATTAAGAAGTTCATTATGAGTATACTCCTTCTTATTCATGACTACGTGATGGATTTGTATACTAGAAAGCAGGCCTTTTAGCTTGTATGCATGTGTTGTCCATAACCACTAACAATCTCCTATCTGATTAAGTATGAATTGTCATCCATGCATCAAACATCTATCCATTATCTCAAAGTTGTAGGCTTTATGGTGTGTTGTAGATCACAGAAGACCATAGTTGCCGGTTCCTCAAGAGAAGCAAACGGTCAAGCCGAGTTAGCTAATCGAGAGATCAAGCAAATCTTGGAGAAGACCGTCACCAACAAAAAGGAGTGGGCGAAGTACTTGGATGACGCACTTTGGGCCTATAGGACGGCTTTCAAGACACCAATCGGGAGGTCGCCATATCAACTGCTATTTGGCAAGTCTTGCCATTTACCAATGGAGTTGGAGCATAAAGCTTATTGGGCGATGAGAAGGATCAACTTCGAGTTCAAGGAAGCCATGGGCCAAAGATGTGACGACTTGTTGGAACTTGATGAATGGAGAAACGAAGCATTCGAAAATTCGAGGATCTACAAGGAACGAGCTGCAAGATTCCACGACTTGAGCATCAAAAAGCGTAAGTTCGAAATTGGTGATGATGTTCTTGTTTTTAATTCTCGACTTCGTTTGTTTCCAGGAAAATTGCAAAGTAAGTGGTCGGGGCCGTACGTCATTTACAAGGACTTGAAGAATGGTGCATTCGAGGTGTTGAAGAACGACGGTGAGAAATTCGTAGTGAATGGACATCGCCTCAAGCACTACTTCAAGCCGTTGCCGTTTTTCCCCAAGAAAGCGGCCACTTACCTCGATGACCCAAAGTAGAAAGGAGGTATCGTCGGGCTAAAGACGTAAAACGTAGCACTTGTTGGGAGGTAACCCAATATTCGTATCCCGTTTTCATTTTGTTTCGTTTTACGTTTTAGAGTCTTAGGTAGTTTATTTTTCGTAGTTTTAAGTCAAATTTTGTATTTTAGAGTCGAACCCCTTAATATACTAACGAATGTTAAAAAGTTGTGTAGAAAACAAAATCGAGCAGGACCTCTCGACACCTCTCTCGATCGAGAGGTTGTTCGAGAGGTGAAATATTGGCATACAGTAGGGGTCTCTCGACACCTCTCTCGATCGAGAGGTCGGTCGAGAGGTTTTGAATTTTTGATTTCCCAGGTGTGTCACGTGAAGCCTCTCGATCGAGACCCCCGTGTTTTCGATCGAGAGGGGAGGTCAGTACGTAAAGAGCAGCACCTCTCGACACCTCTCTCGATCGAGAGGTCAAATTTCAGAATCCAGTAGGCACCTCTCGACACCTCTCTCGATCGAGAGGTCGATCGAGAGGGTCATTGACGGCGCACATTCCGACTTTGACCAGGTTTATTTACTCCTTTAAATACACCTTTTGCACACAACTCACATACCATTCTCTCATAACTCACAAATACTCTCAAGCACACACAAGAACTCTCAATTTCCTTCTTCAATTCGTCAAAAGGTACTCGATTTCTTGCTCTCTTGTTATCAATTCTTGATTCTTTACATGATTTCGCATGTTTTGACCGATTAAAATTCAATTTTGATGGTTAAATTCGTTGAATTGATAGATTGGGTATTAGATTGAGCATGATAGATTGGATTCATGGAATTCATTGAATTATTTGTATGAATTGAATTCATGGATGTATGCGGAGAGAATTGTGTATTGATAATCGAATGAGTCTTTATATTTGTTTATGAGTTGTTGAAGATTCGTTGGTGTCTATAAACATGAGATTGAGATTGTGTGATTATAAGTTCATGATTATGGAGGAGTATTGTGGTGATTGTATAAATTGGTGATGAAATTGAGTTGATAATGGGGGAGAATTGAGTTTGGTTGAAGTTTGGGGGAAGATGATTTATATTGCTCTATTCTTGCATCCCTTGTATTAATTGGTGATACTTTTAGGTACTAAAAATGGCACGAGACAAGGGCAAGAATGTTGCTTCTACCTCTTCGAGCAAAGGCAAGGGAAAAGAAAAGGTCACCTCTTCGAGCAAGGGAAAGGAGACATGGAAGAATGACAAGACTATCCCGGAGACTAGAATACTGCCGGCGAGGTCGATGCCCTCAAGTTTGGAGCCCAAGGCGTTCAAACTCAAGCTCACAACGGCGGAGTCAAAGAGGAGATGGTCTCACCTTGTGCAACTCAAGCACAAGCATTGTCGTTTTCTCCATCAAGAGACGGTTGCGGTGATGGGGATAGCTAACGAGATCACCCAATTGATGCAACGAGGAGGCTTCACCAACATATTTCAAGGGAATCACTTAACCTACCACATTCTCACGGTGGAGTTCCTCTCAACTTTGGTAGTGGAGCGAGTCAACCAAGTGCCCCATGTCATTCGTTTCAAACTTGGTGGTCAACCGAGAGAGCTTGATATGAATCAACTTAGCGATATCATCGGAGGAAACAAGCATGGTGAATATATTGGCAACAATCATCCGAATTTGCAAGATTTGTGGGCACACTTCGTGGATTTTGAGGAGGAAAGAACGAGATCCTACAACCCGGCGAAAGCAAAGGCCACCTCAATTCGGAATCCCACGATTCGCTACTTCCATAGGCTGATCTCGTGCACCATCCACTCCCGTCATGACTCCGGCACCTTCCTTGCCACCGACGCTCATCTTATTTGGACTTCCTTGCGAGGACATTCACAATGTGCAGCCCTTTACCTCGTCGATCATACGGGGGGAAAAAGATCGGGATAGGAGCTTTCGTCACTCCCATTGCCCAACACTTCAACATTCCGATTGGAGAGCAGCCCGTATCTACGTCCATCTTTGTAGATAGACGCACGTTGGAGCTTGCGAGGATGATCTCGTACGATACGTCCGGGTGGTTCTTTAAACTACATGGGAGAAGTGGTATTTTTCTCTTTCCACTTCCGAATAGCTATTTGACTGAGGTGATCGGGAACGAGAAGCTGCGGAGAGGGAACGGAAAGATGGATTCTCCTCAACACAAGGAGCTTATGTGGGCTGAGGGAGGTCCAAAACCCGACGAAGGTGGTGATGATGATGAGGAGGAAGAAGATGAAGACGAGGGTGAGCAATATGAGCGGGGATTTGATCAAGGGGAAGATGCTTTTGCGCAAGGATACGAGGGTGTTCCACAGCCCGGTTTTCATATGAGAGCTCCGGATTTCTCTACGATGCGGGATTGGCACACGGAGTCAATGGAAGCAATGGACAACTATCATTGGGATAGTAGGGAGTTTGTTGAATCCCAAGTAAGAGGAGTTCTCGAAGAGGTACAAACGTTGAGAACCGAGGTGGGGGATCTTCGTACATTTATTGGAAGTCGTCTTGATACTCTCGACGCCTTACATTGAGAATGAGAGGAAATTTCGAGAAGAGGAGGCGAAGAGGCGTGAGGATGAACGAGCGTACATGGAGAATTACAATAGGATGGTGCATGAGATGCACTATTTCTATCCTCACTACCCGGAGAGCCATCAACGATTCGACCCCAATAACCCCGACAACCCTCCCTTCCCACCGCCATTTCAATGAGGTCAGTTTTTTAACTTAGCCTACTTCTTTTCTTTAAACTTATTTCGTTGCTATGCTTTGAAATAAGTTTGGGGGAGGGAAAGAGTGTCTAAGTTAATTACTTTTATTGTTTTCTTGCTTTGAGAGTCTTTTATTTGTTAGTATTATTTTGGGGTATGTTAGAGTCTTTTATTGTTTTGAGTCTTAGGTTTAAATTGAGTCAAGTAAGCATGTGATGATAGTGTTGTGAATTTGGCCAATGATAGAAAATTTTTGATTGATTTTTGGAGAAAATTCATGATCTTTATTATGTATGGAACCTTGGCGAAGTGACGCAATTTATTCATTGAAATTGAAGCATGTCATGAAGTCGGGAACTAGTTAGTTTGAGCCCGTGAGTTTTGAGCTATTGGTGCATATTGATGCCTATTTTCTTGATTGAGTGATCATGTATGTTTCATTGTTTCTAGAACTTGCCCTATTTCTCCGTCAAGACCTTAGTATATTTATGAACTAGGAGATGATATTAGGCCATTCTTTTGTAGCCACATGATTCCCATACACTAACCTTGATCATTATCTTTGTTTACCCCCTTTGAGCCTTGTTATGAGCCTTTCTTTCTTGAGCTTGGATGATAGGAGGTTTGGATGGATAAGGGTATCTTTAGTGGAGTTAGTTGATGATGTGGGAAGGAGTTGAGTAGATTATCTTGATGTGGTATGAAAAGAAAAAGAAAAGAATTTGAGATGCTTGATTAAGTATAGTTAGCTATCCCTATGAGCTTAGAAAAAAATAGTAAAAAAAAAAAGAGAGAAAAGAAAGTTAGAGCCTTTGTTCGAATATTAGAAAGAACATTTATTAGAGGAGCTCTATAGTTAGAAAAACAGAAAAAAAAAAAAAAATAAAAAAAGAAAAAAGAAAAAAAAAAAGTATGAGAATAAAAGCATAAGGGGATAGTTAGCTTGGATTGTATATGTTGCATCTTGATATTGAGTTTTGTAGTTGGTGTTGGATGGTAGAAGATGAAAAAAAAAAACCATACCTTGTTTGGAGTTGAAAAAAGGGTAATGATTTGGAGTAATTTGAGTCACTTAGCCTATACATTCCCTACCTTAACCAATGTCCCTACATTACAAGCTTTTATAAAGACCTTTTTGATCCTAGTTTGTGAATATTACATTAGGTGGAGATGTTGAGATTAGGGGCAAGCCTATGGTAAACATGTTGCATTACATTGATGTTGAGTGAACCTTATGATGTACATTCTATTACATCTTTTCTTTGAGAGAGTTGAGAGTTCACTTATATACATAATCTCACATGATTGGAGAGTGTTCTTTGATAGATTGACATGTTTCGAATTTGTTGGATAGGTTGTGTTATTGATGCTAAGGTTGTGTGCATAGTTTTGATCATGATCATGAGTATTGGTTTTGAAAAGTTTTTGAGGCCTATATAGTTCACAATGCTAGAGTCTATTGTTTATGTTTTGGTATTGTTCGGGACGAACAATGTTTAAGTTTGGGGGATTTGATACAGGTGAAATTTACCTTGTTTTCATAGCCAAAAAGAGTCGATTTTGTGCCTCGATTTTATAGTATTGTCTATGTTTTATATGGTTTTTAGTATATGGGACAATATTATGCTTGTAGGTGTTTTCTGTGTTTTCAGGCATAAATTGATGATAAATCGAGGATAAAACCCCGAGACGATAAAAGGCGTGAAGATCGAAGCTGAAAATCAAGATTTGAGTTCGAGTGAAGGCCTCTCGATCGACCTCTCGATCGAGAGAGGTGTCGAGAGGTGTCTTCTGTTGTAGCTATCGATCGAGAGCAAAGATTGTACCCTCTCGATCGACCTCTCGATCGAGAGGTCTGTCGAGAGGTGTCCAGCCGGGAATTTTCTCCTTTAATAATTAGACTCCTTTTTGGTTTAGGCTTTCCTTATGTAAATTTCCCCTATATATACTCCTAGTCTAGCATTGTAAACCCTAACACCTTATTATTTTACATACTTTCTAGCACACTTTTACTTTAGAGTTTTGTATTCAACATTGGAGCTTTTCAAGTTTATTCAAGATTCAAGTTTCGAAGTTCTTCGTGTTCAAGATTCAATTCCAAGTTTTTCTTACTCTTACTTTTTAATTATGTTCTTTCAATCTTTTGTGTTCATGTCTACTTTAATTATGTCTAGCTAAATTCCTTAGTTGATTTTAGGGATTGAATGCCTAATTGAATTTATGTAAGTGTTTTTGTTTACAATTAGCCTTCCAATCTAGATGCATGTTTCATGGTGCTTATTCTCATGCATAGTTAATTGGCCATTAATTGTGTATGCATAGTTATGTGTTTATGCCTTAATTGGATATTGCATAATAGATCTCATGAAAGCATGATATAATAGTTTGATTTTCTTGATTGATAATTGAATTGTTATATGTTCATATATAATTGATTTGGTGTCTTAGTTGAACCTAGTTGATTATATTATTGGTACTTGTTCTATTTTGAACTTGATTCGATTCTTACAATTCGAAAGAATATTAGGATCTCGTTGTGTGACTACTTGCATTGCTTTAATTAGGGTGTAAGTTATTTTTGCATGTATCACATTTAGATTGGATTAAAGTGGTTAATTGTATTCATTAATTATTTGCATATGTTTGATTAGGTAGGCTTCCCTAGAATCAACACTTTTCCTTAATTGTTCACTTTCCTTATTTACTTAATTGCTTGTGCCTTAAGTTGTTTTATTTGACTACTTATTTCTTTACTTGCTTATTTCCTTATATGATTACTTGAGTTCTTGTTATTATTTGCCTAGTATAAATACCACATTCACTAAACCCTTAAAAGCCTAGACATCACATTAGTTCTTGAGTAGAGGTATTGTGTGCGTTTTCGGTTTATCAGTCCCTGTGGATACGATACTCGTGCTTCATTATATTACACCTATTTTGTGTGGTAGAAATAGTGCGATCATTAACCCGTTTTGGAATGCCACCACACAGGTTATAATATAATCAATTCTTAGCCGTTATATGGGCTTACAATTTTACAAAGTAGGTTTTTCCAACTGGTGGAGTGAACCTGTTGTGAATCTCACGACACAAGTTATAATATAGTTCATTCTAACCTGAGATATGCGATTCATTGTTTTATACCATAGTTACACATGTGCATTTGATAATCAGTGTTCTACAAAAGCTTTACAATACATGGATCTGCTCCTGGAGCTATACAAAAAACTGCACACGCGTCGGTTTTATTTTACAAACGCATCATTCTAACTGTCCCAAAAAAAATTGTATAAATATACCAAAACATCAAATTAAAATTGTTTTTTTCATTTTCCCAGCTTCATTGATTCAACAACCATATTATCCACCAGATCCTTGACTGACACGGGGTCTGTGCTGTTGTAGAAGATGGATCGTGCAATGTGATCACGGTAGGCCTTCGATTCTTCATTGTTGCGCAGGGTGTAAGGTGATTCTGCCCCTCTTGCTACAAGCTTTTCAGCATACCTTAGGCAGTACAGGGCAATATCGGCCTTGTTCTTCATAACTCTCCATGCTTCACTTTCTTCAGTCGGAGGAGCAATGGTAATTTCCCACTGGCAGTATTGAGGGACTCTTATATTACGTTTCTGGAAACATCCTATCTCCTTCATCAGTTGTGGCACTAGGCGTGCCATGGGTATAAAAGTATTCAGCCTATGCCAGACGTCACCATGCTGGGAATCTGATGATCTAGGATCATGGATTATCAACTGTTGTTTGGAGATGTTTATTTCCACCGTTGCCCAATCCTCGTCGAAGTTGCAGACAGCCACAATCTAGCATTGTGTAATTAAGAATTTGTTAAAATTCTTAATTATACTGGTTAGATTTCAGAAGTGAGAATTTAATACATTCTAACCTACATACCTTTTCCAATTCTGTCCAATCCCTAATGTGATCCCCCCATGGTGGGTAAGTTCCATTAGCAAAAGCAACCAGCTTTTCCATGTCTTCCTCTGGTACGACCTCTTCTATGCTGGGGTCAAATTTATCATAATTGAAACCTCCTTTTGCCATCTTGTGCTCATTGTGCATTTCATCAAATATCCTTTCTACCTCGCACTAAAACAATCATGATACAAATGATTGTTTTATGAAGTTAGAAAATCACTAATTTATAACTGGAGGTTTAATCAATTATAACAAGATTCATATATACTTACCATGAAGAAGCAACAGGTAATCCCTACATTGCTGTCTAGATGGGTGAAACCAACTAGGTTAGGATTGGATGTCAGAACCCCGAGGTAAGAATTTACATACTCCTCCATTAGTTGTCTCTTTTCCTGTTTAATAGCACGAAAGAATTCTTTTCCCACGTCATCTGGCAAGCCTACGTTACGACTATTTAACAAAGAATGTTAGAATTTAGTATATTCTTTTGGTGATGTGTACGTGTGAGGTGTACGACCCATAATAATCGTAAATTTATTTGACACTTACGTTGCTTTCCCTCTTTGCATAAACAATTTGAAGTCATCCGCTTTTGGTCGCTTGTCCTCTCTCAAGAATGGGCTTCGAACTGCCCTAGAGGGAAAAATCAACCTTACCGGACGTACGGTAGGCGGTTCTCTTGGGACATCGTTCAAATTTCCAATCTTTGTTAAGAGTGGAAGGCTATCAAACACACGATTGATCTGACTGTCCGAGAAGTCAGCATCGAAATCGTCGAGGCCCTTTTTGGAACAAAATACATTCAAAGTTTGGTCATACGTAATAATTTATAAATGTGTAAAAAACTATTTAAGATTTCACTAATTCTAACATATTTCACCAATTTCTAACCATCAGCTGCTATGGTTCTAAACTTTTAAGGTGGTCTTATATGTATTTGAGGTAATTCTGCTGACCCTAACATTTTCAAATTTTGGACACACGTTAGAATTTATAAATGGGCAACTAGTTGTGTAAGATTACAGTAATTTCTACCATACTTCACCAAGTTCTAACCTTCAGTTATTATGGCTCTAAACTTTTAAGTTTTACCTATAACGATGGTTATGGTTACAAAGGTTGTTCATATATTTTAGAAGTTGAAAGCTCTAAATTTAGATTAGAGCTTTTATGTAATGTTTATGTTGCCCATCACCGGTGCGAACGGTTAGAAGTCATACTTCGCCCCATTAGCGCACCACAACTCAAACGATGGGATTTAAAGGTAAAACTTTTTTACATTGGAGCCATAAAAAAGTTTTACCTTTTTTACAGCTCGGTACGAAGTAGAATCTTTCTAACTGTTCGCTCATCGGATTTTTAAACAACCAACATAAATATTTCAAATATTGTTCAATGGTAAACATTACAACTGAAAGAAACTAATGAAATACTAGGTCCAAATTCAACAAACTTTAAAAAAAAAAATAAAAGGTAATGAAAATTCGGAGTTTTTCCAACCGATGAAAAGAAATTCAAATTTTTTTTACCTCACCCCTATCTGTCGGGGTTGCCATCTTTGATTCAGTTGTTGGTTCTGTCGGTGCTGCAAGCGGTGTTGATTGTGGTGCTTCCATGGCTACTGATGCCATTGGTGCTGCCACTGCTGCTGCTGTCGTTGCTGCTGGTGCTGCCCCTGTTGCTGCCATTGCTGCTGTTGGTGTTGCTGCCGCTGCCATTGTTGCTGCTGTTGGTGCCATTCCCCCCACTGCCGCTGCCATTTCCCCCATTACTCTTGCTGTTGGTGCCATTTCTGTTGTTCCTTGCCCTACTGGCCTTGATGTTGCTGGATGTGGTGGTGGTGGTGGTGCTGCTGCTGCTACAAAGGTGGAATTCTGACTCAACTGCACCAACTCTTCCGGTTGAGAGGAATCAAAATTCAAACCCAAGGAGAAGGAAGGATTACCCGGAGAAGCCACTGCGCCTGCTGGAATTTTGGTGCTTTCCTCGACGGCAAGAACAGTCGTTTTTGCTGGAGTACTAACCACCGTCATATGTGCTCTAGCTGGCTCAAGGGGCGTAGATGGCACGGTATTCAGAGTGTCTGCTAGATGATCAACAGTGTCAAGCGTGGCAGTTACGTCGCCGATGCAACTGTAAGTGTTTTCTACTCCCAATTTATCTAGCAGATACCTTGCCACCTTCTCAGCCACATCCTCAACCAGTTTTTTGTGCCACCCAGCCAACATGGGCTCAATTGACTTCTGCCGGTATTCCTCTAGCATTGCTTTCAGTGCAGTTTGGCTCTTCGTAACTGCAGCTTCAGCAGCAGCATCGATCATGGCGGTTGTGATTATTCCAGTTCCGCTTCCACCTTCCCCTTCCTCTTCACCCCCTTCGTCTTCCACCTTTCCCTTCTTTTTCATCGAGTCCGTTTGGTCGTATTTGAAAGCAAATGGATAGGGCGCTTCATCGGCCTCTAATGATTTCCAGAAGGGTTGAACCTTCTCACCACGGTGAGGCTTCAGCATCCTCACCACCCTCTTTTGCAAGTTTGAAAAATTGAAGTTCAGTCAGAAATTTGAACTTTCTTACTAAAGCATACATATAATGAAGTTAGAAAACATTTATATTCAAGATAGGATTGTAAGAAAACATATAAATAAGTTACAAAGCATTTACATTTTTTTTTTTCAGACCCAAACAATGGGTCTTGTCAGAAAACATATATATTCTAATTTTTCCATATGTTATTGACAAATAACAATTAACCTATAAATTATAATCGGTTAATTAACTAGTAAGAAAACATGCAGTCCAGTAAGAAATTAGATGTTTCTTACTAAAGCTTAAAAGGCTTGTAAGAAAACATCTATTTGAAAGAGTGTGTTGTAACAAAACATCTATTTGAAAGAGAAACAAATATATACATAAGTATTTTCTCAGTCAATAACAGTAAGAATTCATATAAATACTAACCTTCTTAATCTGCTTATCAGAAGGCCATCCCTTGCTGGTGGTATAAGAATACTGCATGAACCTCGGGATTTGCCTTTCATCTTTTTTCAAACCGATAATCTCCCCGAACGCGGGGAGGGCCTCGAATATCCAAGCTTACACACAGTAAACATTATATTTTATCAGTCAATAAAAGACTTATGGAATCATCTTTTATAACATAAATGCATTAAATACAAATTTCTTACAGAGAAAGCAACAGTGTTGCCTTTGAGGGTGATGTTCAGCGTTCCTTCTTTCTTTGGCTTGCTGGTGATCCCCTTGATTGTATCAAGCAAAACCTGGTAAGAATAGCTTCCCCAAGGGAAGTTTTCCCACTCCTCTTCATTCTCCAGCAGCACCCACATCCATGTTGGTATTTTTATCTTGCATTCATCTACCCCCAGAGCAAACCCCAAGCATAAAAGCAATTTACACAGCTTCACTGTGTCGTCTGCCGTTGCCTTCACAGCCACCCCATTGACATTGAAAGTTTTGCTGGTGCAAGCATTTTTAAGATTGGATAAAGTTATGTTCGGATTTTCACCGAACAATCTTGAGAAGGTTGAATTGGGGGGGATCTCGTGGGTCGTGTAAGGGTTGAACTCTGCCGGACCAACTTTCAATCCGCTGACCAAGGCATATTCCTCTCTCGAGAATCTCATAACACGGTTCCCAATCTTGAAGTAAAGAGCTGTTGGGTCGATCATGGGGTCAGGGATGACTTGATGGCTCAAACGTACCCCAGCATGGTCCCCGTCCGTGTTGTAGTGTTATCAAGCCTCGTAAACTCTCCCATGCAAGAGTATCTCACTCTGTCAGCTTGGGGGTGTGTCAGACCTTTCAGCAGATCGTTTACTTCACCACTTAATCCTTCGTATCTTCCCGGTATGATTTTTTTGGTTTGTTTTAAAAGCCAAAGCCTCACAAATTTCCATTCGACCTGTAAGCATTGTTTAATTTCTTATCAGATTAACAGAACTTTTTAAATAATTCTAACTGAAAATAAAATAACAAACTGAAAACACAAGATAAATTATACAATTTCTAACTGCTCAGACCAAGAAATGTATAATTTCTCACCACTAAACAACAATATTAGAACAGATTTCTACCAATAAAGAGTGATGGATACTATCTAGTATCTTATATTTAAATTAACAATATCAACATATTATAACACATTTACCAATAATGTAATTTTTAAAGATCAAACAACACATTTTTCATTGTACCAGTCAGTAATGTGTAATTTCTTATCAGATTAACAGAATACTTTGAAATATTCTCTCTTAACATAACAATTCTAGCTTAACACACATAATAAATTAACATGAGGTCATTAGAATATCAAACACAACATAAACGATGATAAAAAATAATACAATTTCTAACTGCATTGTTCAATAACTGTATAATTTCTCACCTTTACACAACATTGTAACTTCAGTTCATAAAAAACAAGATATTTTGATATACTAAAGAGTGATGTAGAGTATCTAATATCTTATATTTTTAATAACAATATGAACATATAATAACATATTTAACCAAATAATGTGATTTTTACAGAACAAACCACACATTTTTCCAGTGGACCTATAAGTAATGTTTTATTTATTAGCAGATTAACAGAAGAATTGAAAATTTCTCACTTAATATAACAATTCTAACTTAAAACACTAACTAAATTCAAATGATGTCATCAGAATATCTAACACAGTATAAACGATGCTATGAAACGATCCAATTTCTAACTGTTAAGTTCAATAACTGTATAAATTCTAACCAGTTCACAACAGAATTCATCATTTATACATGCGAATGTTTAATCTAACTGTATATTCCAATAACTGTATAAATTCTAACCAGTTCACAACAGAATTCATCATTTATACATGCGAATGTTTAATTTCTAACTGTATATTCCAATAACTGTATAAAACGTTGAAATTCTTAATTTCTAACCTAATGCAACATAGATCTGGAAAATTCCACTTCAAAAATATAATTTCTAACCTAATGCAACATAGATCTGGAAAATTCCAATTCAAACACATAATTTCATAATTTTCCCACCATATTCACATTTCGAATCTTGAAATTTCAAATAACAATTTGTCCAATAAATTTTCAATACTCGAAATGTACCTCTCCATCAGTGAATGGGAGGCCTGAGGGCTGATTTTCTTCAGTCGGTTCCGCCGGAGCAGTGCTATCGGAATCTTCTCCGGCATCCTCGACAACCGGAATCTGGTCTGCAACCTCTCGGGTTTTCTTCTTCTTCTTCGTTTTCGGCGGTGTAGGCGGTATCTCCTCGATCTTCGAATCGTCCGGTTGGACAGCCGGACGTTTCTCGGCAGCCCTCTTCCGTTTCGCGCTGCTGCGTGTTCGGTTCGTCATTGTGTGCTTCTATTTTCCGGCTACTATTTTCGGTGGACAATGAACGGGACAAGAAATGGGCTACCGTACAGAGACGGAGAAGAAGAGAGAGGGAGAGAAACGGGGCAGATGAAAGGGGGTAGATGAAATGGGGAGGTTGAGTGCAGGTTTTGCCAAAATAAATGCTCTGCTGTAAAGAGACGAAGAAGAAGAGAGAGGGAGAGAAACGGGCGAGCGAGATTCGGAGTGGGGGAAGGTTAGTGGGGGAGTGTGCAGAATTAATTCTGACACCATGCAGAAGGTTAGAAGGGCAAAATTGGTAGGATTTAACAAAATTGGCCAATATTTGGTTTTCCTTATAATGTGGCCAAATTTTAGTATTTACTAACACTATAAGACACTATAATTTTTGCCCCTAAATCTAATCTAGAAAGCAAAGAAATAATCTAAACTAATTAATCCAAAGAAATTAAATAAAAGCAATTAAACTACCTAGGCAAAAATCATAGAGAAAACAATAACGAAAGCAATGAAGCAAACAAATTAAATCTAAATATCTTGAAAACGAAGAAACAAAAACTTTTAAAACGAAAGAACAAAAACTTTGAGAAACGAATCTAAACTACGAACTCAAGAACGAACAAAAGAATTAAATGAAGAACTAAGAAATTAAAACTAAGAAACTAACGCAATTAATTAAACGAAAGGAAAGCAATAAATAACTTACGAATTAAAAGCAGAAACGAGAGAACAGGAACAAACGAAAATTTCTTGAATAAACCGAAGAATCTGATACGGAACAAATCGAAAGCAATAAAAACTAAAGCTAGAGTATCGAAACTGAAAACTAAGAATAAAGGTGTCTTGTTTTCATGCCCTAATGGTGTTGGATCCGTGAAGATCTTTCGGATGTTAATCAATTAAACAAACACATATCATGCAATTTCCTAGATCCTAAAGTGGAAACAGATCCAGATTGCATACCTTGTCGGGGCAGATCCAGCCGGTATAATGATATTTGGTGAAGTATTCCACGCACTAGATTTCTGCACACGAGATCTAGCTCTTCTCGTAAACCTCGAGATCTTCTAGAGTATTCCCGAGCACAGAGAAGAATTCCGGATGGACGGAAATCTTTCTTCTCCCCTTCCCCGTAAAACCCTAGCCGCCACCTTTCGTATGTGAACCGATAAATGTCCGTGTGCGGAATCCCTAATCACCATCTATATATATAGAGGCAGATTAGGGTTAGGGTTTCTCTTACTGGGGCCAGGCCTGCTTCTGTTGGGCTACACTAGGGATCTTAAGGAGGATATGGACTGGGCCTCCCAATATAATTAATAATCCAAGTATTCTCTGGGCCCGAATACTTTACTTAATTATATAAATATTATTTCACTCCACTATAGAAATAATATTGCACTGCCGTCCATCTCCCAAATTATTACGCACCGGGCTCCTTTTTGGATTATATTATTTCCCGTGTTAAAGATATCGCATGTCCATTAATTAATTAAGCTTACTGATAGCTCTATTAATTAATATCTCATTCCGAGAGTAGTACCCGCTCGACCTTATTATTATATCGGAACTTAATCCACCTGCAGGGTTTAATATAATAATCTTTGGAGCGCCTCAAGGGGACATCATCAACTCGGACTCAGCCGAGACACGATTTCTAGCATTAATATTAATTATCATATTTATAATATCATTACCCAAGATATCGAGATGCTTTGAGTTGCAATAACTCTCACTCATTGATAAATCAAAGTAATAATTATCATAAATATATAATTCAATATTATATGACAAGAATTAAGAAATAATAATCGTCTGAGATCTTTGATCCTTTTATTAAATCAGTACAAAAGGATTTATCTCACCGCGATCCTGTTCAATGCAACTGGATGCATTAGTATAAGCTACTTAGCCAAGATCAACTAATATCAAGCATTATACTACAACCTTAACAAGTAATTTGTCCATGATTACTTAGGTTGCGAACACTATTTAAGTATATAAGAAAGTGATAATATGATCTTCCGTGTGAGCCCACACCATATTATCTATAATATATACTACAGGACGATATTTTGCATAACCATAACACGAATAAATATGCAAAAACATATGACATTATTTATTTCATAAAACAGGAAGAAGTACTATATAACACAGCATAAAAAGTATGCTTTTAAGTATATAATCCCAACAATCTCCCACTTATACTCAAAAGCATGCTTTCAAGTATACTACTACACTAAATATCTCTCCCACTTATACTCAAAGCAGTGCTGTCATGCAACGAATACCCATGCTTCCAACATGCCTTTCGAACACCTTGATAGACAAGGCCTTCGTGAAAGGATCAGCCAGGTTATCCTCCGAAGCAATCTTTGACACCACGACCTCTCCTCTTTTCACATACTCTCGTATGAGGTGGTACTTCCTTTCAATGTGTTTACTGGCCTTATGGGTTCGTGGTTCCTTTGAATTTGCCACTGCACCAGAGTTGTCACAATAAATTGTGAACGTCTGAGGCAAATTCGGAATCACATCCAAATCCAACAAGAAGTTCCGGAGCCATACAGCCTCTTTGGCTGCTTCCGAGGCTGCCACATACTCAGCCTCCATTGTGGAGTCAGCAATGCATTTCTGCTTTACGCTCCTCCAATATATGGCTCCACCTCCCAGTGTAAAAACACATCCTGAGGTAGACTTTCGAGAATCCCTATCTGAGTGGAAATCAGAATCAGTGTATACCAGAGGATGTAGACTGTCAGACTGAAAGACCAACATATAATTCCTAGTCCTTCTCAGGTACTTGATTATATTCTTTACAGCAGTCCAGTGTCCTCTTCCTGGGTTAGACTGATATCTGGCAACCATGCCCACAGCATAACAGATATCCGGTCTAGTGCAAAGCATAGCATACATGAGGCTTCCAACTGCCGAAGCATACGGAACTCCTTTCATGTCATCTATCTCAGCTTGTGTCTTCCGACACATATCCTTCGATAGATGGATTCCACTCTGGAGAGGGAGAGATCCTCTCTTGGAATTCTCCATGCTAAAGCGCTTTGCAACCGTATCTATATAGGTTGCTTGGGAAAGACACAGCATTCTCTTCTTACGATCTCTAAAGATCTTGATCCCAAGAATGTGTCCTGCTTCTCCCAAATCCTTCATCTTGAATTGTCTGGACAGCCACATCCGTACGTCCGATAACATATCTACGTTGTTGCCAATCAATAGAATGTCATCCACATACAGTACTAGAAACACCAAGTCGTTTCCTTCACACTTCTTATAAACACAACTCTCATATACACACTGCGTGAATCCATATGACTGGATTACTTCGTCAAACCGTGTGTTCCAAGACCTAGAAGCTTGCTTAAGTCCATAAATGGATCGCTTAAGCCTGCACGCAAGATGCTCACTTCCTTCGGCATTATAACCCTCTGGTTGGCGCATGTAGATGGGTTTATCAAGACTACCATTAAGGAAAGCAGTCTTGACATCCATCTGCCAAATCTCCAGATCCATATGGGCCACAATGGCCAAGAGAATCCGGATCGACTTAAGCATGACGACAGGCGAGAAGGTTTCATCATAATCGATACCCTCTTTCTGAGTGAAACCTTTTGCCACAAGTCTAGCTTTGAAAGTTTCAATCTTTCCGTCAGGTCCTCTCTTACGTTTGTAGACCCACTTACACCCGATGGGTTTAACCCCTTCAGGAAGTTCTACAACGTCATACACATCGTTCTCATGCATGGATTCGATTTCCGAATCCATTGCAACTTGCCAAAGCTGTGCATCTTTGTCTTGGATTGCCTCTTTGTATGTCCAGGGGTCTGAGTCATCTTCACCTGGTAAGTTGTCCGAAGACTCTCCCAAACACAACCATCTTTCAGGTTGGATGATGACCCTCCCACTGCGACGAGGCATATTCTGAGGTTGTGTACTAGTGTCAACACGTGGTGCAGTTGATGGTGCTGCATCTAGTACGGGTGGTTCAGGCGGGTTTGTATCCCTCATCTCTTCTAGGATGACCTCACTCATGGGTTTGTGATTGTTCATATATTCTTCTTCCAAGAAATGAGCATTGGTGCTGACAATGATCTTTTGGTCCCTTGGACTATAGAACAATCCACGTCTCGTACCCTTGGGGTACCCTATGAACAGCCGTAATTCAGTTCTCGACTCCAACTTATCAGCATCCTTGCGCAACACATGTGCAGGACAACCCCAGATCCGAATGTGTTCAAGGTTAGCCTTTCGGCCTGACCACAACTCCAAGGGTGTTTTGGGTACTGATTTGGAGGGAACTAAGTTTAGAATATATGCCGCTGTTTCTAAGGCATAGCCCCAAAACGAAGTAGGTAGCTCAGAATAGCTCATCATCGACCGAATCATGTTCAGTAGGATTCGGTTCCTGCGTTCTGCCACACCATTCTGCTGTGGTGTTCCTGGCGCAGTAAGCTGGGACGTAATCCCGGTTTGTGACATGTATTCCAAGAATTCAGCGCTAAGGTACTCTCCACCTCGATCAGATCGAATGGATTTGATGGATTTATTATGCTGATTCTCAACTTCTGCCTTAAATGCTTTGAATTTATCAAAGGATTCAGACTTCCGTTTCATCAGATAAACGTGTCCAAATCGTGAGTGATCATCAATAAAAGTGATGAAATACTCAAAACCACCTTTAGCCTGAATAGACATTGGACCACACACATCTGTATGAATCAAGTCCAACACATTCTCTGATCTGTTGCCCTTGGATTTGAATATCCTTTTCGTCATTTTACCCTCTAAGCAGGATTCGCAAGTTGGTATCGGTCCTATTTGGAGTTTATCCAAGGGACCGTCTTTCACCAACCTTTGAATTCGCTTGAGGTTAATATGACCAAGCCTCAGATGCCAGAGAAGTGTTTGATTCACATCTGAAGAAACTTTACGTTTCTTTGAACACGATGATGTGCTGTAAATAGCAGGTACAGTACAGTTAATGGTATAGAGATTGTTAGACATAATACCCGAACAAATGACCTCATTGTTACGAAAAATAGTAACGTCATTCAAACTGAAAGTAATCGAATATCCATCCAAATACAATTTGGAAACCGAAATAAGGTTCCTTTTAAAACCAGGTACTAACAAAACGTCTCTCAAAACCAGTGTTTTATCCAAAAACGGTAAACTGACAACTCCCACTGCAGAAACCGCCACGTGCGTAGCATTCCCCATGGTGACGGTGATCTCCCTTGCATTAAGTCTTCGGGTTTGTGAGAACCCCTGCAAGTCAAAACATACATGATCAGTGGCTCCCGTATCTACAACCCAAGTATGTGTAGAACGAGCCGCTAAACAAGCTTCGACTACTAATGCACAAGATTTACCTTTAGGATTGCCTCTTAACTGAGGACAAACCGCCTTGTAATGTCCCTTCTCTCCACAACGGTAACACTTCCCCTTAGGCTTCTTTATCCCTCCCTGAGGTCCTCCCACTCTTTGACTTGCTCGATTTTGAGTATGGCCAACCTGTTTCTTCTTCTTCTTAATTCTGCCTTTCGGCTTAGAAGGTTCAGAAACAGTGGTCACATGTATCTGAGGTTCAACCCGAAGAACTTCCTCAGCTTGCACAAGCTCATTGAGTAATTCGGATAACGTGTAAAACTTTTGATTCATGTTGTAGTTCATCCGAAACTGATCAAAGGATCTGGGGAGAGACTCAATAATAATATCGACCTGGGTTTCCCCATCGATCTCAGCACCAAGGACCTCAAGTTCATTAAGATGACTGATCATCTTTAGAACATGTTCCTTAACAGAATCACCATTCCCCATGCGCATAGTCATAATAGCTTTCATGGCTTTCTGACGCGCTTGGCGACCATGGTGCCCGAACATTTCCGTAAGGCTATAGATCATATCAGCTGCAGTTCGGACATGTTGATGTTGATGCTGCAAAATGCTTGACATAGAAGCCAGTATATAGCATTTTGCCATCTCATCAGCCCTTTTCCAGCTGGTATAAGCCTCACGCTGTTCTGGCGTGGATTCATCAGTAGGTTCAGGGGGGCAAGCCTGAATGAGGACATATTTGTGTCCGTCAGCAGTAAGAACAATATCGAAGTTTCTTTTCCAATCAATATAATTGGAACCCTCGAGTTTATTCTCTTTGAGAATTGTAGCAAGCGGATTAAGAGACATAGTGAAGCTGAAATAAATAAATAAATAAACATCACATAACAGTCATATAAAATTTTGAAGCAGATTATATTGATGAGCCTTGAAACAATATAAAGAGCATCCCCCAACACCTCAAGTTGTTACATATAAGCCACTATAGGTGGACAGTACATATAATACCTTAAGTAGATCTTAAAATCATTAACTTATTATCCAATCAACCTTAGCCTTCTGATTGATAAGTTAATAGTTGGTCCTCCTAGCCATGCAAAAATAATTAATTACCTTTCCTATAGGGAAATAAAAAATTAAGTCGCATCTAAGTGAATACCGTAATTTAATATTTCCAAAAATGATTTATATAAAGAGTAACTCTACCATAAGGAGCAGTTACCTAAATAAAACATTTTTCTAATATTATCAATTTGATTTAACCAATGAATACCATAATTAGTGTCTCCTATAGGGAGGAAGACTCATTGTCAACGCGAGCACTAATTAATTCATTTAAAATCAAATTATCTTATATGAAGTCTAAACCAATGAAATCCATAATCAGCATCTCCAATAGGGAGGAAGACTCATCGTCAACGCGAATGCTAATTACTTCATTATTTAAAACCAATTATGGAGGCTAGAATTATCATAGTTTTTCGAACTAAATCGAAAAATAATGATAATTTTCTCACACTTAGTAATTTTTATCAAGGTTTTTACCATTTTCAAGCATAGCACATAAACAATTATCGCGAATAATTAAACAACATGCCATCCATCACATCGAAATAAAATAACCATGGAAATAAAATAAATTATCCAATCATCATGGTCTTCATTTATCTTCGAACGAGCTTGAAAATCTTGATTCTTCAAGTAACGGGCTGATCTTCACGAGAAAACGGGCCCATTAATTGGCCCGTAGGGTTTCGGCCCGTTAGGGTTTGGAGAGAACCCTAACCGCAAACCCTAGCCACCAAAACTGCCGCTGCCGTCGCCTCTACTGCTGCTGCCGCCGAGCCGCCGCTGCATGGAGCCGGGGGGGACCTAGTTGGAGGTCTCCCACTGGACGCCACCACCGTCGGTCGCTGGAAAGACGAGGAGCAGCAGCAAAAACGCCACCGCCGCCGCTGCACAGTTGCTGCGCGACAGCCGCGAAAGCAGCAGCTGCCGCCGCCTTTCCCCCGCCTTCCACGCCGCCGTCTAACGCCAGGGAGTCGCCGGCGTTCAGGGAGAACGCCGGCCAGTAGCTGTGCGCGAGCAGCAGTCTCCGCGAGTCGCTAGGGTTGCGAGAACCCTAGCTTGCGCTGCCGCCGGGCAGCAGCGTCTCCGCCGCCGCCGATGCGCTGTGCTGCCGCTGCTCCCTCCTCCGATCTGCTCCCGTCGTCGAGGGGGTCGAGCAGTGGCTCCCACCGGCGAGGCCGAGCAGCAACAGCCGCGTAGGGCAGAACCCTAGCGAGTTGCGCCCGCCGCCGTTGAGCCGCCGCCTCCGCCTCGATTTCCGACGTGTTCTTCGACACCTCTCCTCCGGAATTGATCGGTTACATAGATAGGAATTTTACATCGAATTTACATGGAAAAACGAAAAATAAAACCTAATCTAACACGATCAACCCTCGTGTTTTACAAACGTGGCCACAAACAGACCGATTTTAATACATAATTAAAACCGAAAAACATTCATATTAACCATGACAATTGGATCTCTGCAAACACACAAAATTCGCATCCAATACAATAATATGAAACATATATTTTGATTAATCAATTAACAGAGCCGAGCCTGGCTCTGATACCAATTGTTGGATCCGTGAAGATCGCTCGGATGTTAATCAATTAAACAAACACATATCATGCAATTTCCTAGATCCTAAAGCGGAAACAGATCTAGATTGCATACCTTGTCGGGGCAGATCCAGCCGGTATAATGATATTTGGTGAAGTATTCCACGCACTAGATCTCTGCACACGAGATCTAGCTCTTCTCGTAAACCTCGAGATCTTCTAGAGTATTCCCGAGCACAGAGAAGAATTCCGGATGGACGGAAATCTTTCTTCTCCCCTTCCCCGTAAAACCCTAGCCGCCACCTTTCGTATGTGAAACGATAAATGTCCGTGTGCGGAATCCCTAATCACCATCTATATATATAGAGGCAGATTAGGGTTAGGGTTTCTCTTACTGGGCCAGGCCTGCTTCTGTTGGGCTACACTAGGGATCTTAAGATATGGACTGGACCTCCCAATATAATTAATAATCCAAGTATTCTCTGGGCCCGAATACTTTACTTAATTATATAAATATTATTTCACTCCACTATAGAAATAATATTGCACTGCCGTCCATCTCCCAAATTATTACGCACCGGGCTCCTTTTTGGATTATATTATTTCCCGTGTTAAAGATATCGCATGTCCATTAATTAATTAAGCTTACTGATAGCTCTATTAATTAATATCTCATTCCGAGAGTAGTACCCGCTCGACCTTATTATTATATCGGAACTTAATCCACCTGCAGGGTTTAATATAATAATCTTTGGAGCGCCTCAAGGGGACATCAACAACTCGGACTCAGCCGAGACACGATTTCTAGCATTAATATTAATTATCATATTTATAATATCATTACCCAAGATATCGAGATGCTTTGAGTTGCAGTAACTCTCACTCATTGATAAATCAAAGTAATAATTATCATAAATATATAATTCAATATTATATGACAAGAATTAAGAAATAATAATCGTCTGAGATCTTTGATCCTTTTATTAAATCAGTACAAAAGGATTTATCTCACCGCGATCCTGTTCAATGCAACTGGATGCATTAGTATAAGCTACTTAGCCAAGATCAGCTAATATCAAGCATTATACTACAACCTTAACAAGTAATTTGTCCATGATTACTTAGGTTGCGAACACTATTTAAGTATATAAGAAAGTGATAATATGATCTTCCGTGTGAGCCCACACCATATTATCTATAATATATACTACAGGACGATATTTTGCATAACCATAACACGAATAAATATGCAAAAACATATGACATTATTTATTTCATAAAACAGGAAGAAGTACTATATAACACAGCATAAAAAGTATGCTTTTCAGTATATAATCCCAACAAATGGCACATATATATATATATATAACAAGGTAGAGTTTGATTTAAACAAGGAAATATAAAATATATTTGTCAGACGACACGAGCGAGCGCTCGCCAAGAAGCGAGCGAGCGCTCTGCTGGAACTCAAAGCGAGCGAGCGCTTCGTCCATTGAAAGCGAGCACTCCAGGTCGACTACGTCTTTTCCTTCTTGAACTTGATAGCGAGCGAGCGCTCGCCTATGTACGAGCGAGCGCTCCACCTCTCTTACGCAATTTCTCCATTTTGGCTCCTTTTTCACTCCTTTAATTCGTTCTTTCTCTTTCTCTCGACTTTCGTGATTCCTAGTAATCAAAACACTCCAAATACCCATATCATAGCAACAAAAACACAAAACGACACAAAAACGACACAAATACGAATAACAAATAACGACTAAAACCTAACTAAATGACACTAAACAAATCCCCCACACTTAGACCTTTGCTTGTCCTCAAGCAACATAATCACACAACTCAGACCCAATTTAAACAATCCAAATCATAGAACATTTAATCACCGGAATCGACAAGCAACGAACGAAGTCACCTTAATCCCAAGTTACGAACAATCAAACATCAATGAACTATGTGACTTATAAATCAATCCAAGTATGAGGATCCAATCAACGATATACAGACATCTCACAAATATCCAAAATTGTTACAAACTTAGACGTCTAGCCTACTTCCCCTTTTATCAATCAACACACATACTTGATCGTATTAGCATATAATTCGTTAGGTTTTCCCATCGATGGTTCACATCGAGTATCCTAACGCGGTTTCCCGTACTCATTATTCTATGATTAAGCGGAGTAGAATGCCCACAAACAATTCATAACTCAACATTTTTTTTTTTAATATCACAAACGAGTATCATCTAGGATATAGCTTCGTGAAATATAATCATTCAAGGGTTCCTCGAAGCCTTTTCACGTGGTTTCCCATGCTCATTACTCTAGTATTTTCATACATAACAAGTAAGAGGAGCAGAATCCTATCAACTCAATGATTCACAAATAAGCACAACTCAACAGGTTTTTTTTTTTTTTTTTTTTTTTTTTTTTTTTTTTTTTTACACATTGGGGAAATAAACTAAAATTCCAAAATTGCAACAATCAAGATTTCTCACTCATAATCCAAATCATCAACCATCACCTCACAACTCAATTTGATCATGCCCCACAGTTCATCAAATCATAATCGTTCACAACTCAAGATTAAACCATTCTAATTCAAGCTATCAATTCCAACAATTAAATACTCCATCATCAAATCATTTAAATCAATCCAAAGTCACATGCTTATAAGCTCGAATACAAACAAATTTCTAAGTGGGGAAAAACAAAGACACAAAAATCAACTAACATATCAAAAGTGATAATTTCACAACCCACCCCCCCCCCCCCCCCCCCCCCCCACACACACACACACACACACACACACACTCACACTCACTTAAAATCATGCAATGTCCCATTGCAAGAAAATAAACAAGAAGGGAACAAGAGAACTTATCGCTTTTGACGACCACACTCGGCACAAAAATCGAAACCTTGATCGATCCCAAAACTTGCAACCTACAAGACAAAAACAAAAATACCAAACAAGCATAGTATCTCCTAAAATGACAAATACAACAAAAAAAAAAAAACAAAAATAACAAATAAGCTATCATGGGTGAAAGTTACGAGGATCATTTGGATCATTAGGATCCTGAGGAGGCTGAGAAGAAGAAGAAGGAGGGGGATGAAAATCAGTATACCTGGAAAGGTGACGCTCGATGTCATAGACACGATTCTCTACTCCCTGCACTCGTGTCCCCATGGTCCGCATCTCAAGTCCCATGCTTCCCATTTGAGTCGTCATGGACTCAAACAAAGCAGCATAGTTGTCCAATCGCTCGAACAATCCGGTCTAAAAAGTGTTTAACCCCTGCTGATACTCATGAAAGTAGGCCGGTGGTTCCTCGGGTTGAGCTTGGCGTCGACCTCGTCGGGGTGTCGGTGCAGCTACAGCTCCAACTTCCATGTCTTCTCCCTGATCGGCCGGTGCTCCATGTATAGCAATGTACGTCTTCACCGCACTCGTTAAATGCCATGGCTTGAACTGAGAAGCAGAAGACAAATACTGGCCGTTGATGAGCTCGGCTGGAGTGATCTCTCGGCTTGGGACTATGGCCATTAGAGGAATGGGATAAAACGGAACCGCCATGAAACGAGCTATCGTCGTAGCAATCTGGGAGACGGCTGGATGAGCATTGTGCCTCGACTGGTTAGCGACAATCTGGTTCCATATAAAGTGCGAGATGCTGACCTGCACATTATTTTTAGTAGCCCACAACAAATAGCATTCTGGGCCACTAACCTTACTACCTTCGACTTTCCCTATTACATTGCAACAGAAGTAAAGAGTTATCACGAATAAACGAAGCAGGAGCACCATTAGTAACCCAGTTATCACATCCCGTTAAATCCATCCAAGCAGCAGTACAATTAAATTCAGGAGGCACAAATTGTACAGCAGTATCAGAATAATGAAAACCAAAAATCTCACGCATATGAGCACACGAAACCTCACATAGAACACCCCCTAAATTACACAACAAAGTTGTTTCATCCTCACACCCTTCATCAGAGCATTTCCCCAAAAGGGCAGTACATAGCATTTCAAAACAGAACACATTATGCCCCTCCCATGGCTGACCAAAGTAGTAGGTTAAACCTAGGACATCTAAATATCTAGCAAGATTATTTCCTACATGTAACTCCTCAAGAAAAGTCGGTGTAAAATAACGGGGAGTGTTAGATCCGGGTCAAAGATTAACAACAATTATACAATTATCCATCACATTTATAGATTTCCACAAGATACATATGTACAAACAGTCGCGAATAGAAACATAACAAGAGCCAGTGCAGGGCACCAGTCTTAGCAATTCAACTTCCATGAAGCACCTCTTCTCCATGAAAATGGAATCAAAGTAGAGGCAAAACGCAAAGCATCCAAACTACCGATCTAACCGAATCCATGAATAACAGAGCTTAACCAGGAAGAAGAAAGGGATGGAGCAGGAAACGCAAGGCGCTCTCGTACTCATCCTCGCGTCGTGATAGAGAAATACCTTCAAATTCCGCTGCTGTGGCCTGCAAAACAGAACCGGAGGAACAAAGGGGGAGGTTCCTCCGGGAAGGACCTCCGACGCCCAAGTCAGTACAAGCACGAAAAAACTCTAAGGAGAGTATGAAGAGAATAGTATGAAAAGTGTAGAACTCGTATCGTAGAATGGTGAAATCACTATCTATTTATAGGTGTGAAGAGGGGTGAAAAGGTGAATGTACTTGTACGGGGATGACAGAAAAGGAATTTTAAGGGAGACAAGATTCCCACCGTCACGAATTTGGTGGTCCTCACCCTAAAGTACGTAGAGTCATGCGGACTACGTGTTTGGCAAATCCCCAGGCATATGCAGATATCGCTAGATATAGGATAGGTTCTGCACGGGAGGGATCTGCGCAGGACTGTGTAGCATCTGTACGACACATAGCCTCTGTGCTCTGAAAGACACCTAAGTCTTCTGAAAGGCATATCTAGTCAGCACTGGAAACAGCCATGTGGCGAGGCTGATATTGATCCCTATCAGCTACCCCCCCCCCCCCCCCCCAGGTTAGATTTTCGAGGGTAAGGCAGTGTAGGAACCTCCTCTCTCATCATCATTTTCTTTCTGGTGTAATCGAGGCGATAGAGAAAAACACTTCGATTACTCTCCTATTTATAAGGGACCTTCTCATCTCACCAACATTTACCACTACCGAGGCCGATGATTAAATTTTACAGTCATCAGGCTTGAGCTTTTTCTGGCTATGATAGTGTTGTTAGTGCATGGTTTGCATGCTCTTCATATTTGTGTTGACATTTTATATTCAAGTCTTCTGCTGCGTTGCTGATTGGATTAAAGCATGTATCAAGAATATATATATATATATATATATATATATATATATATATATATATATATATTATTATTATTATTATTATTATTATTATTATTATTATTATTATTATTATTATTATTATTATTATATTCGAAGATGGAAGAAATTTCATGCATGGAAAGTTTCCATGCACAGAAGATCAGCTTGAAGATGTTCTAAGTTTCTTGTGCTGAGTATATAAGGAAGAAGAAACCCTAGTTACGCTCGCAGCTTTTGATTATTTTGTGTGTGAGTTTTTGGTGTTCTTGCAACATGTGTATTGCAAGGTTTTGTTTAGAGCGAGCGTGTGTTCTGAACAAGCTTCCCTAATTTGTTCAGTTTTATCTAAGTCTTGAACTTAGAACCATTCTAGTGAGTTATCACTTAACGAGTTCATCTCGTAGTTGTATTTGAACTCATTGTAAGTGAGTTGTAATCGAGACGAATAGGTGACATAAGGTGGAGTCCTGGTGTAGAGTCCTGTAAGTCTCTTAACTGCTTATAGTGGATTGAATCTCTCGGAGTTTGTCCCCCAGACGTAGGTGTGTTATCACCGAACTAGGTTACCAAATTTTTGTGTTCTTTATAGCTTTTACAGTTATTGCATTTAAGAACATATTTAAGATCGTTTTTAGTTTTTGCACAAACTAGAACTTTCAATTGGCACCAGAGCAGGTTTTGGATTTGTGGAGATCCTGGGATTCGTGTGCTAAAGCTGTGCAAACTAAAATGGATTTTCTAAAGGATGGAGGCTCTGTAAACAGACCACCTATATTGGATGGGAAGAATTACAACTATTGGAAAGTCAGAGTTACCTCATATATTCGATCTGTTGATGAAAAGATGTGGGGTACTGTGTTGAATGGTTGGACTGAACCTGAAAATACAGATGGTGAGAAGAATCCTAGAGAGAAGTAGGATGACAATGATGTCCTTATGTCAGGCTTGAACCAGAAGGCATTGAATGCCATTCTTTCCTCAGTTGATATGGAAAATATTAACTTTATTTCAACCTTTTCTTCGTCTAAGGAAGCTTGGGAAACTTTATAGAATTCATATGAAGGGAACAATAGAGTGAAGGCTCAAAGACTTCAGCAACTGATCTCTAAATTTGAAGTGCTAAGAATGGGAGAAGATGAAACTGTGTCTGAGTTTCATGCTAAGCTGAAGAACATCTCAAATGAATGCTTTATGCTTGGAGAGAAGATGTCCCAAGAGAAGTTGTGTGCCAATGTTTTGAGATCTCTCCCAAGGAGGTTTGACTTCAAAGTAGCAGCCATTGAAGAGGCCAGAGATCTCACTTCTATGACTCTGGATGAGCTGATTGGATGTCTTAGAACCTTTAAAATGGGGATGCGTGCAGAGGATGCTCCCAGGAAGAAAGAGATAGCGTTTGTTGCTGCTGTAGACCAAAGTTCTCAGAAAAGTGTTAATGATGAAGCAGAACTTCTGGAATCATATGCTCTTCTCACTAGGAAGTTCAACAAGGCCATGAAGAAGTTTAGAGGAAAAAGGAATCAAGGAGAGAGTGCTGCTGGGAGTGGAAGTAAGCCACCCATTATCTGTCATGAATGTGGTGGAAATGGGCATATCAAGCCAGAATGTGCGAATCTGAAGAAGAAAAGTGGAAAGTCTTATGTTGCTACTCATAGTGACAATGAAGAGTGTGATGATTCAGGAACTGAAGAAAATGTGTTTCCTGATGCTCCTAGGAAAGATTATGCAGCCAAAGTTGAAAAAGACAAATCTGAGGAAAAGATTGATAATCTGTTTGATGGAAATGAAGAAGAGGATACAGAGAACAATGCTGAAGATCAGATTGAGATTGCATACAAGGAAATGTATGATAAGTGTCTTCTAGTTGTTGAGATGAATCAATCCCTCACAGATGAGCTAATGCAAGTGAAGGATGAAAGAGATAAGTTGGTCATAAGACTGAATCAGCTTGAGAAACAACAAGCTCCCACTGAAGAGAAAGAAACCGAGAAGTCAAATGATATGAATCAGTTGGTGAAATTAATGAAGATGATGACCAGTGGAACTGCCAAGCTTGATGAGATTCTCAAGGTTGGAGGAAAGACTTACAAGGACAAATCTGGTCTTGGATTTGTAGAAGGAAAAGGAAAACAGAAACAGCCTCGTGCTCGTGCTAAAGTCTATGCTCCAGCTCCTCAAAGATATCCACCTAGCAGTTGGGGAACAGATACATGATCGTCACAACAGATTAATCCACAGTTATGTCACTACTGTTGGATTCCAGGGCATATCAGGCCTCACTGCAAGAAGTTGCATGAAGATCAGTTCAGAATGGCTATTCCAAATCATCCTGGGTACAACTCATATCACAGAGTTCCAGGAAACTATGGAGGTCCCCCTGGGAATTATGGAGGGGTGGACCCCACGGAGGATATGCAGGTCATACTGCTCTTCTAGCTGCGACAGAAAACTCATGGTATTTTTATAGTGGCTGCTCCAGACATATGACTGGAAAAAGAGAAAGCTTGGTCAACATTAAGTCAGTAAATGGCTAAACTGTAACTTTTGCTGAGTGTGTTAAGGTTCCAGTTCTTGGATGTGGTGATTTGGCCATCCCTGAAATGCCCAAGCTGAAGAATGTGTTCTTGGTGGATCAACTAAAGGCAAATCTAGTAAGTATAAGCCAGCTTTGTGATTATGGAATGGATGTCAGATTTGATAAAGGTACCTGTACTGTGTATGAGAACAAGAAGGTATATCTGGTTGGCAAAAGATCTTCTGATAGCTGCTACCTGGTTGTTTGCAACCATAAAAGCTTCAATGCTAAAATGAGTGAATTGCAGATCTGGCATCAAAGACTAGGCCATCCCAGTTTCAGGCATATGAAGACCTTGATGAATAATGATGTTATCATTGGTTTACCAAAGCTGAGTTTGGATCATGAAGGTCAGTGTGGTCCATGTATGAGTGGCAAGCAAATCCATGCCACTCACAAGGCAGTGTCTGTAGTAACTACAGGCAATATCCTTGAACTACTCCATATGGACTTGATGGGGCCAATGCAGACTGAGAGCCTTGGGAATAAGAAGTATGTTCTGGTGATTGTGGATGATTTCTCTAGGTATGCTTGGGTAGATTTCGTGAGAGAGAAGTCTGAGGCCTTTGAAGCTTTCAAAAGGCTGCACAAAAGAGTCACTAGAGAAAAGGATAAGCATGTCAAGCGCATCAGAAGTGATCATAAAAGTGAGTTTGACAATGTCTTATTTGAAGGATTCTGTGCTCTAGAGGGAATTGAGCATCAATTCTCTGCTCCAATTACTCCTGAGCAGAATGGTGTTGTGGAGAGAAATAATAGAGTTCTTCAAGGTATGGTGAGGACTATGATGAAGGCAACAAAAGTTCCAGCCAGATTCTGGGCAGAGGCAATGAATACAACATGCTACATCTCTAATAAGATCTATGTCAGACCAAAGATAACTATTACTCCATATGAGATTTGGAGAGGAAGGAAGCCGAATGCCAAGCACTTTCACATCTTCGGGAATACATGCTATGTGTTAAATGATAGAGATCAGAATAAGAAGATGGATGATCGTGGTGTTAAAGGAATCTTTCTGGGATACTCTATGAACAGTAGAGCTTTCAGAGTATTCAGCAGCAAGACTGAGACAGTCATTGAATCTGTGAATGTTAGGTTTGATGATGAAAGAGGTTTTGATATATCCATGGTTGGTGATGTTGAAAATGTTGTAGCTGGTCTTTCTGAGAATGCTTCCAGAACTGATCTAAATGGTGAGCCAGAATCTGCTGATGAATTATTCAAGGAAGAGGATGATGTGGTGAATAGTTCTGAAGACATAGGGGCTGCTGACTAGGCTATTTCTAACCTAGCAATAATATCGAACTAGAGAAGTCCGAGTATCAAACGCGAGGTGTGAATGTGTCGAGAGATAATCAAGTAGTTCGTCTCGTCTCTATTATCCTATTTGAACACATAGACTTGGTTTGGTGTTTTATAACTAGGCAAGCAATAAGTAAGTGAAATGACAAGCAAAAATAAAGGCAAGGAATGTAAAGAACAAGTAAAGGAACAAGTAGAGAAGATAAGGTTTCAAACGACTTCCAATGTAATTAGGCTAAGAATTAGGCATTTGACGTGTCAAACCATTTTAATTCCTTTGAGTGGCATTCTTACATAAATCAAGCTATCTCATCCTCCTAAGACTTGATAACTAGTGGATTGAATAACATGCTTACCATTCTAAACATATTACCAACTCCTAAAAGCACAATGCCTATTAATCTAACAACAATTCACATAATTCTTTCTAGGAACAATGTAAAATCAATGCTAGATAATATGAGCAAGGATTCATGCCAAGTGCTATGAATGGAAGCTTCCTAGGCATTCCATCAAACACCTTGTATGCACTAGTGATTGTCAATCATTCATGCAATTAAATTCAATCAAATCCAAGGGCAACTCAAAGGAAAGGTAGATCCACATCAAACACCATCACATCCTAGCCTAATTCACATCATCCATCATTTGAAACCTCAATGGATCTAGCCTAGCATGGATCTAAGCATCAAACCATCAAAAATAAGAGAATTCATAGTAGAAAGAACAAGGAAAGTAAAAGGAATTGAATTGCTCCAACAATCTTCAATATCCAAGCTTGATCATCCAACAATATTTGAAAATACTAAAAAGGAAAGAGGTAAAAGGTAGGGTTCTAAAGTAGTAGTGCAAGAGTGAATTCCAAGTGTTAAAAGTTCACAAATGAGGAAAATAACTAGCTATTTATAGTCTTCCCCCAAGTTGGGGTCAAATTGCAATTAACAGTAACTTGAGTTGAGAAGGTGGGGTAAAAATTGTAATTTCCGGAAAGTTGTCCAAGGGGTGTGTTTGTGCATTCTCGCCCAATTACCATTCTGTGCGCTCCCACGGTTTTGGCTAGTTCTCTCTCGTCCGGCATCGGAAAAATAATCCACAAAGTGCTACGGCTTCCTCTTTCGATCCTCTTTGACATAGGATAACTCAAACGTGCCCCAGAAAATTGCCACAGCACCTGAAATTAGCACGGAAAACGAGAGAAAATGCAAAGCATATAGAAAATGCATAAATTGTAAAAACCTATCATTTCCTATTCGTTTAAGCATATATCCTACCCAAAACACGCATCGAGACGCACTCTAAAGCATGCTAAATATGTGGTTATCACACTCCCCCAAACTTAAGCCATTCTCGTCCCGACAATGGAACGAACAATCAAAGAACATAAGCACATATGGGTATGCAAATCAAGATCATCGATTCCTCAAAGCTCACTCAATAAAGCATTTTCAAGCATGGAACTCCCAAGGTGCATTGAACAATCCACAACCACACAACACTCTCAACTAAGAAATCAATCACTCAAGCATAATGCAACTCTAAACCTCTCTAGGTGTAAGTGTATCGCACTTTCTCTCAAGTGTATGGAAGGAAGTTTACACTCATAGAACTCATGCATGCATCGTTCTTACCATAAGCTTGCCCTAAATCTCAAGATCTCCATCGCTTGATCGTGCACTAGAACTAAGATCAATTAGGTCTTTTATTTAGGCTTGTAATGTGGGGACATTGGTTTAGGTAGGGATTTTTAGGCTAAGTGACTAAAAAATCTCCTAAGTACTTTCACCTTCTCTTTTCCACTCTAAGTGTGAATTTCTCCACCTTCTACCTTCACCATTTCACCTCTTTACACTCTTTAGTACGCAAGCTTTGATCTAAGCTTCTCAAATATTCATGAATAACTCCTTTATGCTCTCATTCACAACAATCTTTATTCAAACTCTTTTTTTTTCATTCATTTTTTTTTTTCATTTTTTTTTTTCATTAGAGCTCATAGGAGTATTCTCATCTCAAAACGATCTCTTCAAGCAACCTTCTCAAACCTCGTTATCTCACTACTTCACAACCTCTCAATAGATTCCCTAAACCAACCTTCACCCCCTTTCATCCGGTTTAGCAACAAAGGCTCAAAGGCACAAGGGGGACCACAATGATAACATTTCATTTGGTTAGTGTTTATGGAATAATGAGGCTAACAAGTGATGGCCTAAAATCCTTTCTAAGTTCTACTAGCACATGTAGCAACCTCGACGAGATTAAAGGCAAGTTCTAGAAGATAACAATGCAATACATGACAAACTCTCAAGAAAGAAACATAACGTTATCAATTCAACGTTTTGGCTCAAACCTCACAAGCTTTTGTTTAGAGTTCATGTGCCTAAGGTCGATCATTCCTAGTTAATCGTGTCATGCAACCATTTCATGCTCAATACACACATGAGAGATTCCAAAAAATATGATATCATTTTCCGCTCAACTCATCATCGACATCTCTCTTGAAAGCAAAGGAATTGACAACCACACTATGAGAACCAAGACTTCAAGTGATTCATTCGAAAGAAGTTTTAATGCAAATTTGCAAGTAAGCACACATTTACACACATATGAATCACTTGAATCACATTCCAACTTATTAACCCTCATCATATACCAAACTCACTCAAACAAATTCATCCCTTTCAAGCATCCAATTCAAGCACAATCAACTCTATCAAGCAAATACAAGCTTAAAAATCACAACTTAAATGAAAAACCGAAGAGAGAAAAGTAATTTAAAGACCTTATCCTACCCTCCTCCCCCAAACTTATTTTGAAACTAAATCTAAAATGAGTTTGGAGGGAAGAATTTAAGGAATTTAAACTACACTCACAAAGGTCCAAGCTTGCGATGTATATTACGTTCAATGTTGCTCATCCCGGTACGTGCTCGATTAAGTTGAATCATTTCCTTCGTCATGCTTAGCTCCTCTTTGTCACCCCCTAGCAACATTCAACCTCAATTCTTATATTAGTAATCACATATCAAAGCATAGCTCAAGGGGTGAACAATAAGCTCATGTAAGGGTATGGTAAATATAAAGATGATTTGAGATACCTTCCTCCTCATGTTCCAGCCCTAATTTGAACACGCATTTACACCGAAAAACAAACAACAAAATTACTAAAAACTATCCAATATTGTAGAGGGTCGAAAGAGGAATCCATAGCAAAAGACGGAATGCAATTCGGAGTTCGTATGAGGGAGAACGAGGCGAAACAGCGAGACTGCGCACGGCCGGCAGCTTCTGCCCAATCCGGCGACCACCACTCGCCGTTTCGGTTACCGTTTCGGGCAGAAGCTCTGCCGGCGACAACCACTCGCCGTTTTGGTCCTTACCCCTACTCTCGATTCTTACGAATCCATTCCAATCGACGGAATCGAATTCTGACAAGTTTTGCTATTTTTTTCGATTTTACCGCCGACCTGCGCAAAGTTGGAAAAAAGTTCAAAAATTCTAAGTGTTGAAGCATACAAACTTGAAAATTCTCAAAATTTTGTCTAAGGCATGGAAATACCCAACAGTTAAAAATTCCTTCCTAATGTAAGTATATAAACCCACTCTCAACTCTTATTCAAATAAAACGACTCAAACTAAACTTTACTCAAAAACGATAAAAACGATAAAAGGATATGTGTTGGGGTGCCTCCCAACAAGCGCTTTTTTTAACGTCGCTAGCTCAACGGTACCTCAATGTAGCTCATGGGACATCAAACGAGGCCTTCTTGCCTAGACATTGAACACTTCTACAATTCTCATGGAATGGATCGGCAATCTTTTCTTTGAACTTCACTCCACCAAATTTTGTGAAGCCTCCTCCTCGACATGGCTCATTAACTTTCTCATCAAGCTTCACTCCTACATGTTTGTCATGGAATGGATCTCCAATCTTCAATGGAAACTTCACTTCATTCATCCTCATCTTTCTCTTGTCCACATCCTCCAAGAACTTCTCATGATTTGGCATAGTTGATTGGTGTCTAGATGTTAGGTTTTTCGTTGTCTTTTCGTGTCCGTTTTCCCTTAGTTTTCGTGTGTTTTCGTTGTTTGTGGCTATGATTTGGTTGTTTTGGAGTCTTTGGTATTGTAGGATGAAAAGGGCGAAAACGAGAATAAAACGAGAAGAAAGAAGTGTTATATCGAAGAGGGGTTCGATAGAAGCATGTAGGTGAAAACGGGGGTCAATTTGGAGTTCGGACGAGAAAGTTACGGCCAAAACAAGAAAGACGCGCGCAGTCCCAGCGAACCAGCATTGGAGCGCTCGCTCCAAGTCAAATTAAGAAGGGAAAAAGCGCAGCTTTCTTGGAGCGCTCGCTCCAACCCTCTGGAGCGCTCGCTCCGTGTCTGACGGGTTTTATTTTAAGTTTCCTTGTGGGAATCGAACTCTTACCTTATGTTATATATATGCCATTAGGGCACGAATTAGAGACAACCTTTACCTTAGTTTTAGCTCTAGTTTAGCATTCAAATACTCTAGTTTAGATTTCCATTGTTCGATCCGGATCGCTACTTCGTTCTTCAATTAATTCAAGTTTTACTTAGTTCTTCATTCTTCGTTTAATCTCGTAAGTTCTTTATTGCTTTCTTTTATTTGATTTAATTGCTCCCTAGTTCCTTAGATTTAGTTCTTAATTGCTTAGTTTAATATCGTTCGTTCGTTTTCAAGTTCTTAATTAGATTCGTTTTTCTTAGTTTTCAATTCCTTCGATTTCAAGTTTTCGTAGTTAGATTTATTTGCTTAATTTTCAGATTTAGTTATTATGTCTAGATTCGTTTTCTTCGTTGCTTTCGTTATTGCTTTCTTTTCAATTCCATGCCTAGGTAGTTTAATTGCTTTCGCTTAATTTCTCTAGTTTAATTAGTTTAGATTATTTCTTTGCTTTTTATATTAGATTTATTTACTTGCTTTGATTTACTTGCTTATTTATTTTCTTGCCTAGGATTTAAACAAACCAAACCAAATTCTTTTTACTTGCTTTCTTAGATTTAGGCTAGTTTAGGATTGTTTTGCTACACGATTATTTGCCCTGCAAAGTTTTCCTTGAGATTCGACATTGGGTTTTTACTTACTATGTGCTAGGATAGATTTCGTTCTATTGCGAACACTTTTTACTGAAACAAATTTTGGCGCCGTTGGCGGGGAAAACTTTAGGCTATTTAATTGTGTAGTATTTTGTTTATTTATTTTTATTTTTATTTTTTGTTCGATATTTTTTCCCTTCCACTCGGTGCGTTTAATTTGTTTGTTGAGTGTTGTGTATGCAAGGTCGTCGAAGTCTCTAAAGGAAGTTGACACCTCACATCGACGACATCAATAGGAAAAAGGTGCTCTTAACCGCGAAGAAGGAAGAAGAAGACGAGAGCTTGAAGCAATGGCACAAAATAAATGGAGAAGTCGCACCGTGGCTGCCATCAAAGCGAGCCAACAACGTCTTCACGCCTCACCCACCCCAGCTGGTCATCTCTCATCTCTACCGAAACAAGGTGATCCCGGAAGTTTCAAATTAGATGTTATTTTGGATAATGGAGATAGTGTGCCGGGTATGTTGGATTTGGGGGCAGCGGTGAACTTGATGCCATACTCGATTTTTGAGAGAATGGGTTCGAGGGATCTTAAACCCACCAATTTTTGCATCGAGCTAGCCGACGGTTCTTTGAGTCGTCCCTTGGGGATTATGGAAGAAGTTGCTTTACTTGTGAGGGGTATTCAAGTTCTTGCCGATTTTGTTGTGCTTGACGTGGGGCGAGGAGCTAGGAGTGAGAGAGGTCATCTTCTCTTGTTAGGGCGACATTTCATGGCTACTACTCAAACTCGCATCGATGTTGGATCCAGTACATTGAGCATGGCCGGTGTAGGAGGTTCGGTAACTTTCTCAATTTTTGATAATTATTCTTCTCATTGTAATTCTTTTATCCAAACATGCTCGTATGTGCATATTACTAACGATTTGGATGAGAAAAAGATAGAGGAGAATTTTCAGGTTGCTATGCATGAGGAAGAAGCCATTATTGATGAGTTTTTGAGCAAATTGGATGAGGAAGAGATCGTGGAGGAGTTTTTGAGTAATGTGCAAGGCATGGAGGATCACAATAGTCATATGGAGGAGTCGGTTTTGAGCTTACAACAAGAAGAAGAAATCATGGACAACTTTCTTGCCAATCTCGACGAGGAAGCACTTTTTGTGGAGGATCCATCATCAAGTTTTGAAGATCGTGATATTTCTTACATGGATTTTCACACAAGTGTGGGGGAGATGAGTGTCCAAGATAACCCTCTTTTCGAGTTTCAAGCCGAAGGGAAAGAAGAGTCCACCTTTGCATCGAGAGTCGCCTATGGATGGTTAAAGACATTGCTCGTTGCAACAGATTTTGGATGAGAATTTTTGGTACGTCAAGCTAATGACGATAAACAAGCGCTTGGTGGGAGGCAACCCACGTAAAAAAATTTTAGAGTAGGCTTTATTTTTATTATTTTAGTTGTTTTTCGTTCGTTTTCTTTTGAATTTCGTGTAGGGAATAGTTTACAAGGAGGGTATTATGAAGAGAGAGATCGAGCCGGACCCGAACGATCCCCGTTTTTTGGGCCCCAAACGATCCCCGTTGGCAAGATCCCCGGTTCCGAGGTCCATACAACCCATAGCTTTGTTTTGTGTCTTTCTATTTTTGTTTTGAGTCTTTTATTTCTTTGTTTTGTGCACTTTTACGCTTTGGTAGTTTGTTTTGGTGTTGGTTTTGTAGGTACTACTTGGAGTCTTTCGAGATTTTGAGTTATTGGTCGTCATCTTGCGATAAATTCCTTCTTTCCTTCTTTTTATTTTCTTGCAATGGGGACATTGCTTGATTTTAAGTGGGGGGGGGGGGGGGGGGGGGGGGGGGGGGGGGGTCTTTGAACTTTTGGCATGTAGTTTTTGTTTTGTTTTTATGTCTTGTTGATTGAGTCTAGTTTGTGATCGAGTCTTCATGTTCCCTCACTTAGGAATTTGTTTGATTTTGAGCCCTATAAGCATGTAACTTAGGATCAATGTGAATGATTCAACGATGGAATCTTTAGTTGTTGGAATTGATTTGAGCATAAATTAGGTTGGTTTAATCTTGAGTTGTTGTTGATTATGATTCGATGAGTTGTTTCGTATTGAGGAAAATGATTTATGATTTTTGGTTGAGTGATAAATCTAGATTGTTACGACTTGGATTGCTAGATTACTTTCCCCTTAAAAAAAAAAAAAAAAAAAAAAAAAAGAGTTTTATTTGAATAAAAGAGTTGATAGGATTCTGCTCCTCTTACTTGTTTACTTGTAACGTATGAAAATACTAGAGTAATGAGCATGGAAAACCACATGAAAAGGCTTCGAGAGACCCTCGAATGATCACATTTCATGAACTTTGTCCTAGATGATACTCGTGTATATTAGAATAATGTGTTCGTAGGCATTCTACCCCTCTTGACAATGGGTACGGGCAACCGCACTAGGAGGCTCGATGTGACCCATCGATGATTAAACCTAGTGAATTATGTGCCAAAAACGTTCACTTGTGTAAAAAAAAAGAAAAAAAGAGAGTTGTTTATGTATTGAATAAAAAGGGGAAGTAGGCTAGACGTCTAAAGTTGTGGTGATCTAGATATTTGTGAGATGTGTGTATCATTGCTTTTCCTCTTGCTTGGGTTGATTTATAAGCCACATAGCTCGTTGATGATGATTGATCGTAACTTGGGATTAAAGTGACCTCGTTTGAGTTTGTCGATTCCGGTGATTAAATGTTCTATGATTTGAATTGTTTGGATTGAATCTAAGTTGTATGTTTATATTGCTTGAGGACAAGCAAAGTTCTAAGTGTGGGGGATTTTGATTGGTGTCTAGAGGTTAGGTTTTTCGTTGTCTTTTCGTGTCCGTTTTCCCTTAGTTTTCGTGTATTTTCGTTGTTTGTGGCTATGATTTGGTTGTTTTGGAGTCTTTGGTATTGTAGGATGAAAAGGGCGAAAACGAGAATAAAACGAGAAGAAAGAAGTGTTATATCGAAGAGGGGTTCGATAGAAGCATGTAGGCGAAAACGAGGGTCAATTTGGAGTTCGGACGAGGAAGTTACGGCCAAAACAAGAAAGACGCGCGCAGTCCCAGCGAACCAGCATTGTAGCGCTCGCTCCAAGTCAAATTAAGAAGGGAAAAAGCGCAGCTATCTTGGAGCGCTCGCTCCAACCCTCTGGAGCGCTCGCTCCGTGTCTGACGGGTTTTATTTTAAGTTTCCTTGTGGGAATCGAACTCTTACCTTATGTTATATATATGCCATTAGGGCACGAATTAGAGACAACCTTTACCTTAGTTTTAGCTCTAGTTTAGCATTCAAATACTCTAGTTTAGATTTCCATTGTTCGATCCGGATCGCTACTTCGTTCTTCAATTAATTCAAGTTTTACTTAGTTCTTCATTCTTCGTTTAATCTCGTAAGTTCTTTATTGCTTTCTATTATTTGATTTAATTGCTCCCTAGTTCCTTAGATTTAGTTCTTAATTGCTTAGTTTAATATCGTTCGTTCGTTTTCAAGTTCTTAGATTAGATTCGTTTTTCTTAGTTTTCAATTCCTTCGATTTCAAGTTTTCGTAGTTAGATTTATTTGCTTAATTTTCAGATTTAGTTATTATGTCTAGATTCGTTTTCTTCTTTGCTTTCGTTATTGCTTTCTTTTCAATTCCATGCCTAGGTAGTTTAATTGCTTTAGCTTAATTTCTCTAGTTTAATTAGTTTAGATTATTTCTTTGCTTTTTATATTAGATTTATTTACTTTCTTTGATTTATTGCTTATTTATTTTCTTGCCTAGGATTTAAATAAACCAAACCAAATTCTTTTTACTTGCTTTCTTAGATTTAGGCTAGTTTAGGATTGTTTTGCTACACGATTATTTGCCCTGCAAAGTTTTCCTTGAGATTCGACATTGGGTTTTTACTTACTATGTGCTAGGATAGATTTCGTTCTATTGCGAACACTTTTTAGTGAAACAATAGTTCTCAACAACTCAACCAAAGAAGCATTGATATCCAACTTCTTCGACATTTCCAACCTATCAAATCTCGTTTCTACAACTTCCTCATGAGGGATACTCTTTACAAGATCATCTCTCTTCTCACCCCCAAACATAGCATGATTCTCATATCCAAACTCAAGAGGAAATGATATATCATTCATGATACCATCATTCAACTCACTCACATCATCATTCTCTATAGAAGTTTGGGAAAGATGAGTAAGAGAAATACATTCATCATTTTTTGCATATGGCTTTTCCTCTTCTTAAATCTCATGGAAAGGCATTGAAAATAGAGGCATCGATGGAGCTCCATAGCTCCAAGGTTGGAGTGGTTCTTCTTCTACAAGTTGTTGAGAAACCGAGAGAGGTTGTTTGTTGATGTGAATCGCCTCTTCTTGGCCAAGAATTCCTCCATTCTAAGGTCTTTGCCAAGCTAGTGCTTCTATCAACGCCTTTTTAATCTCTTCATGCTCCTTCTTGTGGTTGGTAATTTGGGAAGAAAGCTCTTCATATTTATCATCCATCATGGAGATAGCTTTTTGAATTCCCCCTTTCCATAGGCCATTGAAAAAATTGGAAACCATTTCTTCGAGAATCCTCATGGCTTCCTTCACATCTCGATTTAGCAAGCAACCTCCGGAGGTAGCATCTACAATAGTTCTCGTTTGTGAACTCAAACCACCATAGAAGATGAAGATTTGTCGACTCTCATCTAGGCCATGTGGAGGGCATTTCCTTAAGAGCTCACGGAATCTCTCCCAAGCATCGAATATCGTCTCATCCTCATGTTGGGTAAATTGATAAATCTTCGAGATTAGGCGTTGTACCTTGGAAGGTGGAAAGTATCTCGAAAGAAAAGCTTTGCATAAATCCTCCCAAGATTTGATTGACTTCCCATTAAAACCTTTGAATCACTCTTTAGCCCGGTCACGAAGTGAAAATCCTAAGAGTCTCATCCGGATTGTGTCATTTGGCACTCCTTCGAGCTTGAGGGTATCACAAATTTCGAGGAATGAGTATAGATGATCATTTGGTTCCTCGGTGACTTCTCCTCCAAATTGATTTGCTTGAACCAAACGAATCAAACCCGGCTTGAGCTCAAAGTTGGGTGCATCTATCGTGCCCCATTCTCTTCCTTGATAACTAGCCTTTGGAGGTTGGAATATCTCAATTATAGGAGGTAATTGAACCTCTTGATGTTCTTCTCCTTTGCTCGTGCACTCTTGCTTCCATAACCTCCAATTGCTTCCTAAGAACTTCCACTTCTCGATTGATTTCAACATCTTGCTCTTCGGAAGTTCTTTCTCTCTTCTCATGATCCAAAATGAAAGGTTCCACATGTTTAACCTTGGATCTTTTAAGTGTGTACCAA
Organism: Thymus mandschuricus; assembly: GCA_029379335.1. Classification (NCBI taxonomy): domain Eukaryota; kingdom Viridiplantae; phylum Streptophyta; class Magnoliopsida; order Lamiales; family Lamiaceae; genus Thymus; species Thymus mandschuricus. The sequence goes on from CM057072.1 coordinate 23,168,020, forward strand.
TCAAACACACCAACAAAGAGGTCAAAAATAATCCAATAAAATGCTTGAATTAACAAGCAAGATACCATCCTAACTATAAAAATAAAAACAAGCTCAAATTAGCCACAAGAAACTAAACAATCTATTGATCATCAATCTATTCACTCCCCGGCAACGGCGCCAAAAATTGACTATGCTATTTCTAACCTAGCAATAATATCGAACTAGAGAAGTCCGAGTATCGAACACGAGGAGTGAATGTGTCGAGAGATAATCAAGTAGTTCGTCTCGTCTCTATTATCCTATTTGAGCACATAGACTTGGTTTGGTGTTTTATAACTAGGCAAGCAATAAGTAAGTGAAATGACAAGCAAAAATAAAGGCAATGAATGTAAAGAACAAGTAAAGGAACAAGCAGAGAAGATAAGGTTTCAAACGACTTCCAATGTAATTAGGCTAAGAATTAGGCATTTGATGTGTCAAACCATTTTAATTCCTTTGAGTGGCATTCTTACATAAATCAAGTTATCTCATCCTCCTAAGACTTGATAACTAGTGGATTGAATAACATGCTTACCATTCCAAACATATTACCAACTCCTAAAAGCACAATGCCTATTAATCTAACAACAATTCACATAATTCTTTCTAGGAACAATGTAAAATCAATGCTAGATAATATGAGCAAGGATTCATGCCAAGTGCTATGAATGGAAGCTTCCTAGGCATTCCATCAAGCACCTTGTATGCACTAGTGATTGTCAATCATTCATGCAATTAAATTCAATCAAATCCAAGGGCAACTCAAAGGAAAGGTAGATCCACATCAAACACCATCACATCCTAGCCTAATTCACATCATCCATCATTTGAAACGTCAATGGATCTAGCCTAGCATGGATCTAAGCATCAAACCATCAAAAATAAGAGAATTCATAGTAGAAAGAAAAAGGAAAGTAAAAGGAATTGAATTGCTCCAATAATCTTCAATATCCAAGCTTGATCATCCAACAATATTTGAAAATATACTAAAAAGGAAAGAGGAAAAAGGTAGGGTTCTAAAGTAGTAGTGCAAGAGTGAATTCCAAGTGTTAAAAGTTCCCAAATGAGGAAAATAACTAGCTATTTATAGTCTTCCCCCAAGTTGGGGTCAAATTGCAATTAACAGAAACTTCAGTTGAGAAGGTGGGGTAAAAACTGTAATTTCCGGAAAGTTGTCCAAGGGGTGTGTTTGTGCATTCTCGCCCAAATTTGCCTTTCTGCGCGCTCCCACGGTTTTGGCTCGTTCTCTCTCGTCCGGCATCGGAAAAATAATCCGCAAACTGCTACGGCTTACTCTTTTGATCCTCTTTGACATAGGATAACTCAAACATGCCCAGAAAATTGCCACAGCACCTGAAATTAGCACGGAAAATGAGAGAAAACGTAAAGCATATAGAATATGCATAAATTGTAAAAACCTATTATTTCCTATTCATTTAAGCACACATCCTACCCAAAACACGCATCGAGACGCACTCTAAATCATGTTAAATATGTGGTTATCAGCTGCTCAAGTTCACAAGAATCATTCAGCTACTGATGTTATTGGAAATCTGAATGATGGGATCAAAACAAGAGGCAAGATGCAGGACTATGCTAAGATGATCTCAAATGTAGCTCATGTGTGCTTTACTTCAAAGATTGAGCCTAAGAACATCAAGCAGGCCCTCACGGATGAGAATTGGATTGCTGCAATGCAAGAGAAACTTATGCAGTTTGTCTGGTGCAAGGTATGGTACCTATGTCCAGAACCAGCAAATGCCAACATCATTGGCACGAAGTGGGTGTATAGAAACAAGACTGATGAGAATGGCAATATAGTTAGAAATAAAGCAAGGCTTGTTGCTCAAGGCTATACACAAGTTGAAGGGGTAGACTTTGATGAGACTTTTGCCCCTGTGGCAAGAATGGAGTCTGTTAGACTGTTGCTTGGAATTGCCTGCCATCTGAATTTTAAGTTGTATCAGATGGATGTCAAAAGTGCCTTCCTGAATGGGATTCTCAAGGAGGAGGTATATGTAAGGCAACCAAAAGGATATGAGAATCCTGAGTTTCCAAATCATGTGTACAGACTGCAAAGAGCTTTATATGGGTTGAAGCAAGCACCTCGTGCTTGGTATGACAGATTGTCTGAGTATCTGTTGCTGAAAGGCTATAAGAGAGGCAGTGCAGATAAAACTCTATTTGTGAAGAAGGAGAATTCTGATGTGCTTCTAGTGCAGATTTATGTAGATGATCTTCTATTTGGGTCTCAATCTGAGAAGCTAGTAAATGAATTTGTGAAGCTAATGAAGGAAGAGTTTGATATGAGTATGTTTGGTGATGTGAACCTATTTCTTGGGCTTCAGGCTAAGCAATCAAAGGATGGGATCTTTGTTACTCAAAGTACTTATATTAGGAATTTGGTTAAGAGATTTGGGCTGGAAAATGCTAAGCTTAAAAGGACTTCCATGAGTACTTCAGTGAAACTGCACAAAGATCCAGAAGGTGCATCTGTTGATCATACTCTCTATAGAAGCATGATAGGGAGTCTGCTGTATCTTACTTCCAGCAGACCTGATATCTGTCACAGTGTTGGTGTGTGTGCTAGATTCCAGGCTAATCCCAAGGAGATCCATATGAATGTTGTCAAGAACATCATCAAATATATCAAAGGGACAACTGATATTGGCCTTTGGTTTTCAAACAACAGCTCTATTCAGCTGCATGGTTATTGTGACGCAGATTATGCTGGCTCTCTGGTGGACAGGAAGAGCACTTCAGGTGGATGCTTCTATCTAGGAAGTAATCTTATTTCATGGTACAGTAAGAAGCAAGTTGGTATTTCTCAGTCTACTACAGAGGCAGAATATATTGCAGCTAGTAGTTGTTGCACTCAGCTTGTGTGGATGAAGAAAATGCTTGCTGATTATGGCTATAAGCAGGATGTAATTCACATTTTATGTGACAATGAGAATGCCATCAATATAGCTAACAATCCAGTTCAGTTCTCCAAGACTAAGCATATCGATATCAGATTCCATTATCTGAGAGAACTGGTTGAAGAGTGTACATTGAAGATTGAGCATGTTCACACAAAACATCAGCTGGTAGATATCTTCACAAAAGCTCTTGATACTGCTATATTTGAGCTTTTGAGAGCCTCCCTTGGGCTCTGTACTTTATGACTAACCGTTCTTGAGTTATTGAAGGTTAGTGTACATATATGTACCATAGTTTTATTTTCTGGTTTTCTTGGATTTCTTGTGTGCTTATGGTAGATGATGAATTGGTTACTATCTGGGAGATTTATGGTGGTGATATGATCTCTTTGGAATTCTGGTTATGTTGCAATTTGCTGTGTTGCAAATTGGTTCTTGTTTTTGGAACTGTGCATAAAGAGCATTTGCTCTTAATTTTTGCATTTAAATGGGCTACTGAAGTATGACCATTTCAAGTGAACGGGTTACAACTGTCAGACAGTGAGTGAGGAGGGAGTTTATTTCTCTCATTCCTCTTCGTCCTTGTAACCCTAACTCTCTCCCTGCAACTTTGCGTGTGCTCGAATCTGTTGCTACTGCAAGTATGTCTTCAAACAACTCTTCGAGTGAATCTTCCCTAAATCCCTTGGGTGATAAATACTGTCCATTATTCGTGGCTAGCCAGAGGAAAGGTATTGACTCCTCCAAGAGGAAGCGTGGAGCTGCCACTGCTGAGGAAAAGATTCGTGAGATGGACCCTGAACTCAGTGACTTTTCCAGTGATGGGGAGAATGATAAAAGAGGAGGTCGTCGCGTTCGAAGCAAGCGTGTTCTTGTTGCTGACCCTCCCATCCAGCTTGCTTCGAGAGATGTGAGAAAATCCTCAAACCCTAAGAAGTCTTCCTCTGTAAAAAATGTTAGTGGGAAGAAGAGAGCTGCTATAAAAGTTGATAAGAAGTCTTCCTCTGGAGTGAGGCTCGTTCTGAGGAGCCCTTTCAAGATCGTGAAGAAAATGAGGCTATGAAGGCTAAGAGAGCTGCTAAAGGAAAGGGGAAGATGGTTGATCCTCCTTCTCGAGCGCGTACCCGAGCTGCTATTCAAAAGCTCTTGGACGATGCCATCAAGGCTGCGAGGTCTACTGCTGCCGCTCCTGTGAGAAAAGTTGCTACTACCGCCAGTGCTGCAAAGGACAAAGGGAGAGTGAAGGCTCCTGCAGTTCGAACTAGGCTTGCAGCTGCACAGAAAAAGGCCCTGTACAACTCTCCTGTTGATGGGTATGACATTCCATCTCCCAATGATTCTTTGCATACTGAAGATAACGTTGAAGCTGGCATGGTTGGGAAGTTTGATCCCAACACTCATGTGTCCATCTATGGGTATATGCGCTAGGAATTCTTGCAGCATAGGGATTTTCTAAATGATAGATTCGTCACTGAGCATTACCTGCATAGAGCTGAGGTCTATGAATGGTTGGAGGCAGCCAATTTGCTGCAAGCTGTGTTGAAGGGTCATACATATGTTCCTGAACAGATCAGGGAGTTCTATGCTAATCTGGGTGATAATGTTATTGATGAGAAATCTCCAGACTTTCATAAAGTTTTCATGAGGGGCAGGATGATCGAGTTCAGCTCTGATGTTATAGAAAGAGTTTTGGGAAGAGAGCCTGTGTTTGAAGATGCCTTGTGGGATCTGGATTTCGATGAAGTTGCCTCTAATCTTACAAATGGAAAGGTCAAAAAGTGGCCAAATGATCAGCACCTTAACCAGGCCATCAAGCTGGAGTCTAAGTATGCTAACCTTCATAGCATATCTGTGAGAAACTGGACTCCCACCTGTCATAGGGACTCTGTAAGCAGAAGAGAGGGTACCCTTCTCTATGCCATTAATAAAAGCATGGATATTGGCATGGGATGTCTGATCTTTGAAAAGATATGTTCCTTCTTTAAGAATATTGGAAAGATGAAAAGGATGTATTTTCCTGGCCTTATTGGAAAGATTCTGAAGTCACAGGGTGTGCCCTCTAGACGATCTGACTCTAAGCCTGTGAAGCTTAAAGCCATGAGATTCAGCTCCAAGTTACTCAAGCCAGTTCATGGAGTAAACTTGGATAGTGACTTTGAAGATGAGGTTGAGTTGTCTGATGAAGAGGATGTGGAGGCTGCAGCTGGAGATGATGATGTATCGTTCAATGAAGGGAGACCTGCTGCAAGATTCTCCAAGAAATACTCCAGGAAGTCAGCTCCTAAACATACTAGGACTGGAGTATCTAAAACCTCCAAGAAAAATGCTGCTAAATCCTCTAAGAAGAAGGCTGTGGCTGTATTTGATGCTGCTTCTGTCAAGAAGCAAAGAGATGGCTTAAAGGCACAGTTAGTGTCTCTTCACAAGATGATGAAGCACATCAGCTTGCAAAGGCAGCTTGTGCAGAACAAGCTTGAGGCTCTCCCGGAAGTTGAGGAAGATGCAGTTTCCACTCCAGCTGAGGACATTGCAGGTCCATCTAGAGTTACTCCTGCTGAAGATGTTGCAGGTCCTTCTGGATTAACTCCTACAGAGAAAGCTGCTGCTGCTCCTCATGTTGAAGAAGTGTCTGAAGAGGTGGATGAATCAATCCACATAGATGATGAAGAAGCTGCTGTGCAGGAAGGTGGTGGTGTTCCTGATGCTGCTGCTGAAGATTCTGTATTCATGTCTGCTAATGAGGAGGAAGTTAAGCGCACTGTTGAGGTGGAGTGCACATAAGAACTTGATGTTGCTGATAATGCAGGAGGAGAGGTCTCCAGCAAGCCTGCTCAATAGTCCTTTGGCAGACAGCATAAATTGAGGGGGAGTAGCAATTTAGAAGATGTATGTTGTTTCTTCTCTCTCTCTCTCAATTCTCATCTATTTTTGTTAACTTATCTCTGTTCTTGGATGAGGATTCTCTTGGATAATTCTATTTGCTGTGATGTAATAGTAAATAGGGTGGTTTTTGGATTTCTTGGATTTCTGGAATTCTGGTTGTGTTGGTTGGATTCTGATTTTATATCATGGCCTGTAATAGTATGGTAGGCATGATATCTGTTGGCTGTTTCAGACTTGTGATGGATTTCTATGGCTATGATCTGTTCTGGGCAACAGAGAGTTATTTGCTGCTTGCTGCTATGTTTGTTTTGTTTTGCTGGCAGTGGTTTGTGTTTTTTTGATAATGGTTTGGTAGTGTGGGTGAGCTCCTTGCCACCAGTTTTCAAAATCTGTTTGGTGTTTATGGATCTTGAGAACAGTTTGGTAGTGTGGGTGAGCTCCTTGCCACTGTTTTTTATCAAGATCCTGGTATTGATTTGAGGGGGAGCATGTGTGTTTGATCTGATTTGTTTATGAAGTACTGATCTGCTAAAATGTACTTCAATCTGCTTCTGTTTAGCTGATCTTCTGCATTGTGTTGATACATGCAATTTATGCTGAGTTTGAAAATTCCAAAGGGGGAGATTGTTAGTGCATGGTTTGCATGCTCTTCATATATGTGTTGGCATTTTATATTCAAGTCTTCTGCTGCGTTGCTGATTGGATTAAAGCATGTATCAAGAATATATATATATATATATATATATATATATATATATATACTATTATTATTATTATTATTATTATTATTATTATTATTATTATTATTATTATTGAAGATGGAAGAAATTTCATGCATGGAAAGTTTCCATTCACAGAAGATCAGCTTGAAGATCTTCTAGGGTTTCCTGTGCTGAGTATATAAGGAAGAAGAAACCCTAGTTACGCTCGCTGCTTTTGATTATTTTGTGTGTGAGTTTTTGGTGTTCTTGCAACGTGTATATTGCAAGGTTTTGTTTAGAGCGAGCGTGTGTTCTGAACAAGCTTCCCTGATTTGTTCAGTTTGATCTAAGTCTTGAACTTAGAACCATTCTAGTGAGTTATCACTTAACGAGTTCATCTCGTAGTTGTATTCGATCTCATTGTAAGTGAGTTGTAATCGAGACGAATAAGTGACATAAGGTGGAGTCCTGGTGTAAAGTCCTGTAAGTCTCTTAACTGCTTATAGTGGATTGAATCTCTCGGAGTTAGTCCCCCAGACATAGGTGTGTTATCACCGAACTGGGTTACCAATTTTTGTGTTCTTTATAGCTGGTGTAAAGTCCTGTAAGTCTCTTAACTGCTTATAGTGGATTGAATCTCTCGGAGTTAGTCCCCCAGACATAGGTGTGTTATCACCGAACTGGGTTACCAATTTCTGTGTTCTTTATAGCTTTTACAGTTATTGCTTTTAAGAACATATTTAAGATCGTTTTTAGTTTTTGCACAAACTATCACTTTCAAGTGTTTTCTCCGTGTTATATGATGTCCTGGCAGTACCCTTAGGATGATCTTGAGGCTCTCTCACCCATTACTCTGGGAGAAATTGGCCCATTTTCTGAAGGGAAACATGTATATTTGCTCATTTTCCTCTGTTTTTTCTATATTTATTTTTGCCGTTCTTTTCTCATGACCTAGCTTGGGTGATTCTAGCAAGAAATGAGATTTAACATCTGCGGTTTTGATAAGTTTTAAATACCATATTATTTTTTCATAGCGCGTGTAAGCACGCTCGAGAAGGGCAAAATCTCATTTTTTTAGCAGTAATTGTACCGTGATGTAGTGGATGGGACATGTTTTCCCATTCCCCTTCCCAGGTTTCTGCCTTTATTTCTTTCACTTTCCGAGTTTATAGGTGGTGGGTGTTCACTCTTCTCTGTATTTTCTCTAATATTCTAAAGGAAAGGAAAAGATTTCTTCGCCTCTTTCAGTTTCTCGGAGTTTCTACTTCCCCAGTCCTCCAGTAGGCAGGACGAACAGGTACTCTTATACTCTATTCTTTTCTCGGATTTTCCGCTATCATCTTAGAAAATCACTTTGAAACCCTCTTCTTCCCGTCTGCTCTCTTCCGACTATCGGGGTAGCAATAGGTCCACTAGGTCCACTCAAGGGTCCGAATCCCAGAGAGACAATACAGAGAATAGATTGAAGAAACAAATCCTCTCTCTGGATAAGTATGAAGCCTCTGCCTTAGATAAGACTACTTTAGATGTTTTTATTAAGAAAGTGAAGAAGTTGGGAGGATATCTACTGGAGACCCCCAGGAGGGATGAGCGGCCTTTATTTTCGAAATCTCCTTACAAAACTTTCTGGTTTTTTCAATTGACTGCTAGTCTACGATTTCCAGTGCCTCCTTTTTTTGTTCGTATAGCCCAATTGTACTGATAGGGGCTAATATCAGCCTTGCATATGGCGTCTTTGAGTAATGACTAGACCTGCGGATCAAATGCTTCAGGTGCCATCCTTGAAGCAGATGCCTTGGCCAAGACAGAAGCTATGAGGTTTTAAGCAGATCCTAGCTTATGCAGAGGCCATCCTAGATCCGTCACCATCTGCTCGCACTTAGGGACCTGCCAAGCATGCAGTCTGCATGACTCTACCTACCTTAGGGTGAGGACCACTAAATTAATGACGAAGGGAATCTTGTCTCCCGGAAAATTCCTTTCGTGTCCTTCTCACGTAGACACACTTACCTTTTCGTCCTTTCCCTCATCTATAAATAGTGAATGATCTCACCAGTCAAAGGAATCAATTTTTTCACGCACGCACTATTTCATTCACACTCTGCTTTGCACTCTTGCAAGCTAGAGCAACCGGAGTCCTTCTTTAAGGACTCTCTTCTCCCATCACTCCCATTCGCAATGTCGTCGGTAAAAAGGGCACTCCCAACAACTCAAGCCGAAGGTATAATTCCCGTTGCCAAGAGAGGATGAAGCATGAAGGCGCCTTGCATTCTCTGCCTCACCCTCCCTCTTTCTCTCTTGTTTTCTTGTCCAAACGAGTTCTACGCTCCATGGATTTAACTGATTTGGTGGTTATAAACACCCTTCGCTTAATACTTAGCTCGATCCACTCTTTTATATCACAAAGGAAGATGCTTTGTGAAAAATGAGTTGTTAAAGCTAATGAATCGCATGAATCTCTTACTTGTTGATGTTATAATTCTTTATACATGAATACTCCGTACAAATACGATGAATAATCACATAATTGTTGTAGATCTTCAACTCGGATCTATCAACTGGCGCCGTCTGTGGGAATTTTGAGTTTAAGACGTTGATTTCCTTTCTTATACGCGAATTTTTAACTTGTTATTCGTAATGCTGTTGAAGCTTTTGAGTCTGAAATGCTAATTTCTTCGATATTACTGGAATTCTAGCTGGTTATGATAATATTGTTATGAATTTGCTCTGTTAGTTCCTTTTGCAAGAGACGCCCGAGAGAAGGACATTAGAGCGAATGTATATTCGGTGTTTGTTAAGTAGCTTTCTTAGAAAACCTGGATATGAATACTGTGAATTATTTTCAGCTGAGTCTTTCATGAGGTTGAGCCGCGAAATAGGAGGCGATCTTAAGATTATGTCCTCCTCATAATATAAATTGTAATGACTGAATTATGCTCTGTGTTTAGTTCGAAGGTTGTGAAGAATTGGAAGGAAAGTCGAATCAAAATTGCAGCAATCTTGAGGTGCATTCAGCTCATCTCTTATAATTGGTGAGTTTAAAGTTCTATTGAAAATTGCAAACATAAAATTAACTCGTGGGTTATGAGGTATTGGTAATTATAGAGGAAGCACTACGGCTCAGATCCAGTCGTAGGCCCCTGTATTACCATGAACCGAAAACACACAGAGTAAAAACACTAAAAACAGAGAGCCAAAAATGACGAGGTCATCCCTCACCCCCGGGGGCCCCACATTTGAAGGCAGAACCCCCCCCCCCCCCCCCCTAAAAAGCACTATCCAATAGGCAACACCCTCGTAAGCCCTATCTAATAGGCAGAATCCTCAAAAGCCCTATCTAATAGGCATATACATCATAAGCCCTACACAGTAGGCAGAACCCTAAAAAAGCCCTACAAAGTTAGGCACCATACAAAAAGCCCTACATAGTTAGGCATCATACGTAAAGCCCTATGAAAATAGGCACCATACATTAAGCCGTATGAAAATAGCCACCATCCGTTAAGCCTTGTATAAACAGGCACTACCCCTTTAGCCTTGCATGAGCAAGCAACATCTATAAAAGCTTATACAAATGGCTTCTAATCGTACAAAGATCTGTTAGAAACAAGCAGCATCTGTTTAAGCCTCATTTCAAAAGCATTTGGAACTAATGCTCTAAAAACCTTCAAACATTGGCAGAACCTTGCAAAGATGAATACTAGCTCAGATGCTGCTTCAAAAGAAGCCGGCCAAGCTCCTGGAAACCCGGAAAATTCTCTGCCCGGGAACAAAGGAAAGAACACTGTGATGACAGAGGCCATTGTCAACATGGAAGCTTAGTTTTCCCCGACCATGCTCCTTCAGATGAAAGCACTCGTAGAGGGCGTGGTCGAAGGGGCCATCTAAAAAAGACTACATGTTTTGGGAATGAACTCCAAAGATGCAAATCCTCAGGGTGGAGCCCAAGATGGCGGGGGGAGTAAAAGCACGCCCCAAGTACACAAGCAGAAACCTGTAGCCCCAAGCATAACACAAGAACTGGCTACTAGATTGCCATCAATAACTGTAGGACACGAGGAGGGATTCTTCATTGATTGGGGATCCCCGGATGAGGAAGATCCTAAGGAACACGAGGGCAACCTCGAGGAGAACATTGATAATACACGGGCCAAGAAATGTGCCCAACAGCAAGAGCAGATGAAGCTCCTGGCAAAAGAAATGGAAAGGCTGAAAAAGTAGAAGCAAGTCCCAGAGAGGACCTCGAAAGAAGCAGAAGCAGGCGAAGGAGAAATTCGTTCTGCAAATGTGGAAAGAAACCGAAAGCATATTCCGGCTCAAAAAAGTGGAGGACACAGGTCGGAACTTTTCTCTGTATACATTGACGAGAACAACCCGTTCTCAGTAGATATCCAAACGGACCCTGTCCCCAGTAACTTCAAGACAATTTCCTGCGAATACCAGGGGAAAGGTGACCCCGAAGAACATCTGATGAAATTCGAAAGCTTATGCCTTCTCCACCAGTATTTGGAAGGCGCTAAATGTAGAGTATTCCTTACAACTTTGTCCGAAACGGCTCAACATTGGTTCAAGCAGTTACCGAGGGCCTCTATCCACTCATTCTTGGATCTGAGGGAGGTTTTTCTACAACAGTTTGTTAGTGCTAAAAGGACAACTCGAAACCCCTTGCATCTGATGATTATAAAATAAGGTGCCAACGAAAGTCTGAGAGACTATATGACACGTTTTAATGAGGCCGTCTTTGAAATCTTAGGGGTGGAACCAAAACTAAAAGTGCATGCCTGTGTGGATGGTCTGAAGCCAGGGCAATTCTTTGCCTCTCTCATTAAAAGAGAAGCCACTTCTTTCGAGCAGTTACTGACCAGAGTCCAAAAGTATATTCACATGGAGGAAGCCTTGAGCAGCAAAAGGGTCGAACTCACTTCTCAAAAAGAGAAAAGGCCAAAAGAAAAGAAAAGATCAGCTACAGATGCTGGGAGAACCGACCAGAATGAGCGGTTCTTGAGGCCTTTCACTCCTCTGGTTAAACAGCCCGACGACTTGCTCGAGATAGTTATGAAAAAACCAGGAGTGCAAATCCCCATGGGACATAGGCATCCCCCGAGGAAACCACCCTCTGATAAATTCTGCCGGTTTCACAACGATTATGGACACATGACTAACGAACGCAGAAACCTGAAAATAGCTATTGAGAAACTGATCTAGGAAGGGGAGCTCCTGGAATATGTCAAGAAAGAAGGTGATCAAAACAAGAAGTGAAAGGAGGCGGAGGACAAAATGTCTGAGGCGGAAAGAACATCGGAGTTTAAAGGTGTTATTAACATGATATATGAGAGCCATACCAAGAAAAATACCCATGCGATCATGGAAGAGTAGGTATCACTCTATGAGAAGAAAGAGAGGGCAAAGCCAATCATACCCTTCATGTATGTTTACTTTTTTGGTCTGTTAGTATATTGAAAAAGCAAACTAAATCCTTAATGCTGAGAGGGAGAACGGGCATGCTTGAAAAAGACGCCACCTAGAATGAGATATAATTCCTCTGACTCCTTATACCTCACCTGGGGAGGGAGTAGGGAGTATCCCCCTATGGTGATATCTATATTCCATTATCTTAAAATGCTTCTCCTATGTCGATATCTGTTACCTCAAAACACTCTCATTGCCTATGTGAATAACAAGTATGAATAAGATAGGGGAGTTGCATGCCCACAAAAATAGAGAATGGATCATGCCAGCAAAAACAAAAATCAGATTCTGAAAGATAAAACTACTCCAATCATCCAAAAACTTAGAGTAAAAACTAGAACATAAATTAAATAGATTTGTTTTGAAACATCAACCAGCATAAAGGGGAAGCCAATAAAAGAACCCTAGTTTTGAGCGGAAGGCTTGGCAACATCAGAATTGAATAAATTGGCTACAAAACGGTCAGCAACATCCTGAGCAGGATCTGTGGGATCCCCAGCGTGGGGAGCAGAAGCATCAACAGTAGAAGGAGCTAAAGACAGATTGGGAGTGATAGATCTGGGTTGGAGATCCACAACAATTTAAGGTGTTTTTCATCATGTTTTGCAAAGAGCATTTATGGGTAAAGCGTTAAACCAGTAAAGAGCAAGAGATTCAGGCGCGTATAGAGCCATAGACGAGTATTTTATACAGAGCATGATTCGCGTAGTGATGAGAAATAATAGTTGAGCTATGAGTAGGGCATAAAAGGCATGTTTAGCCATAAACTAGCAAGATTCATGGAATTTTGCACTCATACAAGCAGATACTGAAGAAATGGAACCGGAAAAATGAGATAAACAAGGAGAACGGAGCTCCGTCGAGCCTCATTCCCTTTTGGCAATGAGGGTTTTACCATAGGCTTGGGACGGGGTTTAAGATGGAGATTCTTCCCGGCGTCAAGAAAAAAGGATGGAGGTGAAGGGAAACTAGAGCTTCCCGGAAGAAGGCTTTGAACGCCTTGACTGCTCGAGCTCGGAGGAGCTCGTAAGAGAGAGTATGGAATTGAATGGAACAGTACGCCAAGGAGCGTGTTGTTCATAGAGAGTGATGTTGTGATGATGTTATGATCGAAATGTGCATTTACTTAGTATTTATAGGCGTGAGGAGGGTGAAAAGTGAGCATCCGTGTGAAGGAGGGACAGAAAAGGAATTCCAATGGAGGCAAAGTATCCTCCGTCATGAATGCAGTGGTCCTCACTCTATAGTACATAGAGTCATGCGGATGGCGTGCTACACAGAACCTAAGGTTCTGCCAGATGCTTGGGGACATTGATCAGATCCTTCTATCTTTGCAGATGCCTGCAGATCCCGCATGGCTTATGGGAGAAACTAGAACCTCACAGCTTCTTGCATGGCATACGATTCTTGATTGTATTGAGCCTGGTGCCTATAAAATCTCTTTGATATTATGTTGTTACGCGGAATAGCCTCGATCGGCCATCATTTAAAAGTAATACTTATCTCCATTAATGGCGTTGTTGATGCTAGTTCCGTCTAGGATTTATTATTCCCTTCATAGAGGTAGGGTTCCCGCCTCTATTGTGACATCTGACACATCAGTTTCCCTAGGAACTGCAGTCTAAGGTTAAGGAAAGTGTATTCCCCATTAACTTGGGTTATTTAGGGAGTATGGCTGATATTAATCCCTATCAGGGAGCAATAGTGGAATCCTCGTTAACATGTTTAACTTTGGAAGTGGGGGCGCCAGTCTCTGTCACACTCTCCACTTGAACCTCCACAGGAGGAACAGAAGGAACTTTCGCGGGGCCCTTGAGTGAGGAAACTCGCTCGGCAAGAGTGCGCACGTCGCCATCAGATTCCGTATCTGAGGAATCAGACAAAGACAACTCGGGAGAGGAGATCTCAAGGGGAAACTCGCATCTGGACGGGAGCAAATCAGGAGACTCCTTTTCCTACCAAAAAAAAAAAAAAAGAGAGAGAGAGAGAAGAGAGAAAAAAAATGAATGAAATAAAATAAAATAAATGATGATGACTGGAAGGATTGCTTATGCCAAAATATAAATGACACAAAAGCAAGTAAAAGAGGGGTTCTTAGATAGTAAAGTAATACCTCCTCAAAAACCCTCTTCAAAAACCCTTGTATTTCGGCATCGGGAAGGAAGGTTCGAATGCGAGGAGAATCCCAGGAGGGTGATGGTTCCAAGTGATCATGAGGGCAATGAAGGATGTCAGCTGCCTTCCGAAACACTTGAAGATACCAGGGGTTCTGGTCACTAATCTTGCGATTAAGCGCCAGTGTCTCAGGTGCTCGACTGAAGGCCTGTACAATAAGCCCTAGATTCACAGATGCGGCCTTCTCGAGAACACCCAGCATTTTGTAACATTCAAACACAGACTTAGCCGCCCATTTGGAAAGAGGCTCTGTCATCCTAGCCCAGAAACTGGGAGAATGAAGATATGCCTTCGGTAGGTGATTAATCAAGTGATCAAGGAAAGCTTGCCCATAGGGGGTAAGCAGGAGTTGAGATCGGCAGCCTCTCATGCCCCTAATGAGACCTTGTTCCAATCTTTCCTTTAGTCCCTCAGTACAAGAGGAGACTTTCGCTCGTGCCAGTTCTTGCTCATACTACCTTCTGAGATGTTCCACTTCTGCAAAGTGGGCATCATGTGCCCCCTCTATCTCCAGAACAGAAGCCTCTAAGGCCTTGTGGAAATCGTGTGCCTGCTGAGCATAGGAGGCAGAGCTGACTCGGAGTTGTGAGACTTCTTTCTCTCGGGCTTGCAGATAGGTCTCCTTGTCTTGATCCTTTTTTCTCAATTCGGGCAGCTCCTCTTCAATCTTTGTTTTCTGGGCTTGGAGAGTCTGAAAAGCCTCGCGTTGATGAGCTCCTTCACGAAGGCGATGTACTTCAGCTTGATGTTTCTCCTTTTCCCTCTCTGCATGAGAATAGTGGGCTTGTAAGCTATCATATGCCAAAGCGCGGACGCCTAACATAGACCTACAACTAGCAGCCTGAAAATAATATAAGCAATTAACATAGTCCTACAACTACTTCTCTATCCGGAAATGCAAATAGATAAGTCAAAATATACCTGTAATTCGAGGCTAGCGGCCCTCTTCATCAAGAAGTCTGAAGGTTAGGCCTCTGCCAATCGCCAGTCTTCCTCCCGTGAGATGCTATCTAGGATCATAGCAGCCAAACCCCCGTCTATGTCATCAACCATCCCGGGGAAAGAAACGCTTGCACCTGTCCCTTGCGCGGTAGCAGGAGGAATGTCTAAACCTTTCTGGCAGAGAGAAGGAATGAAAGCTAAAGAGCTGGTAGACGATGAGGAAAGGCAGGGCTGAGGAGCTCGGGTTCCTTTCCTAGGAAGATAAGGGTTGATGTGGGTGAACAAGGCTAAAGGGTTCAATGCCCGAACCTGAAAATCACGCTCATTCAGTGCAAGGAATGTAGGGACAGTAGAATCTAAGGGCGAAGGGACCATAGCTCCCGGGGCGGAGCAGGTTACTACTGCGCCAGAATTAAGCCTCTCCCTCTTAGTCGAGAGAGAAGGAGGAGATGAACCTTTCCTATTAGTAGGGGCCATAGAGGGATTCGCCAAAGTAGCTCTCAGGTCCTGCATAAAGGCAGGAGAAGCCTCCGCGGAGGACAGGTCCCTTCCTGATGAAGGAAGGCCGAAGCCTTCCATAGAAGGATTGGTGACAGAAAGAGGGGAGGAGGGAATGTGACCCTCTGCACCAACCACCGAGCCCGGCTCAGTGGAAACAGGAATAAAGGCTTGAGAAGATAAGTACAGAGAGTCCTTAGGATCTTGAGGAGCAGGATGAGTAACAGAAGACGGAGTTGAATCTAGGGAAACTTTACTTTTCCCCTTTTGATGGGTTGTTGCTTTTGGGCGAGTAGAGGAAGATGCACCTGCCCCTCACGAAGGTTTGGGCGAGCTCGCAGAACCTCCTACAGGTGAAGAGAAAGCTTCACGCTCAGCTGAGGAAGCCACCTTAACAACACCAGGAGCCCCATCCTCAGAGCTGGCCTCTGCAATCATCCGCAGAAGCTTATGATACGCCTTCTTCTTTAAATTATGTTTGGAAATGTCCATTCCTGTACAAACCAAAAAGATTAACATTGCTCACCCACTTAACGAAGGATATATAAAAGACTGAAAAACGGCGATAAAATCAAAAGAATTTTACCCATTGATGAAGACCAAGGGATGCTGGGTTTTAAGCCAAAGAAAGATAGTATTTCTTCACTCTCTACAAAGGGCCTAAGCATAGTATGATCAGAGGGGTATTCAGACAAAAGCTCAGACATTATCCCTTCCTCCCAAGGAGATAGGAGAGGGAGAGACCGAGAAGGTTTCTCTCTGCTAGGATTCCTATACAGACTAATGTCAGGGATATTCCAAGAAGCACCAGAAGGAGGACTAACTATTAAATATCATTCATGCCAGTCTTTATCTTTGGACTCATACTTGCCGTATATATTTGCAAAACGAACATATGGAGAAAAATACAGATGAGAATCCCTGTATTTTAATTCGTGGGTGCTAAAGAAAAGGAATGTTGTATCCTTCACCCCTACTAGGCTAGCAATTATATGGAAAAAGTCAGCCTTGTGGATAGAGGCGGGGTTTAATTGGTTCAAGGGCACATTGTATAAATGAGCAACACTAGCAAAAAAGGGAGGCACTAGGAAACGCCGGCCGGCCCCTAATTGAGAAAACCAGAAGGTTTTGAGACGGGATTTGGACAGCGAAGGATGCTCATTCTTCCAGGGGATTTTCAGCAAAAATCCCCCAAATTTCTTCACTTTTCTTGATGAAAATATCTAAGGCTGTTCTATCTAGGGTGGAAGGTCCGTATCTATCCAAGGGTAGAATCTGTTTCATTGGCCTACCCTCAGTATTGTCCCTCTGAGATTCAGACACTTGGGCAGATCTAGTAGACCTGCTGCTGCCCTGATGGTCGGAAGGACCCCGCCGAGAAGAAGAAGATTTCATAGCGACTTTCTAAGAGATGACAACGGAAAATCTAAGAGAAGAGTAAAATGCAAGAATACCTGTTCAATGGGGAAGTAGAAACGTTGAGAAATCGAAAAGAGCGGAAAGGTTTTTCCTTTCCTTTGAAGCATTGGAAGAATATAAAGGAGAACGAGCAACACCTGCCTATAAACTCGGGAAAGAAAGGAAATAGAGGCGAAAGCATGAGAACGCGTCCCACCCACTGCACTGGAATTCAATTAATTCCAGAGACAGGTCTCGCCCTTTCCAGGCGTGCCTACACGTGCCCAAAAAAAAAAAAAAAAACATACAGTCATTAAAACTCCATTTCCTGTTGAAATCACTCAAATCAGGTCATGGGAGAAGAAGCAAAGGTAAAAGTAGTAAAAACAGGAGAAGATAAGCAAGAGTATAGGCTTTCCCTTCAGAATATGGGGCTAAATTTTTCACAAAATAACGAGTAAAAAGGAGCCTCAAGATCATCCCAAGGGTACTACCAGGACCTCATGTAACACGGAGAAAGCACTTTCATAGCCTGGAGAGGCTCAAGCTTGATGACAAAAGATTAATCATCGGTTTTGGCAGTGATAAATAGTGAAGAGAAGATAGAGGCCTTTTATAGATAAGAAAACAACAGGGTGCATCTCTCCTATGCCTCTGTCACATCAAAAAATAATAATGATGATTACGGAAAGAGTCCTTACATTGCTTTACTCTCGAAAGACTAAACGTCACACTGTTTTTCACGTGACAAGACAATTATGACGTTTACAACAAAACCCTTTCCTGCCAGAACACCTAACAGAAGCTAACAAAGCACGCTTCTGGACCTGGGGGGAGGGGGGGGGGGGGGGGGGGGGGGAGTAGCTGATAGGGGCTAATATCAGCCTTGCCATATGGCGTCTTTCAGTAATGACTGGACCTGCGGATCAGATGCTTCAGGTGCCATCCTCGAAGCAAATGCCTTGGCCAAGACAGAAGCTATGAGGTTTTAAGCAGATCCTAGCTTATGCAGAGGCCATCCTAGATCCGTTACCATCTGCTAACACTTAGGGACCTGCCAAGCACGCAGTCTGCATGACTCTACCTACCTTAGGGTGAGGACCACTAAATTAATGACGAAGGGAATCTTGTCTCCTTGAAATTTCCTTTCGTGTCCTTCTCACGTAGACACACTTACCTTTTCATCCTTTCCCTCATCTATAAATAGTGAATGATCTCACCATTCAAAGGAATCAATTTACGCACTATTTCATTCACACTTTACTTTGCACTCTTGCAAGCTAGAGCAACCGGAGTCCTTCTTCAAGGACTCTCTTCTCCCATCACTCCCATTCGCAGTGTTGTCGGTAAAAAGGGTACTCCCAACTACTCAAGCCGAAGGTATAATTCTCGTTGCTAAGAGAGGATGAAGCATGAAGGCGCCTTGCGTTCTCTGCCTCACCCTCCCTCTTTCTCTCTTGTTTTCTTGTCCAAACGAGTTCTACACTCCATGGATTTAACTGATTTGGTGGTTAAAAACACCCTTTGCTTAATACTTAGCTCGATCCTCTCTTTTATATCACAAAGGTAGATGCTCTGTGAAAAATGAGTTGTTAAAGCTAATGAATCGCATGAATCTCTTAATTGTTGCTGTTATAATTCTTTATACGTGAATACTCCTTACAAATATGATGAATAATCACATAATTGTTGTAGATCTCCTACCCGGATCTATCATGTACAATGCACCATTCAACCAATTAAATCCTGCATCTATCCGCAAGGCTGCATTTTTCCACATGATTGCCAGCTTAGAGGGTGTAAAGGATACAACATTCCTTTTCTTCCGCACCCATGAGCTTAAACATAGGGATTTTCATCTATATTTTTCTCCACTTACTCGCTTTGCGATTATGTATGGTAGATATGAATCCAAGGATAAAGACTGGCATGAATATTATCTGACCATTAGCCCTCCTTCTGATGCCTTTTGGAACATACCTGACATCACTTTGTACCGAAATCCTAGCAGAGAAAAACCTTCTCGTTCTCTCCCTCCTTTATCTCCTTGGGATGAAGAAATAATGTCCAATCTTCTACTTCAATATCCTTCCGACCACACTATGCTTAGACCTCTTGTAGAGAGTGAAGAGGCTCTATCCTTCTTTGGCTTAAAGCCCAGCGTCCCCTGGTCTCAATCAATGGGTAAAAATCCTTGATTTTTACTGTTATTTTCTAGTTTCTTATGTATCTTTCCTGAATGGGCAGGAAATACTCATTTTCTTAACTTGGGCAGGAATGGATGCCTCCAAGCAGAATTTAAAGAAAAAGGCTCATGATAAGCTCCTGCGGTTGATCGCAGAAGCCGAGGCTAAGGATGCAGCTCCTGGCGTTGTTAAGGAGGCTTCATCTGCTGAACGTGAAGCTTTTTCTTTGCAAACAGGGGCTTCTGTAGGCTCGTCTGGGGCGTCACGACGGGTGGATATTTCTTCCTCCGTCACTGCAACCTCTACCTGATATAGGTGAAATTTACCTTGTTTTCATAGCCAAAAAGAGTCGATTTTGCGTCTCGATTTTATAGTATTGTCTATGTTTTATATGGTTTTTAGTATATGGGACAATATTATGCTTGTAGGTGTTTTTCTGTGTTTTCAGGCATAAATTGATGATAAATCGATGATAAAACCCCGAGACGAGAAAAGGCATGAAGATCGAAGCTGAATCAAGATTTGAGTTCGAGTGAAGGCCTCTCGATCGATCTCTCGATCGAGAGAGGTGTCGAGAGGTGCCATCTGCCGCAGCTTTCGATCGAGAGCAAAAAATGATACCCTCTCGATCGACCTCTCGATCGAGAGGTCTGTCGAGAGGTGTCCAGCCGGGAATTTTTCTCCTTATTTAATTTGACTCCTTTTTGGTTTAGGCTTTCCTTATGTAAATTTCTCCTATATATACTCCTAGTCTAGCATTGTAAACCCTAGCACCTTATTATTTTACATACTTTCTAGCACACTTTTATTTTAGAGTTTTGTATTCAACATTGAAGCTTTTCAAGTTTATTCAAGATTCAAGTTTCGAAGTTCTTCATGTTCAAGATTCAATTCCAAGTTTTTCTTACTCTTATTTTTTTTAATTATGTTCTTTCAATCTTTTGTGTTCATGTCTACTTTAATTATGTCTAGCTAAATTCCTTAGTTGATTTTAGGGATTGAATGCCTAATTGAATTTATGTAAGTGTTTTTGTTTACAATTAGCCTTCCAATCTAGATGCATGTTTCATGGTGCTTATTCTCATGCATAGTTAACTGGCCATTAATTGTGTATGCATAGTTATGTGTTTATGCCTTAATTGGATAATTGCATAATCGATCTCATGAAAGCATGATATAATAGTTTGATTTTCTTGATTGATAATTGAATTGTTATATGTTCATATATAATTGATTTGGTGTCTTAGTTGAACCTAGTTGATTATATTATTGGTACTTGTTCTATTTTGCACTTGATTCGATTCTTACAATTCGAAAGAATATTAGGATCTCGTTGGGTGACTACTTGCATTGCTTTAATTAGGGTGTAAGTTATTTTTGCATGTATCACATTTAGATTGGATTAAAGTGGTTAATTGTATTCAATAATTATTTGCATATTCTTGATTAGGTAGGCTTCCCTAGAATCAACACTTTTCCTTAATTTTTCACTTTCCTTATTTACTTAATTGCTTGTGCCTTAAGTTGTTTTATTTGACTACTTATTTCTTTACTTGTTTATTTCCTTATATGATTACTTGATTTCTTGTTATTATTTGCCTAGTATAAATACCACATTCACTAAACCCTTAAAAGCCTAGACATCACATTAGTTCTTGAGTAGAGGTATTGTGTGCGTTTTCGGTTTATCAGTCCCTGTGGATACGATACTCGTGCTTCATTATATTACACCTATTTTGTGTGGTAGAAATAGTGCGATCAAATTTTGGCGCCGTTGCCGGGAATTGATTAGATTTCACATACATATTTTGAAATAGAATTAATAGGTGATTTAGGCGCTTTAATTTTCTGTTTTTGGTTTATTGATCTAACGTTTTTCTTTTCTTCTCTTTGGTTTTAGGTAGTGCATGACCACAAGGTCTAAAGGGATAAATCCTATTCCTATAGACTTGGAGTTAGAGCGCTCTCTTCGAGCATTGAGGCGAGGAAAGGAGGCAAGTAAAATCGATACACCACTCTCTTCACCACCCGATTCACCAAGGAGTTTCGATTCAATGGCGGATCAAGTGAGGAGGACTTTGAACGATCGGTTCAAACCGGTCGTGGACCAATTTCAGCAAGGAGGATGGGGGACCACGGAAGCTAACAACTACGAGTTCAAGACGTCCCTCATCAACATGGTGCAAAACAATCAATACGGAGGATCACCGGCGGAGGATCCCAACGCGCACTTGAAGCAATTTCTGGACATATGTGCTACATACAAGGCCAATGGAGTATCTTCGGACTACCTCAAGCTTAGTCTCTTCGTGTGGTCTCTCAAGGACGATGCAAGAGAGTGGTTGGATGGATTGGACAAGAAGGAGGTCACTACTTGGGCTGAGATGTGCACAAAGTTTCTCAACAAGTTCTTCCCACCTTCGAGGGCTCAAAAGCTCATCAATGAGATCAACCAATTTCAACAATATGAGGATGAGCACTTTTATGAGGCGTGGGGGAGATTCAAGAAGTTACTTCGAGCATGCCCGAATCATGGGATTAGTAAGGAGGATCAAATCACGTGCTTCTATCGTGGTTTGAACAAGTTGTGTAGGAAGGAGCTCTATTACGCTTCGAAGGGAGGATTCTTGAACAATGAGTATGAAGTGGCTATGGAGAATATTGAGCTAACTGTTAATTCGAGCTATGAAGAGGCTACCGATCGACGGCTTGGAAGAAGGAGAGTTGCCAACATTGGGATCGATGCTTACGAGGACTTGATGGAGAAGTATACAAAAACAGCAAATGAGTTGGATTCTATCAAGAAAGGAGTACTTCGGTGCGATGCTATCACGGACGATCAAGCAAACCCAACCGAAGAGGAAGATGCCAATTTTGTGCAACAAGGGGGCAAGTGGCAACCGAATCAAGGAAACAAGTGGCAAGGAGGGCAAGGAGGACAAGGAGGTTCGAAATACCAAGGAGGGTATAAGAAGCCATATGTTCCCAACAACCGAAATCATCCGAACTTCTCCTATGCCAATCCAAGCAACGCATTGCAACCACCTCCCAGCTTCCATGTTGAGAATGGAGTCATCCAAGAGCCCAAGAAGGAATTGTCAACCGATGATTTGATTCGTCAATATATGGCTCAATCGGAGATGAGGATGACACAACAAGATGCAAAGTTGAGGACGTTGGAGCTCACTCAAAGTACATCAACCAACAACTTGGCTAGTAGCATCAATGCGTTGACCAAGAAAATGCAAATGTTGGAGACGCAAATGAGTCAAATAGCCAACGCTCAAGGAGGAGTCCATAAGCCCGGCCAATTCCCAAGCAACACGGAGCAAAACCCGAAGAACAACCATCACGTTCATGCTATTGAGCTTCGGAGCGGCACTACGTACACAAATCCATCCTTGGAAGTTGAGAAGAAAGGAGTCGGGAACTTCAAGAATGTGGTGCTCGAGGAAACGAGGATCCAAGAGCCGAGGCGAGGGCCTCTCGACACCCCTCTCGATCGAGAGGTCGATCGAGAGGTCCATACTGGAGGTCAGAATTCACCTCTCGACACCTCTCTCGATCGAGAGGAGGATCGAGAGGTATACGACGAGGAAATTCAAATTGACCCTCTCGACACCTCTCTCGATCGAGAGGTCAATCGAGAGGTCAAAAAGCAAGGTCAGAAGGGACCTCTCGACACCTCTCTCAATCGAGAGGTTGGTCGAGAGGCCCAGCAGCCGCACCAACTTCCAACTTACACTCCGAAGGCCCCCTTCCCGCAACGATTGACCAAGACGAAGCAAGACGAGAAGTATCAACGCTTCATGGAGATACTACAAAAGGTCAACATCAACATACCACTTCTCGATGCTCTCCGAGACATGCCCAACCACACGAAGTTCATCAACGATGCGGTTGCAGGGAAGAAGAAGTGGGGGAAGTTCGAGACGATCAATCTCACGGAGGAGTGCAGCGCGGTGATCCAAAGGAAGCTACCATTGAAGCAAAAGGATCCCGGAAGATTCACTTTGTCATGCAAGATTGGTGATCAAATCTTCCAAAATGTGCTATGTGATCTTGGTGCTAGCATAAATTTGATGCCTCATAGGCCGGCTCAAGATCGGGAAGATGAAGCCAACCACCATCTCTCTACTTATGGCGGACCGATCAGTTTCTTATCCAAGGGGGATAGTAGAGGACGTTCTCGTTCATGTGCACAACCTCGTCTTTCCGGCAGATTTCGTAGTCTTGGACATGCCCGAGGATACAAATCAACCTTTGATCTTGGGACGGCCATTCTTAGCAACGGGAAGAGCATTGATCGATGTTCAAGATGGAGACCTCACATTTCGAGTCAACGGGGAGGAACTGAAAATTTCTATCTACGAAGCTATGAAGAGACCCGACGATCAACGTGAGGATATCTTCTCCATCGAGACATTGACACCACCTACTTCGGAGGAGGCACTTAACCATTGTATTTCGAATTCTCTCTATGCCTACGAGGAGTTGGATGAAGCTTGCGACGAGATACTCGAGTATCTCAATCAGTTGGAGGCTAATCGACCATCGAGTCACCACAAGGAGGTTTCTTATCTCGACATCAACAAGAAGGTGGACGACGGATTTTTCAAAGAGGAAGAGAAGAAGGATGCAGCCCCTAAGGTGGAATTGAAGCCATTACCCGAGCACCTCAAGTACAAGTTCTTAGGAGAAGAAGAGACGTACCCGGTGATCGTATCTTCTCATCTCACGGAGGCAAACACGGACAAGCTATTGAGGGTGTTAAGGGAGCACAAATCTGCAATTGGATGGACGATTGCCGACATCAAAGGTATAAGTCCTACGATTTGCATGCATAGGATCTTGCTCGAGGAAGGCCATCGCCCAAGAGTCCAACCCCAAAGACGATTGAACCCAGCCATGCAAGAAGTTGTGAGGAAGGAGGTGCTGAAATTGCTTGATGCCGGCATGATCTATGCTATTTCGGATAGTGAGTGGGTGAGTCCTACTCAAGTGGTGTCAAAGAAAGGAGGCATGACGGTCATCAACGACGAGAAAGGAGAGCTGATCGCGACAACGCTCGTCACGGGATGGCGAGTGTGCATTGATTATCGTCTTCTCAATGCAGCAACAAGGAAGGATCACTTTCCCCTCCCGTTCGTAGATCAAATGCTTGATCGTCTAGCCGGCCATGAGTATTATTGCTTTCTCGACGGATACTCCGGCTACAATCAAATCGCCATCGCTCCGGAGGACCAACACAAGACGGCATTCACATGCCCATATGGAGTTTTCGCTTATAGGAGGATGCCGTTCGGATTATGCAATGCACCGGCCACTTTCCAAAGGTGCATGATGGCCATCTTCCATGGATTGATCGAGAATATCATGGAGGTGTTTATGGATGATTTTTCAGTCTTTGGTCCTTCTTTTGATCAATGTTTGGAGAATCTTGCCACGGTACTTCAAAGATGCGAAGAGACGAACCTCGTTCTCAATTGGGAGAAGTGCCACTTCATGGTTCAAGAAGGAGTTGTACTAGGTCACAAGGTGTCTTCATATGGATTGGAGGTGGATCGAGCCAAAGTTGTAGCCATCGAGAAGTTGCCACCGCCAACCAATGTCAAATCGGTGAGAAGTTTCTTAGGACATGCCGGCTTCTATAGGAGATTCATCAAGGATTTCTCAAAGATTACGAAGCCGTTATGTGGATTGCTCGAGAAAGATGTCAAGTTCGCGTTCGATAATGAGTGCTTGGAAGCCTTCGAGACATTGAAGAAGGCGCTTATCTCTACTCCCGTCTTGGTGTCGCCGGATTGGAGTGCCCCGTTCGAGCTCATGTGCGATGCAAGCGATTGGGCGGTAGGAGCAGTTTTGGGGCAGAAAAGGGAGAAGCTATTCCGAGTGATCTACTATGCTAGTAAGACGTTGGACTCGGCTCAAAGGAATTACACCACCACGGAGAAGGAGTTACTTGCTGTGGTCTACGCTTTCGACAAGTTTAGACCTTATTTGGTGGGATCTCACACTATTGTGCACACCGACCATGCCGCCATTCGCTATCTATTCAACAAGAAGGACTCGAAGCCAAGGTAGTTCGCTGGATTTTGCTTCTTCAAGAGTTCGACATGGAGATCAAGGATAGGAAAGGATGCGAGAACGTGGTGGCCGACCATCTCTCCAGACTCGAGCAGCCCGTGGAAGGAGAGGATTCGAAAATTGCAATCAAGGAGAGCTTCCCCGATGAGCAGATTTTTCAGATGGACGATTTGATACCTTGGTTCGCCGACATCGTCAACTATTTGGTGATCCATCATGTGCCCAAGGATCTATCGTCTCACCAAAAGAAGAAGTTCCTCCACGATTGTAAGTTCTATTATTGGGATGATCCATACTTGTATAGGAGGTGTGCCGATGGAGTTATAAGGCGATGTGTTCGACAATCGGAATGGAAGAAGATCATCGAAGATTGCCATAGCGCTCCGAATGGGGGACACTTTGCAGCGAATAGGACCGCCCTCAAGATCTTTCATAGTGGATTCTATTGGCCGTCGATCTACAAGGATTGCCATGAGTTCATCAAGTCATGTGATCGATGCCAAAGGATGGGGAATATCACGAAGAGGGACGAGATGCCGCAACGAACTACCATGGAAGTGGAGCTCTTCGATGTTTGGGGGATTGATTTCATGGGTCCTTTTCCCAAGTCTCAAGGGTTCTCCTACATTCTACTTGCGATGGAGTATGTTTCTAGATGGGTCGAGGCCATTCCGACTACAACCAACGATTCGAAGGTGGTGATCAAATTCCTCCAGCGAAATATTTTGACTCGGTTTGGAACTCCGAGGGCTTTGCTTAGTGATGGGGGGAGCCACTTCAACAATCGTTGGTTAGGATCGCTTCTTGCAAAATACGGAGTCAAGCACAAGGTCACATCGCCCTACCACCCTCAAGCAAACGGTCAAGCCGAGTTAGCTAATCGAGAGATCAAGCAAATCTTGGAGAAAACCGTCACCAACAAAAAGGAGTGGGCGAAGTACTTGGATGACGCACTTTGGGCCTATAGGACGGCTTTCAAGACACCAATCGGGAGGTCGCCATATCAATTGCTATTTGGCAAATCTTGCCACTTACCAATGGAGTTGGAGCATAAAGCTTATTGGGCGACGAGAAGGATCAACTTCGAGTTCAAGGAAGCCATGGGCCAAAGATGTGACTACTTGTTGGAACTTGATGAATGGAGAAACGAAGCATTCGAAAATTCGAGGATCTACAAGGAACGAGCTGCAAGATTCCACGACTTGAGCATCAAAAAGCGTAAGTTTGAAATTGGTGATGATGTTCTTGTTTTTAATTCTCGACTTCGTTTATTTCCAGGAAAATTGCAAAGTAAGTGGTCGGGGCCGTACGTCATTTACAAGGACTTGAAGAATGGTGCATTCGAGGTGTTGAAGAACGACGGTGAGAAATTCGTAGTGAATGGACATCGCCTCAAGCACTACTTCAAGCCGTTGCCGTTTTTCCCCAAGAAAGCGGCCACTTACCTCGATGACCCAAAGTAGAAAGGAGGTATCGTCGGGCTAAAGACGTAAAACGTAGCACTTGTTGGGAGGTAACCCAATATTCGTATCCCATTTTTATTTTGTTTCGTCTTACGTTTTAGAGTCTTAGGTAGTTTATTTTTCGTAGGTTTGAGTCAAATTTCGTATTTTAGAGTCGAACCCCTTAATATACTAACGAATGTTAAAAAGTTGTGAAGAAAACAAAATCGAGCAGGACCTCTCGACACCTCTCTCGATCGAGAGGTCGTTCGAGAGGTGGAATTTTGGCATACAGTAGGGGTCTCTCAACACCTCTCTCGATCGAGAGGTGTATCGAGAGGTTTTGAATTTTTGATTTCCCAGGTGTGTCACGTGAAGCCTCTCGATCGAGACCCCCGTGTTTTCGATCGAGAGGGGAGGTCAGAACGTACAGTGCAGCACCTCTCGACACCTCTCTCGATCTAGAGGTCGATCGAGAGGTCAAATTTCAAATTCCAGTAGCTACCTCTCGACAGGTCTCTCGATCGAGAGGTCAATCGAGAGGGTCGTTGACGGCGCACATTCCGACTTTGACCAGGTTTATTTACTCCTTTAAATACACCTTTTGCACACAACTCACATACCATTCTCTCATAACTCACAAATTATCTCAAGCACACACAAGACTCTCAATTTCCTTCTTCAATTCGTCAAAAGGTACTCGATTTCTTGCTCTCTTGTTATCAATTCTTGATTCTTTACATGATTTCGCATGTTTAGACCGATTAAAATTCAATTTGATGGTTAAATTTGTTGAATTGATAGATTGGGTATTAGATTGAGCATGATAGATTGGATTCATGGAATTCATTGAATTATTTGTATGAATTGAATTCATGGATGAATGCGGAGAGAATTGTGTATTGATAATCGAATGAGTCTTTATATTTGTCTATGAATTGTTGAAGATTCGTTGGTATCTATATACATGAGATTGAGATTGTGTGATTATAAGTTCATGATTATGGAGGAGTATTGTGGTGATTGTATAAATTGGTGATGAAATTGAGTTGATAATGGGGGAGAATTGAGTTTGGTTGAAGTTTGGGGGATGATGATTTATATTGCTCTATTCTTGCATTCCTTGTATTAATTGGTGATATTTTTAGGTACTAACGATGGCAAGAGACAAGGGCAAGAATGTTGCTTCAACCTCTTCGGGCAAAGGCAAGGGAAAAGAAAAGGTCACCTCTTCGAGCAAGGGAAAGGAGACATGGAAGAATGACAAGACTATCCCGGAGACTAGAATACCGCCGGCGAGGTCGATGCCCTCAAGTTTGGAGCCCAAGGCGTTCAAACTCAAGCTCGCGACGGCGGAGTCAAAGAGGAGATGGTCCCACCTTGTGCAACTCAAGCACAAGCATTGTCGTTTCCTCCATCAAGAGACGGTTGCGGCGATGGGGATAGCTAATGAGATCACCCAATTGATGCAACGAGGAGGCTTCACCAACATATTTCAAGGGAATCACTTCACCTGGAGTTCCTCTCAACGTTGGTAGTGGAGCGAGTCAACCAAGTGCCCCATGTCATTCGTTTCCAACTTGGTGGTCAACCGAGAGAGCTTGATATGGATCAACTTAGCGATATCATTGGAGGAAACAAGCATGGTGAATATATTGGCAATAATCATCCGAATTTGCAAGATTTGTGGGCACACTTCATGGATTTTGAGGAGGAAAGAACGAGATCCTACAACCCGGCGAAAGCAAAGGCCACCTCAATTCGGAATCCCACGATTCGCTACTTCCATAGGCTGATCTCGTGCACCATTCACTCCCGTCATGACTCCGGCACCTTCCTGGCCACCGACGCTCATCTTATTTGGACTTCCTTGCGAGGACATTCACAATGTGCAGCCCTTTACCTCGTCGATCATATGGAGAACCAAGCATACTTGTTCGGGGGGCAAAAGATCGGGATAGGAGCTTTCGTCACTCCCATTGCCCAACACTTCAACATTCCGATTGGAGAGCAGCCCGTATCTACGTCCATCTTTGTAGATAGACGCACGTTGGAGCTTGCGAGGATGATCTCGTACGATACGTCCGGGTGGTTCTTCAAGTTACATGGGATGAGTGGCATTTATCTCTTTCCGCTTCCGAACAGTTATTTGACGGAGGTGATCGGGAACGAGAAGCTGCGGAGAGGGAACGGAAAGATGGATTCTCCTCAACACAAGGAGCTTATGTGGGCTGAGGGAGGTCCAAAACCCGACGAAGGTGGTGATGTTGATGAGGAGGAAGAAGATGAAGACGAGGCTGAGCAATATGAGCGGGGATTTGATCAAGGGGAAGATGCTTTTGAGCAAGGATACGAGGGTGTTCCACAGCCCGGTTTTCATATGAGAGCTCCGGATTTCTCTACAATGCGGGATTGGCACACGGAGTCAATGGAAGCAATGGACAACTATCATTGGGATAGTAGGGAGTTTGTTGAATCCCAAGTAAGAGGAGTTCGCGAAGAGGTACAAACATTGAGAACCGAGGTGGGGGATCTTTGTACATTTATTGGAAGTCGTTTTGATACTCTCGACGCCTACATTGAGAATGAGAGGAAATTTCGAGAAGAGGAGGCGAAGAGGCGTGAGGATGAACGAGCATACTTGGAGAATTATAATAGGATGGTGCATGAGATGCACTATTTTTATCCTCACTACCCGGAGAGCCATCAACGATTCAACCCCAATAACCCCGACAACCCTCCCTTCCCACCGCCTTTTCAATGAGGTCAGTTTTTAACTTAGCCTACTTCTTTTCTTTAAACTTATTTCGTTGCTATGCTTTGAAATAAGTTTGGGGGAGGGAAAGAGTGTCTAAGTTAATTACTTTTATTGTTTTCTTGCTTTGAGAGTCTTTTATTTGTTAGTATTATTTTGGGGTATGTTAGAGTCTTTTATTGTTTTGAGTCTTAGGTTTAAATTGAGTCAAGTAAGCATGTGATGATAGTGTTGTGAATTTGGCCGATGATAGAAAAAGTTTGTTGATTTTTGGAGAAAATTCATGATCTTTATTATGCATGGAACCTTGGCGAAGCGACGCGATTTTATTTGATGGATTTGAAGCATGTCATGAAGTCGGGAACTAGTTAGTTTGAGCCCGTGAGTTTTGAGCTATTGGTGCATATTGATGCCTATTTTCTTGATTGAGTGATCATGTATGCTTCATTGTTTCTAGAACTTGCCCTATTTCTCCGTCAAGACCTTAGTATATTTATGAACTAGGAGATGATATTAGGCCATTCTTTCGTAGCCACATGATTCCCATACACTAACCTTGATCATTATCTTTGTTTACCCCCTTTTGAGCCTTGTTATGAGCCTTTCTTTCTTGAGCTTGGATGATAGGAGGATTGGATGGATAAGGGTATCTTTAGTGGAGTTAGTTGATGATGTGGGAAGGAGTTGAGTAGATTATTTTGATGTGGTATGAAGAAAAAAAAAAAAGAGATTTGAGATGCTTGATTAAGTATAGTTAGCTATCCCTATAAGCTTAGAAAAAAAAGAAAAAAAAAAGAAAAGAAATATAGAGCCTTTGTTCATTGTTAGAAAGAACATTCATTAGTTGAGCTCTAGGAAAAAAAAAGAAAAGAAAAAAAAAACAAACAAAAATAAGCATAAGGGGATAGTTAGCTTGGATTGTATATGTTGCATCTATGATTGAGTTTTGTAGTTGGTGTTGGATGGTAGAAGAGGGAGTAAAATCTATACTTTGGGTGAAGTTGAAAAGAGGTTGATGATTTGGAGCAATTTGAGTCACTTAGCCTATATATTTCCTACCTTAACCAATGTCCCTACGTTACAAGCTTTTACAAAGACCTTTTTGATCTTAGTTTGTGAATATTACATTAGGTGGAGATGTTGAGATTAGGGGCAAGCCTATGGTAAACATGTTGCATTACATTGATGTTGAGTGAACCCCATGATGTGCATTATATTACATCTCTTCTTTGAGAGAGTTGAGAGTTCACTTATATACATAATCTCACATGTTGGAGAGTGTTCTTTGATAGATTGACATGTTTCGGATTTGTTGGATAGGTTGTGTTATTGATGCTAAGGTTGTATGCATAGTTTTGATCATGATCATGAGTATTGGTTTTGAAAAGTTTTTGAGGCTTATATAGTTCACAATGCTAGAGTCTATTGTTTATGTTTTGGTATTGTTCGGAACGAACAATGTTTAAGTTTGGGGGATTTGATATAGGTGAAATTTACCTTGTTTTCATAGCCAAAAAGAGTCGATTTTGCGTCTCGATTTTATAGTATTGTCTATGTTTTATATGGTTTTTAGTATATGGGACAATATTATGCTTGTAGGTGTTTTTCTGTGTTTTCAGGCATAAATTGATGATAAATCGATGATAAAACCCCGAGACGAGAAAAGGCGTGAAGATCGAAGCTGAAAATTCAAGATTTTAGTTCGAGTGAAGGCCTCTCGATCGATCTCTCGATCGAGAGAGGTGTCGAGAGGTGCCTTCTGCCGCAGCTTTTGATCGAGAGCAAAAAATGATACCCTCTCGATCGACCTCTCGATCGAGAGGTCTGTCGAGAGGTGTCCAGCCGGGAATTTTTCTCCTTATTTAATTTGACTCCTTTTTGGTTTAGGCTTTCCTTATGTAAATTTCTCCTATATATACTCCTAGTCTAGCATTGTAAACCCTAGCACCTTATTATTTTACATACTTTCTAGCACACTTTTATTTTAGAGTTTTGTATTCAACATTGATGCTTTTCAAGTTTATTCAAGATTCAAGTTTCGAAGTTCTTCGTGTTCAAGATTCAATTCCAAGTTTTTCTTACTCTTATTTTTTTTAATTATGTTCTTTCAATCTTTTGTGTTCATGTCTACTTTAATTATGTCTAGCTAAATTCCTTAGTTGATTTTAGGGATTGAATGCCTAATTGAATTTATGTAAGTGTTTTTGTTTACAATTAGCTTTCCAATCTAGATGCATGTTTCATGGTGCTTATTCTCATGCATAGTTAACTGGCCATTAATTGTGTATGCATAGTTATGTGTTTATGCCTTAATTGGATAATTGCATAATCGATCTCATGAAAGCATGATATAATAGTTTGATTTTCTTGATTGATAATTGAATTGTTATATGTTCATATATAATTGATTTGGTGTCTTAGTTGAACCTAGTTGATTATATTATTGGTACTTGTTCTATTTTGCACTTGATTCGATTCTTACAATTCGAAAGAATATTAGGATCTCGTTGGGTGACTACTTGCATTGCTTTAATTAGGGTGTAAGTTATTTTTGCATGTATCACATTTAGATTGGATTAAAGTGGTTAATTGTATTCAATAATTATTTGCATATTCTTGATTAGGTAGGCTTCCCTAGAATCAACACTTTTCCTTAATTGTTCACTTTCCTTATTTACTTAATTGCTTGTGCCTTAAGTTGTTTTATTTGACTACTTATTTCTTTACTTGTTTATTCCTTATATGATTACTTGAGTTCTTGTTATTATTTGCCTAGTATAAATACCACATTCACTAAACCCTTAAAAGCCTAGACATCACATTAGTTCTTGAGTAGAGGTATTCTGTGCGTTTTCGGTTTATCAGTCCCTGTGGATACGATACTCGTGCTTCATTATATTACACCTATTTTGTGTGGTAGAAATAGTGCGATCACTACCCCGCCAAAGGTAACAACTCATCAGAAGGGAAAGGGCAAAGTTTCTCTTGACTCGACTCTGCCTCCTACTAGCCCGTCCTGTTTCTCAGAATTCTAAGGATCCCTTACCCCCGTCTTCTCAAGCCTTGATTCAGATTTCCACTGGTTTAAGCGCAGTGGTTAATGTGGAGGATCACATTCCTTCTTCTACTCCTTTTATTACGAACCCTTGATTTTTCTCCTTTAAGAAAAACCCTGCCATCGGCAGAAGCTTCTCCCGCCTTCGTGCAGGAGCTTGAGGCTACTTTGGCCAATCCCTCTTGGGTCCTTGTAAAGAGGAAAGGTTCTTCTCCTTCCTCTTTTCTTGCTCAAAAGGGCAGGCTCAATTCGGACACAGTGGTGACGCGCACCACTTTGGGCCCTATGGCCCCCTCACCCTTAGACTCTAATGTCCAGGTATCCTCTGCCCTAAGTGAGCGTGACTCTCAAGTTCCGGCATTAAGTCATTTGGCCTCATTTGCCTAGAAAAACCCTTACCTTACTCAAAAGGGGCCACAAATTCCTCGGCCTCGCCTTTCCTCATCGTCTGCTGGCTCTTTAGCTTTCGTCCATTCCCTTCGCCAGAAAGGCTTGGACGTCCCTCCTGCTGCCTTACAGGGGACAGGTGCAAGTGTTTCATTTCCCGGCATAGTGGATAACATAGACGGGGGTTTGGCCGCTATGATCATGGACAGCATTCCCAGGGAAGAGGATTGGCGCTTGGCGGAGGCCTATCCTTCTGATTTCTTGATTAAGAGGGCCGCTAACCTGGAGTTACAGGTATAACTTAACTTTTTATTTATGTAGTTATGTGTGTGGGTGTGTCTCTTTCCCACTATATCTTAATCATTTATATTGCTTTTAGGCTGCTAGTTGCAGATCTATGCTAGGTGTCCGTGCTTTAGCGTATGACAATCTGCAAGCCCACCATTCCCATGCAGAGAGAGAGAGAGAGAAAAAAACTCCAAGCCGAAGTACATCGCCTTCGCGAATGGGCTCATAACCACGAGGCTTTCCAAGCTCTCAAAAATCAAAAGGTGAAGTTGGAGGCGTAGTTATTAGAGTTAAAGAAAAAGGATCAAGATAGGGAGATCTATCTGAAGGACCGGGAAAAAGATGTTTCGCAGCTCCGAGCGAGCTCTTCATCTTATTCTCAACAGGCGAATGACCTGTACAAAGCTTTAGAGTCTTCTGTCATGCAGATGGCGAGGGCGCATGATGCCCATTTTGCAAAGGTGGAGCGGCTTAAAACTCAGCACGAGCAAGAACTAGCGCAAGCAAAGGCCTCTTTTCATGATTTGGGTAAAAAGGAAGGATTGGAGCAGGGCATTATCAGAGGCATTAGGGGTTGCCGATCCCAGCTCCTGCTTACTCCTTACGGTCTAGCCTTCCTCAATCATCTGATTCATAAATTGCCAGAGGCGTATCTCCATTCTCCAGATTTCTGGGTCAAGATGACGGAGCCCCTTACCGAGTGGGCTGCCAAGTCTGTGTTCGAGTGTTGCCGGCTACTGGGAATCCCTGAGAAGGTCGGGTCCATAAACATGGACCTATCGTACTAGCCTTTGGCTAAGCACCTGAAACGTTGGAGCCAAATAGAAAGATTAGCCCGAGGAACCCCTGGTACTTACAGGTGCTGAAGGAGTCTTCTGACATTCTCCATCGCCCTCATGATTATTTGGAGCAGTCTCCATCTTGGGCTCCTCCTCATATTTAGACTTTCTTCCCTGATGCTGAGATGTAGGACCATCTGAGGAATTTTTTTGAAGAGGTATTGCTTTGTTTAAATAGCCAACTTATTTGTTTCATTGTTTATTATACCTTTCGGCATAAGTAGTTCACTTTTTTGATTTGTTTTGTTGTGTTTGTTATTGCTCTCTCTCTTTTTTTTTTTTTTTTTAGGAGAAGGTTTTTCCCGATTTGCTCCCACCTAGGTGTGAGGCTTCTCCTAGGGTCTCCTCTCCTGATATGTCCTTATCCAGCTATTCGGATACGGAGTCTGACGATGATGTGCACACCCTTGCTGAGCAAGTTGCTTCGCTTAAAGGTCACGGAAAAACATCCTCCGTTCTCCCTGCGGAGACTCAAGTGAAGAGTGTTGTGGAGACAAGTGTTCCTTCTTCAGAGATCAACAAGGACAAAGAGGCATCTGTAGCTGCTCCCAGCCTCCCCTCTGCTCCTTTTGCTGCTGAAGCCCCTATTCCCCATAATGAGGACCCTGCAAATCCCGCTCAGGATGCAGATCGTTTTGTAGCTAACTTGTTCAATTCTGACACCGTTGAGCCCTCTGCTCAAGGCTGATGTTTTTCTCACTAACATCTCTTTTATGATGTATGACGGTTCAAAGACAATTCTTCTGTTTTATTTTTATTTTTAGGATCTGCCTCGCACTTTTACCATTTCATGGCCAACTTTATTTTTCATCTTTGTTTTTATGTAACTTCTTACCATGCTTCCGCTTGTTAACCTGTCTTTCTTAATAAAACATCTTCTTGTATCATCCCTCCTGCTAAAGCATTTTAAGATAATGAGATATAGATAACAGGGTATAGGGTATCCCCTACTCCCCCCCTAAGTGAGGTATAAGAAATCGAAGGAATTATATCTCATTCGCGATGTCATCTGCAAAACGCCCATTTTTAAAGCAAGAAACATAGTTTGTTCTCCCCACATATTGACTAAGGTAAAAAGTAAATATAGTTTGTTCTCAGGGTGATGCTTAATCTTTCATGGTTTCGAGAGTGCATCCTTTGGTAAGGCCCCCGTATATCATCTTGATAACGCCCTTGGGTTATGACCTTCTTTCAGCACCAGATGCCTCGTCACCAGTTTCTTTGTGCTTCTTGCTTTGTCCTGTTTCTCTCTTGACATATTCTAAGAGCTCCCCTTCCTGAATCAGCTTCTCTATGGTTGTCTTCAGATTTCTACAATCATTGGTAGTGTGTCCATAGTCGTTGTGAAACTTGCAGAATCTGTCGGAAGGGAGGTTCCCCGGCGGGTGCCTGTGTCCCATAGGGATCTGCACTCCTGATTTTTTCATCATTATTTCTAGCAAGTCGGCTGGCTGTCTGTCCAGGGGCGTGAAAGACCTCAAGAAGTGTTCGTTTTTGTCAATTTTCTTAGCATCTGAGGCAGGCCTCATCCTTTCTTCGGGCTTCTTCTCTTTTTGAGAGGCAATTTTCGCCCTTTTGCTGCTCATAGCCTCCTCCATATGAATATACTTCTGTACTCTCGTCAGCAACTCCTCAAAAGAAGTGGCTTCCTTTTTGATAAGGGATGCGAAGAATTGTCCTGGCCTCATGCCAT
This sequence comes from Thymus mandschuricus, assembly GCA_029379335.1. Lineage (NCBI taxonomy): Eukaryota > Viridiplantae > Streptophyta > Magnoliopsida > Lamiales > Lamiaceae > Thymus > Thymus mandschuricus. The sequence goes on from CM057072.1 coordinate 23,203,760, forward strand.
CTACACAAGCGTGCACTTTTAACCCCGGGTATTTCCAGAACTGCTTCATTGAAGCGGGTCATGTAGTCCCTTAAACTTTCACTGAGACCTTTCTTAATCGTTGTCAGATGCAAAGAATTCCTGATGGTTCTTTTGACGCTCAAGAATTGTTGCGGAAAAACTTCCCTCAGATCCTGAAAGGAGTGGATTGAGGATCTGGGTAGCTGTTTGAACCAATGTTGGGCAGTTCCGGACAAGGTAGTGAGAAATACTCTGCATTTAACGCCCTTGGAATATTGATGCAAGAGACATAAACTCTCGAATTTCATTAGGTGTTCCTCAGGGTCACCCTTTCCCTTGTATTCATAAGAGATTGTCTTAAAGTTCCCTGGTATGGGATCTGTTTGAATATCAGCTGAGAACGGGATGCTTTCATCAATGTAAACATAAGAGAGTTCTGATTTGTGTCCTCTGCTTCTTTGGGATATGGGGTGGATCATGTCCCTACCCCCATCTGAGATATGAATTTTTTCTTCATTAGCTTCTGCTTCTTCTGATGCCCTTTCTGGGATCTGCTCCTGCTTCCTTAGTTTTTCTAGCTCTTTCATCAGAAGCATCATTTGCTCTTGTTGCTGGGCACACTTTCTGGCCCATGCATCGGCGGTGTTTTCCTCGAATTCATTTCCGAGTTCCTTTGGATCTTCGTCCTCGGGGGATTCCCAATCAGTGAGATATCCCTCCTCTTGGATCGCGGCCCTTAAAGGCGGTCTGGTGGCCAACTCTTGGATCACATTTGCATCTTAATGCTTCCGTTTGTGTGCCCCAGGGGTACTTTTGCTTCCCCCCCCCCCCCCCCCCCCCCCCCCCCCCCCCCCTTCTCTCCTGGGACTCGCGCTGAGGATATGAATTTTTGGAATTCATCCCCAGGGCATGGAGCCTTTTTTCCATAGCTCCATCGATCGCCCCTTCTATGAGTATTTTCATTTGTCGGAGCATAGCGGAGAAAAGTGAACCTCCTCATTGACGCTAGCTTCAGTTATCAGAGTGTCTTTTCTTTTATTTCCCTGTGGAGAATTTTCTGAGCCTCTAGGAGCTTGTGGAGCCTCATGTGGGTTAGCATCTGAGTTTGCAGTCATCCTTGCAAGGTTCTGCAATTTTATGAAAAGTTTTTAGAACGTTAGTCCAGGTGCCTAAGAAATAGGGCTTGCATAAGTGTTTGCCTACTTAAGCAGGGCTTTGATGCATATTGTCCATTGATGAATGAAGCTTTATTAGATTATTGCCTATTTGCATAGGACCTAATGGATGTTGCCTATCTTCTGTCACACCCCGATTTTCCTAACTCTAAAAATAATCAATTTTAATTATAACCAATTAAATCGGGATGCGACGAAGGGTAAAATAAAAAGGGAGATTCATAATTCAATTTATTTTAATTAATTTTAATCAAAATTCATTTAGTTTAGCCCGAAGATTTGGGCAACATCTCCCCTTAAACCAGGATCAAGTCGTAGTAAATACCAAAGACTATACATCAGCTAACCACATAAACCATAACGATGAGGTCGGACCAGACCGCGCCATCATCGGATCCAAGATATTTTATAAAAATAACTACCGAGGCGGACCAGACCGCTCTACAGTAGGATCCAAAATACATATCGAAAGCATAACAACCGTGGCGGACCAGACCGCACTACAGTTGGGTCCAGAATATATAGTTACATCAAAGTTGCATTTTAAATAGCGGAAGCGAATAAATAAACATTCATTTAACAACCGTTATAGTTTTTATAAATTCGTTTACGTTTTCGTTATATAAATTCATATTTTTAAAACGTCAAGTTTTAAACTAACAATTGAATAACGAATAAACTTTAAATGAATATTAACTTTTTAAGTTAACTAAACCAAAATTCCCATTTCGATTATTAGTATGATGATTCGGTTATCTAATTAATGAAAAGGGAAATTGTTTAACGATCCAAAGCATACGTAAATTGTTTATAACCAAATAAAGTTTAAGAAACGGGAAAGAGTCTAACGGTTTAAGTTTTATTATCCTCGTCTCTTGTTTATTCCTCCTTTCCTTTTTCTCTCTTCTCGCCCCGTCACTATGCCTCCAGCTCCCAATCTGCAAAACAAAGAAAGTTTCACAGGGCTGAGTACAACTAGCACTCAGTGGGAATCATTGCCAATCAAAGGAAAACAAAGGCAGGGCTTTCAGGATTTCAAAAGAGAGAAGAGAAAGAATAAGTCTTGATCCCATATGACCAAACCATTTAGACGTCCATTTAGGTATTCCCGAGGTTTCTCGTAATTGAATCCCGGTTAAACCACCTGTCGGATTATAAGAACATTTGCAGGGTGACATACATAAAGTGTATGTAAACCCATCAGCTATGCTAGATGGCATAAATAAGTTATATGCAAGTCTATCGGCTAGGGATCGAGATTTCCGTGGTAAACCCCACTCCCGATCCCGGTGTACACCAGTTGCTCGTTGGTGTGTTAGACCTAACGATGTCAACCCGATATCGTAAAAGATTAGAGCATTAAACCTGGGAAACCTGTGATTCACAATTTAATCCTGAAACAAAGCCTGCACTTGAAGAATATAGAGCTTACTAGCTCAAGAGTTATTAAGAAATAAGAATCCCCAAGGATTTTAACAAGTTCAAATAAATAGATCCCCACCTTTACCGGTTACTCGATTCTTTGGTTCGAATCTTAGTCAGCTTCTTCGGAGAGTCTTCCTACAAATATTTCTTGAAGTTAAGTTACGTTCGTAGTTTCATCCTTAGAATTTTCTAACATAACTTTCCTTTTTAATTATTAATATTCCCTAAAATTATATATATAACTTATTAACCTTCAATAATTCTTTTCTTATGTTTTCGTCGTTTGCATGGCTTAGACTTCAACACAAAAGTTGTTCAACTAATCATTAGGAATATTTTGGTGCAAAAATATTAGACATGCAAAACGGGTAAGGGTCCTTTGACTCGAAATGAACACAGTTTCATTTTTAGAAAATTAACGGTGATTCCGATTGTTACCAAATTTTATAGGATGCTAGTTAATCTCATTTTGAAGCCCTATTAGTATTTTCAAAACATTTGGACAGAGTCTCGACATGCAGGGATCATTATCCATGAACAAGAAAGGTATACCAACAACAATCCATTTTCACAAAATTCATTCCGATCAAGATGTTAATTATTAGGTTACGAACAACTTTAATTCGGTTATGTGGATGCAAAAAGGAACACCGGCAACCACCAAAGAAAGGGCGGCTGCACGGCAACGGAGAAGAAGAGAAGATGCAAATGAAGATGTCGATGCATGTCCAAACTCGGAAGTTCGTGGCGACGATCAGCCACTATCCCTAGAATCGAAATCTCCCTAAGAGTTCATAGAAACGAACGGCATACCTTTTCGATAATCAGAGAGAAAGATATGCACGAAAGGATGATCGGTGACGATCGGGGCTGTTCTTGGCTTCCTTCGAATTGAAGAAGGGAGATGGTGACGGAATATGAAGCTGAAGAAGATGAACAAGATAGTGGCAGCAGCTGCTGCTTGATCGGAGAGATGATCGGCGGCGGCGGCGTCGGAGATGGAGAGATGAAGCTGCTGCTCCCTGCGGCTTCTCGGAGAGGAAGACGAAGGTGATGGCTGGTGGATGGTGGAGTTCGGTGGAGATGGGAAGGGGCTGTTTAATGGAGATGATGATGATCGGTGGTGGAGATGATGGAGATGATGGAGGTGCTGATGGTGATCGGTGGTGGAGGAGGTGTCGCCGGCGGAAGGGGAAAGGCGGAGGAGGTGAAGTACGGGAGAGAGAGAGAGTTGTTGAGGTTGGTGGGTTTTCTCCAAGTTGAGAAATGAGATGAGGATAATGATCAATGAGGCGGTGGTGACCTCTTTTTATAGAGGTCATCCCGTCTCCGATCGAACGTCTCGTTTCCCGACGAAAAGATATTTTTCCGGCAACGAATTCCGATTTAAGATTTCAAAGGGTTTATGGAATCCACAAAAAATATCGAACACAACGATATAGGTTAAAGAATCTTCGGAAGGAATTTGATAGCTCGAAGATTTTTAACGAAACGAAAAGATCGAAAATAGACAAACGGCGACTCGGGTTTTCTTAACCGTTTATCCGAAAAATACCTAGCTTCTTTCGTAATTCTATTAATGTCAAAACTAGGTTAAATATATTAACATTACATTTTTTAAATTTTATTATGTTAAAAATAATATTTTTAGTTAACTAATTTTAATTAGATTAAATATTCTAAAATTCTTTTATTAAGAAATTTACATAACTAATAATATTAAAGCTTTTAAATTTAAATATCCTTTCATCATTGTACTATACAAATTATGAAAAGCTTATTATATTAAAGGAACTATTTATTTTCTATTTTCTAGTATTTAAAAATACGGGTTATTACATCTTCATAGGTGATAGGGACTAATATAAGTCTTCCCTCGTGTAAGTAAATCTGAATGCTGGAGAAAATCAACCTCTCTAAACCTTAAGAGTATCACCCCTAAATAAGAATGAGTATTAAATAACATCTTCCGATAAGAGAGGAATACCAACTTCACTAATAAGGTCCTGGCTCCTAATTTAACTCATGACAAGGCTTCTGCATAGGAGCCAGTCTGCGCAGAAGCCGTCTTGATCCTATCAGGTTTTCCCCAAAACCTAAGGATCTGCCTAAACATGAGATCGGCGTGAGTCTAGTCCTCTTAGTGTGAGGACCACGGCATTAATGGCAAGAAAGAATACTGTCTTTATGGGAATTCCATTTCTACCCTCGACATACCTATAAATATTAAACAAACTCATCTATCACAATAATTCACTCTCTTACGAACAAACACGCTCCTTAGCGTACTGTTCCATTCAATTCCATACTCTCTCTCTCTCTCTCTCACGAGCTCCTCCGAGCTCAGGCCAGCCGAGGCGGACAAGACCTTCTTCCGGGAGGCCGTAGTCCGCTTTCACATCCACCTGCTCTTCTCAACACCGGGAAGAGTCTCTGTCCTACGTATACGGCCTTGAACTTAAGGTAAAACCCTCATCATTTGAGAAAGAATGAGGTTTGACGGAGTTCCACATCCCTAACCTCCTTCTCTCCCTTGTCTCTGTCTTGCGTTATCATTTTGTATGAGTGTAAAACCCCATGAATCTTGCTAGTTCATGGCTAAATACGCCTTTTATCCTTTACTTATAGCTCAACTATTACTCGTCATTGTTATGCGCCTCTTGCCCTATACAAAATACTCGGCTATGGCTTTTCTATACGCATGAATCTCTTGCTCTTCACTGTTTTAACGCTTTACCCATGAATGTTATTTGCAAAACATGATGAATAATCTCTTAAATTGTTGTGGATCTTTGTCCCGGATCTATCAACTGTCGCCGTCTGTGGGAAATTCTTGAGTTGAGATGTTGATTTCCCCTGTTATTTATGCAAAATTCTAGCTCGCTGTTGTAATACTGCTTGCGATTTCTCTGTATTACGTCCTTATGTAGAGAATGTGAGGAAATCTGATGTTACATTGTTTGGGAATGCCCTGTTTGTGATCTAGCTAGCGAAAACTCAGATGGGTATGCTGTTGTTTAACATTTGCTAAGCTCTCCTCGGTTACGAGCTGTTGAGTGTGATATGATCTTAGGATTATGCTCCCTTTGAAGCGGAAATTGTGATAAACACCTTGATTGAAAGGGAACTTATGTTTGAGAGGCTAATCTCCTCTCCTTAAATGTGAATTAAGCATTGATATCTGTAAGTACTGTCAAAACCCGTGGGTTCAAAGGGCCAATCCCCTGTTTATCTTCGAAGTTCTAGTTGATTCTGATGATATGCGCATAAACTTGCCTTTTCATTTGCCCTGCCGCGATGATCACCTAGAATGATGGCTATCTAATCAAGGGAATGTGTATTCAATGCGAGATTTATGTTATTCCGGGAAAATTTTAGTATGTATACCATGAACCTGTTTCAGCTATATTGCTTGTAATTCATGAATCCAGCGATTAGAAGCAATCTCAAGGCCTCATCTCTTTCATGACATGAATTGTGATGACTAATCTGTTGTTGTTTTGTCAAAAACTTAAGGTTGTGAGGGATCCAGAGGAAAGACGGGTCACAAACTGCAGCAATCTCAAAATACATTCGCCTCACCTTGTGTACTTGGTGAGCATACAATTCTGTCTGTTATATGCTCAATATGAAATCCATCTATAAGTTACAAAGGATTGGTGATTACAGAGGGAGAGTCACTACTAAAGCTAGTCGAGTGCCCCTGAATCACCATGACTTGAAAACCCACGAAGTAATAAAAACATTAAAGAAAACGGAGAGCCGAAAGATGCTAAGGTTACCCCATTCATGTTGATGAAGGGAGCCCGCATCTGGAAGCAGAACCTCCTCTCAGAAGCCCTGTTTAACAGGCAACTCCCTCGTAAGCCCTGAATAACGGGCCGAACCTCCTCTCAGAAGCCCTGTTTAACAGGCAACCCCCTCGTAAGCCCCGAATAACGGGCAGAACCTCCTCTCAGAAGCCCTGTTTAACAGGCAACTCCCTCGTAAGCCCCGAATAACGGGCAGAACCCTCAGAAGCCCTACACAGTAGGCAACATCATCGTAAGCCCCATATAATGGGCAGAACCCTTCATAAGCCCTATTTAATAGGCAATCCTCCTCAAAAAGCCCTGTTTAACAGGCAATATCATCGTAAGCCCCATATAATGGGCAGAACACTTTATAAGCCCTACTTAATAGGCAACCCTTTCACGAAGCCCTATCTAATAGGCACCTCTTTTGCAAGCCCCTTGCAATGGGCAGAACTTTTCCCAAGCCTTACTCAGTAGGCAACATCCTCCTAAACTTCATACAATAGACAAAATTCCTTATAAGTCTCATTAAGTGGGCAGTGCACCCCTAAGCCTTGCTCTAAAGGCGACATTTTTGTATATCGCTCCTATAAGTTTTACCCATTGCATTCCAGTGGGTAAAATCCCACCTAAATCCCGCTTTACAGGTGGTATTCTCAAAAAACTCTATTTGATAAATAATACCTTTGTAAACCTCTAAGGAGGATATTGCTTTCATAAGCTTAACCTGATAGTCAGCGCTTCTGCAAGCTTTATAAAATGGACCAAGTTCTCGTGGGCTCGGTTCGATAAGTAATGTTCTTAGGAATCCCGCATAAGGGACGCCATTCTCACAATCCTTGGCTAACAGGGAATATCTTAACAAGAAAATCCTATAAAATAGGTGCTAATGATAAAAAGGGCCTATACGGCCGAGGCATATCATATTAAGCTTAATAAAATAAGATGCCACACAAACTCTTAATAACCTCTTCTTCTGATCAGATTCCTCCCAGAGGCCTCATCAGGAAAGCCTTAGGAAGACAAACAACCTAGCGAAATAGATTTCGTAAAGACAGATGTCACTGACATCAGCTCCATGAAGGCGAAAGCCATCCTTGAAAAACCTTATGCTAAGTAAACCACGCTTGTTAAAGCCGCTTTGAATGGTTAACGATTGCAACAGGATCTGCTAAATCAACAGTGGGTCGTAACTAAATCTCATATGATCAGATGCCTCATGTCAAGAGGAGGGAACTGTGTCAAAACCCTTCGTCATAATCAAGTTCCTATCTTTAAATCATTACTTACCTTCATCATATATTGGCAAGGGCCACCCCCTTCCAAGAATCTTATAACAAATAAGCTATACTTGTCAAAGCCGTTGTAAGTAATGCTCAAATGCAACAAGTTTGCCAACAGCGAATTACATACATCTCAAGCCTCTTTCCAAAGAGCTTACGGAGTTGATTCCCTAAAACGCTCTCAATTCTTTGCAGAATCTTGTAAGGATGACGGTTAATTCAGAAGCTCGTCAGGAAAGGACAGGTGACAAGGTCTCCGATCCTCTTAAGGAACCAGGGCCTGGCAATACTGCGCAAAGAATATCCTTCGGAATTGGGGATAACAAGGCTATTATACATTAACACAATGACGCTCTTGTGGTAACAGCTGAAATAGAAGGGTACCTAGTGCGGAGAATTTTTATAGACACCGGGACCCCTATCAATGTGATCCTCATGAGCTGTCTTAATCAAATGCCCCAAAGAAAGCTTCTGAAACCCACCAGGGTGCCCCTCCAAGGCTTCTTGCAGAAGCCTGTCATGACAGTCGGGTCAGTGGATCTTACACTCACGCTGGGAGAAGGACATATTAAAACATCAAGAGTGACCACCTTCTGGGTGGTCGACCAGGAGTCATCTTATAATGCTATTCTAGGAAGAGCTGCTCTGAACTCATTCCAAATAATCGTATCCACCTATCACCTGATGATGAAATTCCCTGTGGGGGATCAAGTAGGGTGGATATCAGGGAATCAAATGACTTCAAGAAACTGCTATGTTCAATCCGTTAAAATGGGAGAGGCCAAAAAATGGGCTGTCCCAGAACCTGTAGCCCCTCGACACAAGCCAGAAAAGGAAGAGGGCAAGATCAAAGAGGCCGACACTGTCAAAGAAGGGCAGAGCCTAATGGTCCCCGCAGAGGAACTGATAGAGATAGAATTGATCCCAGATCGGAAGGGATTCACCACCAAAATTGGCACTCAGATGCCTCCGGACATATCAGAACAACTAATAAGGTGTCTGCGGAGGAACGCAAATATCTTTGCTTTCGGGTCATCTGACCTGGTGGAGGTAGATGCAACCGTGGCATTACATTGTCTGAATGTAGACCCCTCGGTGAAACTGGTAAAACAAAAGTTAAGGCAATTCGGCCCTGAGAAAGATAAAATCATCAGGGAGGAGGTCGCCAAATTATTGGAGGCTAAACACATCAGGGAAATACAATTCCCGGAATGGCTATCCAACGCAGTAATGGGCTAAGGGAAACACAGACACATGGAGGATGTGTATTGACTTCAGAGACTTAAATAAAGCCTACCCAAAAGATCATTACCCTCTGCCTAGGATCGATCAATTAGTAGATTCCACGTCAGGTTGCGAACTGCTATCCATGATGGACGCATATCATGGTTACCATCAAGTAAAAATGAATCCATCAGATGTCCCGAAAGCTGCATTTGGAGTCTGTGCAGGGACATTTGGTTTTCAAAGCATGCCCTTTGGCTTCAAAAACGCGGGGGCTACTTATCAAAGAATGATGGATAAAATCTTCAAAAGCCAAATAGGCAGGAATATGGAAGTATATGTTGATGATATACTAGCCAAAAGCGTGTATGCTCAGAATCACATAAAAGATCTGGAAGAAGTGTTCGCTGTAGCCAGATTATAACATCTTAAGCTGAACCCAGCTAAATGCTCATTCGGCGTACAGGCTGGGAAGTTCTTAGGGTACATGGTTACTCCCAGAGGGATTTAAGTAAATCAAGCCAAAGTACAAGCAGTATTAGATATGACACCTCCTCGAAATATTCGAGAAATCCAAAGGCTCAATGGGCGAATTACAGCGCTCAGTCGCATTATTTCCCGATCAGCAGATAAAAGTCTCCCCTTTTTCAAAATATTGAGGAAGGGCGGTAGATTTGAATGGACTAATGAGTGCCAAAAGGCCTTTGAAGAACTAAAAGGGCATCTGGCAGAACTACCCTTGCTCACTAAGCCGCTACCACAGGAAGTTCTATATCTGTATATAGCTGTGGGAGAAGAATCCATCAGCTCAGTACTCCTGAGAGAGGAAAAGTTGGTGCAGAAGCCTATCTACTATACAAGCAAGATGATACAAGGAGCAGAAATACGATATCCTAGTATCGAGAAGGCTGCCTTAGCAGTAATGGTAACGGCTAGAAAACTGAGACCCTACTTTCTATCACACAAAGTGATAGTCAAGACGAATGAGTCATTGAAGCAAGTACTGGGTAAGCTCGATTTGTCGGTAAGGTTAGTTAAATGGGCCATAGAGCTGAGTGAGTATGACGTAGATTTCGAGCCGAGAGTGGCTATCAAGGCCCAAGCTCTGGCCGATTTCCTGCAAGAAACCACCAGAGGAGAAGAAGGGGAATTCCAATGGTGGAAAGCCTATGTGGATGGCTCCGTTACTATAGATGGTGCAGGGGTAGGGATCTTCATCCAGGACCCCAAAAACCACACCTATAAATTTGCTATCAAGTTAAACTATCATGTCTCCAATAATGAGGCAGAATATGAGGCTCTGATCAGATGCCTAGACTTGCTGCGAACCATGGGCGCTGCCCATGTAATGGTTCATTCAGATTCCCAATTAGTAACGCATCAGGTCCTTGGGACTTGTGAAAAGCGAGAAGAGAGAATGGTGGCATATGCAAAAATTGTGGATGAATTGATGGGGCATTTTGCCAAAGCTGAGGTGATCCATATCCCTCGGGAAGAAAATATTGAAGCCGACAACTGGCTCGAATAGCCAGCGCGGCAGAAGGAACCTGGACAGATGAAATTTTGCTGTGCAACGCAGATGCCAAGTTAGTCAAAGTCGAAATGCAGGCCATCGAAATAATGGAAGATTGGAGAACTCCAATCATCCGAACCTTAAAAGAGCTTCCTGGAGAGCCAGAAGCTGTAACCTCAGCCAGTGGAGGAAGATTTCCCCGTGCATTTAAAGCTAAATTCTGCCTAATAGGAGATAAACTGTACAAAAGGGCGTTCACACATCCTTACCTCAAGTGCCTATCAGAGCCCGAGGGAGAATATGCACTGCGAGAAATACATGAAGGCGCTGCAGGAGCACACACTGGATTTAAAGATTTGGTCAGGAAGCTACTCAGGGCTGGGTTCTTCTGGCCTACAATGGAAAAAGACTCTAAAAACCTAGTTAAAAGGTGTGATAGCTGTCAAAGAAATGGGAGGCTCATCCACAAGCCTGCTGAAGAACTAGGGGCCATGATGGCACCCTGTCCCTTTGATAAATGGGGAATTGATATAGTGGGAAAATTCCCCACAGCTACAGGAGGAAGAGTATTCTTAATTGTAGCTGTAGACTACTTTACCAAATGGGTTGAGGCCGAAGCCGTAGTAAAAATCATGGAACAGGTGATAAAGAAGTTCATATGGAGGAATATATGTTGCCGATATGGAATCCCAAGGATACTGGTCGCCGATAATGGGGCTCAGTTCACGGGATCCATGGTACGAGCTTGGTGCAAAGAAATTGGCATCGAGCAAAGGTTTGTAGCTGTGGCTCATCCCCAGGCTAATGGGCAAGTCGAAGTCACAAATAGGACCATCGTAAGTGGCATCAAGGCCAGGTTAGAAAAAGCTAAAGGAAACTGGGCTGATGAATTAGATTCGGTGCTATGGGCATATCGCACCACTCCTAAAACAGCCACAAGAGAAGCTCCATTTAACTTAGTTTATGGGGCGACAGCGGTAACGCCGGTAGAGGCAGAGCTCAAGTCATTAAGGATAGTGGCTTATGATGAAAATCAGAATTCATCCTTGATGAGGGAGAACCTAGACATGGTCGAGGAGCTCAGGAGCAAAGCTCTCCAGAAGGCAGAAAGATACAAGCAGCAGGTGCGGGATGCATATAACAAAAAAGTGCAGATCCGAAGGTTCTGCAAGGGAGACCTAGTCCTAAAAAGGGCAGATGCTCTCAAGCCCATGGGAAAGCTAGACGCAAATAGGGAAGGACCTTACCTGGTAAGGGAGGTATTAAAAGGAGGAGCCTATGAACTTCAAGATGAAGAAGGAAGGGTGTTACCTCGGCCCTGGAATGTTAACAACCTAAAGAATATTATGCCTAGTATGAAATCATGCACTAAATGAGTTATGATTCACTCGATTTCTCATAACCCACTTGGGGGGGGGGGGGGGAGTAGGGGGATACCCCCCATATCCCATTATCTTAAAATGCTTTCCATGATTTATTATCTTAAAACGTCAGATCCTATGCGTTAAGCAATTACTAAAGAAAGCATAAAAGGAATAAAGGTAAACTCAAGCCTCTGGGTAACAGAAGACTAGAGAAACTTCAAAGACTGGAAGTAGGAGGATAATACCTCAGTAAAGCTTAAGAGAAACCATTCTTAATCGGGGCACAGCATCTGAAGAGGCTCATATCCTACTATTCCAAAATATTACATGCATAAGAAAGCAGAACATCCAATAAACAGCAAGGCATACAGTCTATTCTAGTCGCAGCAGAAAAGGCACAAAATGAGCCTCCAAGTCTTGAAGCATATATCCCAGCAAAAAACATAAAAAAGAAAGTCACTACACAAGCACCAAAATACGACGAAGTTAAGCTAAGGCAGAAGAGCACGAGCTAGATGACGGGGTTGCAGAACCTCGGGGGAAGGAATGGGAATCACTGTAGTTGTTGTCCTCTCCTGTAGTTGAACCTTTAAAAAAAAAAAAAAAAGAGAAGAGAAGAGAAGCAAGCACATACATGTTAATCAGTTCAAAATCGCACCAAGGAAGGTAGAATAAAACCAATATAGTCAAAGGATTATATGGCTTACCCTCGTCTGTCCTTTGTCTTTTATTTCCCCCTTGAGGGATCTGACTAGCTGAGGGTTCAACTACCTCTTTAGCCTCATTTGCCCTCTCTGTCTTCTTAACTTCCTCAATAGAGAGCAGTTCGGCCATCAGGGTAATCATACGACCATTGCGGACAGGGTCATGAATAATGGCATCCCCTGGCATGAGAAATCCACCTATCAAGGGGGCGAGAATGGCTTCGCACTTTTCTTCCTCCGATAAATACCCATCATACATCTCGTATTGAACAAAGAGATTCTTTAGCCATTGGAGATAAGCTTTCATATTAGGAAAATCCTCAAATTCCAGGAAATCCATCTCCCTCCTAGTTAGAAATCTGAGTAGATGGAATCGAAGAGAGTCGGAGATGTCTTCCGAGTATGCCAGGTCACAGATTTTTCGACGAAAAGAGTCAAGCGACATGTCTGAACAACAAAACATAAATGGCATAAGCTAAAAAAATAATTCACACATCTGGCGAAAAGGGAAAGAAGGATTTTTCTCCTTATGGTTATAATAACAAGAGCGTTAGTCAATAAAAGGATTACCTATTTGGTTTTGACGGATCTAAAAGAATAGAAATGGCGGCCTTACCGAAGAAGGAATTCGCAGAAGGAGTGAGAAGATTTCTCTCTTCGCCCTTCCTCTCTTGATGATATGGTGACATGATGGTAGAAAGAAAAGGGGAAGAAAGAAATTTTATATCTTTGCTCCCTTGGAAAACTAAACGTCGCTCTACTTTTCCGTAGGACAAGACTTGATTGACGTCGGCAAAAGAAATAATGAATATTAAATAAGAAGAGGAAAGAAGACATTATCATCTCCAGCCAAAGCATTAAATCAGAAGCTTGCCAAATACGCTTCTGAACCTGGGCGGGGAGTAGCTGATAGGGACTAATATCAGTCTTCCCTCATGTAAGTAAATCTGAATGCTGGAGAAAATCAACCTCTCTAAACCTTAAGAGTATCACCCCTAAATAAGAATGAGTATTAAATAACATCTTCCGATAAGAGAGGAATACCAACTTCACTAATAAGGTCCTGGCGCCTAATTTAACTCATGACAAGGCTTCGCATAGGAGCCAGTCTGCGCAAAAGTCGTCTTGATCCTATCAGGTTTTCCCCAAAACCTAAGGATCTGCCTAAACATGAGATTGGCGTGAGTCTAGTCCTCTTAGTGTGAGGACCACGGCATTAATGGCAAGAAAGAATACTGTCTTTATGGGAATTCCATTTCTACCCTCGACATACCTATAAATATTAAACAAACTCATCTATCACAATAATTCACTCTCTTACGAACAAACACGCTCCTTAGCGTACTGTTCCATTCAATTCCATACTCTCTCTCTCTCTCTCACGAGCTCCTCCGAGCTCAGGCCAGCCGAGGCGGACAAGACCTTCTTCCGGGAGGGCGTAGTCCGCTTTCACATCCACCTGCTCTTCTCAACACCGGGAAGAGTCTCTTTCCTACGTATACTGCCTTGAACTTAAGGTAAAACCCTCATCATTTGAGAAAGAATGAGGTTTGACGGAGTTCCACATCCCTAACCTCCTTCTCTCCCTTGTCTCTGTCTTGCGTTATCATTTTGTATGAGTGCAAAACCCCATGAATCTTGCTAGTTCATGGCTAAATACGCCTTTTATCCTTTACTTATAGCTCAACTATTACTCGTCATTGCTATGCGCCTCTTGCCCTATACAAATTACTCGGCTATGGCTTTTCTATACGCTTGAATCTCTTGCTCTTCACTGTTTTAACGCTTTACCCATGAATGCTATTTGCAAAACATGATGAATAATCTCTTAAATTGTTGTGGATCTTTGACCCGGATCTATCAATAGGGCTTAACAGATGTTGCCTATCTTCAGAAGGCTTAATGAGTTTCTGCCTATTTTCATAGGGCTTTTTGAGTTTTTGCCTATTAGATAGGGCTTTTGAATTTTTACCTATTAGATAGGGCTTTTGAGGGTTCTGCCTATTATATAGGGCTTACAAAGTTTGTGCTTAACAGATGTTTCCTAAGAAATAGGGCTTGCATAAGTGTTTGCCTACTTAAGCAGGGCTTTGATGCATATTGTCCATTGATGCATGAAGCTTTATTAGATTATTGCCTATTTTCATAGGACCTAATGGATGTTGCCTATCTTCATAGGGCTTAACAGATGTTGCCTATCTTCACAAGGCTTAATGAGTTCTGCCTATTTTCATAGGGCTTTTTGAGTTTTTGCCTATTAGATAGGGCTTTTGAATTTTTGCCTATTAGATAGGGCTTTTGAGGGTTCAGCCTATTATATAGGGCTTACGAAGATTGTGCTTAGCAGATGTTGCCTAAGAAATAGGGCTTGCATAAGTGTTTGCCTACTTAAGCAGGGCTTTGATGCATATTGTCCATTGATGCATGAAGCTTTATTAGATTATTGCCTATTTGCATAGGACCTAATGGATGTTGCCTATCTTCATAGGGCTTAACAGATGTTGCCTATCTTCACAGGGCTTAATGAGCTTCTGCATATTTTCATAGGGCTTTTTGAGTTTTTGCCTGTTAGATAGGGCTTTTGAGTTTTTGCCTATTAGATAGGGCTTTTGAGGCTTCTGCCTACTATATAGGGCTTACGAAGTTTGTGCCTATTAGATAGGGCTTATGAGGGTTCTGCCTATTAGATAGGGCTTACGAAATTTTTGCCTACTAGATAGGGATTTTGCGAGCATTTTAGCTCATTTTGCAGAGAATTTATGCCTTCCAATGTGGGTACCCCTCATCAAGGTGAGGGGGGTAACCTCGTCATTTCCGGCTCTCTGTTTTTGGTGTTTGCCTTTCGTGGTTTTCGATTCATGATAATACAGGGGACCATGATTGTATCATAGTGCTTCCTCTGTACTTTCAATTCCTCATAACCAGCAGGCTAATTTCAGGATTCGTGACTTTCGGTGGAACTTTAAACTCACCCATTGTCAGGGGTGGATTTAGGTGTACTGGTCCGGTACTGCTCCAAATTCAACTCAAGTTTTCCAGAATTCTTCACAACTTCAATTCAAAGAAGAACGCAGTTTAATCATCACAGTTTTGACTATAAATAAGACACAATCCAAGGATCACATCATGTTTTACAGTTCGGAATCATGACGTACTCATCATATATCATTTTATGGTATTCACACCCAGATTTTTGATAAACTATTCAGCTAACACAATGAATCTATCCTTTTCCTCTATTCTAGTATCAATTTCTCTTTTACATCTCGCATAAGGACATGCTAAGGAGATTCATCAATAGCATTATAATGACGAGCTAAAAATTCATTTATAAAGAGGAAATCAACGTCTTAAACTCAGAGTTTTTCCCACAGACGGCGCCAGTTGTTAGATCCGGGTCAAAGATTAACAACAATTATACAATTATCCATCACATTTATAGATTTCCACAAGATACATAAGTACAAACAGTCGCGAATTAGGACATAACAAGAGCTAGTGCAGGGCACCGGTCTTAGCAATTCAACTTCCATGAAGCACCTCTTCTCCATGAAAAGGGGATCAAAGTAGAGGCAAAACGCAAAACGTCCAAACTACTGATCTAACCGAATCCATGAATAACAGAGCTTAACCAGGAAGAAGAAAGGGATGGAGCAGGAAACGCAAGGCGCTCTCGTACTCATCCTCGCGTCATGATAGAGAAATACCTTCAAATTCCGCTGTCGTGGCCTGCAAAATAGAACCGGAGGAACAAAGGGGGATTTTTCTCCGAGAAGGACCTCCGACGCCCAAGTCAGTACAAGCACAAAAAAACTCTAAGGAGAGTATTGTTAGATCCGGGTCAAAGATCAACAACAATTATACAATTATTCATCATATTCATAGACTAGCAAGGAGTGTTCATGTACATATAATTACAAGCAAAGACATAAAGGAGATTCATGAGGTTTATTGATCATAATAGCTCAACTTCCGCCAGACGCCTCTTCTTAGTGAGGCGGAGGTCGAGAGCACGGCGTTTAAGCCATAATTCTAGCCAATTTCACGAAGAGAAAGGCTCATTTTGAGAAGAAAAGGAAGGAAGAAGAGAGCGAGGTAGAGAACGCAAGGCGCCTTCATCCTCGTCCTCTTTTGGCAACGCGGATTATACCTTTGGATCAAAGTACTGGAAGTGTTTTTCACCCGCAAAGTGAAGATGAAAGAAATGAAGAAGGAGGTTCCCTGAAAGAGAACCTCAGCTGCTTGAGCTCAAGAAAATTCTAAGTGAATAGAATAGTATGTGAAGTATGTGTGTGTGTTGGGTGGTCTTGGAATGGTGAGATCATTATCTATTTATAGGCGTAAGAAAGGACGAAAAGGTGAACATTCGTGCAGAAGGAGGGCAAGAGAGGAATTTCTAAGGGGACAAGATTTCCTTCATTATTAATTTTGTGGTCCTCGCCCTAAAGTGTATAGAGTCACGCGGATTGCGTGTTCATCAGGTCCCTGTGCCTTGGCAGATGCTGATGGATCTGGGATAGCCCCTGCATAAGGAAGAATCTGCGCAGAACTCACGGCTTCTGCACTAGGCACGACATCTCTTGCTCTAAGTGTGGCATCTGCGCTGAAGGTGGCATCTGGGGCCTCTGATATTCATGTCTAGTCAGCACTCGAGGATGCCACGTGCTAAAGCTGATATTAGTCCCTATCAGCTACTTCCCCCCAGGTTCAGAAGCTTGTCTCGTTAGCTTCTGTGAGCCGTTTTTGGCGGGAAAAAAGGTCTTAATATAGACGTCACAAATGTCTTGTCACATGAAAAATAGTGCGACGTTTAGTCTTTCGAGAATGAGGAAATGTACAGGCTCTCCCTCTCATTATTATTTCTTTTCTGATGCAGCTGAAGTAAGAGAAAGGAGCGTTCTATTATTTTCTTGTCTATATAAAGGGCCTTATCTTCTTTCCGCAGTTCATCACTACCGAAACCGATGATTAACTTTTGTAGTCATCAAACTTGATCTTTCTTCAGCTGTGAAGGTGCTTTCTCCGTGTTATATGATGTTCTGGTAGTACCCTTTGGATGATCTTGAGGCTTTTTCCACTCATTTCTTTGTGAAAAATTAGCCCATTTTCTGAAGGGAGGGCCTGTACCCTTACTTATTTCCCTTATTTCTATCATGTTTACATTCGTTATTTCTCTCATGACCTACTTTGGGTGACTCCTGCAGGAAGTGAAACTTGACAACTATGATTCTGATGAGCTTCGTATGCCTCTCTTCCTTCCTCTTTTTTTTTTTTTTTTTTTTTTTTTTTTTTTTTGTTTTGGCGTGTGTAAGCACGCTTGGAAAAGGCAAAGCTTATTCTTGGAATTAATTGAATTCCGGTGGAGTGAGTGGGACATGTTCTCCTTTTCTCTCTCCCACACTTTTGCCCCTATTTTTCTCATTCCCTGAATTTATAAGCACTTGTTGTTCATTCTCCTCTACGTTTTCGCTAGCGCTCCAAAGAAAAGGAAAAGCTTTTCCACCATTTTCGGTTTCTCGAGGTTTCTACTTCCCCATCAAGTAGGTACTCTTATATTCCATTCCTCTCTTAGATTTTCCGCTATCATTTCTTAAAAAATTGCTATGAAATCCTCTTCTTCTCGACAAAGTTCTTCCGACTATCGGGGCAACAAGAGGTCTACTAGATCTGCCCAAGGATCCGAATCCCAAAAAGACAGTGTCGAGAATAGGCTAAAGAAGCAGATTCTTCCTTTGGATAGATACAAAGCCTCTACTTTAGACAAAACTGCTTTGGATGTCTTTACTAAGAAAGTGAAGAAGTTCGGAGGATATCTGCTGAGAGTCCCTGAGGGGGACGAGCGGCCTTTATTGCCGAGGTCCCCTCTTAAGATTTTCTGGTTTTTTCAACTGACAGCGGGCTTGCGCTTCCCGGTGCCTCCCTTTTTTGTTCGCATCGCTTACCTATACAATGTACCCCTAAACCGATTAAACCCTGCTTCCATCCGCAAGGCTGCCTTTTTTCACATAATTGCAAGCCTGGAAGGGTAAAGGATATGTTGGTCCCGGTTTGTTAATAGGAAAAATACGTAGAGGGGGGGGGGGGGTGAATACGTATTTTGAAGTTTTTTTTCAACTTCATATCCCTTAACTCAGAGTAACAAGTAAAGAGCTCACTTAATACTTAAAACCTAGCTGAAGCTAGATCTACAGTACGTAGCTTGCCTGCTTGACCGAAGTGAGCACTTGATCAAGAGGGAGTCTTTACTCGTGTATGCGGAATTTGGTGAGCTAAAGTCTTTCCTAAGTAATTAAAAATCCAGGTTAATTTTGTTTAGATGCTCGTGCAATGGATAATCAGAAACTGTAAAGAAATTAGGGTTAGAGAGATACGACACAGAGATTTATAGTGGTTCGGAGATAAAGCTCCTATGTCCACTTCGTTGCACGACGGCAACTGTTCTCTTCACTCAAGAACTTGAAGGTTACGGGTCCTTCAAAAACCTGGTCGAGATCGGGCTTCACTCGCCTGGATCTGACAAACAGCGCAGTGATTACGGGTTCACTACTAAGACCTAAACTGGACAAGAAGCTTCACTCACTTCTGTCCGAACAACAGGGAGATTGCGGGCTCTCCTTACAGCCTAGCTTCGATCGAGCTTTACACAAACGATGTAGGTGCAAGCTTGGATCTAGACTCTATGATCGAGGCTTCTTCAATCGATGAAAGAAGTGCCTTGGATCGAAACAACCTAACGACGAACTCAAAAACCTAACGAACAGTTTAGGGTTTTTGGTTTACGACGACACACTATGAAGAGCTCTTTACAGTAAGTGCAAGGATGGCTAGAGCTCTTCTTCTAAGCTTGGATATGGAATGGGCTTAGATTCTAAGTGTGAAGGTTGTGAAGACGAGTTCCGATGAACTGGAAACTCGGAGAACACTTGAAACAAAAACTCGAAGATTGCTCAAAGGCTTGGGAGTGTTTGTTTGCTGTGGGCGCTCGAATGCTCAAGTAGTGTTCTGCTTCTTCACGTCTTGGTCCTTCACTATTTATAGGCGGAGAGATTGGCGAGATCCGTTGCTTGGTTGGTGGCCTTGTCTCTCCTTTTCTCGAAAGTACTTGCGCAGGCTGGCACATTTTCAGATGTCCAGTTTTGGCATTTTGCCAAAATTGGCTAACTTACAAGGCTAACAGTAACTGGAGCGAGCCAGTACTGTTGCGGCGCCTTTGTCGGCCTGGCAGTCAACTCCTCCGCTCCACTCCGCTTTCGACACGTGGAGATCTTGTGATTAATGCTACGATCTCCTGTTGACTGGAGTTCAAAATATGGGCGGGAGTCGCGCTGTCGCTTTCTGGTAGGTAGTGGCTCGCTTCGCTTTGAAGTTGTAGCGGCCGCTCTGAGGTGAGTCGCTTCACGGTCATATTTGTAGTGAGTCACTTGAGAAATAAACTTCCCGAGAGACTTCTTTAGTAAGTGTTGACCAGTGTTGACTCGCTTCGTCTTTTCCTTGTAGCGCTCGCTTTGCTTCGCTTTAGTGGACTTTCTTTGATTCCACTGTAGCGCTCGCTTCGCTTCGCTTTGGCAGACTCACTTTGAATCTACTGTAGTGCTCGCTTCGCTACGCACTTCTTCGGCACGCTTCACTTTGGCTTGCTAGACTTGCTTCGCTTCGAAAAGCACACTCAAGCGAGTGGCCTTCACTTGAACCTTTGAAGCCTATAATCTAAGTAAATTAAAGAGCCATCCTAACAGAGTAGGCTTAGAAAAATTCTAACCTATTAGCTACATCAAAATGGGTCGCTTGGGAACAGAACGTTTTGGGGTTTTGGGATCAAATCAAAACAAATTACTTTATTGATGAAATGTCCCATGAAGTTCCCCCTTAACAATTTGGTCCTTAACAATTCCCAACAATTTCCCCCTTTTTGATGATGCCAAAACCCATCAGACTTAGATAAAAAAAAATCTAGTCTATTTAACCGTGAAGGGAACTTCAAGCGACTGCTTCCTTTGCAGTTTCGTTTGTATTTTTCTTTTATGTTCCTTTTCCCTTTTTTTTCGGTTAAGATGTTTGAGTTTGTAGCAAAATGTAAAGTCATTCACAAAGCGAGTAAATGACACAGAAGAGACAGAAATTGAAATGAGATAAACGAACATCAGTTCACAAAATAAGAAGCTTGAAATTCAAAGATTTCCTGCAGCTTCATCCTTCTCCTCCTTCTCCTCTTCCTTCTTCTCTCCTTCATCAGCAATATCAACAACATAGGCTGATAGTACTCTCGATTCCATAGTGCCCACGGTGTGAATGCTTGTCCTTCTCCATGCACTCTCCAGCTTGAAAGCTTCATCCACCTCCTCATCAGTGACTCCTCTGTTAGGAACGTCCGTGCCTGGATGATAAGGCATGGGGAAGTCCTTCACTGCTGGTACCTTGACGACAATTGGCTTGGGTTGAGCTTGTTCAGCCATAGTAACGATTTTTCGTCGCAATCTGTCATCATAGGTGGCGAGAAAGTTGTTGAGAGCACTTATCCGAGAACATTGATCCTGCAGCGGCACTACCTCCCAGTAATAGTAGGCTTTGATGAACAAGTCCTTGTAGTATAGCCACAGCTCGTGCAGATCTCTCGGAATAAAGTCCTCGATTTCCCTTGCATCAGGATGCTCGTCCCTCCGCTTGGCCAACTCCTCTTCTGATCTCTTCGACAGTTCAGTCATGGTCTCTTTGAACTTCTTTCCTGATTCGCTGCTCCACAATGGACGTTTTTCATTTAGTCGCTTACGAATGTAGTTTTGTTCATCCATGCGGGGGTAGCGACCAGACTCAACCATCTCCTTTGTTGTCACGTCGCATGCATCAGATATGGCTTGTGCTTCGCATGCTTCGGACTCATCTGGCATGAAAGGAATGAAGGCACTGCGCACTAAAGAAGACTGGATGAGTATCACTTCACTGAAGTGTTCCTCGATCCGTGCGTAAATTACTTGGAGTCGCCTGGCATTTATCCTCCTCTTCCTCTCGCCTTCACTTCTCCCTTCTTCTATTCCCTTCCTCTTTCTTTCCTCCTTCTCTGCCCTAGAAGCAACTGCTTGCTTGACCTTTTGGCGCTTGGCCGCGGGGTCATCTCCTTTTGTCTCCGGAGCAGTTCGCTTCAAAGGAAGTTTCGGTAGTGGGGGAGGTGGCATGTCTTTCTTTGTAGCAGCACTTGAGGGGACGACTGCTGACGAAGTGAGTGCAGCAGTAGTCGAAGTGAGTGCGGCTGACGAAGCTGGCGCGGCGGCTGAAGCGGGTGTTTTGGGTGAAGCGGCCGCTTTGGAACTAGACGAAGCACCTGCAGCAACAGATTGTTTTGTTAGTTCAAACATGCGCTCCATCTCCCACGCCATGGCAGCATCCTGCTCCACCTGCTTCCGCTTCTCCTCCTTCGTTATCACGGTCACCGGAGGATGCCGTGCGATTGAAGCACTCAGCACTTTTTCCTGAAGCGGCCTGCTAGTCTCTTCGGGCTTCTTCATCAGCTCCTCTTCGGTGAGCTTAATTTTGCCCTTTGCAAGAGAAGAGGCCCTCGCTTCATCATTCATCACTTCCTCCTTATCTCCATCACCACTGCCTCCCTCCCACATTCTTTCTACTCCAACTCTGCTTCCCCCTGAACCTCCAACTCCTCCTAGCTTCATCTGTCCTTCCCCCTTTTTGGCATCATCACTGCCAGGGGTTAGGATGAATGATTTTCCGGAGATGGATCGATGGAGTGAGTTGACTGTGTTGAAGATGGCCTCCAACATCCACTCGGTTTTTCCCACGGTGGGAGCCACCAGTTCAGCTGTTTTGATGGAGATTTCCTCCAGCAAGTACTCATATTGTTTCTCTCTCTCAACAACAGAAGCCATCATCCTCTCCAACGGTTCCACTTCTCTGAAGCGAGCCTCCAGCTCCGCTTCAACTTCACTCTTCATATCCTTCTTTTCATCTTGCAAATTAAAGTACCAGAACTCTTGGGCAGCTTCAAGTTCTGCCTTCATTGATTCAAGCCTCCTCTCTCTCTGATTTAGAGAGAGATGAAATTCAGCACTTGCAGCAACTTTTTCTGTGTAAACTTCTCCCAGTTCCTTGACTTTCTTCAATAGAATTGATAGTTCTGCCCTTTCCAGATCAAGATCATGTGCACTCCTCCTTCGACTCTCAAGCTCCTTTTTATCAAGCTCACTTTCTTGCTTGAGCTCCTTCATCTCATTTCTGAGAGAGTCCAGGGTCTTTTTGGTGCTTAGCAGCTCGCTTCCCTTCATCACCAACTCTCCTTCTCTATTTTCCACTTTCTCCTTCAACTTCCTTATCTCCTTCTCCAGCTCCTTCTTCTCTTTGTCAAGAGCGATCAAATTGGCATTAACCTCCCTCAAGCGGCTCCTTTCCGCATCAAGCGAGCCCTTAAGTTCAGTGATTGTTGTTGATTGTTCTCCCACCAACTTCACCTGCGCCTCCAGCGCTCTCTCTTTCTCCTCCAGTAACCTCTCCTTCTCCTCCACCGTTCCCTCCAATTCCTTCTTCTTTCTGTCAAAGTCTTCTCTAAGACTGATGACCTCCCCTGCCTTTTTCTCCATCTCCTCACTCATTTTTGTAATCTCGCTATGAAGGCTAGCGATCTCCGCATCCTTTACTTCCACCTCCTCCTTATGCTCCCTGATCAGTTTCCTTTCATGGGAAGAGGGCACTCGCTTCGGAATTATAGCGAGTGGATAAGCTTCTTTCACCTTTGCATCCAACTTCTCCCAGAAGCTGGTCCCTTAAAGGAAGGCATGGAAGCCGTTTTCGCCAATAAAGTTTAGTAGTTTGGCCTCCATTTGGATCAGTTCCTCCTCTTTGAATGCTTTGAGAAGCCTGAAGATTTTATAGTACTCCGTTCCACGGTAGGTGATGTACGTCAGGAAATCGACGACATTGGTGTAGAACACGTCTGTCCATGGAACGTTGGAGTAGCGGAGATTAATTGTCTCTGCGGCTTGCTTTCTATCCTTGACATAGCGTTCGAGAGCCTGCTTTTGTATGGTGAGGGCAGGAGGTACAAACTGTGGAATGATGGGGAGTTCACCGACAGTTTGGGCGGTATCGGCTGTAGCTGCCGATGTCGAGAGGGATTGGGAAAGTGATGAGGCTTCTTGGGTTTCAGATATTTGGATGGCTTCAGTGTGTGGTGGTTGTGTTTGCAGAGATTGGAATGGTTGAAAAGTGGTGTAGGCTTCGACTGGGTCGACTTGGAGTAGAGGGATTTCAGGAATTTGGAGTGATGAACCAGTATCTTCTTCATGTGGGGATTTTTGGGATTGGTGTTGGGCAGTTGAAGATATTTGGGTATCAGGTAGTGGTAGGGTTTGTGTTTGAATTGTTTGGATTTGGATTAGGGGATTGAGGAGGGTTTGGGTTGGTGAAGGCTGGGGTAGAGTCACTTCAACTTTCTCAAGCGGCTTCTCCACCGCCTCGCTTTCTTGAACGAGTGAAGCGACTCGCTTCATCTTCTTGCCTCGCTTCGGCGCGGCTCGCTTCCCGGGTGAAGCGACCCGCCTCGCTTGGCTTTCTTCAGCTTGCCTTTCGGCAACTGGTCTTGCAACGGGCACTTCAACTTCTAGAAGTCCCAAATTCATCAACGTTTTTGTTTTCCTCCACTTGTCGTAGTAGATGGACTGTTTGTTGTAGACTGTAACATCGGACTCCGGCCAAACCTTGTCCGGATACTTTTCCTCCAAGGCAGCAGACAGCCTAGAGAAAAATTTCAGTTTCCCCTTGCGGAGAATCTGATCGGTGCTTCCCTTCACGAACGCGAAGTCATCAGCGGCTTCGTGAATCTGTTTGAGAAACCAGCCATGCCAATTGAAGCTGGTTCCAGTGAGGCTGTCGACGATAACTGCAGTGGCGATCAGCTTCGTCTCGGAGAGAGTGTCTAGGGTTCCAATGTAACATGCGACACTCTTCGAGAAAAGTTCGCAGATATGGTTAAAGGGGGCCTTCAAACTTGTACGGATACTGGCCTCCTTGAAATTTGGATCTGCTCCATCGGCTGCAAATCGACCGTACTGAACTCCGGCCGAAAGACCCAGATCTAGCAGTGAGTCTCCTCCTTCTCTCGGTAGGTCGAACGCTCCGATGAGTTCACTCATGTCCACCTCCACCGGCTTCCTGGTTCGAGGATCAGTGAAGGAAGATGTATTCTGCTCCTTCCTCAAGTTTAGCAAGAGCTCACCCACCGCTTTTGCCAGTATTTTTGACGGAACCGCCGTCACAAATTTCCATAGACCGGCCGTGGTCACGGCTCTACGGAGAAAACCATTTTTCTCGATGATTGAGGGATCGAGATGAGGCTCGACATTGATGTGATTGTCGACCTCCGTGAGAAACTCCTCCATCGTCTCTTTCTTCTGCTTCTTGCCCATGGTGAGTTTTGAGAGATTTTGAATTTAATATGAGAGTTTAACGACGAAAAGCTGGGAATTTTTAGGACTCGTGAATTGCAGAGAGTTTTTGCACAAAGATGGCAAAGTTTGAGATTTGTGAAAGTTTTCACAGTCTGCGACTTCACCCTTATATAGATGTAGGGTTTTGCTGACGTGGCAGGGGTAAGACAGTAAAATCGGTGAGGATCCTGTAGATAGGCGGCGGACGTGCGGTGATGGATCTGATGTGTCCGGCGTCATCACAGTAAAAGTGAACCGCCAACTTGCACGTCGTTTCCAGGTGGCCTGCTGCGATTGGCTTGTCGTATACGGCATTAATCCAACGGTAATAAATCTGGGACTGTTGGGATTCGACGGCTGGATCTCTTCCGACTTTTCCCGCTTCGAATTCAAAGTGAAGTTCACGCGCCCGTTATTTTCGCTCATACGTGAACCTGTATTAAATGCTTGGCAGAAAGTAAAATTGCACTCGAGTGCAGACAGCTCATACTTGCTCGCTTCGTACCCGCTCACTTCGAGTTGGGCCGCTAGGCCTTGACTCGCTTTGAGAGGCACTCGCTTGAGTGACTGTTCCGCACTCGCTTGCGATGGCTAGCTTTGAGTGACGAAGCACTCGCTTTGCCATTTGAAGCGACTGGAATAAGAAATTGAATTTCTTTGCTTAATTTTAAAATGTTTCTGACTTACATACTTC
The DNA here is from genome assembly GCA_029379335.1 of Thymus mandschuricus. Lineage (NCBI taxonomy): Eukaryota > Viridiplantae > Streptophyta > Magnoliopsida > Lamiales > Lamiaceae > Thymus > Thymus mandschuricus. Next base: position 23,229,364 of record CM057072.1, read on the forward strand.
GAGGATAAACAAGAATGTTTTCCTCTATGTATTTGTGTCAGATTCATTTCATATTTTCCACATAGTGAGTGTAGGTTTCTAGCACGCTTTAGCTCACATAGTGTACTTAAAATTGAAATGCTTACCAGTCAATCTCACTTCGTAGGAGATTGATACCACTTTTTGAAGACTTCATTTTGAATTCCACTTGTTGGATTGATTCCACTTGTTGGTCCCTTCTAGTTGGACTTGGTCTTCATGGCATTCATCTTCCTCTACGAATTAGAGAGTCCTCCATCGAAGTGAATGGGGGAGAAAATGAATATAGTACACAAGCTTACTACAACCCGAAGGGAGCATCACGTAAGTGTACTTATTCACGACGAATGGGAGATGAGTACAAGTCCTTATCTCAGAGCAGAAATGGACAGGATGACAATGAGAATGCTCTGACAAGACAATCTCGTATTTTACGCAGAAGCATGTCACCAGCCCTGCAACCTTTTGTATAAAAAGGTAAACCTTCAAGCTTTCCTACTATCTAAAGAGTGAATCTGCAGTCGACTCGCTTGACCCAAGGAAGGGTAAGATGAAGCGATGCAAGATTCAAGGTAGCAGCATCTTTGCTCGCTTTGGAAGTAGCTTGCTCCGAGAGTAAGCATTAGTTCCCCCTTAACCATATACTTAACAATTCCAATAAGTTGGTAGGGAACTTCTTCCAATACTCCACCTTTCTCCACCTTACTACATTTTCCTCAAGCGAGTGAGATTTTGAAGTGACTCGCTTGAGTTGGTGAAGATCCGAAGCGAGTGACGCACAAGAGAACAAGCGATCACTCCTTCGTGCATCCTGGAACTAGCATTCTTCACCAGGGTCTAACAACCCTAATTCCATGCATAGCTGGTTGAAACGAGACTCAGCTAGAGGCTTGGTGAGGATATCTGCTCGCTGGAGATCGGTATGGATTTTCTCGAGCTTGATATCCTTCTTCTCGACATGATCTCGAATGAAGTGATGTCGAATTTCCACGTGCTTGCATCTGGTGTGAAGCACTGGATTCTGCGAAATACATATGGCACTGTTGTTGTCGCAGAAGATCGGAATTTCATTCGCTTCAACCTTGTAGTCCTTCAACTGCTGACGAAGCCATAGGATTTGAGAACAGCAACTTCCTGCGGCCATATATTCGGCTTCAGTCGTTGAAGTTGCTACGCTTGTCTGCTTCTTAGAGAACCATGAGATCAGCTTGCTTCCCAAGAACTGACACGTGCCTGACGTTGATTTCCTATCAACTCTGCATCCTCCATAGTCAGCATCGGAATATCCAGTGAGCTCCAGATTGTCCTCCGCTGGATACCACAGACCCATGTTGACAGTGCCCTTCAAGTATCGAAGAATCCTTTTGGCAGCTTCAAGATGGCAGTGCTTGGGGTTGCTTTGGAAGCGAGCACAGACTCCGACTGCAAAAGCAATATCTGGCCTGCTTGCAGTGAGATAGAGTAGTGACCCAATTAGGGCACGATAATCTGTAGGATCTACAGATTTTCCTCCTTCGTCTGGCTCCATCTTCCAGTTGGTATTCACAGGGATCTTCACTGCTTTAGCATGTGGAACACCAAACTTGGCAAGCATATCTCTAGTGTACTTGGCTTGATTGATGAAAATTCCATTATCCTACTGCTTCACTTGAAGACCTAGAAAACAGCTCATCAAGCCAATCATCGACATCTCATATTTGGTCTTCATCAGCTCTCCAAACTTCTCGCTAAGCGACTGGTTTGGTGATCCAAATATGATGTCATCCACGTAGATCTAAACCCATAGCATATCCTCTCCATGGTTGATAGTAAATAGGGTTCGATCTATCTTGCCTTTGTGGAAACCATTATCCACTAGAAATTGGGATAGGGTATCATACCAAGCTCTGGGAGCTTGCTTCAACCCGTATAGGGCTTTCTTCAGTCGATACACCTTATCTCCTTGCTCGAAACCCGGTGGCTGCTCCACATACACTTCTTCCTTGAGTTCACCGTTGAGAAATGCGCTCTTCACATCCATTTGATAGACTTTGAATTTCTTGGCCGCTGCATAGGCTAGGAATAGTCGGATCGCTTCAAGCCGTGCCACTGGAGCGAAGGTTTCGTCAAAGTCGATTCCTTCCTCTTGGCAGTAGCCTTTGGCAATGAGTCGCGCCTTGTTCCTTACTACGTTGTGGTCCTCGTCAGTCGTGTTCTTGAACACCCATTTGGTGCCAATAACGTGCTGGAATTTGGGACGATCCACGAGGTACCATACGTCGTTCCTGGTGAATTGATTCAGCTCCTCTTGCATGGCGATCACCCAGTTAGAGTCGGCTAGGGCTTCCTCCACGCTTGATGGCTCAATGTTTGAAAGAAAGCAACTGAACATGGCACTTTCTCCAAACACTTGACTTCTGGTCACTACACCGTTGGATGGATCTCCAATGATTTGACTTGGTGAGTGTTCTTTGAGCCACGCTCGCATGGATCCGCCAGCTTCATCTTCATCTTCTTCTTTGTCGCTCGCTTCATTATCTGAAGCGACTGGATTGGGTGCTTGGCCTGCACTTGCTTCAGGAATCTTGGGGCACTATGCCAAATTCTGTCATAGGTAACACTGCATACATAACGGTATTTTCACGGAACCGTTATGTATGTGAACACTTTTTAAATAGATAACAGTTGCCGTTATGTATGTGACTGTAGCTTTAATCAATCATAACGGTCATGAACGGAGTGTTATCTATAATCACTATTATACTTAACAGTTTAGTAAGAACCGTTATGTATTGAAGTGTTATGTTTTTTTTTAATAACGGTTTATAAAAAGCGATAAGAATATACTGTTACTAATAATATTTTAATTATTATTATTTTAATTTTTTACCATTTAAAACATTTAAAAGTTTACTGAAAATTTTCAACCCCCAAATTCCTCTCTCTCTCCCGCCCTACCTCTCTCCCTCTCCCGCGACGTCTCTCTTCCTCGTCTATGTCCCCAAAATTTCTCACCGTCGACGCGACTGACAACCGGAGACCAGAGACCGGAGACGCGACCGACGGCCGGAGACCGGCGACGCGACGACCGGAGACCGGCGACGCGACGCGACCGACGACGGTCTCAACCAGTCTCGCCTAGCTTGCTACAAGGCGAGCTCTCTCTCTCTCTCTCTCTCTATCTCTCCCCTGCCTTTTATTTTCTGGGCTGCTCTTTCCGTCAATTCCACCCACTGGCTCTGAATTTCCTGTGTTTCAAATTCACTTGTTGCTTCAGATCTCTGCATTCCATCTCCCGATTTCTAGGGCTCTGCACTTGGTGGATTCTGGGCTGTGACCCCTTTACAGGTGATATTTCGATGTTTATGAGTTCATTTATGCTTCAATTTTACTTGATTTTCTGTAACTAGGAAGGAAGTTGAAGATTTAACTTGATTTTGGATTTGGATGTTAAGAGAAGTTTCATAGTGGGGAACCCAGTGCATGCTGTGATTAGCAGTGCTGGGGACTTAGTTTTTGTGTTGGGGAATGATGCATAGTGTTGTAATCAATACTCGAGTTCAAAGTTTTAAGGATGAAAAAGCTTCAAACGCAGCAGATCATTTCTCTGTTAGGATATGCTAGCTATAACTTTTAGAGATTCTGGCTATAGACATTAAGGAACACAATGGAAACGCCCTTATATATCTGACTTCTCGGTCGTATGCAGTAGCTTCATGTTGAATCCGTCGACATTTGAACAGATAAAGTGAGGATTTTTTTTTTCACTATGCATAGAGTGTGTGTAATACTGTTATAATGTGAATCAAGCTATATGCCTTGTATAGATGGAATATGATAGAAATTTATCTCTATTTTTGTCATGGATGTTTTGGAACACAGTCTCTCAGGAATTCACCATAACAAGGAGCTTTATCAAAGAGGACGAATCCAGTGTTGATATTAGATGATGTTAAAGGTGGGATTGTGCAGTGTGCAGTTGTTGATAGTTTCGGAGAAATGTCGGAGTAGTAGAAAATGAAAGTTTGAATAAGTCAAGTAACTCTCTATGTCACAGATTTTCTTCCTAAATAAATCTACAATTAACAAATGAGACAATTGAAATCAGCATTTGGTAAGAGGCTAAACACATAAGGACAGAGAATGTAAATTCATCTCCACCTGCTCTCCAATTATTATCCCTTAATCACTCACTCACTCTGCTTAATCATATTTGCATCCTCTAACTCTCTCTCTCTCTCTCTCTCTCTCTCTCTCTCTCTCTCTCTCTCTCTCTCTCTCTCTCTCTCTCTCTCTCTCTCTCTCTCTCTCTCTCTCTCTTAGTTACTAGTTCTACCAAGTTATTCAACCTCTGCCTCAGCCTTCCACTCTCTGGTAAGAATTCTCATGCTGTTTTATTCTACTCGAGCTCCAAGTAAGGCACTAGATCAAACTTCGGTTAGAATATGCTAGCTATGTAACTTTTAGATATAATTTGAAAAATAATTGAAGAGAAAGTCTAGATTTGCTCTGTGTTTTCAGATTGTAACAAGTAGCAGTAGTTGAAGCTTCAATCTCAAATACAATACCATCATATTTTCAGTTTTTGTTGGGGTTGACATTTATTTTCAATTTTATGATACACACAACAAATGATTTCATTGTTGAAATTCGTTCCAGATGCAAGGTTGAAGAGGGGTAGAAGTAGTAGTAGTTGTTGCTCCTCTCTTACTGTTACATTCTGAGATACAGAGCTAATCAACACATTCTCTCTCTTCATTTTCACTCTGCTGCGGGGTTGCGTTCAGATCGATCACCTTCTTCTTCTTGTTTTCCTTGCTCCATCCAATCTGCTAATTCGTGAGTACAAGAGATTCTTACTATGGTGTATGAGTTTAATCAAATTCTTTTCCAATTTAGTTATGCAATTACTACTATATTAATTAGTTTCTTCTTCTTCTTCTTCTTCTTCTTCTTCTTCTTCTTCCTATTTTTGTGTGTGCAGAAGATGGATTAGAAAGAATCACCTTCCCCTACAGCACCATTTTCTCTTCCTCCAGCATCTTTTCCTGCTCAAACGAAGACTAAATCAGGTTCCAATTGACTTGAATCAGTTTTTTTTTATTTATTTAATCGATGTTCAGTTGCCTTAGTATTGCATCTGTAAATTCCCTATTCAGTTTCAAATTCTCTTCTTTTACATCTAAAATGATTGATAATATTACTATGCTAACAGAAGGTGAAGGTTTTTATCAAAAAGCAAACGATTCAACTCTTATCTCTTCTGGGTTTCTGGACTCATTCATTCGAGAAGCTTTCTTCATCTCCAACTTAACTTGTTATATTTATTATCATCTGATTTTGTCAATCCCATTCTTGGCTTGAGTTAATCAATTGTGTAACTCTCCATAGGACCTGACAGTCAAATCTTCCCCTCCTCCTCCTCCACCAGTTCAGGTTGCACCTTCCATCAACAGTGATCCGGCAATTATTCAGGCAAGTACTAACTGGCCAATGAAAATAAATATCAAGATCGCATCAATGGCTACTTGTTGAATATGATTGCTTCTATTTTGTGCTGTTGTAGTGTTTGCTTGGGTTCATACAATATTAATACTTTCGCATTTTCTCAAGTCCCCATTTCGATTTATGCATTTCCCGTTGTTTTGCTCGTTTCGTTCTCATGTCTACATATATTACTTACTGTATCAGACTCCAGATGGTTCACTGTTGGACGTGATGCGCAATGCTTATGAGTTACTTTCTCAGCGTAGAATAACAAAGTGTGGAATAACAATTCCTGAGGTAAATTTGACATCTTTTTTTCAGGTAGTATGCCTTTTAACATGTATCAATTGCTTCAATAGTTGACCTTTATCCTGATGTCTTTCACTTGATGCAGCTTGATGGAAGTTTGGTCATTTTGGCTGAAAATATATACTGGGCTCAACTAAAGCATTGGAATAGGTGAAGCTCTAATACAGTATGGTCAGCTGTTCGTTGTTGACCGTATTAAAGAGCTCATCAAGTACGAGGGCTTTCAGGTATTTACTCTGTACAAGGTTGGATTTTTCAGTTCAGACTATGCTATTACACATTTATATACTAAAGGCCTTTGGTAGCTTCATGAACAACATTCTCCTCAATCCCTACCCTTTCTCTAATCTTAGAGACAATTACGTTGCTGTCAATCAGAATTATAACATTTCATCTGTCTACTTCAAACAAGTGGAGTATAATTGTATAAGAATTGGGATCCTCTCAAGTTTCGTTCTGTACGAACAGTTCATGATATTGGTGGTGTTCAAATGTCCCTTTTAATAGGTTGCACCAGCAGAGCTCGGAGGGCTGCTCGTCTCTCATCCAGAGATATCCGATGCTGTTGTCATTCCGTAAGTTCATTTTCCAAGATTTCAATTCAATGATAGACTGTATCTAAATAAGGAGTACTATATACCTAAGCAGTCATCTGAATTAAACACCCTGTTCGATATTTTTTACTATCCTCTCAGATATCCTGATGCAGAAGCTGGTGAAGTCCCGGCTGCTTACTTTGTCCGTGCCCCAAACAGCTCAATTTCTGAAGAAATTCGTAGCAGATCAAGTATGCATGCAGACTAAATTAGCCTCAACTTTAAACACACATCCTATTCTCAGCTAACAACTTGTTATTCATGTTTTCAGGTAGCGCCTTTTAAAAGATTGAAGAGCGTCACATTCATCAACACTGTACAAAATCGGCTTCTGGGAAAATACTGCGACGCGAGCTCATCAACAAAGTCCGATCGAAGCTGTAATTCCTTCGATCACAGCTCTCCTTATTTTATTCTACGAAAAAAAAGATATATACGTGTATTAGGATCTCTTAAAACATTTATAGATACTGACAGAACATTTTTATCTTTTCACTATGTTTGGAAAATCATGTACAGTGAATTATTTGTATTTTAATATAAGTATCATTTTTATTTATTGTAATGAGTATGAGAAGAATTAATAACTGTTCACCACGACATATTAATAACGGTATAAAACCGTTATTAAAAACTACCAAAGATAACACTTCATAACCGTAACGTAAGAACCACAAACCGTAATGATTGTCGATCATATATAACGAACAATATATAAATTAATAACGGTTTCGAAGCGTTATCAAAAGTAACTATACATAACGGTATATTAGTGTTATGTATTAAATTTTGAACCGTTATGAAAAACTCACATAGATAACGGTACAGAACCGTTATGTATGAGTGGGACTTTTTATAACACCAGTATTCTTAGCGGTTTCCTTTTGCACATAGATAACGCAAATTTTGCGTTATGTATGAACTTTTTTGGCATAGTGGGGGCAGCTTCGACTTCTCCTTTGGGATTCTGCTCGCTTTAGTCCTTGATCTCATCATCTTCATCGAGCACATCCCAAGTGAGTTGATTTGAGGGTTCCTTGGTTTGTTCCTTTTCATTTGCTTGAGCCTGTTCCTGTGGAAGACTTAAGGAAGATTCATCAAATACGACATGGGGTGATTCCTCCACAATCAGGGTTTTACAGTTGAACACTCTGTAGGCTTTGCTTGATGTAGAATATCCTAAGAATATTCCTTCTTCAGCTTTGCTTTCAAAGGCTTTCAACTGCGACTTCCCATTGTCATGGATGAAGACCCTACAACAAAAGATATGGAAATAAGATATGTTAGGAATTCTCCCTGTCCATATTTCAAATGGTGTCTTGTCGTGCCGTTTGCAGAGAAGCGTTCGATTCTGCGTGTAGCATGCTGTATTGGCAGCTTCAGCCCAATACTTCATCGGAAGCTTCGAGTCTGCAATCATGGTTCGAACGGCTTCTTTGATGATTTGATTTCTTCTTTCAGCAACTCCATTCTGCTGTGGTGTGCGTGTTGAAGAGGTCTGATGTGCTATGCCATGCTCCGTGCAGTAAGCTTCAATGGTAGAGTTCAAGAACTCTGTGCCTTTGTCGGAGCGGATGGTCACAATAGCTTGATTCTTTTCCACAGCCAATCGCTTGAGCAGTTGTGGCAGTTTGGTCTGTGTCTCCTTCTTGCTGAAGAGGAATACAACCCAAGTGTAGCGAGAGAAGTCGTCGACTACAACTAGAGTGTACTTCCTTCCATTTACACTGACTGGAGTAACTGGACCAAACAGATCCATGTGAAGCAGCTCGAGCACTCGCTTTGATGAAGCTTCTTCGAGACTGGGGAAGTGCTTCTTCGTCTGCTTCCCTCGTTGGCATGGTGAGCATGGATGGTCTTTGATGAAGACTTCATTCGGTATGCCTTGCACCAAACCCTTTCGAGCTAAGCGATTGATGGCTTTGAAGTTGAGATGGTTCAAGCGTCTGTGCCATAGCCATCCAATTTCTGTAGCACTCCTTGCAACTAGGCAAGTTTCCTCTTTGCAGCTGTCCCATTGTGCTATGTAGACGTTCATTTGCCTGATTCCAGTGAGCACAATCTGGGACGTGAGTTTGCTCTTCACAATGCACTTGTTGGAGATGAACTCCACCTTGTACCCCTTATCACAAAATTGTGAAATGGATAACAGGTTGTGCTTGAGTCCTTCCACATAGGAGACTTCTTCAATTGTGAGCTTTCCAACTTTCAGTGTGCCGTATCCCCTGGTGCTTCCTCGAGAGTTGTCACCAAAGGTTACGTGTGGACCCTTCTTCTCTATGTAGTTGTGAAGTAGAGCTTTCATGCCGGTCATGTGTCTTGAACATCCACTGTCCAAGTACCATACTTGTTGACCCTCACTTGGCATGGGATCCACGGCGCTCACCTGCAATTAGACAGATTTTGGTACCCAAATCAGTTTGGGTCCTTGCAGGTTAGTTCCCTTAGGTACCCACACTTGGTTCACTTTCTGCCTTAAAGCAGCTTCACACGTGCAACAGTGTGTGCAAGAGGGGTAGCGGCTCGCTTCATTCCTACCTATGCTCTTCCCTCTTTGCTTGTATCCTGAAGCGTCTCGCTTCGGATTAGCTATGGGTTTAGAGACTGACTTAGGATTTCTAGACTGTCGAAGTGGCTCGCTTGGTTTTCTTGAAGCGGTCCAACTAGGATTTTGACCCTGACTCGCTTGAGTAACCTTGGGAGTTCGAAGCGGCCAATTTGGTGCTTCGAATTCTTCCCCCTCAACGTTAGTCCGGATGGACCATCAACGTTAGTCCGGATAACGTGACACATAGACATTACTCATTTTCTTGAAAGGGAGATCCTTTGTCTCTCGTGTCTTGGCTTGAGGCTTAGAAGCTACAACTGATTTCCCTTTACCTTTGGATTGGTAAGCTTTAGCATTGTAAGTGCTAGGGACAGTTGATCTTTGCTTGCCCATAGTTTCGGCCCTTGAAGATATAGAAATCTTCATTGGCTTCTTCTTAGGGTTCTCAGCCATCTGGCCTTTATCTTTGTTGGTCGTCGCTTTGGATGCAGTGGGCAGTTCCAAAGTGACTGATGGTGTCGTGTGAGAAGCACCAACAAAGACAGTCGGCTTGGAAGGTCCACCCACATATCCGAGTCCTCCCTTTCTACCAAAAGGTAGAAGTGAGCTCTCTAGTGCCTGCCTAGCATATGAAGCTTTGTTCAAGTTAGCTACTAGAGAGGATTGGGTTTCATACCTTCCCTCCAAGCTTTGGTGTCTCGCGAAGAGATCCTCGAACTTACTAGTCATAGCCCTTAAGTTAAGTTTGACTAGGTCAAGCTCAGTGGCTAGCTTTCGGTTCTCCTTCTCGCTTTGAGACAAAGCTTGTTGCAGCACTTCGTGGTCACTTGACAATTTAATGTGCTTGTCAAGCAACTCACTCCATGTCGAGGAGTTTGCTTCCTCTTGATAAGTGTGTGCGAGTGTAATTGAACTGGGTGAGGGATAGATAAATACCTCTCCTGTTTCCTCGTCGGTGAGCGCCATTAATCCAAGATCCTCACCATCACTGGAGTTTGGATCTGTGAATGCATCTGAGTCGCTTGGTGGATCTTCAGTTGAAGCGACCGGCACTTCACTCGCTACGAGCGCTCGCCTTGGAGCATCCCTCTTTGCTTTCAGTTCCTCTCGCTCCTTCGCACTCAGCTTTGGGCAATCGGATTTGTAGTGGCCCATATTGTGGCAGTGGTAGCACTCCACTTCCATCATGTCGCGCGGGATCGGCTTGGTCGTCTCTTCTCTCTTCCCTTTGCATTCTCGAGCATCAGTGCTCCTCCCCTTGTATTGTTTGTAGAATCTTTTGTACTTGCCCACTCGAGAGTTCATCTTGTTGAAGTTCTTGGATAAGAACGCAACATGTTCTTCCAACTCTTCCCTCGTCATCTTGGCTAGCGACTGGTCGCTTGGCCCTTCAGCAGCTTTGAATGCTACTCCTTTTGACGTTGTGGGAGGTTCATCCTCTTCGTTGAGGTTCATTCGATTCAGATCGAATTCATGAGCTTTGAGTTCGGAAAATAGAATCTCCGGTGTGAGCTTGGATAGATCCTTGGTAGCTAGGTACATCGCCTTCATAGTTTGCCACTTCCTTGTGAGAGCTCGGACAATCTTCAGGTTGACTTCCTTATCTGTGAGTTCCTTTCCAAGCGAGTTGAGAGTTGCAATGATGTTTGTAACCCTCAGCTCGAAGGCGTCGATAGATTCTCCTGGCTTCGTTATCAGACTTTCAAACTCCCGCATCTGAACGGTGAGCTTGTTCTCCTTGATTTTGTCTGTGCCTTGAGAAATGAGGGCTAGGGTTTCCCACATTTCTTTCGCTGTTGCGCACTTCCTTATCCGTGGTAGATAGGCGTCAGACACGGTGCTCTGCATCGTGTGACGTGCGATTTTATCAAGGTTGGCGATCTTGAAGTCGTTGGGATTGTATTCATCTTTGTCCTTCTCGACGTATTCTTGTCTGACATGAGCTTCGCGTCCTTCAGCAGCTGGGACGTTTACAGATATGGCTTTCTTGATCTCGATTGGTCCATCCTCTATGACTTCCCACATCCGGTCGTGGATGGAGCATAGGAAGCTCTCGACTCGGAAACTCCATGTCTCGTATCCTTCGATCGAGAACTGTGGAAGGTTTGATGCGCTGTATGTAGACATAGCAAACTATCAGCAGTAAATGCAATATGCGTGGGTGAGGTTTTGATGCACTTAGGAAAATAGGATCTGGTTCAATGAGACAACGTGAAGCGAGTGGGGACTCGCTTCGGATATGCAAAGCAGAGGCTCGAAAGAACCGCTGCTCTGATACCACTTGTTGGTCCCGGTTTGTTAATACGAAAAATACGTAGAGGGGGGGGGGGGGGGTGAATACGTATTTTGAAGTTTTTTTTCAACTTCAAATCCCTTAACTCAGAGTAACAAGTAAAGAGCTCACTTAATACTTAAAACCTAGCTGAAGCTAGATCTACAGTACGTAGCTTGCCTGCTTGACCGAAGTGAGCACTTGATCAAGAGGGAGTCTTTACTCGTGTATGCGGAATTTGGTGAGCTAAAGTCTTTCCTAAGTAATTAAAAATCCAGGTTAATTTTGTTTAGATGCTCGTGCAATGGATAATCAGAAACTGTAAAGAAATTAGGGTTAGAGAGATACGACACAGAGATTTATAGTGGTTCGGAGATAAAGCTCCTACGTCCACTTCGTTGCACGACGGCAACTGTTCTCTTCACTCAAGAACTTGAAGGTTACGAGTCCTTCAAAAACCTGGTCGAGATCGGGCTTCACTCGCCTGGATCTGACAACCAGCGCAGTGATTACGGGTTCACTACTAAGACCTAAACTGGAGAAGAAGCTTCACTTGCTTCTGTCCGAACAACAGGGAGATTGCGGGCTCTCCTTACAGCCTAGCTTCGATCGAGCTTTACACAAACGATGTAGGTGCAAGCTTGGATCTAGACTCTATGATCGAGGCTTCTTCAATCGATGAAAGAAGAGCCTTGGATCAAAATAACCTAATGACGAACTCAAAAACCTAATGAACAGTTTAGGGTTTTTGGTTTACGACGACACACTATGAAGAGCTCTTTACAGTAAGTGCAAAGATGGCTAGAGCTCTTCTTCTAAGCTTGGATATGGAATGGGCTTAGATTCTAAGTGTGAAGGTTGTGAAGACGAGTTCCGATGAACTGGAAACTCGGAGAACACTTGAAACAAAAACTCGAAGATTGCTCAAAGGCTTGGGAGTGTTTGTTTGCTGTGGGCGCTCGAATGCTCAAGTAGTGTTCTGCTTCTTCACGTCTTGGTCCTTCACTATTTATAGGCGGAGAGATTAGCGAGATGTTGCTTGGTTGGTGGCCTTGTCTCTCCTTTTCTCGACAGTACTTGCGCAGGCTGGCACCTTTTCAGACGTCCAGTTTTGGTATTTTACCAAGATTGGCTAACTTACAAGGCTAACAGTAACTGGAGCGAGCCAGTACTGTTGCGGCGCCTTTGTCGGCCTGGCAGTCAACTCCTCCGCTCCACTCCGCTTTCGACACGTGGAGATCTTGTAATTAATGCTACGATCTCCTGTTGACTGGAGTTCAAAATATGGGCGGGAGTCACGCTGTCGCTTTCTGGTAGGTAGTGGCTCGCTTCGCTTTGAAGTTGTAGCGGCCGCTCTGAAGTGAGTCGCTTCACGGTCATATTTGTAGTGAGTCACTTGAGAAATAAACTTCCCGAGAGACTTCTTTAGTAAGTGTTGACCAGTGTTGACTCGCTTCGTCTTTTCCTTGTAGCGCTCGCTTTGCTTCGCTTTAGTGGACTTGCTTTGATTCCACTGTAGCGCTCGCTTCGCTTCGCTTTGGCAGACTCACTTTGAATCTACTGTAGTGCTCGCTTCGCTACGCACTTCTTCGGCACGCTTCACTTTGGCTTGCTAGACTTGCTTCGCTTCGAAAAGCACACTCAAGCGAGTGGCCTTCACTTGAACCTTTGAAGCCTATAATCTAAGTAAATTAAAGAGCCATTCTAACATAGTAGGCTTAGAAAAATTCTAACCTGTTAGCTACATCAAAATGGGTCGCTTGGGAACAAAACGTTTTGGGGTTTTGGGATCAAATCAAAACAAATTACTTTATTGATGAAATGTCTCATGAAGTTCCCCCTTAACAATTTGGTCCTTAACAATTCCCAACAGGATACAACATTCCTTTTCTTTCGCACCCATGAATTAAAGCACAAAGATTCTCATCTGTACTTTTCTCCAAATGTTCGTTTTGCAAATATATACGGTAAATACGAATCAAAGGATAAAGACTGGCTTGATTGTTATTTGACGGTCAGCCTTCCTTCTGGTACCTCTTGGAATATCCCTGACATTAGTTTGTATAGGGATCCTATTAGAGAGAAACCTTCTCGGTTTCTTCCTCCTCTGTCTTGTTGGGAGGAAGGGATAATGTCTGAGCTTTTATCTCAATATCCCTCTGACCATACTATGCTTAGACCTTTTGTAGAGAGTGAAGAGATTCTATCATTCTTTGGCTTAAAACCCAGCGTCCCCTGGTCTTCATCAATGGGTAAAATTTCTTGATTTTATTGTTGTTTTCCAGCTTCTTATATATCTTTCCTCAAATGAGTAGGCAATGGTAACCTTCTTAATTTGGGCAGGAATGGATACCTCCAAACAGAATTTAAAGAAAAAGGCGTATGATAAGCTCCTGCGGATGATCGAAGAAGCCAATGCTGAGGATGCCGCTCCTGGCGTTGTTAAGGAAGCTTCACCAGCTGAGCGCGAAGCCTTCTCCTTACCAGCAGAAGGTTCTGCAGGCTTATCCAAACCTTCCCGAGGGGCAGGTACTTCTCCCTCTGCCCGACCAAAGGCAACAACTCATCAAAAGGGGAAGGGTAAAGTTTCTCTTGATTCGGCTCTGCCTTCTGCCACTCATCCTGCTCCTCAGGATCCTAAGGCTTCTTCGCCCTTATCCCCTCGAGCCTCGGCTTCAGTTTCTGCTGAGCCCGGCATAGTGGTTGATGTGGAGGGTCATATTCCTTCTTCAACTCATTCTATTACAAATCCTTCCGTAGAGAGATTTGAGTTCTCTCCTCTAGGGAGAAAACTGTCATCAGCAGAAGCTTCTCCTGCCTTCGTGCAGGATCTTGAGGCTAGCTCAACCAATTCTCCTCTGATCTCTTCGAAGAGGAGGAGCTCCTCTTCTTCCCCTCATCCCACTAAAAAGGGAAAACTCAATTCCAGCGCAATGGTAACACGCACCACCTTGGGTACTATAGTCCCTTCGCCTTTGGATTCCAGTGCACCCGTATCTTCCACTCCGAATGAGCGTGACTCTCAAGTCTTGGCTTTGAGCCCCTTAGCTTTGTTTGCTCAATCAAACCCTTATCTCTCTCAACAAGGGGGACGAGTTCCACAACCTCGCCCTACCTCATCGTCTAAAAGTTCTCTAGCCTTCATCCATTCTCTCCGCTAGATTGGCTTGGATGTACCTCCTGCCACCGCACAAGGAGCAGGTGCGAGCGTTTCCTTTTTCGGGGTAGTTGACAACATAGACGGGGGTTTAGCTGCCATGATTCAAGATAGCATCCCCAGGGAAGAAGATTGGCGATTGGCGGAGGCCTATCCTTCAGACTTCTTGATAAAAATGGCTACTAGCCTCGAGCTATAGGTACACCTTAACTTATCTATTCGTGCATTCACGTATGGAAGTATGATTCCTTTTCACTATATCTTAATTGCTTATGTTGCCTTCAGGCTGCTAGTTGCAGATCTATGATAGGTGTTCGTGCTTTAGTGTATGACAGTCTGCAAGCTCACCATTCTCATGCGGAGAGAGAAAAGGGAAAACTTTAGGCTGAAGTACACCGCCTTCGTGAATGGGCTCGTAATCAAGAGGCTTTCCAAACTCTCAAGGCTCAAAAAGCAAGGCTGGAGGAGGAACTGTCAGAGTTGAAGAAAAGGGATCAGGATAGGGAAACCTATATGCAGGCTCAGGAAAAAGAAGTCTCACAACTTCGAGCGAGCTCCGCATCCTACTCTTAGCAGGCGAATGATCTTCATAAGGCTTTAGAAGCTTATGTCATGGAGACGGCTGACTAAGCTAATTTCTAGCCTATCAATAATACAATAACCAAACTAGCTAGTAGTCCGGGTCGAACCACAAGGAGTGAATGTGTCGAGAGATAATCAAGTAGTTCGTCTTGTCTCTATTATCCTATTTGAGCACATATTCATGGTTTTGGTTTTTAACTAGGCAATGAGTAAAGTAAATGAAATAACAAGCAAAAATAAAGGCAAGTAATGTAATGACAAGTAAAGGAACAAGTAAAGAAGATAAGGTTTCAAACGATTTCCGATGTGATTAGGCTAAGGATTAGGCATGTGATGTATCAAACCATTTTAATTCCTTTGAGTGGCATTATTACATTAATCAAGCTATCTCATCCTCCCAAGACTCGATAACTAGTGGATTGAATAACATGCTTACCATTCTAAACATATTACCAACTCCTAAAAGCACAATGCCTATTAATCTAACATCAATTCACATAATTCTTTCTAGGAGCAATGCAAATCAATACTAGATAATATGAGCAAGGATTCATGCCAAGTGCTATGAATGGAAGCTTCCTAGGCATTCCATCAAACACCTTGTATGCACTCATGGTTGTCAATCATTCATGCAATTAAATCCAATTAAATCCAATCAAATCCAAGGGCAACTCAAAGGAAAGGTAGATCCACATCAATAACCATCAAATCCTAGCCTAATTCACATCATCCATCATTTGAAACCTCAATGGTTCTAGCCTAGCATGGATCGAAGCATCAAACCATCAACAAGAAGTAAAAGCATAACGAAAATGACAAGAGCAGAAAATAGAGAAGAAATCTTCAACAATATCTTCAATCTCCAAGCATAATCTTCAACGATATTTGAAAATACTAAAGAGGAAAGAGGGAAAAGCTAGGGTTCTAAAATAGATGTGCAAAAGTGAATTTACAAGTGATAAAAGTTTCCAAATGAGGCAAATAAATGAGTATTTATAGATTTCCCACAAGTTGGGGTCAAATTGCAAATAAAGAAACTTGAGTTGAGAAGGTGGGGTAAAATCTGTAATTTCCGGAAAGTTGTCTAAAGCATGTGTTTTTGCATTCTCGCCCAAATCTGCCATTCTGCGCGCTCTCACGGTTTTGGCTCGTTCTCTCTCTTCCGGCATCGGAAAATTAATCCGCAAAGTGCTAAGGCTTCCTCTTTTGATCCTCTTCGACATAGGATAAGTCAAACATTCCCAGAAAATTTCCACAGCACCTGAAATAGGCACGGAAATCAAGAGAAAACGCAAAGCATATAGAAAATGCATGTGTGTAAAAACCTATCATTTCATCTTCATTTAAGCACACATATCAAAGCCAAAACCTACCAAAATCATCTTGAAATGCATATAAAATATCAGTTTGTCAACGGCAAAGGCACATGACACCCATTTCGCCGAAGTGGATCGGCTTAGGAAACATTATGAGCAAGAATTAGCGCAAGCTAAAACCTCTTCTCATGCTATGGGCCTAAAGGAAGGGTTGGAACAGGGTCTTATCAAAGGTATGAGGAGCTGTCGATCTCAGCTCCTGCTCACTCCTTACTGCCAAGCTTTCCTAAATCACTTGATTCATAATCTGCCAGAGGCGTATCTCCACACCCCAGGCTTTTGGGTCAGGATGACAGAGCCTCTTTCCAAATGGGCTGCTAAGTCTGTATTTGAATGTTGTCAAATGCTGGGCATTCCTGAAAGGGCTGCCTCTGTGAATTTGGAGTCTATCGTACAAGTTTTTACTCGAGCAGCTGAGACACTGGAACTTAATCGCAAGATTAGTGCCCAGAACCCTTGGTATTTCCAAGTGTTACGGAAGGCTGCTGACATCCTTCATCGCCCTCACGATCACATGGATCCATCGCCACCTTGGGGTTCCCCTCGCATTCACACCTTCTTCCCTGATGCCGAGATATAGGGATATCTGAAGAAGGTCTTTGAAGAGGTATGATTTTTATTATCAAGGGATTTTTTCGTTTGCCTTTATGTTATCTATATTCTGACACAAGCAATCAATTTCTCTTCTCTTTTCTTTTTTTATGTGTACTCATATACAAGAGAAGGAATTTCCCGATCTTCTTCCACCCAGATGTGAGCTTTCTTCTGAGATCCCTTCCCCTGATATGTCCTTATCCAGCTCTTCAGATACAGAATCTGATGATGATACGCGCACCCTTGCTGAGCGAGTGGCTTCACTTAAAGGTCCCGGGAAAGTCCCTTCTGGCCTCTCCCCAGCAGTTCAAGTGAAAAGTGTGGCAGAAGCAAGCGCTCCCTCTTCAGAGGTTGAACCAGTTAACGAAGATCCCGCGACTGCTTCAGATCCCCCTTCGACTCCATCTACTACTGATGTTTCCACTTCCCGTGTCGAGGACCCTACAGATCCTGCTCACGATGCTGACTGCTTTGTGGCCAACTTGTTCAATCCCGATGCTGCTGAGCCCTCTACTCAAAACTACGGCTCTCTTATTGACATTTTTCTTATGCTGGTTGATAGTTCGAGGACAATTCTCTTGTTTGAATTTCTGGTTTTCACCTTAAGTTTTTCTGAGTATTAGAACAATTTCGCTTTTATCCTCAAGATATGTTTTATGCCTTTATCGAAGCAACTTATTTTTTGCTTTTATGATTGTGTCATTCTTTGCCATGTTTTCGTTCGTCAAAGCATTTTAAGATAATGAAATATAGATGATGGGGTGCACGGTTTTGGCTCGTTCTCTCTCTTCCGGCATCGGAAAATTAATCCGCAAAGTGCTAAGGCTTCCTCTTTTGATCCTCTTCGACATAGGATAAGTCAAACATTCCCAGAAAATTTCCACAGCACCTGAAATAGGCACGGAAATCAAGAGAAAACGCAAAGCATATAGAAAATGCATAAGTGTAAAAACCTATCATTTCATCTTCATTTAAGCACACATATCAAAGCCAAAACCTACCAAAATCATCTTGAAATGCATATAAAATATCAGTTTGTCAACGGCAAAGGCACATGACACCCATTTCGCCGAAGTGGATCGGCTTAGGAAACATTATGAGCAAGAATTAGCGCAAGCTAAAACCTCTTCTCATGCTATGGGCCTAAAGGAAGGGTTGGAACAGGGTCTTATCAAAGGTATGAGGAGCTGTCGATCTCAGCTCCTGCTCACTCCTTACTGCCAAGCTTTCCTAAATCACTTGATTCATAATCTGCCAGAGGCGTATCTCCACACCCCAGGCTTTTGGGTCAGGATGACAGAGCCTCTTTCCAAATGGGCTGCTAAGTCTGTATTTGAATGTTGTCAAATGCTGGGCATTCCTGAAAGGGCTGCCTCTGTGAATTTGGAGTCTATCGTACAAGTTTTTACTCGAGCAGCTGAGACACTGGAACTTAGTCGCAAGATTAGTGCCCAGAACCCTTGGTATTTCCAAGTGTTACGGAAGGCTGCTGACATCCTTCACCGCCCTCACGATCACATGGATCCATCGCCACCTTGGGGTTCCCCTCGCATTCACACCTTCTTCCCTGATGCCGAGATATAGGGATATCTGAAGAAGGTCTTTGAAGAGGTATGATTTTTATTATCAAGGGATTTTTTCGTTTGCCTTTATGTTATCTATATTCTGACACAAGCAATCAATTTCTCTTCTCTTTTCTTTTTTTATGTGTACTCATATACAAGAGAAGGAATTTCCCGATCTTCTTCCACCCAGATGTGAGCTTTCTTCTGAGATCCCTTCCCCTGATATGTCCTTATCCAGCTCTTCAGATACAGAATCTGATGATGATACGCGCACCCTTGCTGAGCGAGTTGCTTCACTTAAAGGTCCCGGGAAAGTCCCTTCTGGCCTCTCCCCAGCAGTTCAAGTGAAAAGTGTGGCAGAAGCAAGCGCTCCCTCTTCAGAGGTTGAACCAGTTAACGAAGATCCCGCGACTGCTTCAGATCCCCCTTCGACTCCATCTACTACTGATGTTTCCACTTCCCGTGTCGAGGACCCTACAGATCCTGCTCACGATGCTGACTGCTTTGTGGCCAACTTGTTCAATCCCGATGCTGCTGAGCCCTCTACTCAAAACTACGGCTCTCTTATTGACATTTTTCTTATGCTGGTTGATAGTTCGAGGACAATTCTCTTGTTTGAATTTCTGGTTTTCACCTTAAGTTTTTCTGAGTATTAGAACAATTTCGCTTTTATCCTCAAGATATGTTTTATGCCTTTATCGAAGCAACTTATTTTTTGCTTTTATGATTGTGTCATTCTTTGCCATGTTTTCGTTCGTCAAAGCATTTTAAGATAATGAAATATAGATGATGGGGTGCAGGATCCCCCCCCCTCCCCTCCCCCCCCCCCCCCCCCCCCCCCCCAAGTGAGATATAAGAAATCGAAGGAATTATATCTCATTTGCGGCATCGTTTGCAGAATAACCTTTTTTTAAAACAAAAACTTAATTTGCGTTCCCTACATATTGATTTAAATAAGAAAAAATATAGATAAAGGACATTACTAGCCCTGCTTCTCCTTTTCATGTGATAATGCCTTTGGGTTCTGGGGTTCCTTCAACCTCAGCTACTCTATCATCCGCCTCCTTGCGCTTCTTATTTTGATCAGATTCCTTCTTAACATATTCCAGAAGCTCTCCTTCCTGGATCAATTTTTCAATAGCTATTTTCAAATTTCTGCAGTCATTGGTCGTGTACCCATAATCGTTATGAAACTTGCAAAATTTGTCAGAAGGCGGTTTCCTTGGAGGATGCCTGTGTCCCATAGGGATTTGAACTCTTGGTTTTTTCATGACTATCTCAAACAGGTCATCGGGCTGTTTAACGAGAGGGGTAAAAGGTCTTAGAAATCGCTCATTCTGATCAGTTTTCTTAGCTTCTAACGCTGATCTTTTCTTTTCCCCGGGCATTTTTTCCTTTTGAAAGGCGAGTTCGTCCCTCTTGCTACTAAGGGCTTCTTCCATGTGAATATACTTTTGAACTCTCGTCAGCAACTCCTCAAAAGAGGTAGCTTCTTTCTTGATGAGGGAGGCAAAGAACTGTCCTGGTTTCAGACCATTGACACAAGCATGCACTTTTAGCTTTGGTTCTACTCCTGGTATCTCCAGGATGGCCTCATTGAAACGTGTCATATAGTCTCTCAGATTTTCATTGGCGCCTTGTTTGATCATCGTTAGGTGCAGGGTGTTCCGAGTAGTCCTTTTGGCACTGCAAATTGTAGCAGAAAAACCTCTCTCAGATCCTGAAAGGAGTGAATAGAAGATCTTGGTAGTTGCTTGAACCAGTGTTGAGCGGTTCCAGACAAAGTTGTGAGAAATACTCTGCATTTAACACCTTCTGAATATTGGTGAAGGAGGCACAAACTCTCAAATTTCATGAGGTGCTCCTCTGGATCACCTTTTCCCTGGTACTCACAGGAGACTGTCTTAAAAGTCCCTGGTATGGGATATGTCTGGATGTCAGCCGAGAATGGGCTGCTTTCATCAATGTAAACAGAAAAGAGCTCTGATTTGTGTCCTCCACTCTTTTGGGTGATGGGGCGCTTCAAGCTTTTACCCTCATCCAATGTGTGAATTTCTCCTTCATCCCCTTCTGCCTCTTCCGTAGCCTTTTTAGGGATCTGCTTTTGCTTTTTTAACTTTTCCAGTTCTTTTCTCAGAAGCTTCATTTGTTCTTGGTGCTGGGCACACTTCTTGGCCCATGTTTCAGCAGTGTTTTCTCTAAGGTCACCCCCTTGCTTCTGGGGTTCATCTTCGTCTGGGGATTCCCAATCAGTAAAGAATCCCTCTTCTTGAACAGTGGCTATTAATGGCAATCTAGCGGCCAATTCTTGAACCACACCTGAGTTTTTAGGCTTCTGCTGGTTTACCCCCGGGGTACTTTTGCTTCCACCGCCTTCTTGGGGTTCGTGTTGAGGATTTGAGCCCCTGGGATTCATTCCCAAAGCATGGAGTCTTTTTTCCACATCTCCATCGACTGCACCCTCTATAAGTGCTTTCATTTGCAATAGCATAGCCGGAGAAAACTGAGCCTCCGCGTTGACACTAGCTTCTGTCATTAGTGTGCCTTTTCCCTTATTCCCACGTGGAGAGTTTCCTGAACCTTCAAGAGTTTGGAGAGCTTTGTTTTGAAGCAGCATCTGAATTGACAGTCATTTTTGCAATGTTCTGCATATTTTTCAAAAGTTTTCTATACATTAGTCTCGAATGGTTATAAAGTGAGACATGAAATAGAGATTGTTTATTTTCCATAGAGCTTCTGCAGATGCACCGTATCTGCATGAGTCTTCACAAGTGTTGCCTACTCATGCAGGGCTTGATGAATGATGCCTATTTACATAAGGCTTTCGAGGGTTCTGCCTATTAAATAGGGCTTACGAAGTTTATGAGAATTTTTCCTATTAGATAGGGCTTTTTAGAGGTTTTGCCTATTAGATAGGGATTATGAGAGTTTTGCCTATTAGATAGGGCTTTTGAGAGCATTTTAGCTCGATTGCAGAGGATTTATGCCTTCAAATGTGGGGCCCCCTCATCAGGGTGAGGGGGGTGACCTCGTCATTTTCGGCTCTCTGTTCTTATTGTTTGCTCTGTGTGGTTTTCGGTTCATGATAATACAGGGGTCTATGATTAAATCATAATGCTTCCTCTGTGTTTACCAATTCCTCGTAACCCACAAGCTAGTTTTATGATTTGCAATTTTCAGTAGAACTTTAAACTCACCAATTGTCAAAGATGAGTGGAATACACTTCAGGTTTGCTGCAAATTTTGTTCAACTTTCCTTCAAATTCTTCACAACCTTTGGATTAAACAAAGAATACAATTCAGTTATCACAATTTCTATTACGAGGAGAATATAATCTTAAGATCGCCTCCTAATTCGTAGCTCGACACCATGAAAGACTCAACAGAAATTAATCCATAATATTCACATCCGGATTTTCTATGAAAATACCTGACTAACCCAGAATATCCATTCAATCAAGCATAAGGAAATAATAGAGAAAATCCATAACAATATTGCAACAACAAGCTAAAATTCCAATAATACAGCAAAGATCGACGTCATAAACTCAAAATTTCCCACAGACGGCACCAGTTGTTAGATCCGGGTCAAACATCAACAACAGTTATACAATTATTCATCATATTCATAGACTGGCAAGGAATGTTTATGTACATATAATTACAAGCAAAGACATAAAGGAGATTCATGAGGTTTATTGATCATAATAGCTCAACTTCCGCCAGACACCTCTTCTTCATGGTTGAAGGAGGAGTGAGGCGGAGGTCGACAGCACGGCGTTTGAGCCATAATTCTAGCCAAGTTCACGAAGAGAAAAGCTCATTTTGAGAAGAAAAGGAAGGAGGAAGAGAGCGAGGAAGAGAGCGAGGTAGAGAACGCAAGGCGCCTTCATCCTCGTCCTCTTTTGGCAACACGGATTATACCTTTGGATCAAAGTCCTGGAAGTGCTTTTCACCCGCAAAGTGAAGATGAAAGAAATGTAGGAGGAGGTTCCCTGAAAGAGGACCTCAGCTCCATGAGCTCAAGAAAATTCTAAGTGAATAGAATAGTATGTGAAGTATGCGTGTGTGTTGGGTGGTCTTGGAATGGTGAGATCATTCTCCATTTATAGGCGTAAGAAATGACGAAAAGGTGAACATTCGTGCAGAAGGAGGGCAAGAGAGGAATTTCTAAGGGGACAAGATTCCCTTCGTTATTAATTTTGTGGTCCTCACCCTAAAGTGTATAGAGTCATGCAGATTGCGTGTTCATCAGGTCCCTGTGCCTTGGCAGATGCTGATGGATCTGGGATAGCCCCTGCATAAGGATGAATCTGCGCAGAACTCACGGCTTCTGCACTGGGCACGGCATCTCTTGCTCTAAGTGTGGCATCTGCGCTGAAGGTGGCATCTAGGGCCTCTGATATTCACGTCTAGTCAGCACTTGAGGATGCCACGTGGTAAAGCTGATAGTAGTCCCTATCAAGCATGAATGAAACAGTATGAAAAGTGTAGAACTCGTATTGTAGAATGGTGAAATCACTATCTATTTATAGGTGTGAAGAGGGGTGAAAAGGTGAATGTACTTGTACAGGGAGGACAGAAAAGGAATTTTTGGGGAGACAAGATTCCCTCCGTCATGAATTTGGTGGTCCTCATCCTAAAGTACGTAGAGTCATGCAGACTGCGTGTTTGGCAGATCCCCAGGCATAGGCAGATGCCGCTAGATATAGGATAGGTTTTGCACGGGAGGGATCTGCGCAGGACCATGTAGCTTCTGTACGGCACATAGCCTCTTCGCTCTGAAAGACACCTAAAGCTTCTAAAAGGCATATCTAGTCAGCACTGGAAAGAGTCACGTGGCGAGGCTGATATTGATCCCTATCAGGGAGGTAACAATTCCAAATTCTTAAGATGAAGATATCGATCTGTCTCCTCAAAGCCTTCCCCAGTATCAAAGGGGACATGGTAGGTAACACCGTATTCCCCTAGATTAATACCTCCACCCGGACGGGCTCGCATCCGAGAAGAGAAGGGTAGATTGGATGATGCAGCTCCCACCGTCAGAGTTGCCCACTTGTGTCGAGACATTTAGCACCTGAAAACAAAAGAAACGAGAGAAAAACGGAAGAATTGACAAGAAATAGGAATCAGACGTAGGGCTATGTGAGCGGGCGCTCGCTTTAACAGGAGCGGGCGCTGCTATTGTGGTGGGTGAGCGGGCGCTCGGTCTTCAGGCAGAGGTCGCTCATACCGGCGGCGGCGGCAGACTTGACTGCTGGTGGCGACAGTACGTGGATGAGACGTGGCGCGGCAGCAGCGGGCTGAGCAAGGCGCGGCGGCGGCGAACTGGACGACGGCTCCGGTGGCTATGGCGGCGACTGGTGGTGCATAGTGATGAAGTCGGTGACGAGAGGATTTGGGGGCTAGGGTTTCTGTTGCAATTGAGGAGGAAATAGAATGAGTAGAGAGAAAAGGAAAAAAAATATAAAAATAAATACCTGTACTGCGTCTGGAGGCGAGCGAGCGCTCGTGCAGTACCGAGCGAGTGCTCCAAGCAAGGCTCACTGAAAATTTTGAAAACTCCACTCCAACGCGAGCAAGCGCTGCCACCTGGTGAGCGGTCGCTCCAAACCTGCCTCATTTTTTTTTTTTTTTTAAATACGTGGGTTGCCTCCCACCACGCGCTCGTTTAACGTCATTAGCTTGACTTAAGAAATTAAATGAAGAAGAAAAAGAAGGGGGATCGGAAATAAGAATAGTCTCGACCATTTGAGGCAACGTCTCTCCTTCAATGTAAGGCTTTAATTGTTGACCATTGGCCGAAAATATGTATCCTGTCACTTCATTCTTGATCTCCACAGCTCCATGGAGAAAAACTCAAACTACCGTAAAAGGACCTCCCCATCTAGACTTGAGCTTGCCTGGAAAGAGACGAAGACGAGAATTAAAAAGAAGTACCTTCATTCCGGGCTTGAATTCCTTGTAGGCAATCCTCTTGTCATGGAGCCTCTTCACCTTATCCTTGTAAATCTTCGCATTCTCATAAGCCTCATTGCGAAGTTCGTCCAACTCCTACAACTGCAACACTCTTCGATCATGGGCATCTTCGAGGTCGATATTTATGCGCTTGAGAGCCCAATATGCCTTGAACTCGATCTCCACGGGCAGATGGCACGACTTTCCATAGACGAGGCTGTAGGGACTCATCCCTAAAATTCCCTAGCATGCCATCCTATAAGCCCAAAGAGCGTCGTTCAGTTTGTCGGCCCAATCCTTCCTCGATGGCTTGACCGTCTTCTCTAGAATCCCCTTTATTTGACGATTGCTCGTCTCGGCTTGTCCCGAAGTTTGTGGATGGTATGGAGTCGCCACCTTGTGAGTGATAGCGTTCTTCTTCATCAACTTCTCAAATAATTTGTTGCAAAAGTGCTTTCCCCCATCACTAATGATCACACGAGGGAAACCAAATCTACATAAAATATTTTCCTGCACAAACTTCAACCCAATATGAGAGTCACATGTCCTAGTGGGGATAGCTTCAACACACTTAGACACATAATCAACAGCATGTCTAATATACTACTAAAATATGATTGAGGGGCATCTCATCACAGCGACCGATAGAACCTGTACGTTGGCAACGATCGCATGCGAGGAAGAAGGCTTGAGCATCTTTGAACGAAGTTGGCCAATACAACCCACTTTGTAGTACCTTATGAGCAGTCTTTTGGCCTCCAAAATGTCCTCCACTTGATTCCTCATGGCAGTGTCGCAGTACCTCAATTTGCTCATCTTTCCCAATCTTGAAAAAATAGGGGTCTTCCCAAAAATATTGTCTGCACGAACGAAGAAATCTTTTATCTTCTTGAGAGCTAAGATCAGGTTTAATATCCTCACCAACCAAATAATTAGCAATATCAGCATACCATGGAGCAACATCAATTTTGCTAACATTATCATAAGGGAAAGAATCTACAATATCCTCAAGAGTAGCATATGGAGGAGGGGAATCAAGACGAGAAAGATGGTCAGCCACTAAATTATCACTCCCTGTTCTATCACGAATATCTATGTCAAATTCTTGCAAAAGTAAGACTCATCTAATCAACCTAGGTTTTGCTTGAGCCTTAGTTAGAAGATGCTTAAGAGTGCCATGATCACTATAAATAATCACCTTAGACCCTATGATGTAAGATATAAATTTATTTAAAGCAAAAACTACAGCAAACATTTCTTGTTCGGTTGTGGTGTAATTCACTTGAGCAGGATTTAAAGTTAAACTCGCATAATAAATCACACGCAACATTTTATCGACTCTTTGACCCAAAACAGCCCCTACAGCAGTATTAGACGCATCACACATAATTTCGAAAGGGAGAGACCAATTAGGACCAACTACAGCAGGTGCATAATTCAATTTTTCTTTGAGAGTAAGGAAAGCTTTTAAACATGTATCATCAAATTGAAAAGGAACATCTTGTGAAAGTAAGCGGCATAGAGGTTGACTAATTTTAGAAAAATCTTTAACGAAATGCCAATAAAAACCCGCGTGACCTAAGAAACTCCTAATTCCCTTGATATCACTTGGTGGGGGTAATTTTTCTATCACCTCCACTTTTGCTTTGTCGACCTCAATACCCCTACTAGAAACAATATGTCCCAAAACAATTCCACTCTTCACCATAAAGTGACTCTTTTCCCAACTCAAAGTAAGACCATTCTCTTTACACCTATTTAGGACCTTTTCAATTTTACTCAAACAGTCAGACCCAAACACAGAATAATCATCCATAAAATTCTCCACAAAATCACCAATAAATTTCAAAAATATAGACATCATACATCGTTGGAACGTACCCGGTGCATTGCAGAGAACAAATGGCATCCTCCTATAATCATAAGTCCCGAAGGGACTTGTAAAGGCCGTCTTGGCTTGATCCTCTGGCGCAATGACAATCTGATAATAACCTGATAAACCATCAAGAAAACAATAAAATTCCTGGCCAGCTAATTTATCAAGCATTTGATCAATAAAAGGGAGAGGGAAGTGGTCCTTTTTAGTTGAAGATTAAGCTTCCTATAGTCTATACACATCCTCCATCCCGTGACTGGTGGAGTAGGCACCGTCTCGTTCCTCTCGTTCGTGGCCACCATGATCCCACCCTTCTTTGGTACAACGTGCACCGGACTCACCCACTCACTATCGACGATGGCATAGAATGCCCTCCGCCAATAATTTGTAGATCTCCTTGCGCACGACCTCCATAAGCACGGGGTTGAGTCTCCGTTGACCATCTCTCTTTGGATGAGCTCCTTCCTCGAGGTTGATTATGTGCATACAAGTAGTTGGGCTAATTCCTCGAATATAAGCTTGACTCCATCCAAATGCAAGCTTATTCCTCTTCAATACTCTAATAAGTGCATGTTCCTCTGCAAAAGATAAAGAAGATGAAATTATAACAGGCTTTTGTGCTCCTCCCTCCAAATAGACATATTTTAAATGAGATGGGAGCTCCTTCAATTCCAAAGGTTCTGGAATTTTTGCTTGGGTCTGGATCTTGAGGGGGATAAGGAATTTTAATTCCAATATCCCTCTCCATCTACTCCCACTCCAATTGATCTTGAGATCCCATAAACACCTCCTGTGTGTCAAAATCCTGCACAAAAGATATATCGGCCAAGACATAAATCGAGTCAACAAAAGAACAATTATCCACAAAATTGGCCGAAGATATAGCACGACTCTTATGCACAGAAAAAAACACATCTTCTCCTAACACAAACATTTTAATTATTCCATTTTTAACATCAATCAAGGTGTTAGTAATAGCCATGAATGCTCGACCTAGTAACAAAGTATGCTCAGAAACATTCTCATGCACTTCTCCTATTCCCAAAACAACAAAATCAACAGGAACAATTAACCCCCTCCCCCCCACAAGAACCAAAATATCCTCAATGATACCTGATTGGTGTTTAGATGTTAGGTTTTTAGTCGTCTTTTCGTGTCCGTTTTCCCTTAGTTTTCGTGTGTTTTCATTGTTTGTGGCTATGATTTGCTTGCTTTGGAGTCTTTGGTATTGTAGGATAAAAAGGGCAGAAACGAGAAGAAAATGAGAAGAAAGAAGCATTATATCGAAGAGGGGTTCGATAGGAGAGTGTAGGCGAAAATGGAGGTCAATTTGGAGTTCGGACGAGGAAGATACGACCGAAACAAGAAAGGTGCGTGCAATCATCCATAATGAAAAGTTGGACGTGCGTCCAGTTCGTTATGGACGCCCGTCCAGTTCGGCGTCCGGCTCTCCTTTCCTTGTATAACTAGGTTTTTATACCTAGTATAAATACTACTCCTTGTGAACGAATTTGAATAATCTTTACCTTAGTTTTAGCTCTAGTTTTCAGCACATTACATTCTAGTTTAGTTTTCCTTTGTTCGATCCGGATCATTACTTCGTTCTTCAACTAATTCAAGTTTTTATTTAGTTCTTGTTCTCTCGTTTCCGCATTCGTAAGTTCTTTATTGATTTCTTTTAATTGTTTAATTGCTTCTTAGTTCCTTAGATTTATTTCTTAAGTTCTTAGTTTATTTCGTTCGTTCGTATTCAAGAATTCTTAGTTTAGATTCGTTTTTCTTAGTTTTTGATTCCTTCGCTTTTCAAGTTCTCATAGAT
Source organism: Thymus mandschuricus (assembly GCA_029379335.1). Classification (NCBI taxonomy): domain Eukaryota; kingdom Viridiplantae; phylum Streptophyta; class Magnoliopsida; order Lamiales; family Lamiaceae; genus Thymus; species Thymus mandschuricus. The sequence continues at coordinate 23,257,500 of CM057072.1, forward strand.
AGATTTATTTGCTTAGTTTTTTCAGATTTAATTATTATGTCTAGATTTGTTTTCTTTGTTTGCTTTCTTTTCAATTCCATGCCTAGGTAGTTTAATTGCTTTCGTTTAATTCTCTAGTTTAATTAGTTTTATTTCTTCCTTGTTTTCTAGATTAGATTTATTTACTTGCTTTGATTTATCGCTTATTTATTTTCTTTCCTGGGATTTAAAACAAAACCAAACCAAATTTTTTTTACTTGCTTTCTTAGAATTAGGATAGTTTAGGATCGTTTTACTACACAGTTATTTGCCCTGTAAAGTTTTCCGGAGATTCAACATTCGGTTTTTTTACTTACTAAGTGCTAGGATAGATTTCGTTCTATTGCGAACACTTTTTAGTGAAACAATACCTCTGGGATACCTAATAGACCTATCTGCCAATTGAAGGCTCATGCGAGTTGGTTTAAGTTCCCCTAATTCCAATTGTTTAAAAATAGAATAAGGCATAAGATTAATCCCAGCTCCTAAATCTAACATGCCACATGCTTCTTTACCATTACCAAGAGAATTGCTAATAACGAAAGAACCTGGATCGCGTTGTTTCGGTGGCAGAGGGTGTTGCATGATGGAAGAAGCAACTTCTGTAACCGTGACAGTCTCCTTCTCGTCATAAAGCCGCTTCTTTGATGTCAGCTCCTTGAAGAATATCACGAAAGCAGGCACGTTCTGAATTACATCGAGCAAGGGGAGATTGACATCCACCTTGGAGAGAACCTTGTAGAGGTATGTGAATTGCTGATCCTGCTTCTTGTTCTTCAATCTGCTAGGGTATGGGATATGAGGGACATATGGATTGGGTGTCTGGTGAAGATTGGGAATAGCCTCCTCTTTCTCCTTCTCTGTCCTAGACGAATTTTGCATGGCAGGAGCCACGAGCGGGTGCTCGGAAGAGTCAAGCGAGCGCTCGGATTGATGTTCGCTCATTTTTTGGAAATTCTTAGATGCGAGTGATCTCTCTTCGCGTGCGAGCGAGCACTCCAACTGTGGTTCGTTGTGGACTTGAATGTACGCGAGCGGGCGCTAGCAGGGAGTGACCAGGCGCTCCAAATGTTACTCGCTCGAAACGTGATTGTGTTGGTTAGAGAGCGAGCGCTCGCCTGTTGCGAGCGGGCGCTCCGTTGCTCCTGCGCCTAAAGCACTCCTCGACGGGGTCCAATGATTGCTCAGACCCCAACGTCCATTAGCAGGGCCCATTCCTCGAATATCTGGCATGAACACATTATCCACCCCCTTTCCATTCCTCAACACCGATATTGATTCAGCTTGATGAGGTGGTGGATATTGAGGCGGAAAAGGTGAATAAGGTTGTTGAACTTCGTTAGCTTGTTGAGTTTGAATCCCTTGGCTCAGAATCCTCCCCGTCTGATGAGGAATCAGGTTCATTGTTCAAGAAATTTGCCCCACTGCCGTCTCGAGCCTCTTGATAGTGGCATCCTGAGCTTCTCGGGCCAACTTTGCTTCTTGAAGAAAGGTTGCAAGGTTGTCATCAACAGGAGGCTTTTGTGGTGGGCCTTGGGAACGAGGATTTTGTGAAGGAGGTGGAGGATATGGTGATGTAGGATAGTATGGAGGTGGTGGAGGGTAGTATGGATTTGGTGGATATTGTGGAGGTAGATAATATGGTGGTGGAGAGGGGTAGTATGGATTTTGAGGAGGGTAGGGATGGCTATATGGAGGGGGGCGACGATTTTGGAAATTTGGGTTCGTACCTTGCCCTTTAGGTGGCCTCACACCAGAATTTGGATTCCTTGCATTCCAACCTCCTTGATAACCTTGAGGTAGTGGCATGTAACCTTGGGCAACATAGACTGTCACGACCCGATTTAGAATAAAGATTACTAGACCGGAAAGACCGCAACTTAGGGCGAAGTAAACCGAATAACATCATATTCTCAACAACTTGTTTTTACTCAATTGATCAAAAACCAAATGAATCCTGATAAAGAGATAATAATATTTGTGTACCAACAAATCTAGAAATTCAATTAATTTGTACACAAGAATAATCAAGGGTTCGAGGATCCGAGTCAAGGATAAACAAAGTTTGAAGACAACTTTTCAGAAATAACAAAGAGTCATCTAGAAATAACAACATATATACATTTGAAACATTAGATAACTTCCAATGAAGTAAAGCTATCTCAGAGTTCCGGTGAAGATAATAATTTACATATCAACTTTGAGCTCATAAGAAAAATCAACAATTACATCAAGAGTGTTGCAGCGGAATGGATCGTCAAAATGGACTACATGTATGAAGACATATAATCCTAGAACTCGAACTACTAACATTGTCATATACCCAAGAAGACACTTTCAAAATGACAACAAAAGCTCTCTTGTGCACACTCTCATCTTCATCCCAGCATACCTATAATCTGCACATTTTAGAAAGAACATGCAGTGCTGAGTGCTAACTAATTACTCAGTGAACATATGTCAAATCATTGAAAGCTGCCTCTTAGAGCTATATATTGAACCTGCCATTTTTAAGCTTAGCACGATAGATTTCTTAAGTAAAACATACCATGTGCCTTGCTAAAATACTTTTACTTCATAGACAGCTGTCATTTATCATATAATCATTCTCATTATGCATGCACCACAACTACTATCTCATAACTTATGTGTTGAGAGGTAGGCCTCCCTCTCAATCACCGTGATCGGCTAACCAATGGAAAGCACACAATCACAACGTGTACACAAATCCTGCATCACACAGGACCCGATATCGTCCTTCTTTAGTAGGTGATATCACACAAAAACATTAAACATTAGCAAGTCAATATTTGAAAGCATAATCCTCATATACATATAAAGGCATATTCATTTCATTTTAGTTCGAAAGCCCACCTGATTCCAGCTAGCCTTTCACTTACTACTCCGCTTCTTTAGTTATTTCCAAGCCTTAGACTACCACTCATTCCTTCACAGAAACAAGGGTATAACTGATAGGGATTAATATCAGCTTTACTATGTAAATAATTCATATCGCTAATAAAAACGAATATGAGCCTAAGGAACTGTAGGGGACTTTCTGAAGATCTGGTAGGATCAAAGGATCTTATCAGTTCCCGCGAGCATCTGGTGCAATTCGAGGATCTGCCGAGGTTCTAGTGGCGCAGAAGCTGCCGGCATCTGCAGAGGCTTATGGATTTGCACAGCACGTCGTCCGCGTGACTCTATATGCTCTAGAGTGAGGACCACTACATTCATGACGAAGGGAATCTTACCTCTACGAGAATTCCTTTTATGTCCTTCCTCTACACGAATGTTTGCTTTTTAACCCTCTTTGCATCTATAAATACCCAACCATCTATCATCATCATAATCACAACACACGCACTCTGCGTACTATTCCATTCATCCTCTACACTCCGCCTAAAGATCCCTCGAGCTCGGGCAGTCGAAGCTCTCTAAGGCCATTTCCCTTGGAGCTTCACCGGCAGTCATCGCCACCTTCTCCTTCTCGTCATCGTCGGGAAAGATCTCTCCCTCTCGCATTCCGTCTCAAGCCTAAGGTATAACCTTCACTACTATGGGAGAAGAGGCCTAAACGGAGCTCTATGATCCCGTTTCTTCCTCTCTCCACCTCCTCTCTTCGCTCACTACTTGAATGAGTCCTAATCTCACATGAATACAACTGGTTTATGGCTAAAAATGCCCCTTACTTAAGCATATAGCTCGATTATTGCTTGTTGCTCTTATGTGAACAATGTCGTATATAAAATCGCTGTGAAACACCCTGTTATGGCTGATAAACCTACACAAATCTCTTATTCTCTATCATTATATGGCTTTATCTCTGAATGCTCCTTGCAAATACTATAAATCATCATATAATTGTTGTATATCTTCAACCCGGATCTATCAACTGGCGCCGTCTGTGGGAAATTTTTGAGTCTAAGATGTTGATTTTCCCCTGTTTTATGTGCAATTCTAGTCTACTGTTGCATTGTTGCAGATGATTTCGCACACAGCATTCTTATGTGAAAAATATGTGAAAACTGGGCATTAGAATGAATGGGTGTGCCTTATTCGCTGTTTAATCTGCAGAAATATGAAGGTGAACATCATTGCCTGATCTTTATTAAGCCCCTCACGATTGTAAACTATAAAATATAGTATGATTCTAAGCTTGTGCTCTCATTTTTAATAATAAATGTGATAGATACCTTGTTGAAGGGAAGCTCGTATTTGAGAGATTGATTTTTCTTTCCTTATACGTGAATTTAAGCTTTCCACCTGTAAACGTTGTTGAAAACTGTTGAATGTGGAGCATTATCCTCTGCGATGGCTTCGAAGCTTTAGCTGATTGTGATGATATGATTCATGAGTTTGCTCTGTTATTCCCCTGTTGCTATAGATGCTTGAGAATAAGGGTGATAGAATGAATAAATGTTGAATGTCAGTTTGATGTTATCCTTAGGAAATCTGAGCATGAATATCATGAGTTTGTCGTAGTTGTGTCACTTGTAATGGCAGGACAAAGGGATCGGAGATGACTTCGAGACCATGTTTTCCTTATGATATAAATTGTGATAACTAAACTGTTCTATCTGTTAAAATCCTAAGGTAGCGACGAAGCCGAAGGAAAGCCAGATCTAAAGTTACTGCAATTTCAGCACACATTCAGCTCACCTTGTGTAATTGGTGAGTCTACAATTCCTATAGCTACCTCAAAATGCTAAGTCTATTGGTGAGCTGGAAAGGATTAATAAATATAGAGGAAGCTTCATTTCTCAAGCCCTTCATGTATACCCCTGCATTGTTATGAATCAAAAATTCACCTAATAAAAAACAATAAAAAGTGGAGAGCCGAGGATGACAAGGTTACCCCATTCACCCTGATGAAGGGGCCTTGCATCTGGAAGCAGAACCTCCCATAAGTCCCATATAATGGGCAGATCCCTCAAAAGCCCTGTCTAACAGGCAATACTCTCAGAAGCCCTGTCTAACAGGCAACCTCCACATAAGCCCTATCTGATAGGCAGCATTATCATAAGCCCCATATAATGGGCAAGATCTTTCGTAAAGCCCTATTTAATAGGCAGCATAAGCCCTACCTAGTAGGCAAAATCCTCATAAGCCCTGTTCAACATGCAGCATCTGCATAAGCCCTATCCTATAGGCAGCACCATCATAAGCCCCATATAATGGGCAAAACCCCTCATAAGCCCTGTCCAACAGGTAACACTCTCATAAGCCCAATCTAATAGGCAGCACAAGCCCTATATCATAGGCGAATATCATTCATTAAGCCCTATCTAATAGGCAGCTCCCTCGTAAGCCCCATATAATGGGCAGAACCCTTTTTACAAGCCCTATTTAAAATGGGCAACACTCTCATAAGCCTTATCCAATGGGCAATGTTCCTGTAAATTCCACGTAACGGGCGAATTTCTCCAAAGTCCCATTTAGCGGACAATACCTTCAAAAAGCCCTACGTAGTAGACATCATCTCGAAAAGCCTTGCGCAGTTAGGCATTACATATAAAGACCTGCACAGCCAGGTACTTCGCAGTGAGCTTTGTAAAACAAGAAGCTGCATGAGCCTTAACAAGCTCGCACTACAACCAAATCCTTATACAAAGCCTCATCTAGAGAGCCATACAAAAATGGACATCACAATGCCAAGCCTTGCAAAAGCAGGAGCTATGCACTCCAATTTAACACTGGCAGAAGCCACCCTTCGAGAAGTCCTACAATAGACAGACGATATTCCTTAAAACTACCACAAATAATTTAGAGATCTGTTATAAATAAAAATACTCGCGTTCTTTAAAGCCTCTTCCAAAGAGCATCTGAAATTAATCTCCTCAAACATCTGCAGATTTCTGCAAGGATGAATACTACCTCAGATGTTGTTTCAAAAGAAGCTTACCAGGCTACTGGAAACCCCGAAAATTCCCTATTTGGGAATAGAGGAAAAGGCACCATGATAACCGAAGCAAGCGTCAACATGGAAGCTCAGCTCTCTTCAACCATGCTCCGCCAAATGAAATCACTCTGTTGGTCCCGGGAAAGAGTAATTGGTGTATGGGGGGGGGGGGGGGGGGGGGAATACACCAATAACCAACCGTTTTTGACTTTTATAAAATCAGGTCGATCAAAGGTCGATTGTCAAGGTCGATCCTTATCAAAGACAGGTTGATCTATCAAGCTCATTTGGGAACAAGCTTGATTTATCAAACTGTGCTTATGCGGAAGTTGGTGGAGGTTGATTTACTCTTTGAAAAATCTAGGGTCGATACGGAAATGCAGGTTGATGCTTGATATGCAGGTTGATGCTCGTTAGTTTGATAATAAAATGAAAGGGCGATAAATAAAGAGAGAGAGAGAGAGAGAGAGAGAGAGAGAGAGAGAGAGAGACCGCAATTTAGCATGGTTCGGAGAAATCCTCCTATGTCCACGTCAGGTCGACTCGACCTGAGAATCCCTTTACCTTTGGATCCAACCTCTCTCTTATTTATACTGACTGAGTATCAGTTCTAAATACACTCTAACTTGAATATATCTAGACACGAATTTTGGGTTGTGACCCTTACAACCTTTCGTACAAAACGTACAAACGACGTTACTCGAAACTACAGAGCTTGACTCACTCTATAATGACGAAGAACACTAAACAATCTTTCTAACTTCGAACGGGTCGGAGAAGAAGATGTTTGAATCAACGACAAGCGGCAGTGAACGCTTCGTCGTTGTGGCTTTTATCGGAGTTGAAAATTTCTCTTCGTCAAGTGTTTGGGAAACTAATGGAATTTCGAACACTTGAATGGATATGAACTTGAGAGAGATTTTGGCGAGAGTTTGGCGTTGATAGCTTGAGTTTCCCGTACTTGAATCCGATAATGGTTGAAGTATTTATGGGAAGTTTTGAAAAACTAGCCGTTGGAGTCAGGCTGACGTGGCACTAGCCGTTGGAGGCTGACTCACTTCTAGCCGTTGGGAAAGTTCGTCCTTGCTGGCACACCATGTGGCAAGGATTAGGTCGTGTTGCTCCATGAAGGCGGGGCATCGACCTTGATGAGATAATCCAGCACTTGAAATCTTCTAAGACAATGCAGGCTGGAAGCTTGATAAGGAAGGTCGATAGACAGGTAGATATGCCAGCTCGATCCAAATGAGGTAGGTCGATAAACGACCTTTCTCTTACAGGGTGGATCGAACTTGCATTTGAACATTAGAGGGTATCGACCTGCACTAACAGGTAGCAGGTTGATATATCGGCCTTGACCCTAATCAAGTAAAATATGCCTAAGTGTGGTTTCGATAAACATCATCAAAATCAAACTGCAAGGGGTTCCCAACAATTTCCCCCTTTTTAATGATGTCGAAACCATACACTTTACAAATAATTCCTAAGAATTTAAAACAATGAAAGATCGATTAACTATTTAGGTTGATAAGGAATTATATGAAAGGCAGATAAGACATAAATAAAATAAGGCAGTAAAGGCAGATTGCCTAGACAAAGAGATATTGTCGTCAGGTCGTAAAAGATGATTTTTGCTTCATTCAGCTCGATAGCGTACTTTACATTGGGAATTTACAAACCAAGCTACGAACTTAAAAGAATAACAGAAAGACACAAAATCATCTATCCTCTACCTCTTCTGCTGGGCACGGGCTGCCACTCGTTCATCCTGGATCTGTTCCCTGGACTTTGCCTTCATACTTGCGTAAATTCCATCCCTAATACGGCAGTAGGTGGGATAGGAATTTGCAACATTGACGTTCAGGCCGATGGCGGTCAGTGCGATGTACCGGTCGATTCGGGAATAATCAAGGTAGCCCGAATCGCCAATAAGCAAGGGCGTAAAATATTGCTTGACTGGAGCCCTTAAGATCGCACCGGCCTCTGCAGCCTTCTTTCGCAGTTCACCAACGAAGTCTTGGTGAGGAAATTTGAGCATGTAGGCTGCATATGCATCATCCGCATCTTCAGGAAGGGAGGGGTCATTGATCCAGTAATGGAGGAGGATGAAGCAGCTGTTGAGCTCCCGCAGCAGGGCGTTCTGGCGCTCATCTAGCCACTCAACGGCCTGTTGCTGGACTCCAGCATCCAAAATTAGTTCAGAGGCCGACTCACTGACCCAGTCCGATTCGGCCTTCTTCCTCGCTTCAGCAGCCCGGCGCTCCGCAATAAAGCGCTTCTGCTCTACGGGATTCAAGGCCTACTCCGGCGTCGCACCGGCCAGATGCGTGGCAGATATTAGCTCGGCCTCTTTTGCCAATCGAGCTTTGGCAGCGGCGGCCTCGGCAGCGGCCATGGGATCGGCCTGAGAGGCGACGGCCTTTGAAACGGACTTGGAGGCGGCGGCCTCAGAAACTTGCCAAAAATTGACTAGAGCTAATTTCTAGCCTAGCAATAATACCGAACTAGCTAGTAGTCCGAGTCGAACCACAAGGAGTGAATATGGCGATAACAAATCAAGTAGTCTATATCGTCTCCATTATACTATCTAAGCACATGATCATGATTTGGTTTTCTAAACTAGACAAAGAGTAAAGTGGAATGTAAACTCAACAATGTAAAGTAGACAAGACAAGTAAAATGCAAATGTAAGGAATCAACAATATTACAGGCATGGATCCAAGTGATTTCAAATATGATGATGATGATAGTCTTAGAATCTAGATGCTTCAAGCCAATTTAATCCACCTTGGATGGTTTCTTATATCAAATATGCTAACCTACCTTACTAGGGTGATTAACAAGTTGATTGATAGAGCAACAAATGCTTTCTAAGCCTTTAAATACTCCATCAACTCCAAATAGCACAAATCATGTCTAAGATAACCTACCAACTCTCATCCAACTCATCTAATTCTTTCTAGGAACTATAAGAGATGAAATCAAGTGATATGGGTATGGATTGATGCCAAGTGCTATGAAAGGAAGCTTCCTAGGCATTCCCTCAAACACCTTAGATGCACTCCTAGTGATCAATTATTCATGCATACAAATTAAAGTCCCAATCCATAGGCAATCCAAGGGGAAGGTAAATCAACATCCTAGAATCTAATTCCTATCATCTACATCAAATTATCCATCACTTGGAGCCATATGCAAAATTAGCTAGCCATAGATCTAGCAATTAAACCATGGAAAATAAGAGAAAACATGATAAAAGTAACAAGGAAATGAAAAGGAATGGAAATTCTTCAATAAATCTTCAATCTCCAAGCTTGATCATCCACAAATATTTGAAAATCCCAAAGTAGAAAGAGGGAAAATAGCTAGGGTTCTAAGAGAAGTTGTGCATATGAAATACAAGTCAAATTAGATCACAAATAAGGAAAATATCTAGCTATATATAGTTTTCCCAAGCATTGGGGCTAAATTGCAAATACTAGAAACTTAAGTTGAGAAGGTGGGGTAAAATCTGTAATTTCTGGAAAGTTAATTGAGGAGTTGACTATTTCATTTCCGGTTGACCCGTGCAATTTCCGCCCACATTTCCAGTTTGCGCGCTCTCACAGTTTTGGCTCGTTCTCTCTCGTCCGACATCGGAAAATTAATCCGCAAAGTGCTACAGCTTCCTCTTTCGACCCTCTTCGACATAGGCTAAGTCAAACTTTCCCAGAAAATTGCCACAGCACCTGAAATCAGCACGGAAACCGAGAGAAAAACGCAAAGCATATAGAAAAGGCATAAATGGTAAAAACCTATCATTTCTATTCATTTAAGCACAAATCCGAACCAAAACATGCATCGAGACGCACTCTAAAGCATGCTAAATATGTGGTTATCACGTCCTTGGCGGCGGAGGCGGAGGAGGAGGAGGAGCCACGGAAGATGAAGGAGTTTTGGATTTGGGGGTCCTCTTCTTCCTGGCGGCGGCGGCAGCTCTTGCTTCTTCCCCCTTTTCGACATCTTCAGAAAGGGTGTTTATAAGGGTAAGAAGAGAGGCGTCCTCCTGCTGTAATTTGCCAACGGCCTCTCGCAGCTGTTGGTGCCCATTCAGCAGGCTGGTGAGAGTATCCAGTATGCCGTTTATTTGTGTGTTGGAGGCCGACGCCGAATTGGTAACTGAAGTAGTCAGGTCGGTCACACGGTGATCGACATTGGCCACGTCCTCTTTCACATCCCCGACCAAGTCACGGGATGCCATGTTCAGTGCCTCGAGCTGGGTTGGCAGAAGTTTGTCGGTATATTCCTTCAGATGGTCGACAGCGAACTTCGTCACCCGCTCCCTGGGAGCATCATCGGCCTGGGTCCTGGCTTCCTTCAATATATCGACCCGGGCCTCCGCGATGGCTTGCTTGATCTGCTCCGGCACGCTGATGGCGAGGGACTCGAGCTTTGCAGAGAGAGTGCTGAGCTCCGCCTCACCATCAACCTTTGAAAACTGGGGGGATGGAGCAGCATCAGCAGCTGTCAGAGCTTGATCACCACCTTCATTCCTTGGTGACGATCGCTCTGGAGTTTAAATTGCATCAAACTCATCTCCAACGTCGGCGGCGGAGTTGTAGAGGGCGCGAGAGTGAGTGTAGAGGGGGCGAAGGTCGATGCCCAGAATTTTGGCCTCGACCTTCATGCGCCGCAGCACAAGGGATCGGAAATTTGCGGCTGCATCCTCCACACTGAAGAAGCCAAACTCTTCCTCTAGCGCCAACTCCTCGATCTTCAGCTCCTCGAGGGTGGTGACCTGCAACAAGGCCTCGAAAACATAGTAGTAACTCGACTTACAAACCAGATAAAACTGGAGGCGAGTAGCAAGGTCGAGGGACATGGGGAGTTGAGCAATCCCCGGCATCAGGTCGATCACCTTCAGCCTGGCCTCGGCCTTCATGGAGGCCACCTGGGAGTGAGCAGTAGATACGGGCTGTTCGGAGAGAGGCTGCACAGGCAGGACGACGTCTTCCTCCACGACGTCTTCCTCCGTGAGATCCTGAATTTCCACAGAGCCTGCGCGACGGACTGCGGGGGACCTCACATGAGAGGAAACGACAACGTCCTGCGGGGAAGATGCAGGGCGATGCTGTGAGGTCGATGGCTCCATGGCGGAACGTACTAGAGAGGGAGTCCGTTCGGCTGAATGAGAGGGCGATGGGGAGGGCGATGGCTCCCTACGAGGTGAAGATTCCTCGAACTCCACGGGAAGAATCCGGTGAAACGGCCTGACCGGATCAGTGGAGGCCGATTGCGTCCTCCGTGAAGGAGTCTTCTTCACAGGTGGAGTCTTCTTGGCAGGGCGAGAGGGAACCAGCTCGACATCGGCCTTTCTCTTCTTTTGAATGGGTCGAGCTGGAATCCTCCAACCGACCTTGGATTCGCCGGTCTTGGTGAGGTGCGCCCTTACATGGTCTGGCGACCCATAGAAAATTTGCGGCGCCACCCCAATCGCCATCTCCATTTGGTGGAGATCTTTTGGAATAAATAGGTGGGGGAAGGACGGCTCATTAGACCATTTCCTATTTTTGAAAAAGGAAATGACAATGCAGGTCGCCTTCGTCCCAAGGCGAATTGGCCTTTTCTCATTGTGGAGATGCACGTCCACCACGGCCTCTCCCTCCATCTCGCAAACGATCTGCCTGGCCTCATCCCAGAGCAGGGAGACCAGCAATTTGGCCCAACTAATGGGCCGGTCGAGGATCACGGCCGCCATTATCTGAAACTTCAATGGGGTGACCTGGTCGTGATTCCCAATGTGCCCGAGGAAGCACTTCTGCACGAAGTCCATCAAGAGGCGGTATTTGGGGCGGAGCTCGTTCCTCTTGAATGACGATGGCAAGAACGGCCTTTCATCAATCAAGACACGGTCTGAAACCTGCTGCAACTGGTCTCGAGAGATTTCCGAGAGCTGCATCGTCCCTCCCTCCCCAATACCGAAGGCAGCCTTCACAGCGTCAAGAACGTTGATGGTGTGAACGGCATTCTGGGTTCCGAGGGAGACAGTGTGGGTGGAAACGGAATCGCCCTCATTCCAGTTGTAGAAGAAGGCACTCACAATCTTGGTGAGTTGCTTCGCCGGCCGGGTGGAGATAATTTGGTGGAACAGAAAGCAGGTCTCCACCAGAGCGAACATGGAATCTAGATCGCGAAAACCGAAGTTTTCACGCACATATAGGGCTCGAATTTGATGCGAGCCTTCAAGTACTCTTCGATCTTTGCCCACTGCATTTCCTTGCGGCCGGATGTAGATTTTCCTGCCATTGATGTCGATTTTTCTGCCATTGTAAGAAACAGATTAGTAAAATAAAGAGAAACTTGACAGAAAATGGAAGCAAGAACAGCGAAACGGTACAAACCACGGCTTGTGACTTGGTGCAGAGAGTGAGAATGTAGAGCGTGAAAATTTTAGAGAGTAAAATTAGGGAGTGAAAAATTAGGGTTGCAGATATGATGAAGAAGGTAATGTTTCAAAAGAAATCAACGTGACATATATAGAAATTTTGAACGGTTGAGATCGTTCGAATTTGAAAGGGTTAAAGTTTTCCCTCTCACCCACGTCCACACGATTAAAGCGCGTGGAATGTGAAACGGTTCACATCCGCGCGTGAGAAAGAGAAACGTGCGTATATATGTGCTTTTTCAGAAAGGTGGCAGGGAATTAAATGCAACATTGGTCAATGTGTCAATATTTGACACTTGACTAGATGTGTTGCAAAAATAGTAATCATTACTCCCTTTTTCCCTATTTTCTGCAATCTAACAGGCCTTAAATAATGTAACACATTGAGAAATAAATATCAATAATTAATAGAAAATTCAATGCGTATTAAAGAAGTCATAAGACAAAAGGGTAATACTGCCCTTTTGATTCCCCCTTCATTAATGCGGGTAGCATTCAAGTTGGTATCGACCTGATGAAATGAGAACGGCCTGGAGTTGCGATATCGGCCTGACGAGATAAACTGCCTGGACTTGTGATATTGGCCTGGCGAAATAAACGCCCTTGACTTCTGATATCGGCCTGGTGGCAGACATCAGCCTTTGTTCCCCCTCAAATGATGGATCATTTGGGCGTGTTCCCCCTTAATTTGAGGAACACAGGTCGATCTGTAGATTTAGACGACGGCCTGTTGATGAAGAACGGTCTGTCATTTGAATCGGCCTGTAGGAAGGATGTCGGCCTGTTTGAGAGAAACGGCCTGATGATCCGCTAACGGCTTGTTGACTTGTGAACGGCCTGTTGAGGGAAACGGCCTGTTCAAATGGTGACGGCCTGTTAAGAGTAACGACCCGTTGAGTCACGATCGGCCTGTTGAGTCAAGAACGTCCTGATGATTCAACATTTAATAACCCTAACTTTCCACACAACATTTTGAATCTTTCTTTGGCCAGTGGTTTGGTTAGGATATCAGCCCGTTGAATATCAGTGTGTATCTTCTCAATAACCACGTTCTTCTTTTCCAGGTGATCACGAATAAAGTGATGTCGAATATCCACGTGTTTGCATCTTGAATGAAGAACTGGGTTTTGAGTAATGGCGATAGCACTCGAGCTGTCGCAGAATATAGGCACTTCACTGACTTCAACTTCATAATCTTTGAGTTGTTGTTTGATCCACAAGATTTGTGCACAACAACTCCCTGCGGCCATGTACTCGGCCTCTGTGGTGGAGGTGGCTACTGAAGTTTGTTTCTTTGAAAACCATGAAATTAGCTTGTTTCCGAGAAAGTGGCAAGTACCCGAGGTAGATTTCCTATCGAGCTTGCACCCTGCATGATCAAAATCTGAATAACCTGTAAGCTGCAAATTATCATCACAAGGATACCAAAGACCTATATTTGTGGTTCCTTTGATGTATCGAAGGATTTTCTTTGCTGCTTCCAAGTGGGATTCCTTCGGATTAGCTTGAAATCGAGCACACACTCCAACTGCAAAAGTGATATCAGGTCGTCTCGCAGTTAGATAAAGTAATGAACCAATTATACCCCTCTACTGTGTTATGTTGGCAGGTTTTTCTTCGGGATCCGGGTCGATCTTCCCACCAGAGAGCATCGGTATTTTGACGGGCTTGCTGTCTTTGACACCAAACTTATCTACCAGCTCGTGTGCGTATTTTGTTTGGCTAATGAAGATTCCTTCATCGGACTGCTTGACCTGCAACCCTAGAAAGAAATTCATTTCCCCCATCATAGACATTTTATATTTTTCTGTCATGAGGTTACCAAATTTTTCGCATAAAATGGGAGATTTAGATCCAAAAATAATGTCATCAACATAAATTTGTACTAAAAGGATATGTTCATTCACTTTGATAGTGAATAGCGTTTTGTCGACTGAACCACGCTTGAATCCAGATTTGATGAGAGAGGATGATAGCGTCTCATACCAAGCTCGAGGAGCTTGCTTAAGTCCGTATACGGCCTTGTGCAGTTTGTAGACTTTGCTTGAATCACCCTCCTCGAATCCTGGAGGCTGTTCCACATAGACTTCTTCTTCGAGAACGCCATTGAGGAACGCACTTTTTACATCCATCTGGTAGACTTTGAATCGTTGATGAGCGGCATAAGCTAGAAACAGCCTTATAGCTTCTAATCTTGCAACGGGGGCAAACGTCTCATCATAATCGATTCCTTCTTGTTGGCAGTATCCCTTTGCTACCAATCGGGCTTTATTTCTGACAACTTCTCCAGATTCATCTCTCTTGTTTTTGTAAACCCATTTGACTCCAATGACGCCCTGATGATAAGGACGATCAACTAGAGACATACTTCATTTCTATTGAATTCATTGAGTTCTTCTTGCATGGCTTGAATCCAGTCAGCATCTTGAAGAGCTTCAATGGCATCTTTGGGTTTAATTCGAGAGAGATAGCAGCTTAGTAGTGCACTTTCACCAATCGTCCTTCTTGTCCGCACTCCTTGGTTTGGGTTCCCAACAATGAGCTCCTTTGGATGATCATCGATCCATCGTCTGCGTCGTGATCTTTCTTCATTTGAAATGATTGGATCGGGCTCATTAATGGGTTCGTCAAACTCCGGGTGAGTTGAAGTGATCAGTGGGAACGTGCTGTTGCTCGGACTGTTGATCGAGCTGTTCGTCAGGCTGTTGATCGGTCTTAATGTTGAGCTGCTCCATTGTGCTATCGAGCTGCTCGATTTGGGATGAAAGGTCGTTAACAGCATCAGTCTGGGGGACTGAGAGTGGGGGATCAGCCTGGTTAAGTCCGGCTGATGTATTATAGCTCGAGGTATGAACATTACTTGCATCACTTCCCCCATGCTGTGTGACCTTTGGATCAGGTTGATCCTCTTCCTTCAGATCATTTGGAGTCCATACTAGCAGGTCGTCGATGGGGGAGTTAGACAGCCTGTTCGGAGCAGACTGATCTGGACCTGTACTTAACTCTCTGTACAGACAAGTAGATTCATCAAACACAACATGAGGTGTTACCTCCACAACTAGGGTTTTCTTATTAAAAACTCTATAAGCTTTGCTAACCTCCGAGTATCCTAAAAATGCTCCTGGATCGGCCTTGCTATCAAAAGTTTTTAATTGAGATTTCCCATTGTTATGAATGTAACACAAGCATCCAAAAGCTTTAAAATACTTTAACCTGGGGAGCTTGTTGTTCCACAGCTCGTATGGAGTCTTTCCATGTCGGGTAGTGATGATCGACCTGTTTTGGGTATAGCAGGCTGTGTTAACGGCCTCTGCCCAAAACTTCTTTGGAAGGTTGGTTTCATCCAACATGGTACGAGCTGCTTCCTTCAGCGACCTGTTACGGCATTCCACTACGCCGTTTTGTTGAGGTGTACGAGCTGCTGAGGTTTGATGATGAATTCCACTCTTTGTGCAATATTCCTCGATCATTGCATTGATAAATTCGGTGCCTCGATCAGATCGAATGGAGATGATGGATTTCTCCTTTTGATTGCACAGCTTGCTCAGCAACGCGGGTAGCTTCTCCAAAGTCTCCTTCTTTTTGTACATGAAAATAACCCACGTAAATCTAGAATAATCATCTATAATAACGAGAGCATACTTTCTACCGTTTATACTTAAGGGAGTGACTGGACCAAAGAGGTCGAGATGGAGAAGCTCAAGAATTCGATTCGAAGCTTGTGCCGTCACACTTGGAAAGGATGATGTTGTTTGCTTTCCAGCTTGACATGCTTTACAAATGTGATCGCGATCGAAGACTTGATCTGGCAGGTCGTTCACCAGTTTGTTGCGTGCGAGCTTGTTGATGGCCTTGAAGTTCAAGTGACTCAACCTCTTGTGCCATAGCCAGCTTGTCTCGGAATCAGCCTTTGTGATCAGGCAGGTCTCCATCCAATCAGTCCATTGAACTATATAGAGTCTATCCTGCAAGATTCCGGTAAGAAGTATTTCTACTTCCTTATTTTTCACGAGACATTTGTTAGCAGTGAATTCTACTCGTTTACCACTCGAGCAGAATTGCGACACAGAGAATAGGTTATGATTAAGACCTTCAACATATGACACATTAGAAATAGTTGTTTTACCAACTTTTAGATCGCACTGGCCTCTCGTAAGTCCCTTAGAATTTCCTCCAAAGGTTACAAGTGGCCCGTCTCGTTCTTGATAATTTGATAGTAGCGTTTTGTTACACGTCATGTGCTTTGAGCATCCACTATCAATGATCCATACAGCTCCACGAGCTGCTTGGCTCCTTCTTTGAGCCTTCCCAACCTGCAATTAGTTAAACTTAGCAACCCATTTGAGATAGGGTGCTACATCGGTTGCGGGAACGGCCTTTGGGACCCAGATTTGTTTCGCCGGTCTGCTTCTATCCGAGGCTGAGGACGAGGCAGTGGTGGTCTTGGGCTTGGGAGCCTTGGATTTCTTTGAGCGAGGGCGATGAGGCTGATAATACTGCTCTTCATGAAGACCAGGTTGATACTGCCAGTCTTGAAAGTTCGACTGTTGAGGATAGTGGCAGTGACAACCTTGATGAGCAGGAAAGAAGAACTGAGGGTGATACGGCCTTTGATAGTACTGGCCTTGGTATCGCCCTGGATGAACAGCCTGCTTTTGATGGGAGGGGGCAGGTCGACGATGCTGAGCAGGTCGACTCTCTTTCTTTTGAGGAACAGGCTGTTCCTTCTTGTGTTGCTTTAAAAGGATGGCTTGGGGCTGTCGAACTGGATTCTTCAGCTTGATCATCTTATCTGGAAGAGCTTGATGAGCTTTCCGAACACTCTTTGATTTTGACTGCGCCTTCACGAATTTGATCTCGCAGTCTTTGTTCTTGCTTTCCTTGGATTTTCCATTAAATCCAATACCAGAGTGATCGCGCGGATTGCGTTGCATGGATTGGACTTCTTTCAATTTCTTTCCACTTTTCTTCAACTAACTCAAAGTGAGTTGAAGTTTTTCTTCCTTTTTCACGAGGAGTTCGTGTCGAATAACCAAGTCAGCCAATTTTGATGTAAGGCTGTGTATTTCGGCATCTTTGATCTTGAGGGACTCGTCCTTCTCGAGCTCCCTGGTATCAAACTCCTTGACCCGGAAAGTCAATTCTTCAACTTTTGACTTTAGGGTTTCGATTTCCCTTTCTTTTTCCTCATCATAGGGAGAGAATCTTTCTTCTAATGCTAGCTTGTATTTTTTCATTTTTGTTCATCAGCTCAGCATTGTCTTCAACGACCTCTTTGAGTGTTTCCACGAGGTCGGCATAGTCATCGAGCTGTTTCTTGATTTCTTCCCAAGACACAGCCTCGGATTGGTCTTCACCTTCTTCTGCACATTCATCGTCAGAAAAAGAAAGTGAAATGGGTTGAGGATCTACCTTTGAAGATCCCTCATTTTGTTGGTGCTCACCAACGAAACATTCTTCATCATCACTTTCGTCGAAAGCGATGTATCTCTCGTCATCACTTGACGAGCTGTCTGAGAGATGAGCCTCCTTTGATTCTTCAGCAAGCATGGCAGCTCGTTGATCCTTGAGCTTCTTATCGCGCTTTGCACGGAGCTCGTCTCTCTCGGCCATTGTCAGATCCGGGCAATCGGTCTTGTAGTGACCCGGCCTGCCACAACCAAAACATCCACCCTCGGGTGTGTTAGAAGAATTGAAGGTTGAGGGTTTACCTTCTCCCTTTTTGTCAGGGCGGTCGTGGTTGCGGTTAGAGAAGTTTCGCTTGTTGTCACGATAGAATTTCTTGTATTTGACAACCTTTCCTAGGAGCTTCTCATTTCTCCTAGCAGCTAGAGCATAGTCGAGAGTCATCTTCTCGAACTTTTTGACGATGGATTCGTCAATCGAACTTGGGGTAGCAGCAGAGGCTGAGTCGGCCTTGAAAGCTACCTCCTTGTCATTCTTTTCATCGGCCTTCTTGCTGGTGGAAGGCTGTGCTGATCCATGGATTCAGATCATCTCATATTCATTTCTGACAAGGATGTCGAAAAGATCTTCGGTGGTGAGGAAGTTGAAGTCCGAACGGGCTGGATGCATGGCTGCATATACGTGCCAATTTGCAGGTAGGGCACGCATTACTTTTAGATTCTTCTCGCGCTGCGTATATTTGTGAGGGTTGATTGCAGTGACTTCGAGAATGATTTCTGTGAAGCGAATTTTCATTGCTTCTATGGTTTCTCCTGAAACCATCTTGAAGTCATCGAACTTGCTGCACGCCATGGATAGCTTGTTCTCCTTCATTTCCTCTGAACCCAGGCTGATGGACCGGAGGGTGTCCCACATCTCTTTGGCAGTTTCAAGATTTCGAATCTTGGCAAGGTAGATGCCCTTTACGGTGCTTGAGATGAGTCCCTTTGCGTAGTCATCGAGACTGGCCTCCTTCCTTTCCTCGGTTGTGTAGTCGCGAGGATTTTTGAGGACCTTTTCGTATGTGGCCTCCCTGGGGGATGTTCCATCCACAATGATCTTCGCTGCATAAATGGGGGAGGGGCCATTTTCGATGATATCCCACATAAGGACGTGATGTGCCTTGAGACACATCTTGATTCGGAAGCTCCAGTCTTCATAGCCTTGGATGGAGAAATCTTCACAAACCCTGAGAAGAGAAGCCTCCATTGCAAATAATATAATATGATATGAATGAAAAGATTTTTCTAAAGGATCGGTTCAAAATGACCAAAAGTTTGATAAAACCTTTAGTATGCAAAGCAGCGGTCAAAAGAACCACTGCTCTGATACCACTTGTTGGTCCCGGGAAAGAGTAATTGGTGTATGGGGGGGGGGGGGGGAATAGACCAATAACCAACCGTTTTTGACTTTTATAAAATCAGGTCGATCAAAGGTCGATTGTCAAGGTCGATCCTTATCAGAGACAGGTTGATCTATCAAGCTCGTTTGGGAACAAGCTTGATTTATCAAACTGTGCTTATGCGGAAGTTGGTGGAGGTTGATTTACTCTTTGAAAAATCTAGGGTCGATACGGAAATGCATGTTGATGCTTGATATGTAGGTTGATGCTTGTCAGTTTGATAATAAAATGAAAGGGCGATAAATAAAGAAAGAGAGAGAGAGACACCGCAATTTAGCGTGGTTCGGAGAAATCCTCCTACATCCACGTCAGGTCGACTCGACCTGAGAATCCCTTTACCTTTGGATCCAACCTCTCTCTTATTTATACTGACTGAGTATCAGTTCTAAATACACTCTAACTTGAATATATCTAGACACGAGTTTTGGGTCGTGACCCTTACAACCTTTCGTACAAAACGTACAAACGACCTTACTCGAAACTACAGAGCTTGACTCACTCTATAATGACGAAGAACACTATACAATCTTTCTAACTTCGAACGGGTCGGAGAAGAAGATGTTTGAATCAACGACAAGCAGCAGTGAACGCTTCGTCGTTGTGGCTTTTATCGGAGTTGAAAATCTCTCTTCGTCAAGTGTTTGGGAAACTAATGGAATTTCGAACACTTGAATGGATATGAACTTGAGAGAGATTTTGGCGAGAGTTTGGCGTTGATAGCTTGAGTTTCCCGTACTTGAATCCGATAATGGCTGAAGTATTTAGAGGCAGTTTTGAAAAACTAGCCGTTGGAGTCAGGCTGACGTGGCACTAGCCGTTGGAGGCTGACTCACTTCTAGCCGTTGGGAAAGTTCGTCCTTGCTGGCACACCACGTGGCAAGGATCAGGTCGTGTTGCTCCATGAAGGCGGGGCATCGACCTTGATGAGATAATCCAGCACTTGAAATCTTCTAAGACAATGCAGGCTGGAAGCTTGATAAGGAAGGTCGATAGACAGGTAGATATGCCAGCTCGATCCGAATGAGGTAGGTTGATAAACGACCTTTCTCTTACAGGGTGGATCGAACTTGCATTTGAACATTAGAGGGTATCGACCTGCACTAACAGGTAGCAGGTCGATCTATCGGCCTTGACCCTAATCAAGTAAAATATGCCTAAGTTTGGTTTCGATAAACATCATCAAAATCAAACTGCAAGGGGTTCCCAACACGCTCATAGAGGGCGTGGTTGAAGAGGCTGTAGAAAAAAGGCTGCAGATCTTGGGAATGAACTCCCATAGCACAGACCCCCCGAATGAAACTCAGGAGGGCGGAGGAAGTAAAAGTACACCTCTAATGCAAAAACAGAGGCCCATAACGCCAGGCATTGCACAGAAATTGGCCATTAGTCTGTCATTGATAGTTGATGAACAAGAAGAAGGATTACTTACTGATAGGGAGTTCCTAGAATCTGATGACAGCCCTAAGGAGGGCGGTGATCATGAGTGGGCTAAGAAATATGCTCCACCGCAAAAGCAAATGAGGCTCTTAACTGGAAAAGCGGAAGAGCTGAAGAAGCAGAAGCAAGCCCTAGGGAAGGTTTCAAAAGAAAACCTCAAAAATTTTTCCAATCAAAAAGGTGGGAAATACACATCGGACTCACCTGCTATATGTATCGATGAGAATAGTCCTTTCTCTGCAGACATTCAAATTGATCCTGTTCCCAGCAACTTTAAAACAATCTCTTGCGAGTACCAAGGGAAGGGAGATCCTGAAGAACATTTAATGAAGTTTGAGAGCTTATGCCTCCTTCATCAATATTCAGAAGGCGTTAAATGCCAAGTATTCCTCACAACTCTGTCGGGGACTGCTTAACATTGGTTCAAGCAGTTGCCAAAAGCTTCTATCCACTCCTTTATGGATCTGAGGGAAGTTTTTCTCCAACAGTTTGTCAGTGCTAAAAGAACTACCAGAAATTCATTGTATGTGACAACTATCAAGCAAGGCGCTAATGAGAGTGTGAGAGACTACATGACACGCTTTAACGAGGCTGTCTTGGAAATACCAGGAGTAGAACCAAAGCTGAAAGTACATGCCTGTGTAGATGGCTTGAAGCCAGGGCAATTCTTTGCTTCTCTCATCAAAAAAGAAGCCACCTCTTTTGAAGATCTACCGACAAGGGTTCAAAAATACATCCATATGGAGGAAGCTTTGAGCAGCAAAAGAGTTGAGCTAACTTCTCCGAAGGAAAAGAAACCCGAAGACAGGAAAAGAGCAGCCCCAGATGCCAAGAAAACCGACCAAAGTGAGCGGTTCTCAGGGCCATTCACCCCACTGGTCAAACAGCCGGACGATTTGTTCGAAATAGTCATGAAGAAGCCAGGGGTGCAGATCCCTTTAGGGCATAAGCATCCCCCAAGGAACCCGCCCTCTGATAGGTTCTGCAGGTTCCACAATGATTACGGACACATAACCAACGAATGCCGAAATCTGAAAGTGGCTATTGAAAAAGTGATTCAGGAAGGGGAGCTCCTGGAGTATGTCAAAAAAGAGAATGATCGAAACAAGAGGCAAAAAGAGGCGGAAAGAAAAACGCCCGAAACAGAGAAGGTACCGGCATGTAAAGGGGTTATCAATATGATACACGAGAGTCATGCCAAGGAAAATAGCTCATTAATCATGGAAAAGTGAATACCATCCCACAGGGGGGGAAAGGAGAACAAGGTTAATGATACCTTTTGGCAATATTTTATTTTTTAGCTTTTGAGAAAACCGAACTAAGTCCCTAAAAATTAAAAGGGGCATTCTCTGAAAAACACTACCAAAAATGAGGTGTAATTCCTCCGACTCCTTATACCTCACTTGGGGGGGAGTAGGGAGTATCCCCATAGTGGTAATATCCGTATCCTATTATCTTAAAATGCTTTTTTCTATGTCAATATTTATACTACGTTGCCTGCGAAGGCGACAGGTTGGAAACAAAATGAAAAGTCATGCATCTATGAAAACAAAAAAGGATCACACCTACAAAAACAAAAAATAAATTCTGAAAAATAAAGTTCCAGTCATCCAAAAACTCAGAACGAAATCTAAGAAAGAAAGAGAGGTTCACTTTAAAAACAGATGTCAACATAAATAAGGAGTCGATAAAGGAACTCTAACTCTGAGCAGAAGGCTCAGTAGTGTCAGGATTAAACAAGTTATCCACAAAGCGATCGGCAGCATCTTGGTTGGGATCCGCAGAGGTATCCTGATTAGGGCCGATAGCAGTATCCTAAGCAAGCCCCGAAGGATCCTCGGAGGAAGGGGCGGTAGTATCAATAATCGAAGAGACTACAGGAGGGTCATGAGTAGTAGTGGGCTCCTCATTGATCTGCCCAGCTCCAGAGGTAGAGATATTAGCTTCGGCTGTTCCATCCGCTTGAACCTCCGCAGAAGAAGTAGCGGAAACTTTCCCGGGGCCCTTGAGAGAGGCAGCCTGGTCAGCCAAAGTGTGAATGGCATTATCGGACTCTGTATATGAGGAATCAAAAGTGAGCCACTCGGGAGAAGAAACCTCAAAGGGAAGCTCGCATCTGGGCGGAAGTAGATCAGGAGATTCTTTTTCCTAAAAAATAAATGAAAACATCATACAATAACAAATTATAAAAATAATAAGTAATCAAGGGAATTGTTGGTCCCTAAGCACAAATAGCGTAAATACAGACAAGAAAAAGGTCCTTGGATCATAGAATAATACCTCTTCAAAAACTCTCTTAAGGAGCCTCTGGGCCTCAGCATCATGGAGATAAGTTTGAATGCGGGGAGAGCCCCAAGAGGGTGATGGCTCAAAATGATCATGGAGGTAATGAAGGATTTTAGCCGCCTTCTGAAGTTCTCGAAGATACCAAGGGTTCTGTTCGCTAATCTTGCGGTTGAGAGCCAAGGTCTCGGGTGCTCGACTAAAGGCCTCCACGATAGGACCTAGATTTACAGATGCAGCCTTCTCGGGAATGCCCAGCATCTTACAACATTCGAACACAAATTTTGCCGCCCATTCGGAGAGAGGCTCAGCCATCCTAACCCAAAAACCGGGAGAGTGGAGATAAGCCTCAGGCAAATGGTTAATTAAGTAACCAAGGAAGGCTTACCCATAGGGGGTAAGAAGAAGCTGAGACCGGCAGCTCCTCATGCCCCTAATGAGGCCCTGTTCCAGCCCTTCCTTGAAACCTTCGGCTCGAGAAGAAGTTCTCGCTCGCGCCAGCTCTTGCTCATGTTGCCTCTTAAGCTGTTCCACCTCAGCAAAATGGGCGTCATGCGCCC
Organism: Thymus mandschuricus; assembly: GCA_029379335.1. NCBI lineage: Eukaryota > Viridiplantae > Streptophyta > Magnoliopsida > Lamiales > Lamiaceae > Thymus > Thymus mandschuricus. Next base: position 23,280,971 of record CM057072.1, read on the forward strand.
CCGCTAGTTGCATGACAGAAGCTGTTAAGGCCTCACGAAAATCCTTTGCTTGATGAGCATAGGAAGTAGAACTAACTCGAAGTTGGGAAATCTCTTTTTCCTGGGCCTGGAGATAAGTCTCCCTATCTCGATCTTTCTTCCCTAATTCGGACAATTCCTTTTCAAGCTTCTTTTTCTGGGCTTGGAGAGTTTGAAGAGTCTCATGTTGACGAGCTTTTTCCTGGAGGCGACACACTTCAGCCTGAAGTTTCTTTTTCTCTTCCTCCACATGAGAATGATGAACTTGTAGATTGTCAAAGGCTAAAGCACGGATGCCTTGCATGGATCTGCAACCAGCAGCCTGAAAAGAGTATAAATAGTCAATGCAAATATTACTAATACTTCCTTAATCTCAGAAAAAGGAAATGAATAAGCTAAAAATATACCTACAACTCAAAGCTAGCAGCCCTCTTTAATAAGAAATCAGAAGGTTGAGCTTCTGCCAACCGCCAGTCCTCTTCACGGGGAATGCTATCTAGGATCATATCAGCTAAACCCCCGTCTATCACGTTGACCATCCTGGGGAAGGATACGCTAGCGCCCCTCCCTTGTGAGGTCGAAGGAGGAAGATCTAAACCCTTCTGACGAAGGGAGTGGATGAAAGCTAAAGAACTAGTAGAAGATGAAGAAAGACAGGGCTGAGAGGCTTGAATCTCTTTCTGAGGAAGATAAGGATTAACGCTAGCAAATGTAGCTAAAGGATTTAAAGCCTGAACTTGAAAATCCCGTTCATGCAGAGCAGGGGATCCAAAAGCAGCAAAACCCAAAGCTGAAGGGATCATAGTTCCTGAAGCAGAGCTGGGAACTATTGAGCTAGATTCATACCGCCCCTTCTTAGCAGAGGGGCCAAGAGAGGATGAGTTTTTTCTCTTATCAGAAGAAGGGGGAGGATTCATCGAGCCAGTCCTCAAGTCTTCTTTTGGGATAAAAGAAGCCTCTGCAGTAGTCAGAACCTGACTTGGTAGAGAGAAAGCAAAGCTCTCCATCGAAGAAGAAGTTACTGGGAGCAGGGAAGAAGAATCTGGGCTCTCTACATCTACCATTAGCCCCGATTCAACAGAAACTTTGCCTTTCCCTTGCCGTGAAGTTGATACCTTCGACCGAAACAGTACGCAAGAGTGCGTGTTTGTATGGAGAGTTGAGTTGTGATTATGATGAGGGATGAATCACAATGAAGTACGCGATAGTCGGGTATTTATAGGTGCAAGGAGGGTGAAAAAGCAAACATTCGTGCGGAGGAAGGACATAAAACGAATTCCCATAGAAGTAAGATTCCCTCCGTCATGAATGCAGTGGTCCTCATTCTAGAGTACTTAGAGTCATGCGGATGGCGTGCTACACAGAACCTAAGGTTCTGCCAGATGCTTGGGGGCATTGATCAGATCCTTCGATCCTGACAGATGCCAATAAATCCCATGTGGCTTCTGGGAGGAGATAAGACTTCTAGCTTCTGCGTAGGACGTGCCTTATGATTACACTGGGCCTCTGAGACTTATGAAATCTCTTCGCTAATATGTTGTTATTCGGAGCAGCTTCATTAAATCATTATCAGAATTAATGTTTATCTCTCTTAATGATGCTATCAAGACTAAATCTGACCAGGACTTATAATGCCTTTCATTTCCGTAAGATCTCTTCATTTAGCAGGGCATCTGATGTGCAATTTCCTTGGAAACGATATCCTAAGGTATGAGAAAATGTATTTCCTCATTAATTTGGGTTATTTATGGAGTATGGCTGATATTAGTCCCTATCAGCTACTCCCCCCTCAGGTCCAGAAGTACCTGTATGAGGGCTTCTGACGAGTATATATATATATATATATATATATATATATATATATATATATATATTATTGCAGATGCCTGATTGCATAGGAAATCGAAACGGCGGTTATTCTCCCGAGAATATAGTTGGACCTATTTCCTTTGCTCATCATTACTCCTTCCTCTAGGGCAAGGGAATATGGGGTTATTTAAAATGCTTTTTGAAATATGTATTATTATTATTCTGTCTCACTTGCAGGCAAAAAGGCGCTTTGCTTTTTCTAAAACAACGTGGGGCGATAAATAGGGAATTACTTCACTCTTCCTTTTTAACTTCTGCATTTCTCTCTCTTTGCATTGTGCTTCGGAAAGAGGAGGGCGACATTTCGAATCGTTGGCTGTCCCCAACGATTGCTTCGACGACCACCTTACTGCCGTCTTCTTTCAGGTACTGCATTACCTTTTAACTTTCCTATGCTCTTGCACAGGTTTCCTTTTGAATTCCTTGAGGTTAGGGCAACTTTTACTGTTTCCCCTGTTCTCGTTTTGTATATTTGAAAGAATATCGCTAGCTCCAGTTTTCCTGGACTGTGAAACTGATCGCAATGTGAATGTAATTAATGCTCTATCCTTAAAACTATCGATCAGTTAGGAAATTCTTAGAAATTGGGCTTATTCATGTTTATCTGAGATTCCACTCTTTTACTTTCCCTTACTGGTAGTTATTTTTATTCTGTAGCCATGGATACTGCAAAGCTGAATATGAAGCAGGAGATCCATGAAAAGTTGCTGAAGAGAATCGAACAAGCGGGAAATCCTAACCCTGTTCTGTCAGTAGGCGATACACCTTCTCCGGTGCCTGTAGAGCCTGAAAGCCCTAGAGCTTCTCAGGAAGTTCTTCGAGAGGTAGAGACTGCGAGACCTCGGTTAAAACCTTTCTATCTGCATTTGGTTGCTTCCAACCGGCCAACTTCATCTTCTCCTACTCTTATTGATGTGGATGCTGGTACCTCCACCCTGGCTGCCCTAGAGCCTCACTCTTCCTCCCTAAAAAGGAAAAGTGATTCTCCCTCTTCCCCAATCAGGAAGAAGGGTAAAATGTTAGAGAATCCCCCTTCTGCTCAAGCGCTAAGCCTGGAACAATTGAAGGAGCACCTTTCCCAGTCTGAGAAGAGTAGAGAGCAACTCAAAGTTGAGGTTCATCAACTTCGATGCCTCCTGCGGGATAAGGAGGAGCATTGTTCTATCATCGGGCAGAATGCACTTTCCCTTTCTGAACGAGTAAGGGAACTTGAGGGAGCTTTGAAAACCTCATCAGATAGAGTGGAGCTATTACAAGAAATCCACGCAGCGGAAGTGGGGCAGTTAATGCTTACTCATGAGCGGGAGCTAGCCCGAGCCCAAGTTTCCTCTTTCACTGAAGGAAAAAAAGGCAGGGGTAAATCAGGGCATTTCCTCTGGGATTAAGGACTGTAGGTCCAATCTATTGATGACCCCTCATGGTCAAGCCTTCCTAGATTCTTTGATTAAGCGTCTGCCAGAAGCTTATCTCCGATCTCAGGATTTCTGGCTTCGAATGTTCGATCCCCTTACCGAGTGGACGGTCTCTGCCATCCATGAATGCTGTCAACAGCTAGGTGTTCCTGATCGTGCGGCCACCATCAATGCAGGGCCCATAGTAAGGATGTTTGACACAGAGCCTGATTCTCTTTGGAAGGATCGCCTCGCCTCTCCTAAGGAGCCTTGGTTTATGCCCGTGCTAAGAGAAGCATCTCAAATCCTCCGCCAGCCTGCTGGGGTCTTGGCAGATCTCCCTCCTTGGGATGCTCCTTTGTTTCCTCTTTCCCCTCATAACACTTTGGTTATGAGATCAATACGGAAAGCTTTTGATCAGGTATCTTCCCTTTTTTTTTTTTCTTTTCTTTTATTGTTGTTTTTAGAGTTTATTCACTTATTATGAAATTTTCTCTTCTATTAGGAACTAAGAGAGAGAAAAACTTCAAGTCCATCTGCCAGCGGGGAAGGTGCTTCCTTACTACCCACTTCTAAAGAGGCGAAGGATGGTTCTAATGAGGGGCGTGCTCTACAAGTTCTCGCGAACTCTCCTAAGGGTGGCCCCTCTATCTCTTCTGCTTTAGCTGCTATCGAGGAATGGTCTTCTTCCTCACATTCATCGAGCTCAGAGGATTTAGCTTCTGCTCCAGATCCCTCTCTTTAATTTTGTTGCTTTAGATAGGATGTTTTTAAACAATTTACTTTTTGGGTATTTGTGGTGGGGTGCTCATTTATGACCCTGAGATCATGCTGATGGGGTACAAACAATCGTCACTCTTTTCTGATTTTGGCCGGGTGCTTCTTTGAGGCCTCGCTTTTAACATGTTCCTGCTGTTTCTTAACAACTGAGAATATTATCCTTCTACTCTTGTGTTTATACAGGTTTTATTTTTTTACCCTAATTCTGCTTACTAGAGCATTTTAAGATGATGAGATGGAGGTATCCCAACATTTTTAAGATAATGAGATAAGACAATGGGATAGCATTTTAAGATAATGGGATATGGGTATCCCCTACTCCCCCCCCCCCCCCCCCCCCCCCAAGTGAGGTGTATGGGACTGAAGGAATTACGCCTCATTTGAGGGCTAAACATTTACGAAATATAACTATCTCAAAGGTAAAGAGGCATGATCAAGGGTTTCTACACATCAACTAATCATGAGATAAAAATTTAAAAGGCAGATAAGGGGTTAGAACCCATCGTACTTCCCTTCTTGAAAATAACTCCTAATTCTCCCTGCGTGTTTCGAGGTTATACCTTTTTCTTTGCTTGTCGTCTCCTCGACATTTTCTTGATCCAGTATTTCCATTGAACTTTTGACTTTTGCCCTTGCCTGGGCTATCAAAGCTTTCCATTGCCCCCTTACAATTGGGGCATGGCACATGCTTGTTGCTTCAGCCTCAAGTCCTTTGCTTTCACCGATCTGTTGGAGCGACTGCTTGTTTGAATCTTTGGATAGCAGATACTCTCCAGAGGAATTGGTGTTGGTGATCAGCAGGTGCTCCATTGGAGTGGAAAGATTTTGACTTTCTTCTGCCGGAGTCAAGGCCTTGAGCCTCTTTTCTTCAGGTTTCATTTCATCTTCATCGCTAACGGGTTCTGCTATTGACCTTTTCTTGGCCTCTCCTGCTTGCACCGATTGAATATAGCATTTTCGAGAGACTCCTTGGTCTCCCGACACCTGTCCCACCTGGCTTCCTACGGGGAATTTCATCATCAGGTGGTAAGTAGAAACTACTGCCTGGAATGGGTTTAGGGCAGTTCTCCCTAGAATAATATTGTAAGAAGATGGCTGCCGTACTACCAGAAAGGTGACTGGCTTTGATACCCGCATAGGTCCTTCACCCAGGGTGAGCATCAAGTCAATTGATCCCAACAACATTATAGGGTCTCCTGAGAAACCATGCAGAGCTGTGGCTACGCCACTCAAAGGCTTCTGTAGACTCATTTGATTGAAGCAGCTTTCAAATATAACGTTAACTGCGCCCCCTGTATCCACAAAGACCCTTTGGACTTGATACCTTTCTACTTCCACTGTGATAACCAAGGCATCGTCATGTGGATGAGTTACTTTCTGATTATCTTCAGGTCCGAATGAAATTTCTGGCGGGGGCAGGCCTTTTTCGACCTTCAAGACCCCGTGTCTTTCGTGCATATGTAACTCTCTAGCAGATGTCTTTCTGCTTTTGTTAGAGTCCCCCATGGTTGGTCCTCCGTATATCATTTTGATAATGCCCTTAGGCTCTGGTCCTTGACCAGAATCAGGCGATTTTTCAGGAGCCTCCTTGCGTCTTTTGTTCTGTTCAGTCTCTCTCTTGACGTATTCCAAGAGTTCTCCTTCTTGGATTAGCTTTTCGATGGCAATCCTCAAATTTCTACAGTCATTGGTCATGTGACCAAAGTCATTGTGAAATTTGCAGAACCTTCAGAAGGCAGATTCCTTGGCGGCTGCCTGTGCCCAGCAGGGATTTGGACCCATGGTTTCTTCATGACTACTTCTAGTAAGTCAACGAGCTGTTTGATGAGTGGCGTAAAAGATCTTAAAAATCTTTCATTTTTGTCACCTTTCTTGGCATCTGGGGCCGGTCTTTTCCTTTCCTCGGGCATCTTTTCCCTTTGAGAAGCCAGTTCGGCCCTCTTGCTGCTTAGGGCTTCTTCCATGTGGATATACTTTTGAACTCTTGTCAATAACTCTTCAAAAGAGGTAGCCTCCTTTTTTATGAGAGAAGCAAAGAATTGCCCTGGCTTCAAGCCATCTACACAGACATGTACCTTCAGCTTTGGTTCTACTCCTGGTATTTCCAAGACAGCCTCGTTGAATAGTGTCATGTAGTCTCTCAGGCTCTCATTGGCGCCTTGCTTGATGGTTGTCAGATGCAGTGAGTTTCTGGTAGTTCTTTTAGCACTGAAAAACTGTTGGAGGAAACTTCCCTCAGATCCATAAAGGAGTGGATAGAAGCTTTTGGTAGCTGTTTGAACCAGTGTTGGGCAGTCCCTGATAGGGTTGTGAGGAATACTCGGCACTTGATACCTTCTGAATATTGATGGAGGAGACACAAGCTCTCGAATTTCATCAAATGTTCTTCAGGATCCCCCTTTCCTTGGTATTTGCAAGAGATTGTTTTGAAGTTGCTGGGGACAGGATCAGTTTGAATGTCCGCAGAGAATGGACTATTCTCATCGATATATAAGGAGAAAATCTCCGACTTGTTCCCATTACCCTTGTTATTGGGAGTGGGTTTATGGTTTTCTTCTTCATTCAGGTTGTGAATTTCTCTTTCACTTGCCCCTGTTTTCTTTGAGGCCCTTTCTGCAGCTTGCTTTTGCTCTTTTAGCTTTTTTACTTCTTTTGCCAAGAGCTTCATCTGCTCTTGTTGCTGGGCATACTTTTTGGCCCAGGTCTTATTATTGAGGTTCTCTTCAATTTCCTCAGGTCCCTCTTCATCTGGGGATTCTCATTCAGTCACAAATCCTTCCTCAGTCTCATCCACTATAGGAGGCAGCTTTGAAATCAGTTCTTGATTTGTGCTTGGATTTATGGGCTTCTGCTTGTGCACTGCGGGGGTGCTCTTGCTTCCTCCACCCTCTTGGTTCTCACCTGGGGGATCTGGAATTTGGGAATTCATTCCCAAGGTGTGAAGTCTTTTCTCGACAGCTCCTTCAACCACGCTTTCTACGAGCGTTTTCATTTGGAGGAGCATGGCTGGAGAGAACTGAGCCTCCATATTGACACTGGCCTCTGTCACCACGGTGCCTTTTCCTTTATTCCCTTGTAGGGAATTTGTTTGATTTCCAGTAGCTTGGCCAGCTTCTTTTGAAGCAGCATCTGAGGCAGTATTCATTTTTGCAAGGTTTTGCAAATATTCAAGGATATTTAAAATAATTAGCTTTAGATGCTCCTTGAAGGAAGCTTAAAGTATGTATAATCTACGTTTAGTGGATTCTTTTGCAATCATAAACCCTTCAAGGTAGTTTTGACGAGCATTGCCAGTTTATTGCAAGGCTTCTTAAGGGGTAGCTTTTGCCAATATTAGTTCGAAGTTGATAAAAACTGCTTCCGCGGGACCCATTACTAAGGTGTTCATTCTCCCAAAGCACTTTTTATGAAGCTATTGGAGAGGATATGATTAGGGGGGGGGGGGGGTGTCCCTGAGGACTCGTGTAGCGTCCTATTTTACAAGACTCGATGTGAGGGGTCTGGCCAAGCAGACCTTTTGTGTATAATGCTTATTTTAGGGAGCTTTTTCATGCGATGCCTGTTTTAAAGGGCTTGTTTAATGGGGTGTTCGCCGCTAGACAATGTTTAATAAGAAATGTATCCCTTGTGTGGAGGTCATAAGAATACGGCCTCTCTTTTTCTTTTAAATAAAGCTTGCCAGAATGGCGCCTATTGAGTAAGGTTTATGAAGGGTTCTGCCCATCATAGGGGGTTTTGAGAGAGTATAGCCTATTAAAGGAGGCTGGCAAAAATATCATCCGTCGAGTAGGGTTTATTCAGGGTTCTGCCCCTTACATGGGATGAAGATATCGCCTATTAAGTAGGATTTTTGAAAATATTGTTTACTGAATCAGGCTTATGAAAAGATTGCTCATTATATGGGCTTAAGGAAATGTAGCCTATTGAACAGGGCTTTGATGCGGTTCCGCCCATTATAGGGGGCGTGTGTGGATGTTGCCTATTAAATAGGGCTTTTGAAGGGTTCTGCCCATTATATGGGGCTTACGTGGATGTTGCCTATTAGATATGGCTTGATTAATGACGTTATGCCTATTATATAGGGCTTTTGAAGGTGTGCCTATTAGATAGGGCTTGTGCTGCCTATTAAATAGGGCTTACGGGGGATCTTGCCCATTATATGGGGTTTATGATAGTGCTACCTATCAGATAGGGCTTATGCGGAGGTTGCCTGTTAGACATGGCTTTTGAGGATATTGCCTGTTAGCCAGGGCTTCTAGAGTGCCTGTTAGCCAGGACTTCTGAGAGTATTGCCTGTTAGTCAGGGCTTCTGAGAGTATTGCCTATTTAAACAGGGCTTCTGAAAGTATTGCCTGTTTGCCAGGCCTTCTGAGATTGTTGCCTGTTTAAACAGGGCTTCTGAAAGTATTGCCTGTTAGCCAGGGCTTCTGAGATTGTTTCATGTTTAAACAGGACTTCTGTAGGTTTATGGGGGGTTCTGCTTTCAGATGCAGGGCCCCCTCATCAAAGTGAATGGGGTGACTCTGTCATCTTCAACTCTCCGCTATTTGATGCTTTCGCTTTCATTAGGTGAGTTTTTGATTCATAACAACGTAGGGGCATATATATGAAAGATTTGAGTAATGATACTTGTTCTATAGTCACCAATCCCTTATAGCCTGCCAACAGATTTAGCATTCTGAAATAGCTACAGGAGTTGGAGACTGACCAATTACACAAGGTGAACTGAATGTATTCTGAAATTGCAGTAACTTTTGATCTGGCTTTCCTTTGGATTCATGGTAACCTTAAGATTTTGGAAACAAAACAGTTTAGTCGTCACATTTCATACCATGAAGGAAATATGGCTCTTAAAACCGCTTCTAATTAGCTGATTGATCTGCTGTAAACAAGGCAGCTAGAACGTATTCATAATATACATGCTAAAATTCTCTGGTAATATTACCAATCTTGCGTTCAATATATATCCATTCTATGATATTAATCATCATCTCAAGCATCCCTCGTAACAGGGGAAATAACAGGGTAAGTTCATAAACACGTCAATCAAAGCAGCTAGAGCTTCATAAATAAGTAAGCAGTTAGCCTTCTAGATCCACGGGCTTTTACAGTGCTTACAATTAGCAGATCTAAACAAATACCAGAAGGAAAGACACATATCCCATAAATTTGGGTCCTATTTCAGCAGGGTATCTATCACAGTTTTTACTACGCATAGAGTATAATCTAATAACCATATCACATTCTGGTGCCCACCCTCATAACAGGGGCTCAATAAAATCAAGCAATAATTTCTGTATTCAGATTTCTATGGGCTAACAGCAGATACAGCATACCCATTCATTTTAATGCCAAGCTTTTTCAGATTCTTCGCATAAGGAAATAATAGAGAAAAACATCAATCCAGCAAGCGAGCATCTCACATAAAACAGGGGAAATCAACATCTTAAACTCAATTTCCCATAGACGGCGCCAGTTGATAGATCCGGGTTGAAGATCCACAACGATTTAAGTAATTATTCATTATATTTTGCGAGGAGCATTCATGGATAAAGCGTTAAAACGATAAAGAGCGAGGGATTTGTATATTTGAAGAACTATAGACATGTATTTTGCACAGAGCATAGTTTGCGCAGAAATAGCGAGTAGTAATAAAGAAATGGAGTAGGGAGAGAAAGAGAGAAACGAGGAGCACATAGCTCTGTCCAGCCTCATTCCCTTTAGAGAATGAGGGTTTTACCTTAGGCTCGCGGCAGTGAGTGAAAAAGGCTCTTCTCGATGCCGAGAAAGGAGAATGAGAGTGATGGTGGGTGACGACTCCCAGCAAGGGGCTTCAGAAGCCTGGACTGCTCGAGCTCAAAGGAGCTCTTGAGGCAGGGTGTAAGTGAATGAAACAGTACGCAAGAGTGCGTGTTTGTATGGAGAGTTGAGTTGTGATTATGATGAGGGATGAATCATAATGAAGTACGCGATAGTCGGGTATTTATAGGTGCAAGGAGGGTGAAAAAGCAAACATTCGTGCGGAGGAAGAACATAAAAGGAATTCCCATACAGGTAAGATTCCCTCCGTCATGAATGCAGTGGTCCTCACTCTAGAGTACGTAGAGTCATGCGGATGGCGTGCTACACAGAACCTAAGGTTCTGCCAGATGCTTGGGGGCATTGATCAGATCCTTCGATCCTGACAGATGCCAATAAATCCCATGTGGCTTCTGGGAGGAGATAAGACTTCTAGCTTCTACGTAGGACGTGCCTTTTGATTACACTGGGCCTCTGAGACCTATGAAATATCTTCGCTAATATGTTGTTATTCGGAGCAACTTCTTTAAATCATTATCAGAATTAATGTTTATCTCTCTTAATGATGCTATCAAGACTAAATCTGACCAGGACTTATAATGTCTTTCATTTCCGTAAGATCTCTTTATTTAGCAGGGCATCTGATGTGCAATTTTCCTTGGAAACGATATCCTAAGGTATGAGAAAATGTATTTCCTCATTAATTTGGGTTATTTATGGAGTATGCTGATATTAGTCCCTATCAGGATTGAACTTTGTAAGGACTTGAAGTACAGACTGATTCTGGAAAAATAAGGTATGGCAGATTCACTGCTCAAACATTGAACAACCACCACTCTCTCATTACTTGGCTTTTGAAAACGTACCAGCTAGAAAAATAGAGCTCAAACATATTAGAACAATCTTTCTTTAAAATCTATCATCATTTAAAGCTAAGGAAAGATCTTGGTAACATCGATAAAAGTGAGAGGCAAAAGCTGTTTGTCAGAATTTGCAGATTGGACATACAAATTTTGAAAAATCACATTAAATTGATACGAGCGAGCTCTGTTTTGAGTGAACAAAATATGTATGGAAAGACAAGGAAACGAAATTCTACATGGAAAAGAAATCATGTCAAATTATAAACGAGTCATTCTTGAAATGGCTCGCAAGTAGGCTGAATTTCCAGAACTAAAGAGAATGAGTTCCTTCCAGTTTCAAAAACATGAATTCTCTTTCAAAGGGTCTTAGATTAGGAACTAAGCTTTGTATTAACCAATATGAACATGAATAAATTACATGGAAGGTTGTAAGAGGCTGATGGTGATCGATCAAAGAAGGAGGCCTTGGGAAATTTCATCAACCACTTCATGAATCATCTTTAAATGGAAGTAGAACAAGAATTTATCATATTTGGAGACATGTACGAATGTAGCTTACTATGGACAAAAATTGGTAATTTTCTAAGGGTTTCAATACTTCATTCTAATTATATTTCTTGCTCAGGAAATCACGAGGGCCACTGGCTTACCGAATATCGATGAGGAATGCTTTCTCATGACTTAACCGATTTCAAAGTGTGAGCTATGAGTTTAAAGCTGGAACAACAAGGAACATTTTTCATGTGTGAAACTTATGGATTCGAGCAGGGGAACACAATAAGAACGGGATCAAAACTCTTGCCAAATAGTTTTCTGAAAATTGGCAGATTTGCCATACTGACTTCAAAACATCACTACGCTTACGTATGAGCTCGGATTCGGGTGTATAACATATCCATGGAAAGCTGAAACAACGAGCTACAACTTTTATCCAGAGACTATTTGATTTTAACAAGTGGAAAGGGCTCGAAAATACAGATCAACCTATGCACAGCGGTGTTCGATGAAACGCCTGACCTGAATTCGCAACAAAAGTTCAAGAATTCAACTTTGACACCTCTTAAACTATCATATGAGTATGAAAACATGAAGAACATCAAAGAAAGGTGCATACAGTAGTTGTACACACTCGATAAAGGAAATCAAAAGAATTTCAACAACCTACTCGTTAAATACTCATCAAAGACGAAGACAATGAATATTTGGATTTTAACAACATTCATGGTCATTCTTCACAAGAACTGAATGTGGAATGTCATGAATGGGGTTTGAATTCTAATATAATTCGAAATCATACTTATATCATCAAGAGGAAGAAGGGTTTACTTCAAGGAAGACAAGAAATTTAACTTGCTCTTCAATATCAAAAATTCGGAACTTACATGTTCATGTTACGGCCCTTTGGCCATGGTAGGAAAAAGATGGACATTCAGGGACTAAAACAGACGAGGAATATACAACTTGCATAGTTTTATCTAGTTGCATAGCCATCTCCACATCTAGGGCTCGACTAGTGCTTAGTGATTGGTGTTTAGTTGTTAGGTTTTTCGTTGTGTTTTTGTGTTCGTTTTCATTGTGTTTCGTGTATTTTAGTGTGTCTTTTGGCTATGATTCGTTTGTTTGGAGCTTTGGTTATTGTAGGGGCAAAAGGTGAGAAATTGGAAGAAAACGGGACGAAAAGTGCACGACGTGAAGGAAGAATCATGAGGGATCAGTTCCGAGTTTGGCCGATCGGCCAAGTCCAGCTTCGCATCTGGACGATCGGCCAGAGTGCATATGTTCGAAAGTTTACCAGTACCTGATCTGGCCGATCGGCCAAAAGTCCGCGTCCAGTTTTTGTCTCCTTATATAATTAGGTTTTCTTCCTATTATAAATACTAGTACTTTGGGACGAATTTGTATCATCTCTTATCATCTTTTAGCATATTTTAGCTTTAGTTTTCAGCACTTAAACACTTTAGATTAGTTTTACTTTGTTCGGATCCGGATTCCTCGTTTAGTTCGTTTAATTCAAGTTCTTCGTTCTTCGTTAATTTCGTAAGTTATTTTATTGCTTTCGTTTACTTGCTTTAATTACTTGCTTTTGTTTTAGATTTGATTTCGTAATTGCTTCTTTTAATTTCCTTAGTTTAATTTCGTTCTTTCGAATTCTAGTTTTAGTTTAGATTCGTTTTCCTTCGATTTCAATTCTCTCTTTTTTCAAAGCTTTCGTAGTTAAATTTATTTTCCTTTAAATTTTCAGATTCCATTCATTATGTCTAAAGTAGTTTATGCTTTCTTTTATGCTTCCTTTATTGCTTTCTTTTCGATTCTTGCCTAGGTAGATTTATTGCTTTCTTTTAGTTTAATTCTTAGATTTATTTCTTGCATTATAGATTAGTTATTTACGTGCTTTTATTTATTGCTTTGATTTATTTTATTGCCTAGGATTTAAAATAAAAACCACAAAATATTCTTTACTTGCTTTCTTAGTTTTAGGCTAGATTAGGATTATTGCTACACGATTATTTGCCCTGCTAAGTTTTTCTTCGAGATTCGACATTGGGTTTTACTTGCTAGTGCTACGATAGGATTTTGTCTATTGCAAACACTTTTTGGTGAAACACTTAGGCCGCCTTCACTGGCCAAGACTACTAAACTATCTAATCCTTAACCAGTTTGAAAAAAATTTCAAACATTTTCTCGTCATGATAAATTTATCTAGCATGAACCGAGTTAAACCAAATTCAAAAATCGTACTGACTCCGTCTTCTTGCCTTGCTTCAACTAGAAAACTCGGCTTTCCTTCTACTTGCATTAACTTTTGATAATATACTTCTCGTTCAAAGCTTCTTTAAATTTCTCCCAAGTGAGTATAAGTTTCATATCCCGCTACCACCAAGTCATACACAACAGATGTTCAAAATCATAACATCGGAGGAATTCAAAGATTCGTTCTAATGCACGAATCCATTCTTCAGCTTCTGCTGAATCCATTCTTCAGCTTCAGCTTCTGCTGGATCTCTTTCCTATACTTAAGCTCTATTTGTCACCAGATATGTGGCTAAGTCATGTTTATGCACCTTGATTAAAGTCATAAAATCATTACATGTAAACTTCTCAAAGAGGAACCTTAAAAAACAGTACGGGCAATCGTGTAAGGGCCGAAAGCAAAGAGGAAGAAGGAGAGGAAAAACCTGAAACTTGGCAGTGAAATGTACAATGTAATGAAGACGATGACTATACCTCTTCACGAACCACAAGCTGTAGAGTATGTGCAACTAAGTAAGTACTAAAATTATAAGAAGAATTCAAAAATAAACGTTAAAAATGGTGGTCAATACCATTCAATTTGCAATTTTAATCCCAAACATTGTACATTACTTCGAGGATAGAGAGTATTATATATAAAAAAAAATTATAAAATTAATTTTAAAAGCACCACAATCACCAAATTTAAGTGACACACAAACATATGTCACTATTGACATGGCTGCACTCACAATAAACTGCAACAATTACCACATCTTTAAAATAATTGTCACACTTCCAAAAAATGCAAACTCCATTTTTACAACTAGTTAACTAATCATATATTATAATTATACCAAAAAAACAAAAAACAAAAATCATAAAATTAACTAAATGAAAGCTTGTGAACAGAGAGTAGTGCACACTCTTGGGTGCTAACTAGCTATAAGAGTATACTCTTCAAAATTCCGTGCTCAAATCATACTTGCATTTGGTTTCACACATGAGAAAAAGCTTACTAGAGTGAAGGAAAAGAACTAGAGTGAAACTCAGCAGAGGCTGCGATGTCATTTACATTATTTTGCTACAGTGATAAAAAGAAATCATAGATTCACTACTGAATTTGATGTGTTTCAGATGTACTCCTCATGGGGACAAAGTAACAGAGGATAAGAGGATAACAGGAGACTATTCAAAGTTCAAAAAAGAGAATACCAATGCACTTATTTAGCAGCTCGCTGATTTAGCAGATAGAAACTCTCAGAATCAGGCTTCATAGAAGGTGCTGTCACAGTTGTATTGGGAAGCTACTATGTACTAGTTGTATTGGGAAGCTATTATGTTGCTCTAGCAATTGCCCTAGCTATCGTTCAAGCAACCGTTGTGAGTGGAATAGAGCATATGAAAAGTGATCTTCTTTGCAGCCAATGTAAGAAATGTGATACAGAAAAGTGCTCTATTAGTGACGCATTTCCTCACATTACTGCATTCGACGATTCCCTAATTGCTGGAGCTTTGCAATCTGACTATGTCAAGTACGAAGATAAAGGTGTTTACACTGCCTAACAGGTGGTGTTTTGACAAAGAACTATACGTAAATTGGCCGGGAATCAACATCTGGTTCAGCTTTTGGCTACCATAGGTAAGGCGGGTTCACGAATTTTGCTTAGTTTCATTAACCGTGCATACACGAAGCCTAGATTCGTTCTGATGTCCGTAACATAGGCACATAACCAGGAAACATGAAATCACTTATCCTCAGCAATCATTCATCTATGCTTGCTCGACTGGAATCAAACTCATGGTAACAATTAAAAAAAAAAAAAAAAAAAAAAAAAAAAAAAAAAAAAAAAAAATGAAGCAACACAAACTGAAGCAGAGAAGATTACTGAAAAATCGTGTGTAATTTTCGATAGTTCTGAGTTTATCACTTCACATACCTATGGAAATGGCTGAAATCAACTAGCAGAGAAGATTGGTGGCGAAAACCGAAGCAGCAACACCAAGTAAATTAAGAGAAGTTGGCCAGCACCTAAAGAGAAGTAAAGAAAGGATTTATCAGTCACGAACAAAGAGGGCACAAGCAATTCAATCCAAATCAACCCAATAATTCACGAACATTAATCTCATCTACTTCAACCGAATCATCTTCCCTCCTATTAAGATTACTAGAGGAAACAAGCAAACATCACAAGAAAAATCAGAACACCAATGCAGTCAAAATCCGATATGGGTGGTGGCACGATACGTACGGCGGAGACGGCGGTGGTACGAACGGCGGAGACGGCGGTGGTATGAACGGCGGAGACGGCGGAGACGGCACGGCGGCACTTCGATTGAAAGGGAAGCATGCGGCAATTCGATTGGACGTGGTGGAATAGTGCTCACGAGAGAATTAGAGAAGTGGGAAATATTTTCAACTAAATTAAAAAAATAAGTCTTAGAAATTAAATTAAATTACAAGTAAAATTTATTTTCGTAATTAAATCCGTAACTAATATTTAAATAAAGATAAAAATAAAAAATTATTATTTTAGTGACGGACTATTCCGTCATTTTTTTTTTTTTTTGAAGGAAAGTCTAAACATAATTATTCATCACAAACGCATGGGCTATGGAGAAGACCCTCCACAAACGACGGAGGTTCATCCCAAACATACGCATTAAGATAATCCAAGGATCTCCTAGCTATACAGTGGGCTAGATGATTAGCTTCACGACGAACATACTTAACATAAACTCTATCACAAGCATCGCGGATCTTCCGGCAACTCTCAATCGTAATTCCAAACTCAGAATTATCTTTACATTTACTTTCCATTGCATCCGCAACCAATTTGCTGTCTGTTACTACCTCCACGCACCCAGCACCCCTGTCTTTAATCCACGATAACGCCTCCCGTAACCCCATAGCTTCCCCTTCGGCCGCCCTCATGCATCCCGGAAGTGTAATGGATTTTGCTGCTGTAAAATTACCATTAGAATCCTGACAGATGATTCCTATACCCGTGCGATTTTGGCTCGCGAATAAAGCCGCATCCACTCCACACCGACTCCATCCCGGCTGTAAATTATGCCATCCCCCACAAATTGATCTGTTCCGTCTAGCTCCCGCGGCAGTTCCTGTGGGCTGCATCGTTAGCCACTCCGACCGGCTCCACATAGCTTTACGAAGCGAAGTCCTTGAAAGCGGAGTTTTGTTATTCCATAGCTTGTCGTTTCTGTCCCTCCACAATTGCCACATTATCATACCAATTCCCGCCTTAATGTCGTCGTCGTTAATTGAGCAAATAGAAAATAGGAGCTGGGGGAAGGAAACGCACCTTGAAATTGATGGAAGAATAAAACTTGCATATCTTGACTCCTGCCAACATTTGTTAGCAAAATCACAAGCCACTAACACATGCCAAGTATTTTCATTCCCTGTTTCACACAACCCACACTCCCCACCAGTAACAATCCCTCTTGAAAGAAGATTTTCTTTGGTTGGAAGAACATCATGTGCTGCTCTCCAGAGAAATACTTTAACTTTGTGAGGAACTGAGAGAGTCCAGATTTTCTTCCAACTGCCTCCAACCGCAAATGACGGATCAACTATCAAATTCCTCGCATACTCGTAGCAAGATTTTACTGTATAACACCCCTTAGTAGTGTAATGCCAAATCAAACTGTCATCACAGTCAGCTGAGTTTAAAGGGGTTCGTAAAATCTCCTTGGCTTCTTCTTCATCAAAAAGGAGTTGTACAAGATCCTCGTCCCAGCGTCTCGTCCCCTCCCGCATTAGCTCACTAACCCGCATATCGTGAAGGGAGTTGTCGTGGTAAATGCAAGCAAAGAAGGCACCATCCCTCCTTATCCAAGGGTCCTGAAACACCCGAACGGATTGCCCGCTTCCAATTCTCCATCGAAGTCCACTTCGCAAGAGTTCTTGAGAAGAACAGATACTCCTCCAAGTGAAACTTGGACTATGCCCAACGACGGCATTCAAGAAGTCCCCACGTGGGAAATATTTGGCTTTAAGAACGCGACACACAAGAGCATCTGGGTTGGTGATCAAACGCCAACCGATCTTCCCGAGCATTGCGAGATTGAACAAACTAAAGTTCCGAAATCCAAGACCCCCGTCCTCCTTCCTTGTACAGAGTTTATCCCACTTTTTCCACCTTATTCCCTCTCCTCTTCATTCCTTATTCCCCCACCAGAATGAGTTCAACATTCGTTCTAACTCTTCTGCTAGACTGATAGGCACTAAGAATGTCGACATGCAATATGCAGGGATTGCTTGAGCAACTGCCTTTATCATAATCTCTTTTCCCACTTTCGATAGTTTCTTCCCCTGCCACCCTTGAATTCGCGCCCACATTCTCTCGCGGAGATATTGGAATATTGCCCTCTTATTTCTACCAACCAAAGACGGCAGGCCAAGGTAGCGCCCCGTATTTAGGGGTTGGGTAACTCCAAGAAGATTTGATATTGTTGAACGCCCATCTTCACCTACATTCTTGCTGAAAAAAATCCCAGATTTTTGAAAATTAATTGCTTGAATAGAATAATTCTCATACCTGAGAAGAAGATTACGCAGCGTGGTGCATTCCTCCACCGTTGCTCGACAAAAAAACATACTGTCGTCAGCAAACATCAAGTGAGATATCGGAGGGCCTTGCCGGCCTAAACGGATCCCGTGGATTGATCCTCTTGCCATCTCAAACTGGAGCATCGATGAGAGGCCCTCGGCGCATAAGATAAAAAGATAGGGGGATAAAGGATCCCCTTGACGGAGTCCCCTGCCCGGCCTAATCGGTCCAATCTCCTCGTCATTCACTAGAATATTGTAGTCCACCGAACACACGCACATTTCCATCCAAGTAATCCATTTGTTCGAGAAGCCCATCTTGCGTAAGATTGCCAATAGATATTTCCAATCAACTCTGTCGTAAGCCTTGCTAATGTCAATTTTAAGAGCAAACTCCCCATACCGACCACGATTCTTTCTTTTCATTGAGTGGATTGCCTCAAAAGCGATTATTGCATTGTCTTGGATAGCTCTGTCTTTCATAAACGCCGATTGAGCCGGATCAATAAGATTTGGCAAGATATGTTTAAGGCGATTACAAAGCACCTTCGAGATGATTTTGTAGAGAACGTTGCATAGGGCAATCGGTCTCATGTCCTTCATGCAGCTAGCCCTCTCCACCTTAGGAAGTAACACCAAGTTAGTTTGTGTGAGCCAACTTGGGAAAAATCCCGCATCCAGCCACTCTACTCCATTAGTGAAGATATCATCCTTCATAATATTCCAAAATCTTTGATAAAAAGCTGGGTTAAAGCCGTCCGGTCCAGGCGACTTGTCCGGATGCATTTGGAATATTGCATCGCGGAACAATTCAAGGTGAAACGGCCTCGTAAGATCGTTATTTTCTTCTGGCGTGACCAGGCACCTAACATGAGTCAAAGCAGATTCATAATTCAATTCCTCTTCATTTGCTTTGAACAAGGATGTAAAGTAAAGTCTCACAACCTCCTGAATATCATTTTTGTTCTCAGCCCAACTCCCATCATCCCTTTTCAGCTTTGAGATGTTCTTGACTTTCTTCCTTGCACTGGCCATGTTGTGAAAGAATCGGGTGTTCTTGTCGCCCTCCCTCAGCCAGAATTGCTTTGCTCGTTGTTTCCAATATATCTCTTCTTTAAGAAGAAGGTTGCATAACTTTTCTTTTGCTTCAGTCAAATACTTAACTCCTTCGAGATCAGTGGCATACTCATACCGTTTAATAGTTGCCTCGCACCTTCTCTTCTCCCTTTTTGCCTCCATATTCATGAATTTTGCCCAGCTAGTTAGAGCTTCGGAAGTAGACAGGAGACGTTCCGAGATCGGAGCATCTTGCGGATTTGTCCAGCCACCTCGAACCACCAGAGACAGTTCAGGCTCCGAAAGCCATTTATTCTCGAAACGAAAACGCCGTCGCCTCGCTAGTTCCGAAACAACCTCTGTACGTAGTAAGATTGCTGTGTGATCCGAGATCGGAGTAGAGATATTTGTAAGATCGGCGTTCCGGAAGGAAGCGAACCAATTGCCATTAACCATACACCGGTTGAGCCTCTCTTCTACTGCACGGGGCGTTCCTCTACTGCGGGCCCATGTAAAGGGGTAGCCTTGCAAAGGCAAATCCTGCAGACCGCATTCGAGAACGACATTACGGAACCCGGTTAGGAGCCAGTTAGGGTGTTCATGTTCTCCCCTCTTCTCAGTTACACTTAACAGATCGTTAAAATCCCCCATAATGGCCCAAGGGAGTGCACTTGATCTACTTAAGCTGCGTAATAGGTTCCAAGAACTTCTTCGCATATTTCTTTGAGGGAAACCGTAAAAGCCAGTGAGTCTCCAATTCCCATTATCCTTCTGGACCTCTAAATCAATATGATTATTAGAGTAACTTATCAATTTGCAGTCTTCCTTAAACCTCCGTAGAACGCAAATACCCCCACTCCTTCCCACACAATCAACAGAAAAACAACCCTCAAATCTCAGGCGAACACGCACCTCCTCTACTCTAGCTTTATGAGATATGGTTTCGAAAAGAAATATAACATCCGGCTTGTGAGCACGAGAGAGCTCACATAATGTAGGAATTGCTAGGGGGTGGCCCAAACCCCGGCAATTCCAACTTAATGTGATCATTGATCCCGGCTGACCCCAGAGCCGGGGCCTGCCGATAAAAAAGAAGAGTTTGCTTGCTCATGTGTTTCATAGCAATTTAACATGAGTATGTTGTTGGATAAATCAGAGAGAGGAG
Organism: Thymus mandschuricus; assembly: GCA_029379335.1. Classification (NCBI taxonomy): domain Eukaryota; kingdom Viridiplantae; phylum Streptophyta; class Magnoliopsida; order Lamiales; family Lamiaceae; genus Thymus; species Thymus mandschuricus. Next base: position 23,301,215 of record CM057072.1, read on the forward strand.
TGTTCGTTGATGACTCTTCCCCTCGCCTACGTTTCCTATCCTCACCAAGGGCAAGATTGTCCTTTCTTGTTTGAGTTGCATTATAGGGACCGTTACCCCCTCGATTATTTTCAAACGAATCTTGCACCATTATCTCCCCCTTATCGCTCCTAAAATCTCTCCCTCCTGATGTTCCGCAATTACTGGGATTCCCAAAACTGAAGATCTCTTCCCCTCTCTGGCCTGATGCCCCCGTCGATCCACTCCCTGACTCCGACATCCCATCTCCCTCTTTCCGAAGCCACTTATCCCCACTCAGAACCTGCCCCCTACGATCTTCTGCTTTGATCCACACACCCCACTCCCTCTTGACCTCAGTTGGGCTCATTGTGAATAAGCTTTCGCAGAATCTCTCAGAATGACCCACCCGCCCACAAACGAAGCAGAACACATGGAGTCTCTCATATTTAAAACTCACAGTAAATGACGTACCGTCTGGTTTTTTGATCTTCTTCCCCCGCTTCAGAGGCTTGTTGACATCGATTCCAACTCGAATATGCATATATTGTTTCCATATTGACCCTGTGTTAGACGCATCATACTCTTGAAAAATTCCTATGAAATTCCCAAGTTGTTTGCCAATACCTTCTGTGATGTACGGAAAATCCGTAATTGATTCCGTTACTAAATATGGCGCTAAATATTGGCGCGAAAGTCCGTGAGTAGTCCGTCACCAATTCCGTTACCAGCCTTTGTAAGTATATTCCGTAAACATTCCGTAATTAGATCTGTCACTAAATAGTGACGGATCACTGTCCGTAACTAAGTCTGTCATTATTCTGCCTGTTTTTTTGTAGTGAAAAGTTCTTCGATTCTTCTCCAGGCAGTAGAGGTGGGGTAGATTCTCTATCTTCCTCTTTAATCCTAATCCCATTCCCATTTCCATTTCTTCATATATAAACTTCTCAAATACTGACTCATATAACATTCATCATCATAGCCTTCATCATCTAGTATTCATCATCTCCTCATCTTCGCTTAAGTAAACAAAAGCTCATCACAACATAAATGGCTGCTTTTCCCATCTTTCACATATGCAGACGGAAAATGACCTCTTATATAACTCTTACCACAAATATTTGGGTATCTCTATACATCATAATTTCATATTCTTCTTTACGATATGTCCATGCTAGTATCAGAATATATCCTAGGTTATACTAGTGAAACTACTATATATTGCTAGTCGTCAAAAGTTGTATATACATTTATGTCATCGTATATAAATATATACTCCGTATATAAGTATTTAGTACGATGTCATCTCGCTCACTAAATTAACCTTTGCTCGGTAATGGTACCCTTTTCTTTGTTCATGATCTTCTCGTCAACTATATTATAGCCTACTGAATGCTCATCTTAATATGATGATACACGGTCTAAGTACTCTAACTAACAAAAAGTGATTGGGAAACTCAAAGAATTAATAGATACGCGTTGTATCGTTCCTTCTACTTATCGAAACCAACTCGACAATGTCCTTGTCATCTTCAGCATCACTATCTTCCTTCGTATGTCTAAAACTGCTTGCTAGAAGCTCATTTCTATGCATTGTTATGAACCTACAAAAATCAAGGTGCAACGGGTTTAAGAGAATAGGTTCTCTCTGAACAGACGAAGCGTAAGGAACATGCCCGACTTGTAACTTGGAGGTGTTGCGTAACCACAGCTCAGGTATCCATAGGAAACAACTATTATAGGATCTCGCACATCACTATAAAGGTTTTAATTGAATATGACACGATCAAAAAACTGAGAATATATGAGGCTGCCCACCTTTACCAGTACCAAGGCCATGATTGAATGAGATGGAGTATACTCTTGACTCCCATGACACCATATACCTCAACATCCATTATAATCTATGGTAATAAGCTAGGAAACGCATAAACTCATATAATAAAGGCAAACTTATAAATTATCTGTTAAGATATAAGCCTATCAATTCTCATTTCACATTTCATAGGTAAGATTATTTCTTTTGTTACTCCCTAGTAACACAAAACTATCTCACTTGCATACCTTCATGCCAACGTTCGTTTAACAAACTAATCAACAACAAGCTAAAATATTGAAATCTCTTACAAACATTAAGATCTTGATATCTCCTTCCAATCTAAATCATCGAATATATAAAAATTCTAACTCAATCTCAAACATCAATACAAAAGTGAGAATGCGACCTGACTTAACTGGATGAGATGGAGTGCTGAGCTTTTGTTGTACAAACTCAACTAGTCTAAGAATACAAATTAGACTAGACCTGAAAGAAGTTCAAGTTCAGAGCAAGTGTTTGCTCTGATACCAATCTGTCACGGCCCGATTTAGAATAAAGATTACTAGACCGGAAAGACCGCAACTTAGGGCGAAGTAAACCGAATAACATGATATTCTCAACAACTTGTTTTTACTCAGTTGATCAAAAACCAAATGAATCCTGATAATGAGATAATAATATTTGAGTACCAACTGATCTAGAAATTCAAATAATTTGTACACAAGAATAATCAAGGGTTCGAGGATCCGAGTCAAGGATAAACAAAGTTTGAAGACAACTTTTCAGAAATAACAAAAAGTCGTCTAGAAATAACAACATTTATACATTTGAAGCATTAGATAACTTCCAATGAAGTAAAGCTATCTCAGAGTTCCGGTGAAGATAATAATTTACATATCAACTTTGAGTTCATAAGAAAAATCAACAATTACATCAAGAGTGTTGCAGCGGAATGGATCGTCAAAATGGACTACATGTATGAAGACATATAATCCTAGAACCCGAACTACTAACATTGTCATATACCCAAGAAGACACTTTCAAAAGACAACAAAAGCTCTCCTGTGCACACTCTCATCTTCATCCCAACATACCTATAATTTGCACATTTTAGAAAGAACATGCAGGGCTGAGTACTAACTAAGTACTCAGTGAACATATGCCAAATCATCGAAACCTGCCTCATAGAGCTATATATTGAACTTGCCATTTTTAAGCTTAGCACAATAGATTTCTTATGTAAAACATACCATGTGCCTTGCTAAAATACTTTTACTTCATAGACAGCCGTCATTTATCATATAATCATTCTCATTATGCATGCACCACAACTACTATCTCATAAACTTATGTGTTGAGAGGTGGGCCTCCCTCTCAATCACCGTGATCGGCTAACCAATGGAAAGCACACAATCACAATGTGTACACAAATCCTGCATCACACAGGACCCGATATCGTCCTTCTTTAGTAGGTGGTATCACACGAAAACATTAAACATTGGCAAGTCAATATTTGAAAGCATAATCCTCATATACATATAGAGGCATATTCATTTCGTTTTAGTTCGAAAGCCCACCTGATTCCAACTAGCCTTTCACTTACTACTCCGCTTCTGTAGTTATTTCCAAGCCTTGGACTACCACTCATTCCTTCATAGAAACAAGGGTATAACTATAAGCAATAAGAAACTAAGAATTTATTGGAAATAACTTTATTACTTAGCTTATACTTTTATCTTATTCTTTAAACTTTGTTCGATAATCTTAACCTTACTCTTTATTAAGAGTTCACTAAATAAGGAGATCTAACTCATCTTCTCCTTCTCTCACTTTAATTAAAGGGATATAACATTATAAACTTCACGTATATCATTTATACACCACTATGTGCATATATGTGGTTATCATTTCATCATGTTCATTCAACACTTGATTATGAATTTCAAAACTCAAGAATAGCTCCTATATGCTCGTCTCTTATACTTGATCATGAGACCATAAAGTCAGAAGAAGCAAGACACAAGGATAGAAATCTAAGGACATGCTTTACGAAAATATCAATTTGGAGTTCCTAGACTAGAGTATTTTGTGAGGTATGGATCAAGTAACCTCACTATATGAGCAAAAGATGATACTTTAATTTGCGAGGCTCTAGCAAAATAATTGTTCTGGTACGAATACATTTTGGATTGAGGAATAGCTTGAAGTTATGGAAATCTAACTCCTCAAGCTATAACGTGTTAAAATCTCATATTTTTCCCTTAAAGGAGTTAAAAACCATAAGCATTTGAAAACATATCTGAAATCTGGAAAGCAGAGGTCACACGGACTCAGGGGTCTAACTTTGAACAACCATAAATCCTTCGTTACTTGATGAATTTAAATGATTCAAGATGTTTTGGAAAGAAAAGATTACATAGAGTAACTTTCATTCAAATTCCATTCGGAAATTAGAAAGGTAAGGGGTTCAAATCTGAACATCAAAACCAGTGCAGAAGCTGCCTCTGCAGATTTTGAAATCTGGACACATAATCTTTGAAAAATCATGATAAATTCATACGAATTCCATTTTGGACGAATAAAATGTCCACGGAAAGCTAAGAGGGGATAATTTAACATGGATAATGTTTAAAACTCATATTATAAAGGGTTTGTTAACAACAGAGAATGTATGTGAGCTGAATTTTCAGAAAACAAAAAGAATGGTTTTCTTTGAAAACTTTGATCATGCCTTAACGTTGATGATGATGGACGAATTCAATCTTCAGGTATGGTATTTAAATCCTCAGTTACTTTCTGAATTCAAGCTTGACATAAGAAGGAGGAGGCCAACTTACCTTAATCAAGAGTTTAATCTAATTTGCAAGTCTTAAGACTCTAATATAACAATTAGCACAATACACATTATTAAGACCAACATTTCAAGTCTAATTCAAAGCAAAGCTTAAGACAATCAAAGCTATGACAAAACCCTCAATTTGTCATGCAAATTTCCCATTTTAAAACATAGAAAAGAAGCTGAGATTTTAGTCTTTAAAACCCCACAATGATATTAGATTTTTAACTTGAATTGAACATTAAATTGCATCGACACAGATGCACTGAAAATTCCCGCAGCAGACTGCACAACTTAGCTTCGAAGGATTATAACATTTTCGCTTTAACTCCAAATGAAAATCCGAAAATAGGTTTGGAAAGCCAACAAACAGAGGTTTTCAATGATACCTAATTTGTTAGGTTTTGACTGGAAGAAACGCCCAGAAACGTAACAGCAAAGTTGAGTGAAAGTACTCACAGACAGATACACTCTGACTTCGGAGTCTCATAACTCTCTCATGTGATGTTGGATTAAAAATCCAAAGATACCATTGGCAAGACGACGAAAAGTGGTTTCTAATGGTACCTATTTTGTTAGGGTTTAACTAGAGTAAACACCCAGATTCAGGTCTGAAAGAGACTGCTATGAAAGATACGAAAACAGGGAGCAATAGACTTGTTTTCACTATCACCCGTGCAATAACGATGATATTGATGGATTTGTATAATAGAAAGCAGACCTTTTAGATTGTATGCATGTGTTGTCCATAGCCACTAATAATCTTCTATCTGATTAAGTATGAATTGTTATCTATGCATCAAACATCTATCCATTATCTCAAAGTTGTAGGCTTTATGGTGTGTTGTAGATCACAGAAGACCATAGTTGCCGGTTCCTCATGAGATATAAAAGGGTATCACAGTTGAGACAGTTCTGGATATAATTGTCGATTTAGGCTGTAGTATAGGCTGCATAAGTAGCTTGTCTTGGCTACTTGTCTATACTAGTACGTGCGTGTACTGATAGGATCACGGTGAGGTGTATTCTTCTATTCTGACCGAATGTAGAAAGAATCAAGACCTCGGTGACTTAAGATGAACCTTAACTCTAGTTGAGTCCTAAGGGTGTATAGTTGTAGTCTGCTTCTTTGATTTACCATGGGTGAGAGTTCAGTGTATCTGCAACTCAATATGCTCCGTATCTTGGGAAGCAACTACAACTAGTACGACTCTTAGTGCAACTGCAACAGAGCACCATATCCTGGTAGAACAGGTTGATCACATCCCCTGAGGAATTCATTAAGGATTATCATACCAAACCCTGCAGGTGGATTAATTTCCGGTATGATGAATAAGGAATGAATGGTACTACTCAGGAATAAAAGAAGTTGAATAACACGAGCAGTCATAAGCTCTAAGTTAATCAACGGATGTGGGATATCTTAAATATGGGGGTCGCTAAGTCTAATACTAGCCCTGAACTCAACAGGGGTAAAACAGGTAATTCAGTACTATTACTCTAGTGGAATGTTTTAGTACTTATGGACTAAATTATACTATGGGCTGAGTATGGAGAATTTAGCCATTGGGAGGCCTCGGTTTTACCAGCTACTAGATCCCTGATCTGGCCTAAAAAGCTCAACAGGCCACAGTATAAGGAATAAGTGGGCCACCACACAATTGGGCCCAGTATGGGGCGCCAATCTGCTAATGGGACGCCTAGTCCATGTGTTGCAGGCCTGGCCTGCAACTTAAGCCCAAGTCTCACTTGGTCTCCTCTATATATACCCCCTCAAGGTCTTGTTTTGACCTAACAGTCAGAATAATCGAGTGCACTTAAATATTCTGAACAAGAAAGGGAGGCTAGGGTTAGAGAGAGAGAGACGCGCGGCCGGCAGTAGCAGTTCGGTGGGGATCCCATTTTCCGTGTCTGATTCCGAAGATCGTTGTCCATCCAACGTCAGAATCGAGCAGGGATACAGATCAGAAGATCTATTCGTGAGTTCTCTACTTCTTCAGGTAATCGATTTATAAACCCCCTATGATTCCGCACTTAATTCATATGAGCATGATAGGTTTAATTCGATAGTTAGATATCCGAAATAGATCCTCGGGCGAACCGATCTTCACCGATCAGATATGGTTCCTTCAGTTGGTATCAGAGCCAAGGATCAGATTTTCGGCTCTATCTGAGTAATTATCGACTATTATGCATGTTAGATCGATTAGGATGTCGCTTTTCGTGGTGTTTTTCGTTTTTCGGGCCGATTTGGCAAATCTATGTAATTAGATAATAAGGTGCGATCTAGAATAGGATTAGATAGATTTTTTCTTTTGTTTTTCACTTGTACCTGCTGCATCGAGATGAAGAACGCGAAGAACGAAGCAGACGAATACCAGCTGGGCTCCGTCGCACGGGACGGCGTGTGAATCACACGCGCCACCGCACGCGCATTCGAGTCGCCTAACGGGGCTGTCTCCTTCTTCTCCGATGATCGACGTGGCTCCAGCAGGCTGCTGGAGCCTGCACGTCGTCGGAGGAGGCTGGGGGAGGCTGGAGAGGAAGCGGCAGCACCGGAGGCGCGAGAACGGCGCTGCGGCGGAACCCTAATTAGGGCTCGACGCCGCGACAGACGCCGTGGAATGCATGGGGGCCGACGACGGCGACCACGGAGTCCGGCAATGGACTCGACGTAGCCGCGAGCGTCGCCGGCGGCAGTAGGCCGTCGGGGAGCAGCGCCGGAGGAGCAGCAGCGGCGACAGAGCCCGTTAGGGTTTCTGCCGCGACTTGCAGCGGCAGCTGGCGACGACGACGGCGACGGGGAGGGTCCAGCAACTTGGCGGAGGCACGGCGACATCAGCCAGCAGCAGTGGTGGCCGCGGCGGACATCGCCGGCGGCTGGAACGGCGGCAGCGAGGTGAGGGGTGCCGCGGTGGAACCCTAGTTAGGGTTCAACGCCGCGAGCCTCGCCGGGACGGTTGTCAGCCGTGCCACCGGCAGGGAACGATGGCCAGCACCAGCAGCGGCGCCAGGGAAGCGGAGGCGGCCGGCGGCAGCGCCTCACACCGTCGGTCGCGGCGCGGGCAGCTTCGCACGCCCGTGCCCTAGCCCGTGGACGGGCCTAGGGTTTCCAACCCGGCCCGTTCGCGTTTACGGGCTGCCTCCAGCGTTCGGGCTCGGGCCCAGTCATGAATTCGGGCCGTGTTAGGTTCAGTTTCGGGTTCGTGGGCCCATGAGAGTGAAACGAGCGCGGTTTGGGTTTTTCGAGAGTTTTGGGTCACGTGGTGTGGGCCCAAACTCGGTTAGAGAAGCCCAATGTCAACGGAAATTAGATAATAAATTATTTAATTTATTTATTTATTTTCGGGGAGAAACGGGAGATCAACTCGGAGGACTTATTCAAGACCGAAGCCTGTTTCGGATTTTTATTATTATTTGTAATAGTTTAGACGGGTCGTCACACTACGAAAAGCGAGTTTTATTTTTGTTTTTATCTCGTTTTTCTTAAGCATGCTATGAATGCAATTTATTTAATAATTATAGCATGTCTTGCCTGTCGAGGTGAATAAATTGCGCTTAGTCGAGCTTGTTTTAGCATTGTCAATATAAGCATGTTTTAATTTTCAGCTAGCATGGTTTATTTGCTGCGTTTAGAAAATTATGCTTAGGATTATGTGACAACGTGATCGAGCATGTCGACAACCTTTTGAAAGAAAAATACTAAGCAGATAAAAACATTTTTGGTATAGAAAATGTTAAGACCTCCACAACTGACCTTAAGGTGAAGTTTTGATGCGAGTGCGTAAACGTCCACACGAACGTGGCTTGCACATCGTATCGGATGAGTTCGCCAGACTTAGGGTTTCTTAACAAAAATGTTCTAACCAAAATGAGAAGTGGGAGCTTTTCTGAGTAAACGTCCACACTAACGTGGCTTGCTCGGAATAGTAACTGCGGTTTTCTCTGGAGTTGGTTTTTGAACAAAGATAGCTTAAGGAAAATAATGCTTTTTCCGAGTTAGGCTAAGATTGTGGTTAAAAGCTTAGATATTAGTTAGAATACAACTCCCCAATGGAGTCCCTTTTCTAATCTAATATGGTCTAGTAAGGTTCAACTATTAGCTCTATTTGCCATAAGGATAGGTTGGAAAGATAAGTAGAGTTAAAGATCCGAGTATCTGGTCGAACAGTGGGAGCGTAAACGTCCACACGAATGTGGCTTGCGATCCGCATTGTTTGGGCTTGATAGATCCGGGTCAAAGATCCACAACAATTTAAGAGATTATTCATCATGTTTTGCAAATAGCATTCATGGGTAAAGCATTAAAACAGTGAAGAGCAAGAGATTCATGCGATAGAAAAGCCATAGCTGAGTATTTTGTATAGGGCAAGAGGCGCATAGCAACGACAAGTAATAGTGGAGCTATAAGTAAAGGATAAAAGGCGTATTCAGCCATGAACTAGCCAGATTCATGGGGTTTTGCGCTCATACAAACTGATAACGCAAGACAGAGACAAGGGAGAGAGGGAGGCTAGGAATGCGGAACTCCGTCAAACCTCATTCCTTCTCAAATGATGAGGGTTTTACCTTAAACTCAAGGAAGTATACGTAGGAAAGAGACTCTTCCCGGTGTTGAGAAGAGCAGGTGGACGTGAAAGCGGACTACGATTTCCCGGAAGAAGGTCTTGTCCGTTTCGGCTGGCCAGAGCTCGGAGGAGCTCGTGAGAGTGAGAGAGAGAGAGAGTATGGAATTGAATGGAACAGTACGCGAGAGTGCGTGTTGTTCTTATGAGTGGTGTTGTGATATGATGATGCTGGATGAAGTGTGCATTCACTTAATATTTATAGGTGTGAGGAGGGTGAAAAAAGGAAGCATTCGTGTGAGGATAGGACAGAAAAGGAATTTCTACGGAAATAGAGTATCCTCTGTCCTGAATGCGGTGGTCCTCACTCTACAATGTATAGAGTCACGCGGATCGTATGCTACGCAGAACCTTGAGCTTCGCTGAATACTTATGGGATCTGATCAGATCCTCTCGGCTTTGCAGATGCTTACAGATCCTATAGGGCTTCTGGGAATAGTTAAAACCCCACGGCTTCTACATGGAATATGGTTATTGATTGTTCTGAGCATTTAATGCTCATGAAATCTCTTTGATAACATGCTTTATATGCAGAACAACTTTCATTGACTCCTATAAGGATTATTATCAAATAATCTTAATAATAATGATGGTAAGGCTTGTTTCACCCAGAGCCTATCATTCCATTTCTTCTTAGTAAGATTTCTACGTTCATTGTAGTTTCTAGTATGTCGTAACTTTAGAAATGATATCCCAGAGTTGAGGAGAGTACATATTCTTATCAACTCGAGTTATTTGGGTATTACGGCTGATATTAATCCCTATCAGCTACTCCCCCCCCCCCCCCCCCCCCCCCCCCCCCCAGGTCCAGAAGCACCGGTATGAGGGCTTCTGACGAGTGTTTTGGCGGGAAAATGAATCTTGCTTCAGCTATTGCCTCTCCCCCCCCCCCCCCCCCCCCCCCCCTTTTTTTTTTAGATGCCTGATGGCGTGAGAAACCGAAACGACGGTTATCCTCCCGAGAATAGAGCTAGACCTATTCCTCACTTCTCATCATTACTCCTTCCTTCGGGGTGGAAGAACACGGGGCTATTTAAAATATATTTTTAAAATATGCCTTATTACTACCTTGTTTTATCCTCAGGCGAAAGGGCACTTCCCCTTTTTCTGAAACGTCGTGGGGCGATAAGTAAGAAACCACTCCACTCTTTCTTTTCAACCTCTTCATCTTTCTCTCTGCATTGTACCCTAGAAAGAAGAGGGCGATATTGTGAATCATCGGCCGTTCTCAGCGACTAATACGACAATTACCCTTCCGTTCAGGTATTCCCTTATTTTACTTCCGTGTGCTCTTGCACAGGTTTATTTTGAACTTCTTTAGGGCAACATTTACTCCTTCCCCTGTTCATGTCTTGGGGGGACATCGCTAGCTCTGGCTTTTCGGGATTGTGATATTGATCGCGACGCAAATGCGGTTGATGTTTCGTCCTTGGAATTATTACTCAGTTATTAAGGTTTATAGAGTTTGGATTCATCTCCATTATTCACACCTTTCCATCTATTGTTATTTTCTGGCGATTATCTCCGCCTTGCAGCTATGGATTCTACCAAACTGGGTATGGGGCAAAAAGCTCGCGAAAAGCTGTTGCAAATGATGGAGCAAACGAGATCTGGCGGCTCCTCTCCTACCTTATCGATGGGCAACGCTTCTACCCAGGAACCTACGGGCCCTGAGGGTTGTAACCCTTCCCAAGAGAATCCTCGGGAGGTAGAGATCGGTAAGCCTCGATTGAAGCCTTATTTCCCTCACCTGGTTGCTTATGATCGATCAACTTCATTTCCCCCTATTTTCACTGATGGGGAAGCTGGTGTTTCCCCTCCTGTTTCTCCAGTGCCTTTTTCTTCTTCCCCTAAGAGGAAAAGCGAGTTATCTCCCCTCTTAGCTAGGAAGAAGGGTAAGGTGTCGGAAGGTTCTCCTTCCATTCAAGAGTTAAGTCTAGAGCAATTGCGAGAGCATCTTTCTCAATCTGAGAAGAGCAGAGAACGGCTCCAGGCTGAAGTCCACCAACTTCGGGGATTCTTGCTAACCAGAGAGGAGCACACACTCTCTCTCTCTCTGAGCGGATAAAAGAACTTGAGAGAGCTCTAAAGGCTTCGACCGAGAGGGTAGAGCAACTAATGGACATTCAAGTAGCAGAAATAGCGCAGCTGACACTCAGCTATGAGCAGGAGCAAGTACAGGCCCGAACCTCCTCATTTACTCAAGGGAGGAGAGAAGGGATGAGCCAGGGTGTTTCTTCTGGAGTTAAAGATTGCAGGTCTAACTTACTGATGACTCCTCATGGTCAGGCCTTCCTGGATTCCCTAATCAAGCGTTTGCCTGAGGCCTATCTCCAATCCCATGATTTTTGGCTGCGTATGTTCGAGCCTCTAACCGCATGTACAGCTTCAGCTATCCTTGAGTGCTGTAAGCAGTTGGGGATTCCAGAGCGTGCCACTGCTATCAACGCCGGGGCCATAGTAAGAATGTTCGACACAGAGCCTGAGTCCCTCCGGAGGGGTCGTCCCCTTCTTTCCACAGAGTCGTGGTATATGCCTGCGTTGATAGAGGCAGCTCAAATTCTTCGCCAGCCTGCTAGGATCGTTGAGAATCTCCCTTCTTGGGAGGCGCCTTTATTCTCTCTTTTTTCCTCATAACACCATGGTTATGAGGTCTATTCGGAAGGTTCTTGACCAGGTATTTTTTTGTTTCTTCGTTGCCTGTTTCATTCTTGGAATTTTATCCGCTTATTATGGAATTTTCTTCTCCATTAGGAACTAAGAGAAAAGAAGGCTTCAGGTCCATCTACCGGCAGGGCATCTGCCTCCTTACTACCCATTTCTGAGGAGGTAGGAGATGATTCTAATGAAGGGGGTGCTCTACGGGCTCTCGCGGCCTCTCCCAAAGGTAGTCCCTCTACTTCCTCTGCTTTGGCTGCTATCGAGGAATGGGCTTCTTCCTCTCACTCATCCAGCTCTGAGGATTTAGCTCCTCTTCCAAATCCTTCGCCTTAATTTCATCGCTTTGGATAAGATGATTGTTGAACAATCTATTTTTTGGTGTTTGTGGTGGGGTGCTTTTTATGACCCTGAAACCGTGCTATTTTTATGTCCCTGAAACCGTGCTATTGGGGCACAAACAATTGTTATTTTTTATTTAGGCCAGATGCTTCCCTGTTTATAACATGTTTCTGTTATTTCTTATTCAGCTTAGAATGTTATCTCTCTTATTCTTGTATTTATAGGGGCTTTACTTTTTACCCTGTTTCTACCTGCTGAGGTATTCTAAGATGGTAAGGTAGAGATATTCCCAGTATTTTTAGGGTGATGGGACAAAATAGTAGGATAATGGCAGCATTTTGAGATAGCATTTTAAGCTAATGGGATATGGGTATATGCGTATCCCCTACTCCCCCCCCAAGTGAGGTGTAAGGGTCTGAAGGAATTACACCTCATTTGAGGGCTAAACACATACGAAATATAGCTACTTTAAAGATAAAGAGGTATGATCCAATGTTTCATACATCAGTTAATCATGGAATAAGAGTTTTTCAAAACGAATAAGGGGTGACAGCCCATCATACTTTCTTCTTGATAGTAATTCTCAATTTTCCCTGCATATTTCGAGGGTGATAACTTTTCCTTTGCCTGTTGTCTCCTCGACATCTTCCTGGTCTAGCTCTTCTTTTGCACTTTTGACTTTAGCCCTTGCCTGGGTTATCAACGCTTCCCACTGCCCTTTCACAATTGGAGCGTGGCACCTGCCTGTGGCTTCAGCTTTAGGCCCTTTAGTTTCGTTTATCTGTTGAAGCAGTTGTTTGACCGGGTCCTGGGAAATCATCAGTTCCTCAGGAGGGTTGTTGCTAGTGATCAGCAAGTGTTCCATTGAAGTGGAAAGGTTCTGACCTTCTCCAGCTGGAGTTGAGGTTTTAAGTCTTTTCTCCTCGAGTTTCATCTCATCCCCTTCTGTGGCGGGTTCTGCCGTCGGCCTTTTCCTGGCCTCTCCTGATTGAACCGATTGGACATAGCATTTTCGCGAGACCTCTTGATCTCCCGATATTTGCCCTACCTGATTTCCCACGGGGAATTTCATCATCAGATAGTAAGTGGAAACTACTGCTTGAAACGGGTTTAATGCAGTTCTTCCTAGAATGATGTTATAGGAAGATGGTTGTCGCACCACCAAGAAGGTGACTGGTTTTGACACTCGTGTAGGCTCTTCACCCAGAGTGAGCATTAAATCAATTGATCCTAGCGACATCATCGGATCTCCTGAGAAACTGTGCAGTGCCGTAGCTACCCCATTCAATGGCTTCTGGAGGCTCATTTGGTTGAAACAACTTTCAAATATAACATTGACTGCGGCCCCTGTGTCTACAAAGACCCTTTGGACCTGATACCTTTCTATTTCCACTGTGATGACCAATGCATCGTCATGCGGATGAATTACTTTCTGGTTATCTTCTGGTCCGAACGAGATTTCTGGTGGAGGTAGGCCTGCTTCGACCTTCCAGACCCCGTGCCTTTCATGCATATGCAATTCCCTGGCAGATGCTTTCCTGCTTCTGTTGGAGTCTCCCATGGTTGGTCCTCCGTATATCATTTTAATAACGCCTTTGGGTTCTGACCCTTGGCTAGCATCAGTTGCTTTTTCAGGAGCTTCCTTGCGCTTCTTGTTTTGTTCTGTCTCCCTTTTAACATATTCCAAGAGTTCTCCTTCCTGGATTAACTTTTCAATGGCAATTCTTAGGTTCCTACAATCGTTGGTCATGTGACCAAAGTCATTGTGGAACTTACAAAATCTTTCAGAAGGTGGATTCCTTGGTGGCTGCCTATGTCCGACAGGGATCTGAACCCTAGGTTTCCTCAGGACCACTACGAGCAGATCAACCGGTTGCTTGATTAATGGGGTGAAAGATCTTAGAAACCTTTCATTCTTATCAGTTTTCTTAGCATCTGGAGCTGGTCTTTTTCTTTCTTCCGGCTTCTTTTCTTTTTGAGAGGCCAACTCAGCCCTCTTGCTGCTCAGAGCTTCCTCCATATGGATGTACTTTTGGACTCTCGTCAGTAATTCTTCAAAAGAAGTAGCCTCTTTTTTGATGAGGGAGGCAAAGAACTGTCCTGGCTTCAGGCCATCTACACAGGCATGCACCTTTAATTTCGGCTCTACTCCTGGAATTTCCAGGACGGCTTCGTTGAAGCGTGTCATGTAGTCTCTCAGACTTTCGTTGGCACCCTGTTTTATGGTCGTAAGACGCAAGGAGTTCCTAGTAGTCCTTTTAGCACTGATGAATTGCTGTAGAAAGACCTCTTTCAGGTCCATGAAGGAATGTATGGAGGCCTTTGGCAACTGCTTGAACCAGTGTTGAGCAGTTCCTGACAGGGTTGTAAGGAATACCCTACACTTAACCCCTTCTGAGTACTGATGAAGGAGACATAAGCTTTCGAACTTCATCAAGTGCTCTTCAGGGTCTCCCTTCCCTTGATACTCGCAAGAGATTGTTTTGAAGCTGCTTGGGACAAGATCCGTTTGGATGTCCGCTGAAAATGGGCTGTTCTCGTCAATATATAAGGGAAAGAGCTCTGATTTGTCTCCTCCATTCCTATTGTTTGAAGAAAGTTTTGGATTCTTTCCTTCCTTCGGATTGCGGAACTCCTTCTCGCTTGTTTCCACTTCCTTTGAGGCCCTTTCCACGACCTGACTTTGTTCTTTTAGCTTTTTGACTTCTTTTGCTAAGAGCTTCATCTGCTCTTGCTGTCGGGCATATTTCTTGGCCCATGCATTTTCAGTGTTCTCATTGAGATTTCCTTCAAGTTCTTCAGGATCTTCCTCATCTGGGGATTCCCAATCAGTAGAAAATCCCTCTTCCTCTTCAGCCACTGTCGGAGGCAGCCTTGAGACTAGCTCTTGGGTTACGCCTTGATGTACAGGCTTCTGCTTATGCATTGCGGGAGTGCTCTTATTTCCTCCCCCTTCCTGGGTCTCACCCAAGGGATCTGTGTTCTGAGGACTTACTCCTAGAGTGTGGAGTATTTTCTCAACAGCCCCTTCTACTACTCCTTCGATAAGGGCTTTCATTTGCTGAAGCATTGCTGGAGAAAACTGAGCTTCCATGTTGACACTAGCCTCTGTCAGCATAGTGCCCGTTCCTTTGTGTCCCACCACAGAATTTTCCTGATTCCCGGTGGCTTGACCGGCTTCCTTGGAAACGGCATCTGATGTAACATTCATCCTTATAGGAATCTGCAAAGATTTTAGGACGCGTAGAGGATTAATTCCAGATGCTCTTTGAGAGAGACTTGAAGTTTATGTAACTAGCTATTAACAAGCTTTCTGCATTCGAGCATTATTTATAGTGGCTTCAACGCGTATAGCTTATTTGCTATAAGGTTCTTTAAGGTGGGTGGCTTCTGCCAATGTACGGTGAAGGTAAATAACGACTTAAAGATAGAAGTCTAATTATGATAAAGGACTTTGACATAGTTTCCTCCCGTTGCATGAGGCATCTGATCATATGAGATTTAGTTACGACTCACTGCTGATTTAGCAGATCCTGTTGCAATCGTTAACCATTCGAAGCGGCTTTAACAAGCGTGGTTTACTTAGTATAAGGTTTTTCAAAGATGGCTTTCGCCTTCAAGGAGTTGATGTCAGTGACATCTGTCTTTACGAAGTCTATTTTGCTAGTTTGTTTGTCTTCCTAAGGCTTTCCTGGTGAGGCCTCTGGGAGGGATCTAATCAGAAGAAAAGGTTATTAAGAATTTGTGTGGCATCTTATTTTATTGAGCTTACTATGATATGCCTCGGCCTTATAGGCCCTTTTTATCATTAGCACCTATTTTATAGGACTTTCTTGTTAAGATATTCCCTGTTAGCCAAGGATTGTGAGAATGGCGTCCCTTATGCGGGATTTCTAAGAACATTACTTATCGAACCGAGCCCGCGAGAACTTGGTCCATTTTATAAAGCTTGCAGAAGCGCTGACTATCAGGTTAAGCTTATGAAAGCAATATCCTCCTTAGAGGTTTATAAAGGTATTGTTTATCAAATGGAGTTTTTTGAGAATACCACCTGTAAAGCGGGATTTAGTTGGGATTTTACCCACTGGAATGCAATGGGTAAAACTTATAGGAGCGATATACAAAAATGTCGCCTTTAGAGCAAGGCTTAGGGGTGCACTGCCCATTTCATGAGACTTATAAGGAATTTTGTCAATTGTATGAAGTTTAGAGGATGTTGCCTACTGAGTAAGGCTTGGGAAAAGTTCTGCCCATTGCAAGGGGCTTGCAAAGGAGTCGCCTATTGGATAGGGCTTTGTAGAAGGTTCTGCCCATGGAATGGGGCTTACGAAAGAGGTGCCTATTAGATAGGGCTTTGTGACAGGGTTGCCTATTAAGTAGGGCTTATAAAGTGTTCTGCCCATTATATGGGGCTTAGGATGATATAGCCTGCTAAACAGGGCTTTTTGAGGAGGGTTGCCTATTAAATAGGGCTTATAAAGTGTTCTGCCCATTATATGGGGCTTAGGATGATATTGCCTGCTAAACAGGGCTTTTTGAGGAGGGTTGCCTATTAAACAGGGCTTATGAAGGGTTCTGCCCATTACATGGGGCTTACGATGATGTTGCCTACTGTGTAGGGCTTATGAAGGGTTCTGCCCATTATATGGGGCTTACGATGATGTTGCCTACTGTGTAGGGCTTCTGAGGGTTCTGCCCGTTATTCGGGGCTTACGAGGGAGTTGCCTGTAAAACAGGGCTTCTGAGAGGAGGTTATGCCCGTTATTCGGGGCTTACAAGTTGTCTGTTAAACAGGGCTTCTGAGAGGATGTTCTGCTTCCAGATGCGGGCTCCCTTCATCAACATGAATGGGGTAACCTTAGCATCTTTCGGCTCTCCGTTTTCTTTAATGTTTTTATTACTTCATGGGTGTTGGGGTCCTGGCAATTCAGGAGCATTCAACTAGCTTTAGTGGGGATGCTTATTTTGTAATCAACAGTCCTTTGCAACTTATAGATGGATTTCATATTGAGCATATAACAGACAGAATTGTATGCTCACCAAGTACACAAGGTGAGGCGAATGTATTTTGAGATTGCTGCAATTTGTGACCCGTCTTTCCTCTGGATCCCTCACAACCTTAAGTTTTTGACAAAACAACAACAGATTAGCCATCACAATTCATGTCATGAAAGAGATGAGGCCTTGAGATTGTTTCTAATCGCTGGATTTGATGAATTACAAGCAATATAGCTGAAACAGGTTCATGGTATACATACTAAAATTTTCCCGGAATAACATAAATCTCGCATTCAATACACATTCTTTTGATTAGATGGCCATCATTCTAGGTGATCATCGCGGCAGGGCAAATGAAAAGGCAAGTTTATGCGCATATCATCAGAATCAACTAGAACTTCACAGATAAACAGGGGGTTGGCCCTTTGAACCCACGGGCTTTGACAGTACTTACAGATATCAATGCTTAATTCACATTTATGGAGAGGAGATTAGCCTCTCAAACACAAGTTCTCTTTCAATCAAGGTGTTTATCACAATTTCCGTTTCAAAGGGAGCATAATCCTAAGATCATATCACACTCAATAGCTCGTAACCGAGGAGAGCTTAGCAAATGTTAAACAACAGCATATCCATCTGAGTTTTCGCTAGCTAGATCACAAACAGGGCATTCCCACTCAATGTAACATCAGATTTCCTCACATTCTCCACATAAGGACGTAATACAGAGAAATCACAAGCAGCATTACAACAACGAGCTAGAATTTTGCATAAAAAACAGGGGAAATCCACATCTTAACTCAAGAATTTCCCACAGACGGCGCCAGTTGATAGATCCGGGTCAAAGATCCACAACAATTTAAGAGATTATTCATCATGTTTTGCAAATAGCATTCATGGGTAAAGCGTTGAAACAGTGAAGAGCAAGAGATTCATGCGATAGAAAAGCCATAGCCGAGTATTTTGTATAGGTCAAGAGGCGCATAGCAACGACAAGTAATAGTGGAGCTATAAGTAGGATAAAAGGCGTATTCAGCCATGAACTAGCCAGATTCATGGGGTTTTCGCTCATACAAACTGATAACGCAAGACAGAGACAAGGGAGAGAGGGAGGCTAGGAATGCGGAACTCCGTCAAACCTCATTCCTTCTCAAATGATGAGGGTTTTACCTTAAACTCAAGGAAGTATACGTAGGAAAGAGACTCTTCCCGGTGTTGAGAAGAGCAGGTGGACGTGAAAGCGGACTACGATTTCCCGGAAGAAGGTCTTGTCCGTTTCGGCTGGCCTGAGCTCGGAGGAGCTCGTGAGAGTGAGAGAGAGAGAGAGAGAGAGAGAGAGAGAGTATGGAATTGAATGGAACAGTACGCGAGAGTGCGTGTTGTTCTTATGAGTGGTGTTGTGATATGATGATGCTGGATGAAGTGTGCATTCACTTAATATTTATAGGTGTGAGGAGGGTGAAAAAAGGAAGCATTTGTGTGAGGATAGGACAGAAAAGGAATTCCTACGGAAACAGAGTATCCTCTGTCCTGAATGCGGTGGTCCTCACTCTACAATGTATAGAGTCACGCGGATCGTATGCTACGCAGAACCTTGAGCTTCGCTGAATACTTACGGGATCTGATCAGATCCTCTCGGCTTTGCAGATGCTTACAGATCCTATAGGGCTTCTGGGAATAGTTAAAACCCCACGGCTTCTACATGGAATATGGTTCTTGATTGTGCTTAGCATTTAATGCTCATGAAATCTCTTTGATAACATGCTTTATATGCAGAACAACTTCCATTGACTCCTATCAGGATTATTATCAAATAATCTTAATAATAATGATGCTAAGGCTTGTTTCACCCAGAGCCTATCATTCCATTTCTTCTTAGTAAGATTTCTACGTTCATTGTAGCTTCTAGTATGTCGTAACTTTAGAAATGATATCCCAGAGTTGAGGAGAGTACATATTCTTATCAACTCGAGTTATTTGGGCATTACGGCTGATATTATTCCCTATCAGGGCTGTTGAAGGTTTCGAAATTATTGGTTTATCAAAAGGTTACAATAATTTTCGTTACGAATTGATGCATGATCTATTCTTACTTGTGTCTACGTGTTTATTGCTTTTTCAGATATGACTTTAGGCCCGTTGATAAATGTTCTCACTTCAAAGCCTCTTGTTGGTTCCAATTATTTGGAATGGAAACGAAATCTTGAGTATGTCTTGGTTGCGGAAGAGTACAGTTTTGTACTCACAACTCTTGAACCTGCTCCCTTGACGGAGGAATCCACTGATGTTGAGAGGGAAGAACATAAGAGATGGCACAAGGCCAATGATATGGCAAAGTGCTTCATCATGACTTCTATGTCAAGTCAGATGCAGTTAGAACACAAGAATTTTTTAAAAGCATCTGACATTATGTTCAATCTCAAGGAACTCTTTGGAGAGAAGGACAGAGCTGCCCGTTTTGAGGCCATGAGGAAACTCATGACCACAAAGATGACGGAAGGCAATTCAGTGCGTGATCATGTTCTGAGTCTGATGCACGCACAGAATGAATTGGAAGAGCTCGGTGGAGGTATCGATGGTGAAGCCAAGGTCGATATGATACTCCATACGCTTCCGAAGTCCTTCGAGAATTTCCGTCTGAATGTAGTCATGAATAAGGAGTACACTCAGAACGAACTTCTTAATGACTTGGTGACTGCCGAAGCCATGATGAGCAAGGGCGCCACGGCGCTATCATCAGTGAAGGCATCTTCTTATGCACCGAAAGGTGGGATCAAGAAGAAACCGTGGTTGCGAAAGAAAGCGGCTAGCACCAGTGGGAGCAAAGGTAGTAAGCCTACCAAAGGCGGTGAAAAGCCTAAGGGGAAAGGCAAGTGCTTCAAGTGCAACAAGACAGGACACTGGAAGGCTGACTGCCCTCTAAAGAAGAAGAATTCTGGTACGTCATTCACATATGTAACTGAAACATGCTTAGCTGCAAGTTCTACCCAGACTTGGATAGTAGATATGGGAGCAACTGACCATGTATGTTACTCCTTGCATGGGTTTCTGCAGACAAGGGAGCTGAGTGATGACGAGATTACCATCTCCATGGGCGATGCATTGAGAGTTGCAGCTGTCGCAGTTGGAGATATTCATTTATCGTTTGATAGTACTGTTTTGGTTTTGAGAGACGTTTTGTATGTGCCTGCTTTTAGGCGAAACTTGATTTCTGTTTAGAAACTATTTATTTACGGATATTCAGTTGTTTTTGATAGAGGCGTTTCTATCATTAAAGACAATGAAGTTATAGTTTCTGGCACATTGTCCCGGTCTCTCTATACCATTACTTGTCCTATGAATGATTCTTCTTCTTATAATGCTTCCTCATCATTGAATACTAAAAAGAGGAAGAATCCGTCTCAAACGAACCAAACTCTATTATTGCACTTACGATTGGGTCACATCAACCAAAAGAGGATTCAAAGGTTGATAAAAGAAGGTGTTTTGGATTTTCAAATAGAACCTTTATCAACATGTGAATCGTGTTTGGAAGGAAAGATGGTGACCAGACCTTTCAAGTCCATAGGATATCGAGCCCAAGAGCTCTTAGAGTTGGTTCATTCTGACTTGTGTGGACCAATGTCCGTTCAAGCTCGAGGAGGTTACGAGTATTTTGTCACGTTTATCGATGACTACTCGAGATACGGTTTCATCTACCTACTCCACAAGAAATCCGAGTGCTTTGACAAATTCAAGGAATTCAAAGCGGAAGTGGAGAAGAGAACGGGTAGAAGTATCAAGTCACTTCGCTCTGATAGAGGTGGCGAGTACCTCGGAACTGAGTTTCGAACTTTCTTGTCAGAAAATGGGATTTCATCTCAGTTAACTACGCCCGGTACTCCCCAACAGAACGGTGTAGCTGAGAGACGGAATCGTACTCTTTTAGATACAGTGAGATCGATGATGAGCTATGCATCCTTGCCAATTTCGTTCTGGGGATATGCCTTGGAAACAGCAGGTTATCTCCTCAATCTAGTACCTACAAAGTCGACAGTTAAAACTCCTTCCGAATTATGGACAGGGCGTAAGCCTAGCTTGGGTCATATTCGGGTTTGGGGATGTCCAGCACACGTGCTGACTAAGGAGGCCGACAAATTGAGGTCTAAGACTGAGGTTAGGCTGTTTATAGGATATCCAAAGGGAACGAAAGGAGGTTATTTCTATAGTCCTCAGGATCAGAAGGTCATTGTGAGCACTAATGCCCGATTCCTAGAGGAGGACTTTATTAGTAACCATCGGTCAAGGAGTGAAATAATGCTTGATGAGTTGCGAGCATCAGCAGTAGCCAGTATTCCGGAACAGCCGAGTGTACAAGAGGTTATACCACTAACTGCACCTTTATCCGATACTGTATCTCCACCATCGCTTCGTCGCAGTGGGAGGGTTGTTTGTCAACCGGACCGTTTCATGTTCGTGGGAGAATCCACTGAACTACTCTCGGGTATCGAACATGATGAGATCGACCCCTGGACTTACAAGGAAGCGATGGAGGATGAAGATGCAGATTCCTGGAAAGTTTCTATGGATTCGGAGATAGAATCCATAGTTAACATGGACGTGTACGACCTAGCGGAGCTACCGGATGGGGTAAAGCCCATCGGTTGCAAGTGGGTGTACAAGAGAAAGAGAGGACCTGACGGGAAGGTTTTAGCCTTCAAAGCTAGATTGGTGGTGAAAGGATTCACTCAGAGAGAGGGAATCGACTATGATGGGACATTTTCGCCAGTTGCCATGCTTAAGTCCGTCAGAATATTCTTGTCCATGGTGGCACATTTAGACCTAGAGGTTTGGCAAATGGACGTCAAAGCTGCGTTGTTGAACGGGTACCTTGAAAAAGGTAGGGACATATATATGCGCCAACCAGAAGGTTATGTGAGAGATGGCCATGAGCATCTCGTATGGAAGCTCAAGAAGTCCTTATACGGACTTAAGCAAGCATCCAGGTCCTGGAACATTCGTTTTGATGGAGTAATTAAATCCTTTGGATTTGTCCAGTGCATAAACGAAAGCTGTGTTTACAGGCTCAGTTCGGACGGAAGCGTGGTATTCTTAGTACTGTACGTAGATGACATACTTCTCATTGGCAACAATGTGAACGTGTTATCAGGCGTAAAGGATTGGTTGTCTGAACAATTTCAGATGAAAGACTTGGGAGAAGCAGGTTACATCCTAGGGATCAAGGTGATCAGAGATCGCCGTAAGTGGATGTTAGGCTTAAGCCAAGCTTCATATATAGATACTTTGATCGCCTGTTTCAGCACGCAAAATGCCAAGAAGGGTTTTCTTCCCTTCAGACATGGCATACCTCTATCTAAGGATATGTGTCCGAAGACACAAGAGGAGATAGAGGGCATGAAGACTATACCGTATGCTTCCGCGGTTGGGAGTCTCATGTATGCAATGTTGTGTACTAGACCAGATATCTGCTATGCGGTCGGCATGGTGGCGAGATATCAGTCTAACCCTGGTCAGGGACATTGGACGGCTGTTAAGCACATATTGAAGTATCTCAAGAGGACAAGAGATCATGTGCTTGTTTATCAGTCCAATGAGTTGATCCCGATAGGGTATACGGACTCAGAGTTCCAGGCTGATCGAGATGAGAGGAAATCTACCTCAGGCTATGTGTTTACCTTGGGAGGTGGAGCCGTCACTTGGAAGAGTGCGAAGCAGAAGTGCATCGCAGACTCGACCATGGAGGCCGAATATGTGGCTGCTTGTGAGGCTGCTAAAGAGGTTGTGTGGCTCCTGAACTTCCTTAATGAGCTAGAACTGGTTCCCAGTTTGCCAGAGGTATCACATTATATTGTGATAATGCTGGAGCAGTTGCAAACTGCAAGGAACCTAGAGCTCACAAGGCAAGCAAGCACATAGAGAGAAAGTACCATCTCGTACGAGCAATCGTCGAAAGAGGAGAAGTAGAAGTGAAGAAAATCCATTCACAAAGAGCTTACCAGTCAAGGTGTTCGACAAGCATGTCGAAGGGATGGGACTGGAGTGCCTCCCACACTAGTAAACTTTGAGTATAAGTGGGAGAAGATGTGTAATAGATGCTAGATTGTAGACACTATGCCTTTTTTCACATGATATACTAAAAGTTTGCTTTAGTATAAGTGGGAGATTGATGGATTTGTATACTAGAAAGCAGGCCTTTTAGCTTGTATGCATGTGTTGTCCATAGCCACTAACAATCTTCTATCTGATTAAGTATGAATTGTAATCTATGCATCAAATATCTATCCATTATCTCAAAGTTGTAGGCTTTAGGGTTTGTTGTAGATCACAGAAGACCATAGTTGCCGGTTCCTCACAAGATATAAAAGGGTATCACAGTTGAGACAGTTCTGGATATAACTGTCGGTTTAGGCTGTAGTATAGGCTGCATAAGTAGCTTTTCTTGGATACTTGTCTATACTAGTACGTGCGTGTACTGATAGGATCACGGTGAGGTGTATTCTTCTATTCTGACCGAATGTAGAAAGAATCAAGACCTCGGTGACTTAAGATGAACCTTAACTCTAGTTGAGTCCTAAGGGTGTATAGTTGTAGTCTGCTTCTTTGATTTACCATGGGTGAGAGTTCAGTGTATCTGCAACTCAATATGCTCCGTATCTTGGGAAGCAACTACAACTAGTACGACTCTTAGTGAAACTGCAACAGAGCACCATATCCTGGTAGAATAGGTTGATCACATCCCCTGAGGAATTCATTAAGGATTATCATACCAAACCCTGCAGGTGGATTAATTTCCGGTATGATGAATAAGGAATGAATGGTACTACTCAGGAATAAAAGAAGTTGAATAACACGAGCAGTCAGAAGCTCTAAGTTAATCAACGGATGTGGGATATCTTAAATATGGGGGTCGCTAAGTCTAATACTAGCCCTGAACTCAACAGGGGTAAAACAGGTAATTCAGTACTATTACTCTAGTGGAATGTTTTAGTACTTATGGACTAAATTATACTCTGCGCTGAGTATGGAGAATTTAGCCATTGGGAGGCCTCGGTTTTACCAGCTAGTAGATCCCTGATCTGGCCCAAAAAGCTCAACATGCCACAGTACAAGGAATAAGTGGGCCACCACACAATTGGGCCCAGTATGGGGCGCCAATCTGCTAATGGACGCCTAGTCCATATGTTGCAGGCCTGGCCTGCAACTTAAGCCCAAGTCTCACTTAGTCTCCTCTATATATACCCCCTCAAGGTCTTGTTTTGACCTAACAGTCAGAATAATCGAGTGCACTTAAATATTCTGAACAAGAAAGGGAGGCTAGGGTTAGAGAGAGAGAGATGTGCGGCCGGCAGTAGCAGTTCGGTGGGGATCCCGTTTTCCGTGGCTGATTCCGAAGATCGTTGTCCATCCAACGTCAGAATCGAGCAGGGATACAGATCAGAAGATCTATTCGCGAGTTCTCTACTTCTTCAGGTAATCGATCTATAAACCCCCTAATGATTCCGCACTTAATTCATAGGAGCATGATAGGTTTAATTCGACAGTTAGATATCCGAAATAGATCCTCGGGCGAACCGATCTTCACCGATCAGATATGGTTCCTTCAGATATGGCTGACATAATCGAAGCTAGATAGAAATCAAAATGTGAAGAATTAAACCACATGATACTTTTCGACCCATGGCTGACAAACCCCCAACGAATTCATGAATCTCTACTTCACCCATACTCACCCCCAAAACACACAAACGACTTCACAAAAACTAGAGATAATCAAAGAGTGAAACTTCTTACCTTAATTCTTGAAGAGCCTGCGAAGAGGAAGAGAAGAAGATAGCAGAAGAGGGAGAGAGCGATGGGGATTCAAGAGGGAACAGAGAAAGGGCGAGAGAAGTGTAGAGGCAGTGAAAGATAACTCCGCCTTTTCTTTCTTTCTTTCTCTCTTTCTTTATTTCTTTTTATTTATTTCTCTTATTCTTATCCCCTTTTATGGTATAATTCATTTTAAGATAATATCTAATTTAGATATTTTAATATAGCTATCTTAATAAAACTACATAATATTCATCTATTAAACTAAAGAAAATGCAGGGTATTACATAAACATCGCCTCCTCCTTCGTAAGTGAATGCTCCCATATTATGGCAAACCTCCTTGATGTGTCCCAACTCTTCACAAATGCCGCATTGTTCCGGCTTCCTTTCTTCCACTTGAGATGGTGGTGCGCTTTGCTTCATCTTGAGATTCTTGAGATCTCTCAACATGTCGGCCATCTGCTTCTTCATGTCAGGGCTCATGGTGACTGCCTTTGCCTCCATTCTCCTTGGCCTAGATGCCTTCTGCTGAGAACTTGCAGCGAGCGTCTCAAAGATCTTCTTCATATCATCAGCTGTCTTGACCGCAATGTTGCCTCCAGCCGAGTTGTCCACCATAAACTGGCAGGTCTGATTCAATGCATCGTAGAAGTACTGCCAGATAAGCTCAGGAGCCATCTGATGGTGAGAACATTGTTGAAGTAGCTCCTGAAATCTCTCCCAAGCCTCATGGAAAATCTCATCGTGGTCCTGAGAGAAATTCATGATTTGCGACCGCACCTCCTGAGTCTTGCGGCTGGGATAGTACTTCAACATAAACTTCTCGCACACCTCATTCCAAGTGTTGAGAGAGTCGGTCGGGAGCGACATGTACCATGACTTTGCCCGATCCTTCAGAGTGTAGGGAAAACACTTCATCTTCAAGTTGTCCTCCGTGAGGCCTGATAGTGGAAAAGACTGCACCATAGTGATGTACTCTCGAATGAACGTCAGTGCATCCTCGGTGGGCAGCCCATGGTAGGATGGGAGCAACGCCAGGTGCTGAGGTTTCAGCTCATAATTCCTGACCGCGCCGAAGTAGTGGTAGTGAAGGTAGGGCGAGCAAAATCTCCCATATATCGTGCCATCGCTTCGGTCTTAGCAAATAGTAGGACTAGTCCATAGTCCTTGAGATCAACTTCTTCTTCCTTCTTTGCGGCTAGAATCGCCTTCCTCCGATTGATGTTGTCGATGTGCGGTGCTAGTTTCCTTTGTAGACTTCGGCGACCAAGCATGCACAACACACAACAAATGGATTAAACGCACCGATGGAAAGAAAAAGAAAATCGAACAAAACAAAATAAATAAAATAAAATAAATACTACACAATTAAATAGCCTGAAGTTTTCCCCGACAACAGCGCCAAAATTTATTTCACTAAAAAGTGTTCGCAATAGAACGAAATCTAACCTAGCACTAGTAAGCAAAAACCCTAGTCGAATCTCGAAGGAAAACTTTGCAGGACAAATAATCGTGTAGTAAAACAACAATCTAGCCTAAATTTAAGAAAGCAAGTAAAAAGAATTTTGGGTTTTTGGTTTTTAAATCCTAGGCAAAAAAAATAAATATGCAATAAGTCAAAGCAAGCAATTAAATCTAATCTAGAAAGCAAAGAAATAATCTAAACTAATTAATTTAAAGAAATTAAATAAAAGCAATTAAACTACCTAGGCAAAAATCGTAGAGAAAACAATAACGAAAGCAACGAAGAAAACGAATCTAGACATAAATAATTAAATCTAAATATCTAGGTAAATAAATCTAACTCTAAGAACTTGAAAACGAAGAAACATAAACTTTGAAAATGAAAGAACTGAAACTTTGAGAAAACGAATCTAAACTACGAACTTAAGAACGAACAAAAGAATTAAATGAAGAACTAAGAAATTAAATCTAAGAAAATAAGAACGCAATTAATTAAACGAAAGGAAAGCAATAAATAACTTACGAATTAAAAGCAGAAACTAGAGAACATGAATGAACGAAAATAACTTGAATAAACTGTAGAATCTGATCCGGAACAAATCGAAAGCAATAAAAACTAAAGCTAGAGTATTCGAAACTGAAAAACTAAGAATAAAGGTGTCTTGTTTTCGTGCCCTGATGGCATATATATATAACAAGGTAGAGTTTGATTTAATCAAGGAAATATAAAATAAAACTGGTCAGACGACACGAGCGAGCGCTCTGCTGGAACTCAAAGCGAGCAAGCGCTCCGTCCATTGAGAGCGAGCGCTGCAGGTCGACTACGTCTTTTCCTTCTTGAACTTGATAGCGAGCGAGCGCTCGCCTATGTATGAGCGAGCGCTCCACCTCTCTTACGCAATTTCTCCATTTTGGCTCCTTTTTCACTCCTTTTATTCGTTCTTTCTCCTTCTCTCGACTTCTGTGATCCCTAGCAATCAAAACACTCCAAATACCCATATCATAGCAACAAAAACACAAAACGACACAAATACGAATAACAAATAACGACTAAAACCTAACAAAATGACACTAAACACTAACCAAGCCTAATCTATACTTACTTTTGAGAGATCTACCCACAAATATTTAAGGGAAAAAAAGAAATAAAAAGGAAAAACATTGTTTGGGACAAACTGTGTTACATATACCACTTATGTCCCAAATGATGTACAAAGACACAAGATGACTCTCGGCACTACATTGTGCAAGGATAACAATATCATCTCTCGTCTCTCTCTCTTATGAACGTGTATGAGCCTCCTTATATAGCCTCCAAGTCCTAGATCTTCTCTTGTAGCCCAAGTAAGAGAGTTTCCTTACTTCAATAGAATTCTAACTTGGAAGGAATCTTTCTTGATGTAGATCTCCTCATTATATATGGTAATCCATATCTCCATATAATTATATAAAAGATAGCGATATTTTATAGAGATTTTATCTTATCTCATCTCTTCCCTTTTAATAAAAATCGCTATATATATTATCTACATAATTGACAATAAAATCATGCAAGAAGATACGCACTCACACCCAAAACTTACTATATTTTTATTTTGGATATAGACTCACTATCATAATACCTAACATAAATTTTTAACATCACATATTTAATACATTTACCCACATTTGATAATTGGGCTAAATACACAAAGTTACTAAGTACGTCAGCTAATTATTAGTCTACTAACATAATTAATTATCCATTAACGCTTAAAACCTTAACCCACCAAATCAAAATCAAACCAAGAATCTCTACTTTTTCCTCTTTCTCCATTATCTTCGGCCTCTCATAGTCTCATACCCAAACATTATAATTCTCATTGTAATTTCTATCAAGAAATGTTCAATTAAGATTCAAAGTCGGCTCAATCCGACCATATTGTCTCAATTCTTTAATGATGAGTTCGATCTTTGGTGGTGGTGCTAGAAGATAGAATTTCGTCTCATCTAAAAGCTCGAATTTATAGAGAGGGTGGAAATCTATTGGCTCATATTATGATTCACAATACTCCCCCTCACTTCTGGGCTCGATTTTCATGTTTACCCTCTGGGTAGGAGACCCAACAAGTGCACAATTTTTAATATGGGTGGAGTTGCTTTTAGCGGGATTCGAACACAGACCTCGGCGTTTGCCTAAGGCTCTGATGCCATGATAAAATTCCATCTCATCTAAAAGCTCAAACTTAAAGAGAGGGTGAAAATCTATTGGCTCATATTATGACTAGAGACTTATCTTGATGGAGATTCTGAGACGGTAGTGCCGAAGACATATTTCCATGAATGGCAATCTCTTTTTCGTGCTCCCTTTGAGACGTGTTTTAGTAAGTTTAAGTCTTGTTATGTGTGTTTTGTGTCTGTTTGTGCATATGTGGGTGGACATATCTGAGTGGATGTAGATGATCATTGGCAAGTCGGAGTTCATTCCATGAAAGAAGCAAGGAATTAGAGTAACTTGAGCAAGCTGAAACTCAAGAGTTTGTACCACATGGAACCAACTACTACTTCTCTTCATTTTCGTTCATGTTTTTTTATGAGAGTTGGGAGGAAACTACTTCTCTTCAATTCTATATTCCATTATTTGCCTTGGTCGGTGATAGGATACGACCCAACTACTAGGCCCAACAACAAAGCTCGGCCCATGTAGTTCGGCTCACGAGAAACGATTCATTCAAACGTAGAAGACTCGGATTCTTTTCAAGAATAGGCCCAACTCCTAGGCCCAAACAATGAAGAATCTAGGCCCAAGAAGAGACCCACTAAGAGAGTAAATGAAGAACATGGGATCATGGGTGTGGTAACCGACGCCCCATGTTCGAAGGTCATTACTTTGGTAGTTATTAGGCCATAATTGTAATAGTTATAAATAGAGGATGAACTCTTTGTAAACGGGGAGGCGTTTGTACTCTCCTACGCAAAGTCTAATAAAAACACCGCCACCTCCTTTCTCTCCGTGGACGTAGATCGAAAGATCGAACCACGTAATTCTCTCGTGTTGTTCTTCCTTCGTTGCGATTATTGTCTTACGTAAATATGATTCATCAGTGGGTATTGGCCAATGATCGATGGTATTTTCACCACACAGTAGTAAAGGGTAAACACGAGTTGTATCCATGAGGATTGATGTCCGAAAATATAAAAAGTACCTCTACTAAAGATCGTCACTAATGTCTTGGCAAACAAATTTTAAAGGTTTTGGGGTTTTGGTTTTGAACAATCAAATAAAAACACAAGTAAATAAACTCAAGCAAGAAATCAAATAACAAACGAAAATAATATATAAACTTAAAAAATAAAAATAAAAGACGTTGATCCTAGGGTAGTATAATATAATCAAACATGTAAAAATAACTCATTAATCTACTTGATCAATTTAATCCAACTTAGATAGAAATATACTCAGTCATGCAATCTAGAGTTTCGATTAAGACAACCTAGATACTAGTCTAAACTTAATCATCATTAGGTCTCATAAGAAGTAAATTAGTTACCAAAACCTCGAGTATGATTTACATAAATAATCTAGATTCAATTAAGGCCCCTAAATCAATCATGAGCAATTCCTACGATTAACCTAAATTCTAATGAAGCAAAGATAGATAAAATCGTATCATGCTCATTCCAACATGTTACTACTACTCAGCCAAGCCTCATGTCACTAAATGTAAAGTCACATGTTTATCCTGGTGCCAATCAAATATACTATTTGAGGAATAAGTACTCAATCAATTCTACAAGAATAAGTTGATGCAAATCATGACCGACGAGTACAATGTCCGTCTTCTTCAAGCGAAGATTCAGGCTTGCAACGCGGTCATTGAGAGGATCAACATTCATCATGCCTATGGAGAAGAAGAGAAGGACACAATGAGGGTTGTTGTTCACGCTCTAAAGCCCATCTTCAACTCAACTCAAGCGACGATTTTTGATAAGAAGTTTTCTGCAATGGAGTTAAAGGCCACAATTCAAAGTTGAGGAGCGACGTTACAATGAGCAAACGGCCAAGTACATTGAAGAATTCATTCCCGAGAAGTACTTAAATCAATGGCTCATAGCCAAGTATCGTTTCATCAAAGTTGCGTATTTTTGGAAGTCTGTAGAGGTGGTCCCTCCGTGCAATCAGTTCATTACATTCTATAGCTTCGTGATGAAGTATTATGCAAAGTTATGGGAGAAGATCTTGATTAGCACCGTCGAGACTGGAAAGGAAAAGTACTTCATTGAAATTCCCCATCAAGAGACTTTTCCCAAACCAGTGATTCCTGGCTCGACGACGCTCAATAAGAAGACCATCAACGTTGAAGTGAGAGACATGATGCAGATGATGAAGATTAACCTCGCCAGTCGTGAATAGTTGAAGGACTTCTGGAATAGAGCACTCTTTGTTGGGAAAACTTTCAGGATCTATATTAAGGGGGAACCACTTTGGGAGTCTTAAATAAAATACTTAAATATTTTGATTCGATCTCAAAACCCTCCCTGTAAATCCTCCCCAACTCTTCCTCTTGATGATTAGATAAGGTAAAATTTTTGATGAGCTTAATATATGTTAGGAAGCTATATTTGTTAGTCGCTTTAGGATCTTAGCGTGTAGGTTTCAAGACTGAGGCTAGAAGACCCACTCGCTATAAGATGACCCTTAGCAAATCAACATTACTCATTTTAAAGTGGTCATAGGGTAAAGAAGTTGACACTTAGTGAAATAAAAGATCAGACACATTCGTTCTAACTTTATCACTGTCAAGTGTCCACTTCTCAAAGCGAGACAGTGGCCTCAACAACCATCTAGTTTCATACTCAAGTTTAAACTGAGTCAAACTTAAGATCCGTAGGCATTAAATGAAGATATTGTTGAGAATTGTTAAGGATTCACTTGTTAAGGGGGAACCTACTGGGACGCTTCATAAAATTTTATTATGTATTTTGATTCGATCCCAAAACCCTCTGTGTTAATCCTATTCCCAAGCGACCCTATTTGATTAGAATGATAGGATATATAGAATTTTTCAAGCTTGTTATGTTAGGAAAGCTTGTTTTTTTTTAGTCGCTTTAGGTATAGACTGCAGGTTTCAAGCGAAGTGAGAAGACCAATCGCTTGAGTGTGTTTTGAAGCGAAGCGAGTCTACCTCAGATAAAGCGAAGCGAGTGCTCCCGATAATGTTAAAGCGATTCAACCCGACTACGCTAAAGCGAGCGTTCAGACTAAGTGAAGCGAGCACGCTGCAAGCGTGAAAACGACTGCTCAACTACCAGCTCCAGTTCAAACTCAAGTTTGAACTTAGTCAAGTGAAGATCAGCCGCATTCATTGCAGATCTCCACGTGGCTCATGAAGATTGGATGCTAGAGTTGACCGGCTAGACCGACAAGCAGCCACAGGAGTCCAGTTACTGTTACGCTTGGCTTTTAGCCAAATTGGGAAAGAAGACAAAGCGAGCGTCTGAAAAGCTGCAGGTCAAGCCAAGTACTGTCGAGTGTGGAGGGACAAAGCCACCAACTTTCAAACGGCTTCTACCCGCCTCCCACACTATATATAGAGGAGTGTTGAGAAGAGAACACTTAACACTTCCTTGAAAATTTCCAGCGCTCAAAGCAAACAAATACTCACGATTTCCAGCATACATTATTGAGTTCTTGTAAGAAAGTGTTCCAAGCTTCAGTTCCATCGAAGCTTGTCTCTGCAACCTTCACTCTCTAGTTTCTATGCCACTATACATATCCAAGCTTAGAAGAACAACCCTAGCCCTTATACTAACTATAAAGGGTTCTTCATATACAGTGTGTGTTTTCAAACTAAACCAAAACCCTTGTTCATGTCTAGTCAAGTGTGTTAGTGTTTGAGTTGATTGTAAGGTTGTTGTAAGATCTAAGGTTTCACCTTCATCGATAGTGAAAACCACGATCAAGTAGAGAGGATCCAAGCTTGCACGTTCATCGATTGTGCAGAGCTCGATTCTTGTCTTTGGTTTTTCTAGAGAACCCGTTATCTCCTAGTTGTTGTGTGGATCCAAGCTTGTGAAGCTCGATCCTTGTTTGGTTTTTGGGGAACCCGTAATCCTCAAAGTTTCTTGAGTGAAGAGAAGTTGTTCCAGTGCGGAACAAATTGGACGTAGGTGTTCTATCACTGAACCACTATAACTCCCGGTGTCGTATCTCTTATTCTTAAGCTTTTCATTATTTACTTGCTTTGATTATATCATTTCTGCACGTGCATATAAACAAACCTAAACTGAGTTTTAAATACATAGGAAAGATTATAGCTCACTAAATTCCGCATTCCAGCAAGCGAGTCAATCTAGGGATCAAGCGTTCGCGAAGGTCCTTAGAAAGCTTAACTGTAGATCAAGCGTACGCTTAGGTCTTAAGTTTCAAATCGACCCTCCTTGCTCACTCTGTGATAAGTTCGAAAAGAAGTTGAAAAACTTCTGTTACACGTATTCACCCCCCCCCCCCCCCCCCCCCTCTACGTGAAACCCTACTTATCAATCCGGGACCAACATATATGTCACGCGACAATAAAAGACTGGATAAGGAGAGTTGACCTTAGCTAACAGAAGACAATCGTCGCTGTCTCAAGAGCGCAGATACTGTTAAGCTTGGAATTTAGCCAAATCGGGAAAGAAGACAAAACCATTTTTTTTCAAACGCTGCAGGTCAAAGCCGTAATGTTGGAGCGTGAGAAAAAAGATCGGATACCCTCTAACGGACTGATCAAACATCTCCCACTATAAATAGGGGAATATAGAAACTAGAACACTTAACACTTCATCTAAATTTTCAGAGCAAAATAGCAAGTACTCGTGATTTTCTAACCAATCTTTTCTTGAGTTGTTACGAAGTGTTCCAAGCTTTAGTTCCATCAAAGCTTGTGTTTCTGCAACCCTAGCTCCACTCTAAGTTCTAGGCCTTACTTAAAATCCTAGCCTAGTTCATAGCAGAATCCCAGCCTTTGCGTGTTCTTATTGTAAATGATTCTTCAAGTTATAGTTTATAGACAAAATCCTACCAAAACCCAAGTTTTTGTCGAGTGAAGATTAAAACGTGTTTTGTTCATGTTGGTTTAGTGTTTGTCGAGTTGTAAAGATCCAAGTCTCCACTTTCATCGATTGTGGAAGGCTAGATCTTGGTTTTGTTTGAGTTGTAAGATCCAAGTTCTCACTTTCATCAATAGTGAAGAGCTCGATCACTAGTCAGGTCGCTTGGGAACCCGTTATAATCCCTAGCTGATTCTTGAGTGAAACAAGAGGACTTAGGAGCAGTTTACTCCGAACCACTATAACTCGTTGTGTTCTTTCCCTACACTATTACTTTATTTATTGCTTTGATTATTACATATTACTTAATCCGGGATTTTTCACTAAGCAAGAAAACATACTTTCACCTAATTCGGCACGATGTAAAGCAAACTTGCTATAGATCAAGCTTACACTTTGGTCTTAAGCATCCGTTATAGCTATAGATCGAGTTCTCTCTCTGGTCTAAATTTTAGCTCACTCTATAGTGTGATAAGTTCGAAAAGAAGTTGAAGAATATCTACACACGTATTCACCCCCCCCCCCCCCCCCCCCCCCCCCCCCCCCCCCCCACACACACACACACACACACACACACACACGTATGTCTTACTTATCAAACCGGGACCAGCAGACATGTACGTGTATTGGCCTAACGGTAGAGGTTGAGGTTTATGTTTCGGGGTCAAATATCTCAAGTTTGAATCTTCCATTACGCGGTCTTTAAATTTTCTATGTAAAAAAAAAAAAAAAAAAAAAAAAAAAAAAAAAAAAAAAAAATCGCTTTGGACATTTTTGCAAAAATAAATAAATAAATAGACAAAGAATTTGTGGACGTATCCAAATGGAAAGTAGACAAATATAATGTCTTATCATTGAAAATTAGTCATTTTAAAAATAACATCATCTATTGCATTTTGGTGGGACATTGTTTCACTAAAAAATGTTCACAATAGAACGAAATCTAACCTAGCACTAGTAAGCAAAACCCAAAGTCGATTCTCAAGGAAAACTTTGTAGGACAAATAATTGTGTAGTAAAAATGATCCTAAACTAGCCTAAATCTAATAAAGCAAGTAAAAAGAATTTGTTTGGTTTGGGTTTTAAATCCTAGGCAATAAAATAAAGAAGCAAGAATTCAAAAGCAAGTAAATAAATCTAATCTAGAAAACAAGAAATAATTCTAACTAATTAAACTAATGAAATTAAGCAAAAGAAATTAAACTACCTATGCATGAAATCGTAGAGAAAACAATAATGAAAGCAATGAAGAACCCGAATCTAGACATGGAAGAACTTTAAATCTGAAAATCTGTGAAAATAAATCTAACATAAAAACTTGAAAAACGAAGGAAAACGAATTTGGAAAAACGAATCTAAACTACGAGCTTGAAACGAACGATCGAATTAAACGAAGAACTTAAGAATTAAATCTAAGAAACTAGAAAGCAATTAATCAAGCGAAAAGAAATTAATAAACAACTTATGAATTAAATGCGGAAACGAAAGAACAAGAATTGAAGAACTTGAATTAAATTGAAGAACAAAATCGCTATCCGGATCGAACAAGGGAAAATAAAGCTAAAGTGTTGAATGTTGAAACTAAAGCTAAGCAATGATAAAATATAGTAAAATTCGACCTAAAATAACTGTATTTATACTAGGTATAAAAACCTAGTTAAACAAGGAAACAACTTTAAATCTCGGCGATCTGGACGATCGTCCAGAATTCTGGACAGTCGTCCAATATCAGCCTCTCGAAAACCATCTTGCAAAGCTTGGACACTCGTCCAGCTCTTGGACAAGCTTGCTGATAATGATCTGGATGGCGGTCCAGAATCTTGGACGGTCGTCCAACTCTCCAATCTGCATTCCTTCGACTCTTCTTCATCCTTCTGCCCTTTTCGTCCCGTTTTCTCCACGTTTTTGCCCTTAAAGATCCTACAATACCAAATACTCCAAACAAACCCAATCATAGCCACAAATAACGAAAACACACAAAAAACCATCATAAAACGAACACGAAAAGAATACTAAAATCTTAACAACTAGACACCAATCAAAACCCCCACACTTATAACTTTGCTTGTCCTCAAGCAAACATATTCAACACAATCAACCAAAGTTCAATCAATTCAACAACTCAAAGTAGTCATCATAGAAATCGTCAAGTCGAAACCTAGATCACTCCAATATCAACAAGCAAATGCACAATCAACTACAAACATTCATGTGACCCGTTAACTCTACTCAAATATGAGGATCCAACTTATGATATACACACAACTCACAAACCTCAAATTATCAATATATTCCATCCCGTAGCCTACTTCCCTTTTTATTCAACACAAAACACTTTTTTTTTTTTTTTTTTTAATAAAGAATGAAAGTGAACGTTTTTGTATGTATGTCACCAGGTGTACTCTTGATGGTTCACATCGAGTCTCCTAGTACGGTTTCCCGTACTCATTGTAAAGAGGAGTAAAATACCTACGAACACTTCATTACACAATTTCAAACCACATATATGAGTATCATCTAGGATATAATCATGAAATATAATCTTCGAGGGTTACTTCAAAGCATTTTCATGTGGTTTCCCATGCTCATTACTCTAGTATTTTCATACATAACAAGTAAGAGGAGCAAAATACTATCAACTCATTTATTCACAATAAACACTTTTCTTTTTGTAATACATTTGGGGAAGTAGACTAAGATCAAGTACATATCAATATTTCAAAGCAATTCACTCATAATCCAAATAAAAAATTATCACCTCATATTACGAACATTCACAATCAATCATGCTTTCACAAGTCAAATTCAGAGCAATCCTAGTTAAGACAATCCAATTTCAACAATTACAATATCACGTCATCGAATCATTCAAACTCAAAGGTCAAAATCATGTCAATCATGTTACTCAATTACAACCAACATTCCAAAGTGGAGACAACACAAAGACTCAACACTACGAAAACACATGTAAAAGACACAAAAAAAAAAATATTTTTTTCTTATGAGATTGACTATTTTTATCGCTGTCTCATATATTTGAGTGCAAGATTTTTTTTCTCCTAAGAAAACTGCCGAATCGATACATAGCTACATAACTGATAACAAATAAATTAATACTCCCTCCGTCCTCCATTTAGTGACATTGTTTTCTGGGCACATGTTTTTCTGCATTTTTATGGTATAATAATAAATTAATGTGTTAAAGTGTTAAAGTGGAATAATTGTGGGTCCATTTTAATTTTTTAATAGTATTAAAATGTTAAAATAATAAAAAGTAGATGTATAAAGTGTTAAAGTGATTGTGGGGTCTACGTCCAAAAATGAAAATTGTCAGTAAATGGAGGACATCCCAATA
Organism: Thymus mandschuricus; assembly: GCA_029379335.1. Taxonomy (NCBI): domain Eukaryota; kingdom Viridiplantae; phylum Streptophyta; class Magnoliopsida; order Lamiales; family Lamiaceae; genus Thymus; species Thymus mandschuricus. Next base: position 23,338,191 of record CM057072.1, read on the forward strand.
TAGTAATAATGTCACTAAATGGAGGACGGAGGGAGTACAAATATTACATTTACACAATGTCCACAAAGATGTGGAAAGGAGAGTAGAATGTTATTCAGCCATCGCTTTTAGATTAATCTGGGCCTGGCATTAGTAAATTCCCCCGATGTTATCAGCATTACAAATACGAATAAAGAAGTCTCAATGTATAAAATAGCCACTTTGACTATAACTATAACTTATTTAGCCACAAGTTTAAAAGTGTGAGTTTTATAGCCACTTTTGGGTAAAAAGACATACTTGCCCTCAAAAGTGTGTCCATGTCATCATATTGACAAACTTAAAAAAAATAAATAAAAGGAATAAGGAATAAGGAATACTCAGAATAATACAAAAACAAAGATTTGGTGGGCCACATTAATGCAATTGAATTTTGTCAACCACCTTTCTCTCTTCCCTCTCGATCGGTACTCCCTCTCACACAAAAAAACAAATCCGCCAGTGAAACAGCAGCCGCCGCCGTCACCCCGCACCTCCGTCGTTGCCGTTGCTGCCCGCCGCACCGCACCGCACCTCCGTCATTGCCATCGTCTACCGGAATGAGTCACTCGGAGAATCACTCGGAGAATGAGTCGGAGTCCGACGCACCGGAATGGGCTACTCCTCCACCGCCGGTGAGGCTTTTTCTTTCTCATTTTTTTGTGTAATGTATTTCATTTAGGTTGTTCCTTTATATTGCACGAAGTTCGGTTTGGCACGGTTGATTTAGGGTTTTGAAATATATGATATATGCATTGGGTGGTTAATTTGAGGGAAAAAAAAAATGTCGAATTTGTTGTTGAAGGCACGGTTAATTTCAAAAATCGACCGTGTGAACACGGTCAATATTTGAAATTAACCGTGCCTTCCGCGTTGACCTTGCCAAATTAGTTGACCAGGCACGGTTGAATTTGAAATTCAACTGTGTGGCACGGTTGAATTTCCAATTCAACTGTGCCTTTACCGTGCCCTGTTTTTTTTTTTTTTTTTTTTTTTTTTGATCCGTTTTTCATTTTTTTTGTTATAACTATACTAATATGTTTTGTTTGTATTATTTTCAGCCTAGGTTTCAGTGGATGAGACCTCGAATGCAAGGATATGCGGCAAAGTACTCCTATACACACGGGATAAAACTCTTCGAGATATCCCCGATGTTTTGATCAAAGTCGGGGGACAGCCGCTCCTCGATCGATTTCTAGAAGGCCCCTTCCGTTACATCATGGAGCTCAAGAGGAGAGATGTGGCAATCAGTGCCGTGCACGAGTTACTAGCCCGGGAGTTGAAAGATTCGTCGATCCCGGAGCACGAGAGGTGGTTTTTGATTGGGGGGCGTGAAATAATATGCGGCCCTCGAGAGTGGGCCATTGTGACCGGATTAAATTTCGGGCCTTCCGCTTTCAACCCCTACAGGAGAAATCATATTATACCGTTGTCGAGCCTATACCACACGAAGTACGGAAGCTCAAAGAAGAAGATCAAGGTGAATACATTGAGGGATGACTTCTTGAAAAATCACAGGGAAAGTCCGCTAGGCACGGCCGAGCAATACTTGAAGGCCGCCAACCTTCTCGTCTACTTGTCCATTCTACAATGCCGTGACAATTCGCCCATCGATGATTGGGCTTGGGCGCTAGTAGAGAACGAGGAGCAGTGGAGGGATTTCCCGTGGGGATTGTGGTCGTGGCAAATCCTTTGCCACCAGTTGGACGTTGTGAAGAAAGATCCATCGGAGATCGACAACAAGCAAAAAAAAATACCACTTGTACGGGCCGGTTTGGGGGCTCAATTTATGGGCGTACGAGGCCATTCCGTCTTTGGGATGAACCTGTGGCTACCAAGCTCCACAGAGACGTGAGTTGTTGCCCCGTCTGGGGAGGTGGGAGACCTATTCTTCGTACACGAGCTTTGTCGGTTTCTTCCGCAACCCCGAGGTAATTAATGACTTCACTTTGCATTAAAATTATTTATTTATTTAGTTGTTTCATCCGTATGTAGTTAACTAATGAATTTCATACGTGTATACAGCTCGAGGTACACGCAAGGCTCCACCCATCCGAGGAAGAGCAACGACAACCCTATCTCCGCAGTTTTGAGAACCCAAACCCTCTCGTGTTGGAGTACGACGCTCCGAAACGCCACGCCCACAAGAAAGCGGAGCCGGAGCAGAGGAGATCGAAGGCGACCCGAGAGATGGCCAAGGTCGTAGAAAGGTTGAGGTGTCGGGAGGCTGAACGGGTCATGATTCCCCGTCGAGCAACCCGTGCTTCTTCCGAGGGACAATTGCCTACCCGTCCTCTCCGTCTCGAAGCCGTGGATCGGGATACGCTTGACGAGGCGCAGTCGAGGCGCCATAGAGGTGAGGGACCGTCGAAGCGCCCGGGAGCTGAGCCATCTCGTCACGAGGAATCGAGCAACGTCGTTTGTTGCATCCACGGGGATCGTGCCGGCTCGGATGTCGTGGAGATGATGCGGCGATGGACCGGTTCATCGAGAGGTTCGGTGATCGACTGGTTTGGGATACTGACGAGAACAACATTGTTGCTCGATTCGCCAAGGCCGTCGTCGAACGTGCTAAGGGCCTTCTCAGGGGCCGAAGCAGGCCGTCTCCCGAGCCGTCGTATCACTCGCACGTGGTCGGAGGCAGTCAGAGGATCGAGGAGGCCGTTAGGAGTTCGAGGAGTCGGACACCGACTCAAGCACCGGGGCAAGGAGGGGAAGCCTCGTCCTCTCACTCATCCTTCATCCGCGGGCTTGACCGAGACATCCCCTCGCCTCCTCCTTACGCTCGAGAATCACCCGAATCGGAGCTAGAGGAAACACCTGCTCATTCCCGTCTTTAGTCACAGCTGCAAAGAGGTTCCCCTTGTTCTTTCCTTTCAGATGTGTCCCGTCAACAACAATCACCTGACGGAGCAAGTCACTTTGAAAGGCTTGGATGGACTGTCCAAGGGCAAGAAACATGTACACTAGTCGATCGTCAGCATGCGATGTCACCATATCGTACACACTTCCCGGGTTTCTCTCCTTCAGCAGGTAGAGGTAAGACGGTAGCCTCTGATACGACTTTTCGTAACATCCGTACATGCTCTCGATCGCTACGTTTCTCGCGCGCAGTGCAAAGCTGTAGCCTATCTGAATGCCGTACCGAGTTTGTAGCTCATTCATCATCTCAATCGGCTTCAACACGGATCCCTCGACGACCAGTCTACGTGCAAAGAAAGCTCCTAAAACCTTGGCACAAATCTGTCGCGGTTTGTTTCCGTCTAGAACCACTTGACACGTATGGTTGTGTTCATATTTCCTAACCCTCCATATCCCGCCCTTCTGTCGTGCACGCAACAAGTATGCACAATCATCCTGGTTGCACACAAAATTCAAACGCGTTTTGCTTGAGCGTTCGGTGGTATACTCTAGTCGGTTCTCCATGTGATAGAGGCCCACGGCTATTTGCAATTCATCTTTCTCCTTGAAGAGGCCACCCACACGCAATTGTCCAAGTGAGGGGCTGTAATCGGGCTCGATAAAGCCTAGAGGCAATGCCGTATCTAGGTCGACGTACGGAATCAACCAATTTCTTATGGCTTCATGAGTTGCACGAGTATCATCGGATCTTCCGTCTTGATTATCTTAATGTATGCTTCGGTGCCCGATGATCCTATCAACACGCCCCAACTCCTGAATTCATGCTCTAAACACCATAGTTAATGACTCAAACAAGTCGGCCCTTTGTTGTTCATCAATCGCCTCTTCAGCCCTCTCATTTCTCTCCTCCTCAGCCCTCGCCTCCTCATCCCCCGTCTCCTCATCCGAAGACTCTGATTCTTGATGAGGAGGATCTCCAATATTCAAGTTCTGAAATACCGTGGATTGTTGTGTCGTAGGAGTGCGAAAGTTGATGTTCTGTGTCTTCTCGATCACATACACGGTTGGCAAATCGTTCTGCTCCACGATAAGCCTAAGCAAATCCGTGTCGTTCTTCAGAACAACCTTCATCCTCTCATGATCGGTTAGGTCCGTCAAGTAGTACAATATGTACTCCGATTCGGAGCCCAATTGATCACGGATCTCCCTAAGCACCTTATCACATGTAATTCCTAATATGGGGAAGTGCACGGGGAAACTATCACCTCCCACGTACGAGGTCCTCTCCCAATGCCCACTGTGATGCACGATGATTCTCTGATACGACATCCTGAAAAAACTCAAGATTTTTTTTTGTTAGAAACCCTGTAAAGGCATGGTTAATTTGAGATTTCAACCGTGTGACACGGTTGAAATCCCAAATCAACCGTGCCATCATTAATAAATTTTTTTTTTAAAAAAAATAATAATTAGAGGGCACGGTTGATTTGGGATTTCAACCGTGTCACACGGTTGAAATCTCAAATTAACCGTGCCCTAGCCTATACTAAATTTAAAAAAATATATATTAAATTTTGGGCATGGTTTGCTCAACCGTGCCACTATGATCCAACAGTGTCACTATGGTCTTACAGTGCCACGAAGAACAATTTCAATTTTTTATTTTTTTGAGCAAAAAAATAATCGAAATATGCGAAACGAAATGAGATTACGATCGTACCTGTATTAGTCGGAAAAACCTTCAATATTCCCAATTTCACGGCCGAAAATAGTCCCTCGATTTTCCAGATATTAATATACGAAAAATAAATTTTTTTGCAAAAAAATTCTCTCTTCTCTATAATATTTGGTGAGTTCGAATGCAATGTTATTGTTGCAATTGTTGTATTCAATTCAATTTTTGACATATTTATTACTATCATCTACTCTTCTGAATTAATGAAGAGAATAAAATCAGATTTGGTAGTTGAAATAAATTAAATGCATTACTATTTAGTTATTGATTTTTTTTTTATAAAATAATTACAATTTCTGTGAAAATAAAATTTTAAAATTAAAAAAAAAAATTCATAACAAGATCAACCGTGTTCATGCATGGCACGGTAGGAAATTAATTAATAATTATAAAGGTAAATAAATTAAATATTATTTCAATTATTGAAATTAAAAAAAAAAATAAAAAAAAAAATCACACAATCAACCGTGTTCATGCATGACACGGTAGGAAAGAGAGAGAAAGAGGGGAGAGAGAGAAAGTGTCTCAAGTTGATAATTAGAAAAATAAAAGAAAATAAAAGAGGTGGGTCCCAATTAAAAAGTAAGGGTATTTATGTACTTTCATGTAAAGGTGGCTATAAAATTCACACTTTTAAACTTGTGGCTATAATACTATTACTTATAGTGAAAGTGGCTAAATATGAGTTTCTCCCAATAAAGAATGTACAGAATACACAGTATTGCTCTTTCCGTGAGATACTATACTCACAGTTTAAGGCGGTGACTTCAAAATTTAAATGTTTTCGTGACCCATACGAAATGACAATTTTCTGCCTCAAAAAATCTACCTCATCACTCATACGCGGCAAGGAATAATGTTTCTTTCTGGGACCCACTCTCAGAAATTATAAAAAATAAAAATATATATAAATAAATACTTTTAACAACCAACAACAAAATCTGTTCTCTCGGGTTACATTTTATTCACTTTTATTTATCGAGAGGATTTTGAAAAGTTCAAATGAAGAAATCTGCACCCTTCAGCGAAATCAAAAACTCCGAGATGCAATCGGAGCTGACCGAGCCGGAGATGGACGCCGCCCTCCAGCTCATCCAACTCAGCGGCGACTCGGTAGAGACCGGCGGAGGGACGGCCAGGACGGCGGAGCACAGCCGTGAAGAGAGCGTCGGCGATTCGAACGAGATATCGTCCTACAAAAAAGTCTTAGAGCTCGACGCTCTCCCCAGGAAGACGAAGCGGTTCCGATTGATCGACGATATTTACAGTATTACCAGCCCAACAGTCAACAAGCGCGGTAAGAAATCTTCAAAACGATGAAGTTTTCTGTAATTCGATTCTGTATAGATTCTGAGAAAACCCCAACAAATTTTGGGGGGGGGGGGGGACGGACTAGACTACGTATATTCTTGTTATATTTTCTTCCTTCTCTTTGATTTTGATTTTGTTTTTGTTTTTGTTTTTTTTTTATCGTTTAGGATTTAAAGTTGTCTTTTTGCCATTTGGGTTTGTAGTACTACTCTTTTCCTACCAACGAAGTAACGACTCAGCTTCGTTGGGAACGGTGAGGGAGTATTTCTTTCTGTAGCTAGGTTCCTGTTGCGTGGCTGAGACGCATACGGTGTGTGTATATTGCATCGGAGAATTTTGGTTGGACTCTTTTGATGATTTGGGCGATTAATTTTATAATTTTGTTTTTTTATCACTTTTGATTACAATCCTGTGTTTGTGATTTGTTAATTAATTAGTGCTTAAAGTTTTTTTTTTTTTTTTTTTTTTTTTTTTTGGCACTAGCTGCTGCTGCTTCTTGTTCCTTATATTTTTACCTAAAAATCGATTTTGTAGTCTAAGTTGATTAATGGGCGGAAGAAGTTTATGAAATAATGAAAGCATGCATGCATTATGTTGTGGTTAATACATATTGAATTTTACACTACATTGATTACGTCAATATTAGAAAATACATATGGCTATAGCCACTTTCTTTAACAAATGATTGATATTATAGATCACATGTAGCATATATCTCAATATCCAAAAAGATATATTATGGTATGACTTATGAGACTATATGTTTTCTTCCGCAAAATTAGATTACGCAGGACAAATTTCCTAACATTAATCACTTGCTTCTACCTTCGATTTTTTAACGTACAATATCGTTCTCTCCTTCGATCCGCACAGTGGCAGAACTAAGATTTCTAATTTGGGATATCATTATAAACATAAAAAAGTATACTTCAGATCTAGATATTAGTATAATGTCATACACTTTAAAATACAAAGAAAACAAATATCGTTATTTATTTAGCTTTTGAAGGGTCTTCATTTCTTAAAAGCGTTTGACAACTTTGTCATCATTTCGATCGAAAACTTGAAAAAATATGTTATTTTCAATGAAAGCTATCAAAAATCATTTTTAAATTAATATTTAGCAATTCTGAAAAATATTATTTTCAGTAATTGGAAGAATCGCCACTAATTGATGAGCAAAAATACCGAAGGATAATTCACATGATTCTATGTTTTAACAAATTTCATCGAAAGACAACTAATATCCAACAAATTAATTTTGATAGTCATCATCTCTTTTCATATTCGCCATGAATACATTAAGTTGACATTCAAGATTAATTAAATAAATACTTGAAAAATCGTTGGGATAGAAATTGGCAAGTTTTAATTAGTTCATTTTGCTAGTCGAAAGAAGAGAAACCATCTTTAGGACTTAAGCGACTCATGCATTTGAGCAAATCCGTATCTACCTCATCAAATTGGTTGTCAAGCTCTTAAAGTAATAAACCAATTACTTCAATGAAGTCATAAATGCGGAAATGATGGTTATATGAAATTTCTCAAACAAATAGCGTAACTCTTCCTTGAGGAAGAATGTAACATGCATCTATATTTAGAACAATAATGTCATTGCCATTGCAAAATAAGATAACCCTTTTCAAGTGAGTCTCTCATCCATCTTCCCTCATAAATCTGTAATACAACTTTGGTTAGTTGCAATGACAAGTCTCATAGCAGTAATATTATCTTTATAAATTCTTTGTAAAACAATGTACAAATCATTTATGTAGCCAAATATAGTAGGCATTAGTTGTTCCATGAAAACAAAATTGAAAGACTCCAACAAATATAATATACCTTGAGCTTTTGCATTGTCATTCGAGTTAGAGCCAACCATCACAAGAACCTTAAAAATTGTAGAAAACAAGCTCATGACATTCAAAACAATTATGCAATGAGAACACCAACGAATTTCTCCAGTCCTCTTCAAACCAAGTTCTTGATTTAACCTCGATCCGATCACAAATTCACCTACTTCCAAAGCTTGAACAACATTTTATGCTTGAAGTTCTCGAATCATTTCACTTATCTTAAAGAAACATTCACAACTAACGTAATTGCAATCGTATCAAAAAGCCAGATACATTCATTCATATTTTTAACAATTGCTACAAGAGTAAGTTAAAATTGATGAGTGAAACAATGAACATAGTAAGCACTTAAAATATTATTTCTAATCATAGTCTTCAAGCCATTTATCTCTTACCCTTCATGTTACTAGCCAAATTATACCCTTGCTCTAGAAACTTATATAGACTTAATGAATGTTCCACAATAATTTCAATATTGTACTTCCAAGACACTAAATTGTAGTATCAACATAAACAAGTTTTATGAATCAACAAACTCGTCACTTGATTCATCCTTCTATCACAAAACCTACTCGTCCCCTAAGTTTCTTCCTATTTCATTTTCGGACATTAACCCACTATCACAATACCTACTCTACCCTTTTAATATCACATATTTACTTATCTACCCATCATATTACACACAAACTTTCACAAAAGGTAGGACCCCGTAAGACCCCAATCGTTATTATCAATAAACAATACAAGTCAATTACATCACAATTACTCCATCAAACAAATTGTGATCACTTGATAATGCAATTTCCTCCATCGCGCAAAATGTGTTCGTCACGCTATCATGTTATAGTGCAATTTATACTATTTTTGCAACATATGATTCAAATTATCACGCCAATGTGACTCCACTATGTATATTAATTTTTACACTGAAATTGTATAACCCACGTAATTGTGTGAATTAAATGCTCTCAACAGTAACACAAAGCGTAACAATAAAGAACACACAAATGGTAACCAAGTTCAATGATAAATCACACCTACGTCTGGAGGGAACTATCCCAAGAAACAATCCACTATCAAGAGTATAAGGGATACAAGACTATTGAACGTAAGATACACTATACGTTCTCTCCTCACCCGACTCTACTCCTCTCAAGCGAATATCAAGTAGACTTAACCCTAGTCTACCCAAAATACATTTCACAAGAATGAAAAGTGTTGGTCCCGAATTGTTAGAGAAAAAACACGTAGAGGAGGGGGGGGGGGGGGGGGGGGGGTGAATACGTGTTTTGAAGTTTTTCAACTTCTTTCCCAATAACTCAGAGTTTTAAGTAAAGTGCTCGCTTGAAAACTAAGACCTAGCCAAGGGCTGGATCTACAGTATAAGCTAGTCTCTTGACCTAAGCAAATGCTTGATCAAGAGTGAGACTTTACTCAAGATGCGGAAATTCAGTGAGCTAATCTTTCCTAAGTATTTGAAAACACAGTTTTAGGTTTGTTAAGTATGATTGTGCAATGAATAACCAAAACAGTAAACAAAGTAGAGAGATTAGGGTTTAGAGATACGACACAGAGATTTATAGTGGTTCGGTGATAAAACACCTACGTCCACTTGTTGCACAAGGCAACTGATTCTCTTCACTCAAGAACCTTGAGGACTTGCAGGCTCCTCAAAAACCAAAGTCAAGATCGAGCTTCACTTGCTTGGATCTGACAACAACTGGGTAATTACGGGTTCACCACAAAAAAACCTAGACTGGACTTAAGCTTTACTCGCTTCAGTCCGAAACTGGAGATTATGGGTTCTCCACTAAGACCTAGTATCGATCGAGCTTCACACAATCGAGGACTGTGCTAGCTTGGATCTACACTCTATGATCGAGGCTTCTACTATCGAGGAAAGTAGAGCCTTGGATCGAAAACAACCTAATGACGAACATAAAAACCTAACAGACAGAACATAGGGTTAGGGTTTTTGGTTTACGACGAACACACTAATGAAGAGCTCTTTACAGTAAGTGCAAAGATGGCTAGAGCTCTTCTCTAAGCTTGGATATGAAGTGGGCTTAGAACTCAAAGTGTGAAGGTTGTGAAAACGAGTTCCGATGAAACTGAAACTCGGAGAACACTTGAAACAAAGACTCGAAAGTATGCTAAAAAGCTGGGAGTATTTGTTTGCAGTAGGCGCTAAATGCTCAAGTAGTGTTCTACTCTTCTCCGTCTTCATCCTTCACTATTTATAGACGGAGGGTTGGGCAAGAGCCGTTCGTTGGTAGGTGGCTTTGTCCCTCCTCCTCTCGACAGTACTTGCACAGGCCTTTTGCTTTTCAGGCGCGCAGATTTGGCACTTTGCCAAAAATGGCTAAGTTCCAAACGTAACAGTAACTGGAGCGATCCAGGACTGTTGCGGCGCCCTTGTCGGCCTGGCAGTCAACTCCGTTGCTCCTCTCTTCAATCGACACGTGGAGATCTTGCAATTAATGCGGCGATCTTCCGTTGACTGGAGTTCAAATTTGGAGCGGGAATTGAGCTGTCGCTATCTGTTAGGTAGGAGCTCGCTTCGCTTTAGAACTGGAGTTTCCAATTTAAATGAGTCACTTCGGGTCATACTTGAAGCGTGTACTTTTGGAAATAAAATTTTCGAGTATTGCTTTAAGTGAATTTTGACCCGCTTTGACTTTTACTGTAGCGCTTGCTTCGCTTCGCTTTAGTAGACTCGCTTCAATTCTACTGTATTGCTCGCTTCGCTTCGCTATTTCTCGACACGCTTTGCTTTGGCTCGCTAGACTTGCTTCGCTTGGAAAACACACTCAAGCGAGTGGTCTTTCACTTGAAATTCCTGCAGTCTGAAACCTAAGCGACTAAAGCAAAATTAAGAGCCATCCTAACAGTATAGGCTTAGAAAAATTCTAACCTATTTCTACATCAATTAGGGTCGCTTGGGAATAGGATACTTAGGGGTTTTGGGATCCAATCACAACGTATACATTTTTCAAGTGTCCCACTTGAGTTCCCCTTAACAAGTTATATCCTTAACAATTCCCAACAATTTTTCCCTTTTTGATGATGCCAAAACCCACTAACTTTCTACTAGCTTTCTAATCGTAAAAGAACTTCAAGCGACTGCTTCCTTTGCAGACTTGATCATTTTTTTATTTTTTTTTGTTCCTTTCCCTTTTTTTTTCGGTTAGTATAGTGAGTTTGTAGCATAAGGATAAATCATTCACAAAGCTTGTAAATGACACATTTTGACAGAAATTAAATGATAGATAGATGAACAAGCAGTTCACAATATAGATGGAAATTAAAGGTCTTCTGCAGGCTTATCCTCCTCATCCTTCTCCTCATCCAAGTAATAGGCAGAAAGGACCTTCTCTTCCATGGTCTTCACATTGTGCTTGTTTGCTCTGAAACTGCTTTCTAACCTCAGTGCTTCATCAACTTCCTCATCAATGATCCTCCTGTTTGGAACACTTGAGTTCGGCAGGAGCGGCATCTGATAGGTTTGGGATTAGCTTCCTCAGCCTACGTGAAGATCTTCCGACGCAGCTCCTCGTTATAGGAGCATAGGAAGTTATTGAGAGCGTCCAGTCTCGAGCACTCATCTTGAAGAGGCACTACTTGCCAATAGTAGTAGGCCTTGATGAACTTGACTTTGCAGATGCTCCATATCTCTAGAAGATTGCTGGAGATGAAGTCTTCAATTTCCTGAGCATCGGGATGATTCCCCCTTCTCACAACCAACTCCTCCTCCGTTCTGCTTGTCAATTCCTCCATTATCTTGTTTAAATTGGCACTTGCTGCTGAGTTGAACTGAGCCAGTTTCTCATTGATTCGCTTGCGGATAAGATCGCACTCGTCAGCAGAATAACGCTTGGAGTCAATCATTTCTTTGATGGTAACCCGGCAAGTGTCAATCATGGCTTGAGTTTGGCAAGCTTTTGACTCTTCGGGTGTGAAGGGAATGTAAGAGCTCCGAGAGATAGCAGATTGGATGAGCCTTACTTCATTCCAGTGGGTCTCAATCCGACCTTCCACTACTTTGACTCTGACAAGTCTAAGCCTTTCCTCCTTCTCTGCATGTCTCCTCTTCCCTTCTTCACTTTTCTTCCTCCTCTCAAAGCGAGTTGATTTTTCAGCGACTGCCTATTTGATCTTTTGGCGCTAGGCCGCGGGATCCTCTTCTCTCGATTCAAGTGCAGTCCGCTTCAATGGAGCTTTTGGTGCTGGAGGTGGTGGCATCTGCTTCTTCTTTTCTGTAGCGACAGAGGGAATGATTGCTTGGCTGGCTGAAGCGGCGCCATCAGTGGCTGAAGCGAGAGCAGCAGTTGAAGCGGGCGCTTGAATGGAAGAACCTAAAGCGCCTGTTTGGGAAGAAGACACAGCCTGCAGTGGCTTCACTTGAGGGATCTCAGTGACTCCCTTCCTCTTCAACTCGAACTCTTGCAGCAGGGCAAGGGCGAGAGCTTCGTCCGCCGCAATCTGCTTCTCGGTCTGTGCGGCCGAAGCTGCAAGTGAAGAGGCTAGCAACTTCCCGGCTAGCAGCTTGCGAGGCTCCTCATAGTCTGCCTTGTCTTTTCCCTTCCTTCGTGCCAGCTCTGCCCGCACTTCTTCATCCATCACTTCTTCTCCTTCAACTCCAACTACCATCATCTCTCCGCTTCCTCCTTCAGCAATCTTTCCCCCTTGGTCTTCTTTTTCCGCAATCTTTTCAATCTTTTACCCCTTTTTGGCATCATCAAGACTGCTGGGGGTGGTAGTGATAATTCTTCCACTGATGGATTGGTGAATGGCATCGAATTTGTTGTACAAGGCATGAAGCATGTGTTGGGTTGGCTACTTGAAAGCCACCCGAATCCCAGATCTTGGATTGGGTGCGATGATTCAATCGTGCACATAAGTTCATGCAAGGGCTCGAGTACATACCTTATGATTATAGAAGACGAAGAATCTGAGTCGAGTCTGATCGATCTACGGTTCTGATCTTCTAGAATGTGATCCCACACCTCTAGATCTGAGACTTGGTGGACGTCTCGAGATCCCTGGAACCTCGATCTCCTTCACTCAGAATTGGCGGCACTCTCTCTCTCGTCTCCTAGGTTTTCGCGTGAAACCTCTCTGACAACTCTAGTGTTTGCTAGGGTTTTTAGATGAGAGACTTAGAGTATTTATATGGTACATAAATAAGAAGATATGATTCCTTATTTATCTCTAACTATATCTGTGCCAATCCCTTATTTATTCTTTGCCATAACTACAAATCTTATTCCTTTAATTAAGACAAGATTAATAAGGAATTAATTTGTTCTGTTATGCAAGTGTATTACCGAAACAAATTCTAATAAATAGAATTAATCCTAATACCAGTAGAAGAATAAATAAATAAATATATATTAAAATATATTTACATATATATATGATATTTATCCCCATAAGATTTAAATAAATAAATCTTATCTTATTAGATTTAATCTTATCCTTGAATAATCAAATAATAACTAATTAGATTTAATCTTATCCCATAGGATATAAATCTGAATTAATTATATTTAATATCCATTCATCGGATATAAATCCAATATATATCATATACTGGGCCTGAGTACAATTATTGAGTCCAAACTCAATAATACAATTTAGATCGATTCCCGAGGTCTGTTTGGGCCATCCTAGGGATCGGATACCAGACAGAGTTGGGCCTTATCTAATAAGATATTTCCATGTCCACCCCTGAACATGTATCCCATTAGAGCTATGACGCACTCCACTAAAGTGTCGTAACTGATTCACCGCTCTGTCCCAATTATGTAGATTGGGGCTGGTATTTTGTTTAGTTCGACCCCCGTGTTTAAGACCTTCCATATCCATTAATTAATTAGAGCTACCATGACTGCTCCTAATTAATCAATCTCTTATTCCTCAAGTAGTACCCGTTCACACCTTATTATTATACTTGAACTTAATCAGCATGCATGACTTGGTATAACAAACCTTGTGAACTCCCTGAGGGGATAATGTCAACCTACACTCACGTAGGACATGGCTTATTGATAACACTCATTAGACATAATATGCATCTCCGTGTTACCCAAAGTACAACATGAGTTTTATGAACTATCGAGAAGTTCATATCTTTGTAAATCAAAGTAACAGTGAAGAATACATACACATCTAATAGTTTACCAAGGTTAAGATCGAGCTACTAAAGCCTGAGATCTGTAGCTCTTCACCTATATCACCATTGATACAGGGTCAGTATCAGAAGAGCATTATCTCCCTTGATCCTCAATACGTTCCACCGTACCAGCATAATTAGTGATTGGGACTCATCACTACCATTAAGCTGCAGTCTAGACTGATAGCTCAGCCCAAGCTATCGCGACTGTGAACTATTTATATCTCATTATTGTTAACGACCTTCGTGATCCCCTCTGAACTCAGATTGACACGTGGTCTAAAACATGAGATAATGGGCTTTATTCTTTCTTATACATATTCTTCCAGATAGGGATTGTTAACAGTGGACCGGCGTCGTAACTACTAAAACAACCGGTTTTGCTTTAGATATACAACGACCCCAACAGCATGTCCTCTGCTGCTTCGCGAAAATGTGCTCTTGGGAAAGCACAATTTCTGTCGTTTTTGCTGAAATTTCGTCGAGGAGAAACTTGCACTGCTCCTCTCTCTCTCTCACTGAAGCCATCAAGCTCTCCAGTGGCTCCACTTCCTTGAAGCGAGCGTCCAGCTCTGCTTCAATTTCGGCACGGATTTTCTTGCGCTCCTTTTGCAGGATAAATCCGAAATGAGTTTGGGCTACTTCAAGTTTAGCCCTTGCAGTGGCAATGCTTCTTTCCCTTCTGTTAAGTGACACATTAACTTGAGCAGCAGCAGCAATTTTGATGGCAAAGTCTCCCGCCACCTTCTGTGCTTCATCAATTTTGATAGCAAGCTCTGCCTGCTTCAAGTCAACGGCTTGAGCATTCCTCTGTCGGCTTTCCAATTCGCTTAGTTCCTCGGCACGCTTGAGCTTCAATATCTCAGTTTCTTTCTCAAGTGTGTCGAGTGCCTTTTTGGTCCTGGTCAGCTCGTTCCCGAGCTTAATTAATTCATCGTCTTTCTCCTTTACTATCTTTCTCTTTTTCTCAAGATGCCTAGTCACCTTCTTCTTTTCTTCCTCCACAGCAACTAGCTTGGAGTTGACATCCCGCAACCTACTCCTCTCTGCTTCAAGCGACTGTTTGAGCTCTTCTACTCGCTTCACTTCCTCTTCTACTAACTTCACCTTATCCTCGAGTTTTCCCTCCAACTCGCTCTTCGATTTGTCAAAATCTGCACGCAAATTCTTGACCTCCTCTACCTTCTTTTCCAACTCCTCAGTCTTCCGTGTGATCACACTTTGAAGACTGACAATCTACTCTTTCTTCACCACCATTTCTTCTTCATGTTCCTTCACCAACTTCTGCTCATGAACACACTCTCTCTGGGATCACAGCGTCTTTATACACTCGCTTCACTTTCGCGTCCAGCTTTTCCCAGTAGCTGGCCTCATTGACGAAGGTATGGAATCCATCTACGCCAATGAAACTGAGCAGCTCCGCCTCCATCGTTTCAAGTACATCCTCTCAAAAGGCCTTGCGGAGATTGAATATCTTGTAGTACTCAGTTCCTCGGTACTTTATGTATGTGAGGAAGTCAGTGGCTTTAGTGAAGAAGTCCTCAGACATCTCGACATTGGGGTAGCGACTCTGGATTTCCTCTACAGCTATCTCTCTGTCCCTCAAATAGCGGGTTAGAGCTTTCTGTTCTGCGGATGGGAGCGGGGGTTGAGTTCGTGGTTTAATGGTGATTTATGTATTGGTTGTTTGGGTGGTGTCAGCTGAGGTGGCTGTTTCTTAGGGTGAATTAGGTGTTGAGGCTTGGAGTGTTTCGGCTTGGGTATGGGTTGGATTGAAGAGAGTAAAGGCGGCATCGGGATCTGTGCTAAGGAGAGGAATTTTTGGGATGTGGATGGAAGAAGTGGATACTTCTTCATATAGAGAGTGGGGTGAGGTTTGTTTTTGGGTGGTGGAAGCTTCAGGTTGGGGTTGAGTGTGATAGATCCGGGTTAGAGATCCACAACAATTTAAGGTGTTTTTCATCATGTTTTGCAAAGAGCATTTATGGATAAAGCATTACAGTAGTAAAGAGCAAGGGATTCATGCGTGTATAGAGCCATAGATGAGTATTTTATACGGAGCCCGATTCGCGTGGTGATGACAAATAATAGTTGAGCTATGAGTAAGGTGTAAAAGGCATATTTAACCATAAACTAACAAGATTCATGGAGGTTTGCACTCATACACACAGATAACGAAGAAACAAGGTAGGAGAAAGTGAGAAGCGAGGAGTGTGGGGCTCCGTTAAGCCTCGTTCCCCTTTAAGTGATGAGGGTTTTACCTTAAGCCCAAGGTAGTGTGCGTAGGAGAGAAATTCATCCCGGCAAAGAAAAAGATGGAGGTGAAGGGAAACTAGAACTTCTCGGAGGAAGGCTTTGTACGCCTTGACTGCTTGAGCTCAAGCTCGTAAGAGAGAATATTGAATTGAATGGAACAGTATGCTAAGGAACGTGTTGTTCGTGAAAAAAGTGATGATGTTGTTATGCATTCGCTTAGTATTTATAGGCGTGGATGAGGTGAAAAGTGAGCATTCGTGTGAAGGAGGGACAGAAAAGGAATTCCAACGGAAGCAAAGTATCCTCCGTCATGAAGGCAGTGGTCCTCACTCTATAGTATGTAGAGTCACGCGGACCGTATGCTACGCAGAACCTCAAGCTTCTACTAAATACTTATGGGATCTGGTCAGATCCTTCTATCTTTACAGATGCCTGCAGATCCCTCGCAGCTTATGGGGGAAGTCAGAACTTCACAACTTCTTGCATGGCATACAATTCTTAGTTGTATTGAGCGTCTGGTGCCCGACATAATCCTTTTTGGTATTATGCTGCCACACGGAATGGTCTTCATCGATCACCCCATATAAAAGTAATACTTATTTCCACTAGTAGTGTTGTCGATGCTAGCTTCGCCTAGGATTTATTATTCCTTCCATAGAGGTAAGGTTCTTGCCTTTATGGTGACATCTGACGCGTCCCTTTCTCTAGGAACTGTAGTCTAAGGTTAAGGAAAGTATATTCCCCATTAACTTGGGTTTCTTAGGGGGGTATGGCTGATATTAGTCCCTATCAGCTACTCCCGCCCCCAGGTCAGAAGCACCAATATGAAGGCTTCTGACGGGTATTTTGGTGGGAGAGTGGATTTTGCTTCAACTATTGCTTCTTCTTTCTTTTTTTCTCTTTTCTTTCTTTCTTTTTTTTTTTTCTTTTTTTTTCTTTTTCTTTTTTTTTTTTTTTTTGCAGATGTCTGATGATGGGGAAATCGAAACGCCGGTTATCCTCCCGAGGATAGAGTTGGACATATTTCCTTTACTCATCATTGCTTTTTCCCTTAGGGTGAAAGAATACAAAGCTATTTCAAAAAATAGGCATTATTGTTATTATTTTGTTTTCTCTGCAGGCGAAAGGGCAATCCCTCCCCTTTTTGGCGTCGTGGGGTGATAAGTAGGAAACCACCCCACTCTTTTTCCTCAACTTCCTCATTCTTCTCTCTGCATTGTGCTTCAGAGAGAAAAGGGGTGACCTTGCGAATCGTCTACCGCTCCCAGCGATTACTCCGACGACCGCCTTTCCTTTTGTCCCTTTTCAGGTATTCCCTTACTATTTTACTCTCCTATACTTGTGCATAGGCCCTCTTTTGAATTTCTTAAGATTAGGGTAACCCTTATTGTTTCCCCTGTTCTTATTTTGAGGAACATTGCTAGCCCCAATTTTTCTATATGGTGAAACTGGGTACGATATGAATGTGACTGATGCTTCATCTTTAGAACTATCACTTAGTTTTTAAGATTTGTAGAGTTTTGATTTGTTTCCGTTATTCGCAACCCTACCATCTATCATTATTTCTTGGTGATTATTTCTGCCTTGTAGTTATGGATTCCACCAAACTAGGCATGGGGAAGAAAGCTCGAGACAAGCTATTGCAAATGATGGAGCAGACAAGATCTGGTGGCTCCTCTCCCACCTTATCATTGGGTAATACTTCCACCCAAGAGCCCACGGGTCTTGGGGGTTGTAACCCTTCTCGGGAGAGTCCCCGAGAGGTAGAAATTGGTATGCCTCGAATGAAGCCTTACTTCCCACACCTGGTTGCCCCTATTCGATCAGCTTCACTTTCACCTATTTTCACTGATGAGGATGCTGGTGTTTCCGCTCTTGCCTCTTTAGCACCTTATCCCTCTTCCCCTAAGAGAAAAAGTGAGTCCTCTTCCCTCTCAGCTAGAAAGAAAGGGTAGGTGTCGGAGAGTTCTCCTTCTGCTCAAGAGTTAAGCCTTGAGCAATTGCGAGAGAATCTTTCTCAATCTGAGAAGAGCAGAGAGAAGCTCCAGACTGAAGTCCACCAACTTCGAGGCTTTTTGCTGACTAGAGAGGAGCACACTCTTTCTCTCTCCGAGCGAATAAAGGAACTCGAGAGAGCTTTGAGGGCCTCGTCTGAGAGGGTAGAGCAACTAATGGAAATTCAAGTAGCAGAAATAGCGCAGCTGACACTTAGCTATGAATGGGAGCTAGCACAGGGTCGAGCTTCCTCATTTACTCAAGGGCGGAGAGAAGGGATACGCCAGGGTGTTTCTTCTGGAGTCAAAGATTGCAAGTCTAACTTATTGATGACTCCTTACGGTCAGGCCTTCCTGGATTCCCTAATCAAGCGTTTGCCCGAAGCTTATCTTCATTCTCATGATTTTTGGCTGAGTTTGTTTGAGCCCCTCACCGCATGGACAGGTTCCGCTATCCTTGAGTGCTGCCAGCAATTGGGCATCCCAGAGCGCGCAGCCGCTGTCAATGCCGAATCCATAGTAAGGATGTTCGACACAGAGCCTGAGTCTCTCCAGAAGCATCGCTCCCTTTCCTCCACAGAGCCATGGTATATGTCTGCGCTGACGGAAGCAGCTCAGATCCTTCGCCAAGCTGCCAAGACCATAAGGGATCTCCTCTCTTGGGAGGCGCCTTTATTTCCTCTCTTTCCTCATAACACCATGGTTATGAGGTCTATTCGGAAGGTTTTTGACCAGGTATCTTCTTGTTTTCTATTGTTCGTTTTGTTTTTAGAGTTTATTCGTTTATCCTGAGAATTTTCTCCTTTATTAGGAACTAAGAAAGGGAAGAGGTTCAGGCCCATCTACCAGCGAGGGAGGTGTTTCCTTACCACCCGTTCTTGAGGAGGTGAAGGGTGGTTCAAATGAAGGATGCGCTCTGCAAATTCTAGCAGCCTCACTTGAGGGGGGTCCTTCTACCTCTCCTGCCCTGGCTGCTGTCGAAGAATGTTCTTCTTCTCATTCATCGAGCTCTGAGGATCTAGCCTTTGCTCCAAATCCATCCCCTTAACGTTATTGTTTTGGATGAAATGTCTGTTGAACAAATTATATTCTGAATATTTTGTGGCGGGGTGCTTACTCATGACCCCGAGATCATGCTATTAAGGCACAAACAATCGTTACTTTTGGTTTCGGTGAGGTGCTTCTTCGAGGCCCTGTTTATATCATGTTTTTGTTATTTCTTAATCAACTTAGAATGTTATCTCTCTTATTCTTGTATTTATAGGGGCTTTACTTTTTACCCTGTTTCTACCTGCTGAAGTATTCTAAGATGGTGAGGTAGAGATATTCCCAATATTTTTAGGGTGATGGGACAAAATAGTAGGATAATATCTTAGTGTAAAATGGTATTTTAAGATTATGGGAGCATTTTGAGATAACATTTTAAGCTAATGGTATACAAGTATATATGGGTATCCCCTACTCCCCCCCCAAGTGAGGTGTAAGGGACTGAAGGAATTACACCTCATTTGAAGGCTAAACACATACGAAATATCACTACTTTAAAGATAAAGGGGTATGCTCAATGTTTCATACATCAGTTAATTATGGAATAAGGGTTTTTTAAAAACGAATTAGGGGTCATAGCCCATCGCATTTTCTTCTTTGAGAATAATTCTCAGTCTTCCCTGCATATTTCTAGGGTGATACCTTTTCTTTGTTTGTTGCCTCCTCAACATCTTCTTGGTCTAGCACTTCCTTTGCACTTTTGACTTTCGCCCTTGCCTGGGTTATCAATGCTTCCCACTGCCCTTTCACAGTTGGGGCGTGGCATCTGCCTGTGGCTTCAGCTTCAGGCCCTTTAGTTTCGTTTATCTGTTGAAGCAGTTGTTTGGCTGGGTCCTGGGATATCATCAGCTCTTCAGGAGGGTTGTTGCTGGTGATCAGCAAGTGCTCCATTGAAGCGGAAAGGTTCTGGCCTTCTCCTGCTGGAGTTGGGGTTTTAAGTCTTTTCCCTTCGAGTTTCATGTCATCCCCTTCGGTGGCAGGTTCTGCCATCGGCCATTTCCTAGCCTCTCCTGCTTGCACCGACTGGACATAGCATTTTCGCGAGACCTCTTGATCTCCTGATATTTGCCCTACCTGTCCCACGGGGAATTTCATTATTAGATAGTAAGTGGAAACCACTGCCTGGAATAGATTCAATGTAGTTCTTCCTAGAATGATGTTGTAGGAAGATGGTTGCCGCACCACCAAGAAGGTGACTGGCTTTGAAACTCGTGTAGGCCCTTCGCCCAGAGTGAGCATTAAATCTATTGATCCTTGTGACATCACTGGATCTCCTGAGAAACCGTGTAATGCCGTAGCTACCCCATTCAATGGCTTCTGGAGGCTCATTTGGCTGAAACAACTTTCAAATATAACATTGACTGCGGCTCCTGTGTCCACAAAGACTCTTTGGACCTGATATCTCTCTATTTCCACTGTGATGACCAACGCATCATCATGCGGGTGAACTACTTTCCGGTTATCTTCTGGCCCGAATGAGATTTCTGGTGGGGGCAGGCCTGTTTCAACCTTCCAGACCCCATGCCTTTCATGCATATGTAATTCTCTGGCAGATGCTTTTCGGCTTCTGTTGGAGTCTCCCATGGTTGGTCCTCCGTATATCATTTTAATAACGCCTTTGGGCTCTGACCCTTGGCTAGCGTCAATGGCTTTTTCAGGAGCTTCTTTGCGCTTTTTATTTTGCTCTGTCTCTTTTTTAACGTACTCCAAGAGTTCTCCTTCCTGGATTAGCTTTTCGATTGCGATCCTCAAGTTTCTGCAATCATTGGTCATATGGCCAAAGTCATTGTGGAACTTACAGAACCTTTCAGAAGGTGGATTTTTTGGTGGCTGTCTATGCCCGGAGGGGATCTGAACCCCAGGTTTCCTCAAGACCACCTCGAGCAGGTCGACTGGTTGCTTGATTAATGGAGTAAAGGATCTTAAGAACCTTTCATTCTTATCAGTTTTCTTGGCATCTGGAGCTGGTCTTTTTCTTTCTTCCGGCTTCTTTTCTTTTTGAGAGGCTAACTCAGCCCTCTTGCTGCTCAGAGGTTCCTCCATATGGATGTACTTTTGGACTCTTGTCAGTAATTCTTCAAAAGAAGTAGCTTCTTTTTTGATGAGGGATGCAAAGAACTGTCCTGGCTTCAGACCGTCTACACAGGCATGCACCTTTAATTTTGGCTCTACCCCTGGGATTTCCAGGACGGCCTCGTTGAAGCGTGTCATGTAGTCTCTCAGACTTTCGTTGGCACCTTGCTTGATGGTTGTCAGATGCAGTGAATTTCTAGTAGTTCTTTTAGCACTGACGAACTGTTGGAGGAAAACTTCCCTCAGATCCATGAAGGAGTGGATAGAAGCTTTTGGTAACTGTTTGAACCAGTGTTGGGCGGTCCCTGACAGAGTTGTAAGGAATACCCTGCACTTAACCCCTTCTGAGTACTGATGAAGGAGACATAAGCTTTCGAACTTCATCAGGTGCTCTTCAGGGTCTCCCTTCCCCTGATACTCGCAAGAGATTGTTTTGAAGCTGCTTGGGACAGGATCCGTTTGGATGTCCGCTGAGAATGGGCTGTTCTCGTCAATATATAAGGGAAAGAGCTCTGATTTGTCCCCTCCATTCCTATTGTTTGAAGAAGGTTTTGGATTCTTTCCTTCCTTTGGATTGCGGAACTCTTTTTCGCTTGTCTCCATTTATTTTGAGGCCCTTTCCACGGCCTGATTTTGTTCCTTCAGTTTTTTGACTTCTTTTGCTAAGAGCTTCATCTGCTCTTGCTGTTGGGCATACTTCTTGGCCCATGCATTTTCAGTGTTCTCATTGAGATTTCCTTCAAGTTCTTCAGGACCTTCTTCATCTGGGGATTCCCAATCAGTAGAAAATCCCTCTTCCTCTTCGGCCACTGTCGGAGGCAGCCTTGAGATTAGCTCTTGAGTTACGCCTTGATGCATAGGCTTCTGCTTATGCATTGCGGGAGTGCTCTTACTTCCTCCCCCTTCCTGGGTCTCACCCAAGGGATCTGTGTTCTGAGGATTTGCTCCTAAAGTGTGGAGTCTTTTCTCAACAGCCCCCTCTACTACTCCTTCGATAAGGGCTTTCATTTGCTGAAGCATAGCTGGAGAAAACTGAGCCTCCATATTGACACTAGCCTCTGTCAGCATAGTGCCCGTTCCTTTGTTTCCAATTATAGAATCTTCTGGATTTCCGGTGGCTTGACCGGCTTCCTTGGAAACAGCATCTGATGTGGCATTCATCCTTATAAGAATCTGCAAAGATTTAAGGACATGTAGAGGATTAATTCCAGATGCTCTTTGAGAGTGACTTGAAGTATACGTAACTAGCTATTAACAAGCATTCTGCGTTTGAGCATTATTTATGGTGGCTTTAACGTGTCACAGCCCGCCCGCCACAACTTGGGCCGAGCTGGCCGTGACTCAAGAAAAGAAATACAAGGGAAATAACATACGAAGACTTGATTATGAGCTCGAACATTATGTAGAAACAACACTGAATTCAACTCAAAATACCAAACATTCATCGAAGATGTCGGTAAGGACGTTGTTCGTTACAGAAGAAGAAAGTACGCGAAAACGTGTTTGTCTTACAAAAGAAGTACTACATGAGACAAGCGGAAGCTAATCAAGATAGAGGTTGTCGGCTACTAAGAGCTCGACTCGTTGCATAGATACACAAAACA
Source organism: Thymus mandschuricus (assembly GCA_029379335.1). Lineage (NCBI taxonomy): Eukaryota > Viridiplantae > Streptophyta > Magnoliopsida > Lamiales > Lamiaceae > Thymus > Thymus mandschuricus. The sequence continues at coordinate 23,361,122 of CM057072.1, forward strand.
CCATTTCGTTGCAACGATACACGAAATGTACGGTGTGGACTTCAAAACGAACATTTCTGAGGACCATGAGATGCATGTGTGAAGACATGCACCACCAAGAGGCTTCTATACTCTGACACTCGACAAAAAGCTCCTCGAACTGCTCCATATCCATCACGATCAACCTGCACACGGGAAAGGTGTATAGGGCTGAGTACTTTGAAGTACTCAGTGGGCACGTGCCAAGACTTTTCTTTCATCATTAGTCACTGAAGTGATGCATGATGGTTTTAGGAGTAACCGATGCTCACGAAAACATTCTAAATCAAAAGATAAATACGCATGCAAGCTAATTACTGGTAATCCATCATATCTGAGCTGGGGTGTATCCGGAGAGGTTGGCCACCCTCCCGGATACCTGACCGGCCAATACTGTAGCTCACGGTCAACTGAGTGCACTAACTCACCGAGATCTTGACCTCGGTGAGCCCGAATCGTTCTGATAACTGAGGCGTAAGCCTTCTCAGATGGATTTCATGCAATGCAAAACATTTCATGGCATGACAATACTTTAAAGAAAATAACTGTAGCATAAAGAAACATTTTTAGCTTCCTGAAGGCCCACCTCGACTGCTTTCCTGATAGTACTTAGAAATCTCTGGTTGCTGCTTAGAATCGGCTTGCTCCTTCGCCTGACCTCGTTCAAAGAACGCGAAATGAGTAACTGGTAATGAAATCGATAATCTAATCGATTTATGCGAAGGTAGATTCCTAGTCGAGGTTATAATTTCTGATTCTGGTAGTGGGGTTATCTGTGTTCTCTAATCGAGAGCTTCTCGATTTTCATTGAAATCAATCATTCGATCGATTCTTGAGTTATTACTGTTTTTCCATCCTCGACTGAGATCGTGGGATGTTCGATTAATCTATTAATTTAGACTTCAAACTTGCTAACGGATATAAGTGGTCTACACTTATAAGGTTATTATAGCTGGGTTTAATTTATCATTAGTTCTGATGTTGATAATTATCTGAAGCTCAATTATTTAGATTCGAAAATTACTGAATTTAGTTCGGGAAAAATTATCCCTTGTTGTCTCCGTCTTCCAATTAATTATTGGCCTAATAGGATATCTAATCCCGTTTATATATATATATAGTCCTGGCCCGTTATCTATTTAATTCTCGGCCCAACTGTAAAATAATTCCGGCCCATTAGTCGGTTTGGTCCGTCATCTGACTCGGTCCGTTGACTGGCTCGGCCCGGCCCGTTACTGATCTTGGCCCGTTAGCTTAATTCGGCCCGTAAGCCTTTCTGCAAGAACACACACGCACTCTTCTCTCATCTCTTCCTCGCGACCTGCTCTCTCACTCTCACTGAACTATCTCTCTCTTCTTCCCTCTCCTCTGCTTCCCGTCGGCCCTTCTTGCCCGGCGGCGTCGCCGCCGTTGATTCTCTTCTCCCCCGGTCGAATTCCGGTCTCCATCTCCTTTGTAGAAGCTTAGGCTCTTCAATTTCCAGATTTGATTTAGAATCAAATCCCTAGCTCGAAAATTGGGGAAAATCGCGAGAAGGGAAGAATCTCCGTCGGCTACTGCTCCTACTCGGCCTCGCCGTTGTCAACACGGCTTTCCGGCCGTGTATCCTCTGTCGATTCACAGTGATTCGCTGCCCTCGCCCTCCGCGTTGTTGCTGTCGTCCGCTGCTGTAGCGATTCCGGTGGTGGCTTTCCCCTTCCGATTCGGCCGTGGTTCTCCCCCTTTCTCTCAATCTTAGTTGATGCTCCCTCGATTAGGGCTTCTACTTTCGCCAGGGCGCCGTCGCGTTCATCCTCAATCGCCACCTGCGCTCTATTCTCTCTCTGATTCATCCTCGACGCCGGCTACGAGGTTGTCGGTGTTCCCTCCCCTGCTTCTCCTCTTCTAATTCTTCTTTTTCCCCCTCTTTGTTTGCAGGTTCGACTGCGGCGAACTCCGAGCCGCGATGGTGCTGTAGCTGCCGTGTGGAGCTGTCCTCGACTGGAAAAGACTCCCGGTGGTGAACGGAGACACTGAGGTGTCTCTATTCCATCCCTGGCCCTTCTTGGCTTCTCTGCCTCCTCCGGCAGTCTCTGCAAGCCGTCGGCATGGCCGACGAGGTATACTCTCGAACCTTCTCTCTCGGTTCCGATTATGAATTTAGGAGATTAGATTGAACAGGGGTGAGGGTCTGTGATTGATTATTTATTGGGAAATTTTCCAGATTTTATATGCTTGATGTTGTTGTTCTTGTGAGTTTTGAAAGGTTCAACCTTTGTGCATCTTCTTCATACTTTAAGTGTGGCTTGTTAGAAGGTGCAAACATGTGTAAGCTTTGTTAAACTGAAGTCTTAGAGATTATAAAGGTTCCTAAATCTGATTTCTAAGCTTTCCTTACACATGCATTTAATTATCCAACTATCTTATGCATTTATGATTGATCCTAAGGCCTTAAATACATGATTCATGCCTTGTGGGTGCCTAGGGCTTTAAATTGATTCTTGCATGCTGTCCTTTTGTTCTTGAGAGAGGGTGTAAACATGCTTAGGGCTTGCTAATGCTAGAGTGAGGTTGTGATGAAGCCTTACTTGTTTGTAGAAATCGAAATAGGGATGCTTGAGCTTGATTTGGTGGCTGTCCCCTTTCTCCTTGTCGGCTTTCTCCCTCTTGTTCCTTCTCCTTGCTAATACACCTAGAATCTACCCTTGCATGTTGATAATCTAAGTGTTAGGGCCTTAGTACTCTTGCTAGGGAAGAAGGGGAAGGCTTTTCTCACCTTTGTGAAACTGAAAATGAGTCCCAAGCTCCGATCAGAGGCTGCCTTCTTCTCAATCGAGCTTCGGGTGTCTTCTTCTTCCTCCGTTCTTTACTTCTAGGAACGAAAGTTGAATCCTCAAGTTAATGCATGTGTACTCTAGGTCTTAGGAAAGGATGAGAGGGGATTTACCTTGGTGTTTGAATGGTTGCCGGCGGCTGATTTCCGGCAGCTGCCCCCTCTCTTCCTCTCTCGGCAGTCTCTCTCTCTCTCTCTCTCTCTCTACTTGTTCTCTACTTCTCTCTTGTGTGTTTATGTGAGTGTTTACTTGTGAATGTGTTGATGACTAATTTTGCCTTGGTTTTGTGCGAGGTGATGGGGCTCTTGGCTTGTAGAGATGGTTCGTAATCATTACATGGAAGAGAATGGTGAAAGGGGATTGGTGGAGGGTTCCTTTTCCAAGATGGTTTGGGTGCATGGGGAGGTTGTTTGAGACAAAATAGAAGAGAGAGAGACGGCTAGTTCCTAGCCTCCATTTTCCCATGCAGTTTTCTAATGATGAGTGTGCTAACAATCCCCTAATCCTTCTCTTAATCATGTTTAGTTGTATTTGTTCTCTTGTAATTTATTAAGAGGGAGAGATTAATAGATTTAAATCCCAGATTATGAGTGGGATTTGTATTCCCGTGTACTGCCGCCTCTGTTAATCTTTTCTTTTCTTTTTATTTCATTTATTTATTTATTGTTGTAATAATAATACTAATATATATATATATATATGCTTATATATACATATATATACTCATGGGCCACTATTGTTGGGCTTGAACTAATGATCTTGGGCCTCTTATTATTGTTGGATGTACCTCAAATGTGGGCTTTATTCTGAACTAATAACATCGAATACTTCGAGTAATTTCTCACGGAGTGGGCTCCGATAATTTAACTGACATCGAACAATTAACTGGGCCTTATATCTGGTAACTGGGCCTTGTAATTAAAATTGGGCTTTAAATTCAAGTGGGCCTTGAATTCGGGTGACTTGAAATCGAATGGGCCTCGCCCCAAAAAATAAATACTGAATGTTTCTTTTACCGATTTATTTAATCGGCCTTTCTTGTTTAGCTGGGTTCTCGTTTCTAGAAGTTCTGATGTTACTAACGTAACATTACTACTAGTAGTTCTTAGTAAAATTTTATTCTACTCACAACAATAATACCTCCTTCAACATTTCTTTTCTTATTTTAAATGCCGAAGTTTTTATTACTCACTACTAAAAACTGCGGTCATTACATCCTACACCCCTTACGAAAAATTTCGTCCCGAAATTTACTTACTTTCTAAAACAATTTGGGGTATTGCTCTCTTATCTTGTCTTCCAACTCCCATGTGGCTTCTTCCTGCCCGTGGTGTCTCCACTGTACCTTCACTAGAGGAATTTGCTTATTCCTAAGCTGTTGGATTTTCCGATCTATGATGGCTTCAGGTTTTGTCTCGTAGCTCAAATCGGGCTCTATAACTGTGTCCTCCTGTCGAATAACGTGTTTGGGGTCGAACACGTATTTCCTTAGTTGAGACACATGAAATACACTGTGGATGCTTCCTAGTTTTGGAGGTAACGCTAGTCTGTAGGCTACGGGTCCGACTCTGTCCAAAATCTCATAGGGTCCAATGAAACGAGGTTTCAATTTGCCCTTGATCCCGAATCTGGTTAGTCCTTTGGTGGGAGAAACTTTTAAGAAAACTTTGTCGCCTACTTCGAAGTGCAGTTCAGTTCTACGATTGTCGGCATAGGATTTTTGTCTACTCTGAGCTTCCCGCATCCTATCTCTGATTTGTCGTACTAACTCGACCATCTCGGTGACTGCTTCTGGACCTAGACTCTTTCTTTCTCCAACTTCATCCCAGTATAGTGGTGATCTACACTTTCTTCCATACAACGCTTCGTATGGAGCCATTCCTATGGTCGACTGGTAGCTATTGTTGTAAGCAAATTCAACTAATGGCAAGATATTCTCCCATTCTCCTCCCTTATCAAGTACTACTGCTCTCAGCATGTCTTCAAGGATCTGTATGGTCCTTTCGGATTGACCATCGGTCTGAGGGTGATACGCAGTGCTAAAGTTCAGCTGTGTGCCTAGTTCTTTCTGCATACTCATCCAAAATTTCGAGGTGAACTTCGAGTCTCGATCCGACGTGATGGACAGCGGTACTCCATGAAGTCGTACGATTTCTCGAACGTACAGTTGAGCTAGCTTTTCTGATCCATGAGTGGTAGGGATGGGAATGAAATGAGCACACTTTGTGAGACGATCCACTATTACCCAGATAGCTGTATTTCCCTTTTTAGTTCGGGGAAAACCTGTTACGAAGTCCATGGTGATATGCTCCCATTTCCATTGCGGAATCTCCAAAGGCTGTAACTTCCCGTGTGGTCGTTGGAGCAATGCCTTCACCTGTTGGCACGTTAAGCAGCGCTCGACGAATGAGGTTATGTCCCTCTTCATGCCTTCCCACCAAAATCTCTCCTTCAAATCCTGGTACATTTTGGTGCCTCCGGGATGCGCGGTGTATGGGGTGTCATGAGCTTCACTCAAAATTTCATTTCGGAGTTCGTTGTTACGTGGCACACATAACCTTCCCTTGAACGTAATTGCGTTGTCGGCCTCTTCTCGGTAGTCCTTTGTACCATCCGTCCTCACTCCCAGACGAATCTTTTCTAACATCTCATCCTTTCTTTGTTCCTGGATAATCCTACATCTCAAGTCGGGCTCTATGGTGATGGTGGCAATGACTCCTTCGATGGTCCCTGGTGGAGATACTATCTCTAGTCTGAGCTTGTTGAACTCTCGAATGAGCATCTCTTCAGACGTGAGGAGATACGCTAACTGTGGTCGAGTCTTTCGACTCAAGGCGTCAGCTACAACATTAGCTTTACCTGGGTGGTAGTTGATACTACAGTCGTAGTCCTTTACCAATTCAAGCCACCGTCGCTGTCTCATATTGAGGTCCTTCTGTTCAAAGAAGTATTTAAGGCTCTTGTGGTCGGTGAAAATTTTACACTTCACTCCATAGAGGTGATGCCTCCAAATTTTCAGTGCGTGCACTACCGCAGCTAGTTCTAGGTCGTGAGTCGGGTAGTTCAGTTCGTGAGGTCGGAGCTGCCGTGAAGCATATGCTATCACTCGCCTGTCTTGCATCAATACACACCCGAGCCCATTCTTCGAGGCATCGGTGTAAACTGTATAGCCTTTGTCGGGCTCTGGAACTGCTAAAACTGGGGCTGTGGTTAACTTCTCCTTGAGTATCTGAAAATTCGCCTCACACTCTGGGGTCCAAACGAACTTAATCCCCTTTTGAAGTAATTGAGTCATCGGTCTCGCTATCTTAGAAAATCCCTCAATGAATCTTCGATAGTAGCCAGCTAGTCCTAAGAAGCTTCGGATTTCGTTAGGGGTTGTCGGGGATTTCCAATTCTGCACTGCTTCTACCTTTGCAGGGTCTACCTTGATTCCTTCTGATGATACGATATGTCCTAAGAAAATCACTTCTCTGAGCCAAAACTCGCACTTGCTGAACTTTGCGTAAAGCCTTTCCTTTCTGAGGGTTTCTAAAACCGTTCTCAGGTGTTCTCTGTGTTCCTTCTCGCTCCTTGAGTAGATCAGTACGTCGTCTATGAAGACTAGCACGAACTTGTCGAGATAAGGGTGGAACACACGGTTCATGAGGTCCATAAATACTGCTGGTGCATTGGTTAGTCCGAAAGGTACAACTACGAACTCGTAGTGGCCGTATCGGGTTCGAAAGGCAGTTTTGGGTATATCACTGGGTCGGATTTTCAACTGATGGTATCCTGATTTCAAGTCTATCTTCGAAAAGACTTTAGCTCCTCTAAGTTGGTCAAATAAATCATCGATTCTAGGCAAGGGGTACTTGTTCTTAAGAGTTAACTTGTTCAATTCTCGATAATCGATGCACATCCTCATGGATCCATCTTTCTTCCTCACGAAGAGGACGGGTGCTCCCCATGGCGATACACTAGGTCTGATGAAACCTAATTCTAGAAGTTCTTGAAGTTGAATCTTAAGTTCTTCCAATTCTTTTGGGGCCATTCGGTATGGTGCTTTGGACACCGGAGCTGCCCCTGGTTCTAGCTCGATGGTAAACTCTATTTCTCGGTCTGGTGGGGGTCCTGGTAGGGTTTCGGGAAATACGTCAGGAAACTCTCGCACGATTTCTACATTCTCAACTTTTGTTTCTTCCTGGGTTTCTCCGCATAGGTGAACGAGATATGCTGGGTATCCTTTCTTGACTAACGTGGCCGCCTGGAGTACCGAAATGATTGCCTTTCGCTGGTTCATAGAGATTCCGTAGAAGTCTGTTGGTTCTTTCCCGGGTGGGTGAAAAGAGATTCGTCTCTCGTTGCATAGAATAGTAGCATGGTGCCGAGTTAGCCAGTCCATTCCTAGGATCACATCTACGTCTTTTAAAGCCATGACACTTAAGTTATTTGCTGAGAGCTTAAGTGATCCTAATTCAAGTTCTAAGTTAGAGCAACAGTGCGTGAGGGTCTTAGTTCCTCCTACCGGTGACGTGAGACCTAGTTCAACCTTCAATGGTTTTGCTTCTAAGTTCAATTCCTCTACACATGCTTGGGATATAAAGGAATGCGAAGCACCGGTATCGAACAAAATTATCACAGGTATTCCGAGTAGTTGACCCATACCTGCTAGGTTTCCCGGGCTTTTCCCTGGCTGTTTCGGTTTAAGAGCGTAAGCCCTAGTATTTTGCTGTTCCTGAAGGTGTTGCTGAAATTGCTGGCGCTGGGTGGGCAAGGAGAATGGCTGGTGTAGCTGGGGCGGCTGAGGGGGCCTTGGTTGCGCCTGAATGGCGCGCAACTGTTGGTTGTGACCCGAGGGTTGGGGTCCCATACCCGTTCGGGGTTTCCTAGTTGGGCAGTTCTTTGCAAAGTGGCCCTTCTGGTTACAGACAAAGCAAGCGTCACTTCCAATCTTACAAACACCTTCGTGTCTTCGATTACATTTCGAACAGAGAGGATGTCGGCCAGGGCGATTTCCCGTCTGTCCTGACGCTGGTTTAGATCCGGTGTTTGGTGGACGTTGGGGTCCTTGCCATGGCCTCTTGTCACGTTGGCCGCTTGGGTTTCCTTCCCACTTACGTTTTCCTCTGTCGGACGAAGGCTGATAGTTTGATTGGGCCGGAGGATTTGCTGGGGCTGATTTCTCAGTCGGCATTGCTGCCTCAACATCTAAGGCGCGGCTTAGTGCATCGTGGTAGGTGAGTGTTCCTAGGCTTGCAAGGGTCATCCTAATTTCGGGCCTCAGACCGGCTCGAAACTTCTCCGTCATCTTTTCTTCGGTGTCGACTTGGTCGGGCGCGTAGCGAGACATGTCGCAGAAAGCTCGGTCGTACTCAGTCACCGTCATCCTACCTTGCTTGAGATTATAGAACTCGACTTCTTTCTTTTTTCGGTAACCTTTCGGAACATACTTATCATACAGTCTAGTCTTGAATTCTTCCCAGGTAAGGCCTGCCCGTTGCTCGGGAGTCATGATCTTCTGCTGAGCTTCCCACCAAAAGTCGGCGGATCCAGTGAATTGAAATGCTACGCATGCTAGTCGCTCCCGATCAGAGCATCCTAAGAAGTTGAAGATACGTTCCAGAGTGCGTATCCAAGTCTCAGCCTCTGCTGGATCTCCCATCCCATCGAAAACGGGTGGATTCTGTCGAAGAAAAATCTCTTCGATCCTTCGTGGTGGTGGTGGGGGTGGCGAAGGCGGTGGTGGAGGTGGCGAAGGTGGTGGCGGGGGTGTTTGATCACGTTCATTTCTAGCTCCACCTCGGGGTCTTCCTCTCCTACCTCTTGGCGGCATTCTGATTAACTATGATAAAAAAAATTTCAATTGTCAATATTCACAAAAGTTCCTCGCATAGGTGGTAGCGCATTCAGGCTTTGTTCTCAACTTATCATGATGTACTTTCTCGGTTTACATGCTGTTTTGGTTTGTCATAGTATGGTGTGAAGGTCTGGTTTCGCAATTATATAGCATAAAAGGCGCAATTAGGGAAAATTGCCTCATGGAGGTCTTTAAACGTCATAATAAAAGCGGGAATGAAAACATGTCAATTTGTCCTACGGTCCACCTAACACTTTGTGGCCCCGTACTATCACATCAAAACATAGTACTTGAATTCGTAAGTTCTATCACCAAAATAAAGTCAGTACGGTCTACGAGGATCCGTTGCTGACACTAACTAGGACTACTCTACCCCACTAAGGAACTCTCGGTGCTCAAGCACGACTCGGCGTCAGAGTCGGCGTCTGGTCCCCCTCCGAGATCCTCGTCGGAGTCAGGGTCAACCTCCATGTCCACGAACAGCCCCTCCTCCTCGGGCTCCTCCTCAGGGTCCTCCTCGGGATCCTCCTCCTCGAACTCTGGCTCGGGCACTGGCTGCGGCTGGGGCTCTACCTCGGGCAACAATTCCTCGATCATCTGTCCAAGGTTGTCTAAGCGCCCACTAAGGTCGTCTAGGCGTCCACAAAGGGAAACCATCATTTGGCTGTGCCTGTTGGTACTCCGTCTTAACTCCTCCATCCACTTCTCTAAGTCGGAGGGTGTGAGACCGGCGCTGCTGCCGCTGGGTCCTGTACCTACGGGCCAGTCTCGGTGAGCTACGGGGCGAGGGGCGGAAGTCCTCGGCTGCTGTAACTCTGCCACTACACGGAGTAGCTCCTCCGTGGAAGTCCCTGGGCCTAGTGAACGGGACGGTAAAGAACGGGGTGCCTCCCTCTCGGGGCTCGCGTCTACTATCGGGGCCTTGCCCCGGTCGGCTGCCGAAGAGCCTCCCTCGCCTGACAAGGGAGCAGGCACTGGAGGTGCGCTAAGTGCACGCCGGAAACGGTCCACTGGAGTCCCGGCCTCAAAGTCCTCACGGTCTCGGCGACCAAGGACGGAAACGGAAGGTGTCGGAGCCCCTATCGCTGCTGGTGCTCCACTCGGCTGAGGCTGCACGGAAGGTGGAAGGCCGGCCTCGGTGGTAAGACGGAACGGAAACAGGTGCGGTCCGTCGGGCGGCCTACGGTACACTGTGAACCGGTGCTGGAGGGCTGACAGGAACCCTCGAAAGTCGGCTACCAGGTCGTAGTAAGGGTGGTAGCACGCAGTGAAGTCTAGAGATAGGGTCCACGCCCACATCTGCCAGTCGCGGGGTAGGTGCACAATCATCCTTGCCATGCCGTCGTATCCGGAAACCCCGGCGAACTGGTGAACCTCCTCCCATAGCCCTCCGAAGTGGGCCAAGTACTCCCCTATATCGTGCTCTACTCGACGTCTGTAGTGTAGGTACGAGTCTAAAAGTATCGCAACAACGTCGGGGGTCGGTCTAGCTCCTGCCATCTACACGAGATAGCGAATTTCTAATCAGGTTCTGTTAAAAGAAACGTTGGGATAGAAACAGTAATCGTAAATAAGTTGGTAAAGGAAGCATCTTTTCATGGTTGTGATCTATGGTTCTGAGATTCTATTGAGTCATAATCGTTATTCATGCAAATGTGAGGGTGGTTCTATGTGGAGTAAGGTCTCGGTTCTAAGTCTGGTGTTAAGTTACCCTTACCAAATTCCTGTTGGGTTAAGTTAGAGGCGGTCGGAAAACTCGCCTTGCGTCCGTTATAAGGTCGACGGCACCTCACTTGTCTCATCTTAGAGACGTCGTTCTCGATTATAAATTCTATTCGCTTCCTTGAACTGAATATGCGTCCCGTCACTTTCTTCGACTCAATCTGTTACAATGCAAGATAAGAATCCTAACTCAAGCGAGCTACGTTCTCTAGAAGTCCTTGATCTCAACATCTTATGTGATCCCTACGAGTTACCTCGTCTAGGTTCTTATAATAGTGATAAGCAACCTATCTTCTTGGTCGCCCGTGATGTCATGGAGAGTCGAGCTTTTGTCGAGAGCTTTAAGAAGTCTAGCGAAGCAAGTCTAGACCTTACAATGAAGAAGAAGACTCTTGGATTTCAGAGCGAACCAAATGCTCTGATACCACTCTGTCACAGCCCGCCCGCCACAACTTGGGCCGAGCTGGCCGTGACTCAAGAAAAGAAATACAAGGGAAATAACATACGAAGACTTGATTATGAGCTCGAACATTATGTAGAAACAACACTGAATTCAACTCAAAATACCAAACATTCATCGAAGATGTCGGTAAGGACGTTGTTCGTTACAAAAGAAGAAAGTACGCGAAAACGTGTTTGTCTTACAAAAGAAGTACTACATGAGACAAGCGGAAGCTAATCAAGATAGAGGTTGTCGGCTACTAAGAGCTCGACTCGTTGCATAGATACACAAAACACCATTTCGTTGCAACGATACACGAAATGTACGGTGTGGACTTCAAAACGAACATTTCTGAGGACCATGAGATGCATGTGTGAAGACATGCACCACCAAGAGGCTTCTATACTCTGACACTCGACAAAAAGCTCCTCGAACTGCTCCATATCCATCACGATCAACCTGCACACGGGAAAGGTGTATAGGGCTGAGTACTTTGAAGTACTCAGTGGGCACGTGCCAAGACTTTTCTTTCATCATTAGTCACTGAAGTGATGCATGATGGTTTTAGGAGTAACCGATGCTCACGAAAACATTCTAAATCAAAAGATAAATACGCATGCAAGCTAATTACTGGTAATCCATCATATCTGAGCTGGGGTGTATCCGGAGAGGTTGGCCACCCTCCCGGATACCTGACCGGCCAATACTGTAGCTCACGGTCAACTGAGTGCACTAACTCACCGAGATCTTGACCTCGGTGAGCCCGAATCGTTCTGATAACTGAGGCGTAAGCCTTCTCAGATGGATTTCATGCAATGCAAAACATTTCATGGCATGACAATACTTTAAAGAAAATAACTGTAGCATAAAGAAACATTTTTAGCTTCCTGAAGGCCCACCTCGACTGCTTTCCTGATAGTACTTAGAAATCTCTGGTTGCTGCTTAGAATCGGCTTGCTCCTTCGCCTGACCTCGTTCAAAGAACGCGAAATGAGTAACTGGTAATGAAATCGATAATCTAATCGATTTATGCGAAGGTAGATTCCTAGTCGAGGTTATAATTTCTGATTCTGGTAGTGGGGTTATCTGTGTTCTCTAATCGAGAGCTTCTCGATTTTCATTGAAATCAATCATTCGATCGATTCTTGAGTTATTACTGTTTTTCCATCCTCGACTGAGATCGTGGGATGTTCGATTAATCTATTAATTTAGACTTCAAACTTGCTAACGGATATAAGTGGTCTACACTTATAAGGTTATTATAGCTGGGTTTAATTTATCATTAGTTCTGATGTTGATAATTATCTGAAGCTCAATTATTTAGATTCGAAAATTACTGAATTTAGTTCGGGAAAAATTATCCCTTGTTGTCTCCGTCTTCCAATTAATTATTGGCCTAATAGGATATCTAATCCCGTTTATATATATATATATAGTCCTGGCCCGTTATCTATTTAATTCTCGGCCCAACTGTAAAATAATTCCGGCCCATTAGTCGGTTTGGTCCGTCATCTGACTCGGTCCGTTGACTGGCTCGGCCCGGCCCGTTACTGATCTTGGCCCGTTAGCTTAATTCGGCCCGTAAGCCTTTCTGCAAGAACACACACGCACTCTTCTCTCATCTCTTCCTCGCGACCTGCTCTCTCACTCTCACTGAACTATCTCTCTCTTCTTCCCTCTCCTCTGCTTCCCGTCGGCCCTTCTTGCCCGGCGGCGTCGCCGCCGTTGATTCTCTTCTCCCCCGGTCGAATTCCGGTCTCCATCTCCTTTGTAGAAGCTTAGGCTCTTCAATTTCCAGATTTGATTTAGAATCAAATCCCTAGCTCGAAAATTGGGGAAAATCGCGAGAAGGGAAGAATCTCCGTCGGCTACTGCTCCTACTCGGCCTCGCCGTTGTCAACACGGCTTTCCGGCCGTGTATCCTCTGTCGATTCACAGTGATTCGCTGCCCTCGCCCTCCGCGTTGTTGCTGTCGTCCGCTGCTGTAGCGATTCCGGTGGTGGCTTTCCCCTTCCGATTCGGCCGTGGTTCTCCCCCTTTCTCTCAATCTTAGTTGATGCTCCCTCGATTAGGGCTTCTACTTTCGCCAGGGCGCCGTCGCGTTCATCCTCAATCGCCACCTGCGCTCTATTCTCTCTCTGATTCATCCTCGACGCCGGCTACGAGGTTGTCGGTGTTCCCTCCCCTGCTTCTCCTCTTCTAATTCTTCTTTTTCCCCCTCTTTGTTTGCAGGTTCGACTGCGGCGAACTCCGAGCCGCGATGGTGCTGTAGCTGCCGTGTGGAGCTGTCCTCGACTGGAAAAGACTCCCGGTGGTGAACGGAGACACTGAGGTGTCTCTATTCCATCCCTGGCCCTTCTTGGCTTCTCTGCCTCCTCCGGCAGTCTCTGCAAGCCGTCGGCATGGCCGACGAGGTATACTCTCGAACCTTCTCTCTCGGTTCCGATTATGAATTTAGGAGATTAGATTGAACAGGGGTGAGGGTCTGTGATTGATTATTTATTGGGAAATTTTCCAGATTTTATATGCTTGATGTTGTTGTTCTTGTGAGTTTTGAAAGGTTCAACCTTTGTGCATCTTCTTCATACTTTAAGTGTGGCTTGTTAGAAGGTGCAAACATGTGTAAGCTTTGTTAAACTGAAGTCTTAGAGATTATAAAGGTTCCTAAATCTGATTTCTAAGCTTTCCTTACACATGCATTTAATTATCCAACTATCTTATGCATTTATGATTGATCCTAAGGCCTTAAATACATGATTCATGCCTTGTGGGTGCCTAGGGCTTTAAATTGATTCTTGCATGCTGTCCTTTTGTTCTTGAGAGAGGGTGTAAACATGCTTAGGGCTTGCTAATGCTAGAGTGAGGTTGTGATGAAGCCTTACTTGTTTGTAGAAATCGAAATAGGGATGCTTGAGCTTGATTTGGTGGCTGTCCCCTTTCTCCTTGTCGGCTTTCTCCCTCTTGTTCCTTCTCCTTGCTAATACAACTAGAATCTACCCTTGCATGTTGATAATCTAAGTGTTAGGGCCTTAGTACTCTTGCTAGGGAAGAAGGGGAAGGCTTTTCTCACCTTTGTGAAACTGAAAATGAGTCCCAAGCTCCGATCAGAGGCTGCCTTCTTCTCAATCGAGCTTCGGGTGTCTTCTTCTTCCTCCGTTCTTCACTTCTAGGAACGAAAGTTGAATCCTCAAGTTAATGCATGTGTACTCTAGGTCTTAGGAAAGGATGAGAGGGGATTTACCTTGGTGTTTGAATGGTTGCCGGCGGCTGATTTCCGGCAGCTGCCCCCTCTCTTCCTCTCTCGGCAGTCTCTCTCTCTCTCTCTCTCTCTACTTGTTCTCTACTTCTCTCTTGTGTGTTTATGTGAGTGTTTACTTGTGAATGTGTTGATGACTAATTTTGCCTTGGTTTTGTGCGAGGTGATGGGGCTCTTGGCTTGTAGAGATGGTTCGTAATCATTACATGGAAGAGAATGGTGAAAGGGGATTGGTGGAGGGTTCCTTTTCCAAGATGGTTTGGGTGCATGGGGAGGTTGTTTGAGACAAAATAGAAGAGAGAGAGACGGCTAGTTCCTAGCCTCCATTTTCCCATGCAGTTTTCTAATGATGAGTGTGCTAACAATCCCCTAATCCTTCTCTTAATCATGTTTAGTTGTATTTGTTCTCTTGTAATTTATTAAGAGGGAGAGATTAACAGATTTAAATCCCAGATTATGAGTGGGATTTGTATTCCCGTGTACTGCCGCCTCTGTTAATCTTTTCTTTTCTTTTTATTTCATTTATTTATTTATTGTTGTAATAATAATACTAATATATATATATATGCTTATATATACATATATATACTCATGGGCCACTATTCTTGGGCTTGAACTAATGATCTTGGGCCTCTTATTATTGTTGGATGTACCTCAAATGTGGGCTTTATTCTGAACTAATAACATCGAATACTTCGAGTAATTTCTCACGGAGTGGGCTCCGATAATTTAACTGACATCGAACAATTAACTGGGCCTTATATCTGGTAACTGGGCCTTGTAATTAAAATTGGGCTTTAAATTCAAGTGGGCCTTGAATTCGGGTGACTTGAAATCGAATGGGCCTCGCCCCAAAAAATAAATACTGAATGTTTCTTTTACCGATTTATTTAATCGGCCTTTCTTGTTTAGCTGGGTTCTCGTTTCTAGAAGTTCTGATGTTACTAACGTAACATTAATACTAGTAGTTCTTAGTAAAATTTTATTCTACTCACAACAATAATACCTCCTTCAACATTTCTTTTCTTATTTTAAATGCCGAAGTTTTTATTACTCACTACTAAAAACTGCGGTCATTACATGATGTAATGACCGCAGTTTTTAATAGTGATTAATAAAAAAAAAAACTTCAGCATTATTTTAAATAAGAAAAAGAAACGTTGAAAGTAGTATTATCACTACTATGAGTAAAATAAACTTTTAAACACTACTGTTAGTAGTGTTACGTTTAGTAACATCAGAACTTCCCGAAACGAGAACCGAACTAAATAAGAAAGCCGATAGAACGAATCGGTAAAAGAAAATTCAGTATTTAATTTTTGGGCCGAGGCCCATTTGATTTCGAGGCCCATTTGATAAGTACAAGGCCCACTTAGCAATTACAAGGCCCAGTTAAATTATCGAAGCCCACTTCACGATTATTAGTTCGATTTTATTTAATTGGCCCAAGAGAGGGAGCCCAGTTCAGAGTTAATATCCACAACAATATATATACAAAAAAAAAAAAAAAAAAAAGAAAAGAAAGGGAGGAGCGCAGTACAGTAGGCGTGATTCCATGCAGTCTGGGATTACATTACACTAATTCCTCCTAAGCACAATTAGAGAACTAATAACACTCCTACAATTACAATTAGGGAGAAACTAGTACATCATTAGCCACCCTCATCCTTATTGCTACATGTGGAGTTGTGGAAGCCTCCCAAGCATGCACGTGTCACCCATGCAATAACCTCTCTTGAGGAAAACACTCCCTCCCTACACCAAAGCACTCACAAGGTTAGTTTCATACACACAACATAGAGAGGGAGAGAAAGCAAGCAAAAACACAAGGAAAGGGAGAGCTGATTTTCCAGCCAAGGAACTGCCGGAAACACAGTCCCGATGCAGCCGTTGGAAGCGTCGAAAACACCTCGATTTTTAGGTAATCCCTCAAACTTCCTTCCTTCAAAGGCCTAGCCTGCATGCACTAACTCAAGAACCAAATCCCTATCTCTAGGAGAGAAGAAAGAAGGAAGGGGAAGGTATTCAAGCAAGAATTAGAAAAGGGCAGCCCTCTAATCGGAAGCTAAAGACCCGATTTCAGTTTCTAAAGGTGAGAAAGAACCCCCACTCTTTCCCCTAGCATGAGTATCAAGACCCCTAACACCTAGAAATCAAACATGCAAGTGTAGGCTTCAAGTTGCATCGATATAGAGAAGGAACAAGAAGAAGGAAGCAACAAAGAGCAAGGGGACAGCCACCATTTTAGCTCAAGAAATCAGTTTTTCAATCACTAGGATTTACAAGTAAGACTCCTCATCACTCTCTCTCTAAACACTAGCAAGCTTAAGCATGTTTACACACTCCCTAGAGGAACCGAAAAACAGCATGCAAGACTTGATCTAAAGCCTAGACACCATTCAAGCATGA
Organism: Thymus mandschuricus; assembly: GCA_029379335.1. NCBI lineage: Eukaryota > Viridiplantae > Streptophyta > Magnoliopsida > Lamiales > Lamiaceae > Thymus > Thymus mandschuricus. The sequence goes on from CM057072.1 coordinate 23,377,621, forward strand.
TAGACATAACCGAGACCTCAAGAACCAAAGCATGAACACATAGATTAATCAATCTAGCAATGCATGTGTATAAGAAGCTCAAAAATCAGATTTAGACTCTCATTTAACCCCATAGAATCTCCTCTAACAAGCCTAAGGTCTTGCATGCATAACAATCTCTAATCTAACATTTCAATCCAACAAAGACATCGATTTCAAGCACACCAAAATCTGGAAATTTGTTTCCAAATGATGCATAAATTACCAAGGCAAAATCAGCCCCTAAAATGCCTCCTAATTAAGCCCCATAAGCCTCTAAATCAACTAGTATAGCTCATAATCAAATTGAAAGAGAAACGAGAGAGGAAGGGAGAGAATCGAACCTGCCCGGAAGGAGGAGGAAGTCCGAGAGCGGAATGGAACCAACGCCGGGGGCTACCTGCAAAACAAGAGCGAGAAGAGAAAGGTCAGACGGAGGAAATATGAGAGGAAAGGAGGAACGCCGGCGACGGCATCACTGCCGGCGTCGGAAAGAAATTAGAGAGAAAGGGGCGGAAGCGGCAGAGGCCAACAGGAGAACACGCCCTAGCCACGAAGGCTAGGGCACTGACGTGAACGGCACACAGCGGGAGTGAGCCACGGCCTGACTGGCGAACGCCGCCGGCAACAGACGGCGCGGCGGCTACGGACGACAGCCGCAGGGGCACAGCGACGCGATGACACGGGGCAAACCGTGCAGCCAGCAGAGAAGCCATGAACTGGGAAGAAGGGCGCGCCGGCGCACTGCATTGACGAAGGCGAGGCCGGCGCCGGAGAAGATGAAGCCCGACGGGTCTCTCCGATTTTCCCCAAATCTGCAAAATTAGGTTTCCCCTTCAATCAATCAATAATTGGGAGAATCCGGGAGGAAATACGAGGGGATCGGACAGTGACTCCTCGAGGAAAGGCTCACCGCCGATGGACGGCGGCGGAAGCAAAACACCGGAGGCAGAAGCCGCGAACGGAGAAGCTGCAGAGAGAGAGAGAGAGAAGCGTTCGAGAGGGAAGAAAAGAGGGAGAGAAGTCGTGTTTAAGAGAAAGAAAGAGAAGGGAGTGTTGTGTCAATTATCGAACCGGGCCGGGCTAACAGTTGGGTCGGGTTTTTGGGCCAAGTCGACTAGTGGGCCGGATTTTAGCTGTTGGGCCGGATTCATTTTCCAGACGAGCCTCATAGTCAGAGCGGGCCGAGATTAATCCGTTGGGCCAGATTCATTAACCGTTGACCCAGGTTTATTAAACAAGTTGGGCCAGGAACCATTTATTAGTTGGGCCGATATTTAAATCAGAATACGAGGGTCGCACGTAATAATTTCCCGAGCCCGAGTTAGTAATCTTCCGAGTTTAAATAATTGGGCTTAAACCCTAAATAATTCTATTGGGCCTCAAATAAATTATAAACCTCAGATATAATGAAATTGAGCCCAGTAATATGTATCTTATAAGTGTAGACCACTTATAACCTTTAATGAAATTGATCCCAGTAGTATGTACTTTATAAGTGTAGACCACTTATATTCTCTAATAAAATCACTAAGCCTCATTAATGGCTTAATCGAATATCCTGCGAAATCTGTCGAGGATGAAAAAGACAGTAAGACACAAGAATCGATCGAAGTGATCGATTTCAAATGAGAATCGAGAAACTCTCGATTAAAAGAATAACCATGGTAACGTTATCAGTAAAAGAGATCCATCAGTAAAAGAAATTTATCAGTAAAAAAAAAAGATCCATCAGTAAAAGAGATCCATCAGTAAAAGAGATCTATCAGTAAAATAGATCCATCAGTAAAAGAGATTTATCAGTAAAAGAGATCCATCAGTAAAAGAGATCTATCAGTAAAAGAGATCATAACCTCGATAAAAGACAGCCTTCGCATAGATCGATAAGATTATCGATTTCATTTCAAGTCTCTCATTTTACGTTCTTTTGAACGAGGTTAGGCGAAGGAAAGGGCCGAGACTAAGGCTGCGCTCAGAGTTATATAAATTATGACCAGGAAAGGAAAGCTATCGAGGTGGGCTTTCAGAAAACTAGAATGTTTCTCTATGCTATAGTTCTTTTCTTTAAAAGCATTGTCAGACCATAACTGTTTTGTTTTGTATGATGATGTCTATCTGAAGGGCTTCGGCCACAGTTATCAGAAAGAATTCGGGTCTATCGGGGTCGCTCCTCGATGAACTTAGTGCACTCAGTTTACCGTTAGCCAACGCAGGTTGGCGCGGTCAGGTATCCGGGAGGGTGGCCAACCTCTCCGGATACACCCCAGCTCAGATATGATGGATTACCAGTAATTTGCTAGCAAGCGTCTTTTCTTTTTGAGTTAAAATGTTTTGGCATGAGCCCACTGAGTACTTTTGTACTCAGCCCTATACGTATTTCCCATGTGCAGGTTGAGCAGATGAAGTGAAGTTGTCAAAGGAGCTTTGTGGAGTATTAGAGTGTTGAAGCCTCTTGGTGGTGCATGTCTCCATACATGCATCTCACGATCTTCCGCCGTGATTCTTAGGTAGATAGACTCAGTCCAGTTCTGTGTACCGTTGCAACATCTTGGTCTAGGTAGATAGACTCAGTTCAGTTATGTGTATAGTTGCAACATATTGGTCCTTCATAGACAATGCTTTCTTTTTATGAACAACGTTTCCGCCTATATCATGTAAAACGCTTCCGATGATGAATAGTTCTTTCTTCCATTCATTCTCGACGAATGATGGAGAACTTCAATGTATTCCTAATGCTATGTTTTCGCATCATTTCACCCCAGGTCGTTCGTTTATTTTATACCATTTTCCTTTTCTTGAGTCGCGGCCTCGCTCGACCCAAGTTGTGGCGGGCGGGCTGTGACAGAGTGGTATCAGAGCATTTGGTTCGCTCTGAAATCCAAGAGTCTTCTTCTTCCAGTAAAGTCTAGACTTGATTCGCTAGACTTGTAAAGTCCTTCGACAAAAGCTCGGCACTTCACGACATCATGCTCGACCAGGACAGAGAAGAGGTAACTCTCACATGCCAGTATGAGAACATAGTCAAGATAACATAGAGCTCACATACAGTAGAAAAGCCAAGGCCTTTCTAGAGAACATAGCTCGCTTGAATTAAGTGCTTTCCCTTTATCACATACTAGGGTTGTGATTGAACGAAGAAATTCTTCTAACCTCAGTTATGGCACAAGAATGATGGTGAGACGAGGAAACAAGAGAAGCTCTACACGAAATGCCAACTCAAGGAAGCAGTGATAACTCCCTGGAAAGCTATTCCATTTAAAAAGGATACGTCAGATCAAGGAAGATCAAGCCAAGAAGTGCAAGAAGATCTGAACGAGTGTCATCTAAATCAATGACATAAGCCTCTAACTTTTCCGCCTCTGTGCGGAAAGAAACGAAACGTATTCAATTACGCTTCCTAAAGATAGTAGGAGATGATACCAGAATCTTAAACAGGAATAAAAGTTTCATATGGTGGCACAATAAAAGATAAGTCCACTAGAATTTCCTGGATGTTTCCGCATCCATGGTTAAAGGAAGAAAACATTACTAGAAACTGAAGAAGGAAATCAAGGAAAGGTTAAGGTCTTGTCCAACTTAGAGCTCTCGGGTATATAGACGTTAGAATCTCAGTTTCCCCGATGTTGTACTCATGAGAATAATTATGATAGAACGTGTTAGCCTCTACTTTCCTGAGTAGAGAATTGTGCCTGAAGAATGTAGTAAAGTGAGACCATTAGCCATGCTTATTGATGAACTCGTAAGAGTGAATATTGATATCCAAGACCAGCTCAGAAGCTAAAGCGATAGAGTATGCTTGATTTTTATGGATAATGGGACCAGACTATACGATAAAAGAGACTAAGGCGTGGCATTAAATGCCAAAAACAATGAAACATTAGCATGTTAACGTCCCAGGTACGACTTGAGGAAGTGTAAAGAAACCTCACGCCAAGAACTAAGGGGCTGTCGAAGAAAGAAACTCGTATCTAGTCGGATCGCGACCTAGCATCCTATTCCATTAGGACATCAGAAGACAACCAATGAAGATACATTATTGCCCTCAGAAATAACTCTACGTTATTAGCGCTGACAAGCAAGTCGAATTCCCATATGCCAAGATCCTTAACGCATGTGCGAAGTACTAGGGTGTTCACAGAGGTACGTAGATTAGGGGGAGACCCTACGTTCTAATGCATTGCATTTTTGAAACCCCCTCGTTGAAACTCTTGAAACCAGAAAGTCCCTTGTACTAAACGTGGAGTCGAGAAATTCCAAATCTAAGGAATTGTTTACCAAGTCTTGTACGATTTTCTGTGTCTTTGTGAATCAAAAGTCACCAGTGTGTGAGAAACAATTTTTCCTTCATGTGACCGGAAGGATGCTTATGTGGGACTGGCCACCTCACATAATCTCTTTCTCGGTAGCGTCACCAACAGACAAGAAATCGGATGGGTATCGACAAAAAGGGGTTCCCCTCCCATGACCCTTGTCAATTCATTTCTACCCTCTGGTTGTTCCTTCTAAACTTGTCTGGTAATTCCTTGATGAGCTATTTTGGATAATTGACATTCCAACTTGGACCCTTACACGAATGTTTTCCAGAGTCAACCCACAATGTTCTTATCCCATCTTGATCATGTTTGTCATCCTAGAGTGATAAGACTGTGAGGATTAGTTAAACTGCAAGTTATAGAGTATGACTTAAGGTTACACACTCTTTTGAGTTGTCGAATGTTTACGCATAAAAAGGGGTGTATGATAGACAAACTGTTAAAGGTATTGCACGAGACTCGAGTTGACAATGCGGTGCTAACCAGTTTTACATGTGAAAGTAAAATAGAGACTCCGCAACCTCCCCAGCAAGATTTTGAATATCATAACTCAGAGGAGGAAAGCTTAATAGTGAAATTAAGAAATATGTTGGGTGAAGCCAGAATTCAGAGGATAGAAACTAGTATCGCGATGCACGCAATAGTAAGTAGCATAAAGCTAGTCAGACTCCCCAACAAGTCCAGAAACAGAAATACAATGACAAAATGCAAAACTCATAAGTTAAATACTCTAGGAGTTTCCCAAGAGAAGTGCACCTATGGTCCATAAGTCCGACACTAAGAGCTAACAATATTAGAGTCTAAATTAGAGCAGAAGTAGTGAACACTTGAGTAGAAGAAGCTTGAACAGACGAGATCCTTGCGGATATGAAAATTTGGAATCCGCTGACAGATTGAAAATAATAAGAATACCAGAACATAAACGACCCAAGGTCGAGTACTATACTTGTCAAATATACGACGTGTTATCATTCCTAAGATCCAGATTAAACCAGCAACTAAAGGAAACACAGTGTCCCATGATTGAGGTCGGTGACCTGACGTTAATTGGGATTTCTCCCAGCTCAAGGAACAGAAACCTCTTAGAATATTGACATGGACCTGACTAGAATATAAATTCTCACTAGACATAAGTTATGTGAAAATAGCGAGACCTAAATTATTCACCCAGAGAGGAATAATTATAGTATGACATTAGTCGGCCAGACATAGTAATGAATTGTAGCAGACTACGAAATATGAGATATTGAAGGATGCTAAGGGAGGTAATGATGGAAGAGATTTTTCCATAGAAGGTAATATGAAACGAGAAAGCCTTAAAGAAGTCATAAATAAAATTGGTGAAGAGCACGAGTTAGGAAAAGTTGTCAAGAAGAGTACAGAACGAGACCATCGCATGTCTCATACCTTTGAAAGAATCAAAGGATAAGTGCACTAAGATCGTGACCACCGAGACTAAACCACAAGTAAATCAGGATAAAATTTTTAACTATGTAACCATACATAGACATAAGACCTTGAAGCACCACAGCAGTATGAGCAATGCTCATATAATAGATAGACACAACCATAAGTACTACCTTCGAGTGAATAATATAAGATTTGCAATTATTGCAAGTTGATGTAGCTCCCTTCACGAGAAAGTGTACAAGATAGACAATAGAGCGAAAGAAGCGCGAAATGGGATAAGCATTGAATGAGGCGTAAGTCTAAAAGGTCTAAACATGGTCATGGGACACATGAGAGACCACAACCCCATAATAGAAAGGAATGAAATGCACACCGATAGTAACGATGTACGTTGGAATCAGATTGGACAAGGACTAGTGTAAAAGTATACTAATCTATGAAGAGGTGACCTAATAGCATATATGAGGGACAAACTTCTTTTAAGAAAAGCCATGGTTGTCTAAAAAGTCGGTTAACTTATATGTAAAATAGTTTGGGATGTGACGGTGATCATTAACCGACGAGCTATAAGGAACAATAAATTGGACGAAGGACAAATTTTTCTGAGAGAAAAACCATAGCTTGAATAATTGTCGTCCAAGGAGTTGGTTAACACATATAGAGAATAGTTGGGATACAACCTTAACTAACCAACAAGTCGTAAGGAATATTGGAATGAGATGAACCCATTATTGTCTTGGGGTAATTTAATCGCATCGTAAGAAAAGATGTTAGTGAAAGAAATTTTTTTTACTAAAATCCTCATGTTATAAGAGTCGAACGAAAACCATCTAGAATTAATTCTTAACCAAAAGGTAGTGTGAGTATTCGACGTGCCAAGATACCTAATACATACTGGGAGTTTGAGTAGATAATTAAAACCATAATACTATCTTCGTAAATCCTTTGAGATAATAAGAATCCATATCTTAAGTGTTCCAGGAACAGAATCATCAGTATGTAAAGAACAAACACACGAGGTCGTTAAAACATATAGAAGGAATGTTAATCGAGTAATTGAGGAAGTGATTTATTAGGTAGGAAACTATATGACTGAAACCTTTGGTTTCATTTCAAAGAAGTAATTATTGCCCCGTCATCAAAGCTTACTAAATAAGACAGTGAGACCACCTAACTAGAACTTCTAAAATCTATAATAGAGATGTAAGTTAGCCTCGAGAAGGATGGTAATAGAAACGGGAACTTTTGGTCCGCAGTAACATCAAAGTGCACTAGTGCATACAATAGACGACTAAAGATAAAAGTACGAGTCACGTATATCATGAAGCTTGAGTATGAGATTATGTTCAACCCAGAATGTCCCACTAAAAGAAAAAATCACAGTCGTGTAGTGTATTCACGATAATGAGTAGAGACCCTATATGGGTTATGAAATTGACTCAAGTAGTCATCTAAGCAATATGAAGGGAAACAGATGAGCTAAAGCCCCAAAATGAAACCTTGAAAGCCTTTAGTAACACTTAGAAAGGAAGAAACCTACTATTAATCGAAGATACCTCTTTACAACTTATGAAAGATAAGATGATGCATTAAGAAGGGTAGACAATAGAATCCATGAGATCTCCCCAGAAACAAACACCCACGCATGATGCCTTAAAGGTGTTATAGATATATGTGGATGAATGACTAATGAGCCGCTATCACCTTCGTTGCCAAGATTAATTGACCAGTTAAGTATGACACCAGCCAGACTCGTGAGTCATTACATCTAGATACACTAGATTCATAAACGACTGCAAAAAGGAAATGAAAACACTTGGTCTCGCGTTAGTAGAGCGACACCCAGAACCAACAATCAGTAGGAAGAACTACATAAGACGGAGAGTGCATACCACGAATTACATATATAGAGAGAAAACATCTGATATATACACATATATATAAACTATATTCTTACAATAGGGAATATAGCTATAGTAATAACTCTACGAAGAATATCAAGATTGTCGATATAACACGAATGGCAAGCCTAAGCACGGTACTTATCTCTACCATACACAGACAAGGGTGAATAAAGATGCACAGTGCTACAAGTGATCCAGAGACGATTGACCTCAACCAACGAGTTAAAACAAAAATAACTATTTGATAATAGTTAATACCTCAGTTACACAGCTAACTACAGTAAAGAAGTAGATCATGGCCACGCTAGCATAAAGACTGAAGAGAAAATAGACTCAAGCGAGGTACAAATTTGAAACGATCAATAGCCCGACCCTAGTATTATCAGTGACACATGATTACACTCGCGAAAAGAGCAGATAGAAGGGTACATGGACTTAAGTATATGACTAAGGTATATTAAAATTTGGGAAAATGCCTAAGGCCGACAAAGAAGGTCTAGACGCTCGCAGACTGATGCTATCACCTAACAATGCGATGAGTTCGTACGGTCCACCGAGACGTTAGTGCTCTAATGCAGAGAGCAACTTGTGAAAACATAGAACGCCTAGTATCTATACAGATTCGATCAGTGTATCACGAAGATAATTATCCCGTAAACGATGAGGATCATGACGAGCATGTGGTCTAAAGGTAACAAGGTTAACACGAACCAGCCAAGAAATATAGTTACTTGAAACGGCTAGTACATAAGATCGATTGGAGAGAGAATAAAAGAATCTTAAGAAGAACATGAGCCACCTACTAACACCGACACGTCGAATTACGATTCGAACTAGGAGCCAAGTCTTCCAAGAAGTTCCACGTTTTATACAATAGTTAGATCCAGCGCGAAAGGAAGACCAACAACAGTCTATTTGGACCCTGCAAGCATCTAGGGAAGATAAGACCAGCATCGTGAATGAAAGTTAACATATCAGTTCCGTCAACCCTCGAAGACATTCTTAAGGAAGTGGTACCCAGTGGGGGACGGAAACTGGAAAACGATATAACCTCTAACTCAATTACTTAGACCCACCATACACAATAGACCCAGTATCGTGCAACGCACCACACAAAGAACAAAGGGTAGACCACCACTCTATTGAGATGAGGTGGGAGGTAAGGAAGAATTAAGATCAGTGTATGATTAAAGAAATGGTTGAGAAATACAACCAATCAGAGATATGATAAAGGAAGCTCATAGTAGCCAGAAGTCTTACGATGACGATGTAGATTCGAGGTATACCTCGCAGCAGAAGATAAGGTCTCCTTGAAAATTTCCCCACCAAGTGAATGACCAGATTCAGAACCAAAGACTAATTGGAACCTTGTTCCATCAGACCTTACGAAATTTTGGACAGAGTCGGCCCCGTAGCGTACAGGCTAGCGTTACCCCAAACCTAGGAAGCGTTCACAACGTATTTCACGTATCTCAATTAAGGAAATCCGTGTTCAACCCCAAACACGTGATTCGACAGGAGGAAGCAGTTATAGAACCCGATTTGAGCTACGAGACGAAACCTGAAGCCATCGTAGATCGGAAGAATTCAGCAGCTTAGGAATAAGCAAAGTCCTCTAGTAAAGGTGCAGTGGAAGCACCACAGGCAGGAGGAAGCCACGTGAGACTTGGAAGACAAAATGAAAAAGAAATACCCCAAGTTGTTTTAGAAGGTAAGTAAATTTCGGGACGAAATTTTTCGTAAGGGGTGTAGGATGTAATGACCGCAGTTTTTAATAGTGATTAATAAAAAAAAAAACTTCAGCATTATTTTAAATAAGAAAAAGAAACGTTGAAAGTAGTATTATCACTACTATGAGTAAAATAAACTTTTAAACACTACTGTTAGTAGTGTTACGTTTAGTAACATCAGAACTTCCCGAAACGAGAACCGAACTAAATAAGAAAGCCGATAGAACGAATCGGTAAAAGAAAATTCAGTATTTAATTTTTGGGCCGAGGCCCATTTGATTTCGAGGCCCATTTGATAAGTACAAGGCCCACTTAGCAATTACAAGGCCCAGTTAAATTATCGAAGCCCACTTCACGATTATTAGTTCGATTTTATTTAATTGGCCCAAGAGAGGGAGCCCAGTTCAGAGTTAATATCCACAACAATATATATACAAAAAAAAAAAAAAAAAGAAAAGAAAGGGAGGAGCGCAGTACAGTAGGCGTGATTCCATGCAGTCTGGGATTACATTACACTAATTCCTCCTAAGCACAATTAGAGAACTAATAACACTCCTACAATTACAATTAGGGAGAAACTAGTACATCATTAGCCACCCTCATCCTTATTGCTACATGTGGAGTTGTGGAAGCCTCCCAAGCATGCACGTGTCACCCATGCAATAACCTCTCTTGAGGAAAACACTCCCTCCCTACACCAAAGCACTCACAAGGTTAGTTTCATACACACAACATAGAGAGGGAGAGAAAGCAAGCAAAAACACAAGGAAAGGGAGAGCTGATTTTCCAGCCAAGGAACTGCCGGAAACACAGTCCCGACGCAGCCGTTGGAAGCGTCGAAAACACCTCGATTTTTAGGTAATCCCTCAAACTTCCTTCCTTCAAAGGCCTAGCCTGCATGCACTAACTCAAGAACCAAATCCCTATCTCTAGGAGAGAAGAAAGAAGGAAGGGGAAGGTATTCAAGCAAGAATTAGAAAAGGGCAGCCCTCTAATCGGAAGCTAAAGACCCGATTTCAGTTTCTAAAGGTGAGAAAGAACCCCCACTCTTTCCCCTAGCATGAGTATCAAGACCCCTAACACCTAGAAATCAAACATGCAAGTGTAGGCTTCAAGTTGCATCGATATAGAGAAGGAACAAGAAGAAGGAAGCAACAAAGAGCAAGGGGACAGCCACCATTTTAGCTCAAGAAATCAGTTTTTCAATCACTAGGATTTACAAGTAAGACTCCTCATCACTCTCTCTCTAAACACTAGCAAGCTTAAGCATGTTTACACACTCCCTAGAGGAACCGAAAAACAGCATGCAAGACTTGATCTAAAGCCTAGACACCATTCAAGCATGATAGACATAACCGAGACCTCAAGAACCAAAGCATGAACACATAGATTAATCAATCTAGCAATGCATGTGTATAAGAAGCTCAAAAATCAGATTTAGACTCTCATTTAACCCCATAGAATCTCCTCTAACAAGCCTAAGGTCTTGCATGCATAACAATCTCTAATCTAACATTTCAATCCAACAAAGACATCGATTTCAAGCACACCAAAATCTGGAAATTTGTTTCCAAATGATGCATAAATTACCAAGGCAAAATCAGCCCCTAAAATGCCTCCTAATTAAGCCCCATAAGCCTCTAAATCAACTAGTATAGCTCATAATCAAATTGAAAGAGAAACGAGAGAGGAAGGGAGAGAATCGAACCTGCCCGGAAGGAGGAGGAAGTCCGAGAGCGGAATGGAACCAACGCCGGGGGCTACCTGCAAAACAAGAGCGAGAAGAGAAAGGTCAGACGGAGGAAATATGAGAGGAAAGGAGGAACGCCGGCGACGGCATCACTGCCGGCGTCGGAAAGAAATTAGAGAGAAAGGGGCGGAAGCGGCAGAGGCCAACAGGAGAACACGCCCTAGCCACGAAGGCTAGGGCACTGACGTGAACGGCACACAGCGGGAGTGAGCCACGGCCTGACTGGCGAACGCCGCCGGCAACAGACGGCGCGGCGGCTACGGACGACAGCCGCAGGGGCACAGCGACGCGATGACACGGGGCAAACCGTGCAGCCAGCAGAGAAGCCATGAACTGGGAAGAAGGGCGCGCCGGCGCACTGCATTGACGAAGGCGAGGCCGGCGCCGGAGAAGATGAAGCCCGACGGGTCTCTCCGATTTTCCCCAAATCTGCAAAATTAGGTTTCCCCTTCAATCAATCAATAATTGGGAGAATCCGGGAGGAAATACGAGGGGATCGGACAGTGACTCCTCGAGGAAAGGCTCACCGCCGATGGACGGCGGCGGAAGCAAAACACCGGAGGCAGAAGCCGCGAACGGAGAAGCTGCAGAGAGAGAGAGAGAGAAGCGTTCGAGAGGGAAGAAAAGAGGGAGAGAAGTCGTGTTTAAGAGAAAGAAAGAGAAGGGAGTGTTGTGTCAATTATCGAACCGGGCCGGGCTAACAGTTGGGTCGGGTTTTTGGGCCAAGTCGACTAGTGGGCCGGATTTTAGCTGTTGGGCCGGATTCATTTTCCAGACGAGCCTCATAGTCAGAGCGGGCCGAGATTAATCCGTTGGGCCAGATTCATTAACCGTTGACCCAGGTTTATTAAACAAGTTGGGCCAGGAACCATTTATTAGTTGGGCCGATATTTAAATCAGAATACGAGGGTCGCACGTAATAATTTCCCGAGCCCGAGTTAGTAATCTTCCGAGTTTAAATAATTGGGCTTAAACCCTAAATAATTCTATTGGGCCTCAAATAAATTATAAACCTCAGATATAATGAAATTGAGCCCAGTAATATGTATCTTATAAGTGTAGACCACTTATAACCTTTAATGAAATTGATCCCAGTAGTATGTACTTTATAAGTGTAGACCACTTATATTCTCTAATAAAATCACTAAGCCTCATTAATGGCTTAATCGAATATCCTGCGAAATCTGTCGAGGATGAAAAAGACAGTAAGACACAAGAATCGATCGAAGTGATCGATTTCAAATGAGAATCGAGAAACTCTCGATTAAAAGAATAACCATGGTAACGTTATCAGTAAAAGAGATCCATCAGTAAAAGAAATTTATCAGTAAAAAAAAAAAGATCCATCAGTAAAAGAGATCCATCAGTAAAAGAGATCTATCAGTAAAAGAGATCCATCAGTAAAAGAGATTTATCAGTAAAAGAGATCCATCAGTAAAAGAGATCTATCAGTAAAAGAGATCATAACCTCGATAAAAGACAGCCTTCGCATAGATCGATAAGATTATCGATTTCATTTCAAGTCTCTCATTTTACGTTCTTTTGAACGAGGTTAGGCGAAGGAAAGGGCCGAGACTAAGGCTGCGCTCAGAGTTATATAAATTATGACCAGGAAAGGAAAGCTATCGAGGTGGGCTTTCAGAAAACTAGAATGTTTCTCTATGCTATAGTTCTTTTCTTTAAAAGCATTGTCAGACCATAACTGTTTTGTTTTGTATGATGATGTCTATCTGAAGGGCTTCGGCCACAGTTATCAGAAAGAATTCGGGTCTATCGGGGTCGCTCCTCGATGAACTTAGTGCACTCAGTTTACCGTTAGCCAACGCAGGTTGGCGCGGTCAGGTATCCGGGAGGGTGGCCAACCTCTCCGGATACACCCCAGCTCAGATATGATGGATTACCAGTAATTTGCTAGCAAGCGTCTTTTCTTTTTGAGTTAAAATGTTTTGGCATGAGCCCACTGAGTACTTTTGTACTCAGCCCTATACGTATTTCCCATGTGCAGGTTGAGCAGATGAAGTGAAGTTGTCAAAGGAGCTTTGTCGAGTATTAGAGTGTTGAAGCCTCTTGGTGGTGCATGTCTCCATACATGCATCTCACGATCTTCCGCCGTGATTCTTAGGTAGATAGACTCAGTCCAGTTCTGTGTACCGTTGCAACATCTTGGTCTAGGTAGATAGACTCAGTTCAGTTCTGTGTATAGTTGCAACATATTGGTCCTTCATAGACAAAACGTGTATAGCTTATCTGTTATAAGGCTCTTAAAGGGGGTGGCTTCTGCCAATGTACGGTGAAGGTAAGTAACGACTTAAAGATAGAAATCTGATTGTGATAAAGGGTTTTGACACAATTTCCTCCTTTTGACATGAGGCATCTGATCATGTGAGATTTAGTCGTGATATACTGCTGATTTAGCAGATCCTTTTATAACCGCCCACCATCTAAGGTGGCCTTAACAAGTGTGTTTTACTTAATGTAAGGCTTTTTAAAGATGGCTTTCGCCGGAATGAAGTTGAGGTCGGTGACATTTGTCTTTACAAAATCTATTTTGTTAGGTTGTTTGTTTTCCTAAGGCTTTCCTTATGAGGCCTGTAGGAGGGATCTGATCAGAAGAAGAGGTTATTAAGAATTTGTGCGGCATCTTATTTTATTAAGCTTAATACAATATGCGTCGGCCATATAGGCCCTTCTTATAATTAACACCTATTTTATAGGACTTTTTTGTAAGATATTCCCTGTTAGCCAAGGATTATGAGAGTGATATCCCTTATGCGGGATTTCTGAGAGCATTACTTATCGAACCGAGCTTACAAGAACTTAGTCTATTTTGTAAAGATTACAGAGGCGCTACTCATCGGATTGGGGTTATGAAAGTGATATCCTCCTTAGAGGTTCATAAAGGTATTGTCTATAAAACAGAGTTTTTTGAGAATACCACTTGTAAGGCGGGATTTAGGTGAGATTTTACACACCGGAATGCAATGGGTAAAACTTATGGGAGTGATACACAAAAATGTCGCCTTTAGAGCAAGGCTTAGGGGTGCACTGCCCATTTAATGAGACTTATAAGGAATTTTGTCTATCATATGAAGTTTATGAGGATGTTGCCTACTGAGTAGGGCTTAGGAAAAGTTCTGCCCATTGCAGGGGGCTTACGAAAGAGTCGCCTATTAGATAGGGCTTTGTAGAAGGTTCTGCCCATTGAATGGGGCTTACAAAAGAGGTGCCTATTAGATAGGGCTTCGTGAGAGGGTTGCCTATTAAATAGGGCTTATAAAGTGTTCTGCCCATTATATGGGGCTTACGATGATATTGCCTGTTAAACAGGGCTTTTTGAGAAGGATTGCCTATTAAATAGGGCTTATGAAGGGTTCTGCCCATTGTATGGGGCTTACGATGATGTTGCCTACTGTGTAGGGCTTTTTGAGAAAGCTTCCAATTGAATAGGGCTTATGATGGCATTGTCTACTATGTAGGGCTTCTGGGGGTTCTGCCCGTTATACAGGGCTTATGAGAGAGCTGCCTGTTAGACAGGGCTTCTGAAAGGAGGTTTTGCCCGTTATTCGGGGCTTACGAGGGAGTTGCCTGTTAAACAAGGCTTCTGAGAGGAGGTTCTGCCCGTTATTCGGGGCTTACGAGGGAGTTGCCTGTTAGACAGGGCTTTTGAGAGGAGGTTCTGCCTCCAGATGCGGGTTCCCTTCATCAAAGTGAATGGGGTAACCTTGGCATCTTTCGGCTCTCCATTTTCTTTAATGTTTTTATTACTTCATGGGTTTTGGGGTCATGGCAATTCAGGAGCATTCGACTAGCTTATTCTGTAATCACCAGTCCTTTGCAACTTATAGATGGATTTCATATTGAGCATATAACAGAATTGTATGCTCACCAAGTACACAAGGTGAAGCGAATGTGTTTTGAGATTGCTGCAGTTTTTGTGACCCGTCTTTCCTCCGGATCCCTCACAACCTTAAGTTTTTGACAAAATAACAACAGATTAGCCATCACAACTCATGTCATGAAAGATATGTGGCCTTGAGATTGTTTCTAATCACTGGATTCATGTATTACAAGCAATGTAGCAAAAACAAATTCATGACATACATACTAAAATTTTCCAGGAATAACATAAATCTCGCATTCAATACACATTCCCTTGATTAGATAGCCACCATTCTAGGTGATCATCGCGGCAGGGTAAATGACAGGGCAAGTTTATGCGCATATCATCAGAATCAACTAGAACTTCGAAGATAAACAGGGGATTGGCCCTTTGAACCCATGGGTTTTGACAGTACTTACAGATATCAAGGCTTAATTCACACTCAAGGAGAGAAAATCATCCTCTCAAACACAAGTATCCTTTCGATCGAAGTGTTTATCGCAATTTCCATTTCAAAGAAAGCATAATCCTAAAATCATATCACACTCAACAGCTCGTAACCGAGGAGAGCTTAGTAAATGTCAAACAGCAGCACACCCATCTGAGTTTCCGCTAGCTAGATCACAAACAGGGCATTTCCAATCAATGTGACATCAGATTTCCTCATATTCTCCACATAAGGACGTAATAAAGAGAAATCGCAAGCAGCATTACAACGACGAGCTAGAATTTTACATAAAAACAGGGGAAATCAACATCTCAACTCAAGAGATTCCCACAGACGGCGCCAGTTGATAGATCCGGGTTAGAGACCCATAACAATTTAAGGTGTTTTTCATCATGTTTTGCAAAGAGCATTTATCGATAAAGCATTAAAGTAGTAAAGAGCAAGGGATTCATGCGTGTATAGAGCCATAGATGAGTATTTTATACAGAGCCCGATTCGCGTGGTGATGACAAATAATAGTTGAGCTATGAGTAAGGTGTAAAAGGCATATTTAGCCATAAACTAACAAGATTCATGAAGTTTTGCACTCATACACACAGATAACGAAGAAACAAGGTAGGAGAAAGTGAGAAGCGAGGAGTGTGGGGCTCCGTTAAGCCTCGTTCCCCTTTAAGTGATGAGGGTTTTACCTTAAGCCCAAGGTAGTGTGCGTAGGTGAGAAATTCTTCCCGGCGTCGAGAAGAAAAAGATGGAGGTGAAGGGAAACTAGAACTTCTCGGAGGAAGGCTTTATACGCCTTGACTGCTTGAGCTCAAGCTCGTAAGAGAGAATATTGAATTGAATGAACAGTATGCTAAGGAACGTGTTGTTCGTGAAAAAAGTGATGATGTTGTTATGCATTCGCTTAGTATTTATAGGCGTGGATGAGGTGAAAAGTGAGCATTCGTGTGAAGGAGGGACAGAAAAGGAATTCCAATGGAAGCAAAGTATCCTCCGTCATGAAGGCAGTGGTCCTCACTCTATAGTATGTAGAGTCACGCGGACCTTATGCTACGCAGAACCTCAAGCTTCTACTAAATACTTATGGGATCTGGTCAGATCCTTCTATCTTTACAAATGCCTGCAGATCCCTCGCAGCTTATGGGGGAAGTCAGAACTTCACAACTTCTTGCATGGCATACAATTCTTAGTTGTATTGAGCGTCTGGTGCCCGACACAATCCTTTTGGTATTATGCTGCCACACGGATTGGTCGTCATCGATCACCCCATATAAAAGTAATACTTATTTCCACTAGTAGTGTTGTCGATGCTAGCTTCGCCTAGGATTTATTATTCCTTCCATAGAGGTAAGGTTCTTGCCTTTATGGTGACATCTGACGCGTCCCTTTCTCTAGGAACTGTAGTCTAAGGTTAAGGAAAGTATATTCCCCATTAACTTGGGTTTCTTAGGGGGGTATGGCTGATATTAGTCCCTATCAGAGTGTGTGGTTGGGTAGTAGATGAGGCTTGGGGTTCTTGTGGTGGCTGGATTTGAGTTTGAGTGGTTGAAGGTTGGGGAATGGTTTGATCCTTGGCTGGAGAGGGGATGGGTTGATCTACTTCAACTTCCTTTTCGAGTGGCTGCTTCTCAGCCTCGCTCGCTTCAAATAATGAAGCTACTCACTTCACTTTCTTGGCTCGCTTCGGAGCCACTCGCTTCGCTGGTGAAGCGGTTCGCTTGGGTTTCTGTTCATGTTCTCTCTCGGCAACGGGGGCTACTGGGGGCACCTCCACCTCGATGAATCCTTCGTCCACCACTATTTTGTCAGTTTTGTACAGGTCAAAGAATATGGTGTTCTTCTTGTAATCCACCGTGTTCGTCCATCTTTTGTTCGGGAATAGCTTCTCCAGAGCGAAAGAAATCCTGGAGAAAAATTTGAGCTTTCCTCAGTGCTTCCCTTCTCAAACTTGAAATCTTTGGCCACTTCATGCATTTGGTTGATGAACCAACCATGCCAGTTGAATTTTGCTCCGGTGAGGCTGTCGACGATGACACTTAGGGCGAAGATCTTGGTGTCGGAAAGCTGGCCCAACATCCCAACATAGCAAGCCACAGATTTGGAAAAGAGTCCGCAGATGTAATTGAATGGGGTTTCCAGATCTGTCCTGATGTTGCTGTGCTTTACTTCGAATTCTGCACTTTTATCGGCGGCGAATCGAGCAAACTCGACGTCAATGGATAACTCCAGATCTGAGAGAGAATCCGCTCCCTCCTTCGGTAGGTTGAAGACACCGGCGATGGCATCTAGAGTTACCTCTACCGGCATACCATTCTGCGGGTCTGTGAACGTGGATGAAGTCCGTCCTTCTTCCAGATTGAGTAAAAACTCGGCCACAGCCTTGGCCAAAATCTTCTCTGGCTTCGCCGTGACGAACTCCCACAAGTCGGCCGTAGACACAGCCTTGCGAAAGAAGCCATCGGCTTCTACTACTTTCTCGTCGAGGTGGGGCTGGACGTTGATGTTACCTCTAATGGATGATAGGAACTTCTACATCGTCTGGGTTGCTGCTTTCTTCACCATGATTTGAAGATTTGAAGATATATGAGTGGAGATTTAAAACAGGGGTTGAGACTCGTGATTTGCAGGGAATGGCAATTATAGGGGGTGATGTAAAGGTTCTGCAAGTCTTCTTCGGCCCTTTATATAGATTTAGGGTTCGGCTGACGTGGCAAGGGCGAGACAGTAATTTCCCCAAATGTTCTGTTTGTATACGGCGGCCAACGGCGATGTGATTGACGTGTCCGGCGTCATCACAGTAAAAGTGAGCCGCCAAGTTGACTTGGCACTCCACGTGGCCTTCTGCAATTCGTCTCTCCAAACGGCGTCGATCCAGCGGCAAAAATTCAAAAACTATTGAGATTCAACGGCTGGATCGTGTGCGATTTTCCCGCTTCTAATTTGAAGTGTGTTGCACGCGCCCGAAATATCTGCTTTGTGCTTCATCCGCATTAAATGCAAAGCAAAAGGTAAAATTTGCACTCGAGTGTGTACAGCTCACTTGACCATCTGAAGTGACTGGTATAAGAAATTGAAATTTCTTTGACTTTATTTAAAATGTTTCTGACTTACATACTTCGAGGATAAACAAGAATGTTTTCCTCTTTGTATTTGTGTCAGATTCATTTCATATTTTCCACATAGTAAGTGAAGGTTTCTAGCACGCTTCACATTACTTAGTGTACTTGAATGGAAACACTTACCAGTCAATCTCACATAGTAGGAGATTGATACCACATGTGTAGATTTCTTCAAGCTTGGTCTTCGTGCCATTCATCTCTTCCATCTTCCTCTACGAACTAGAGACTCCTCCATCGAAGGAATTGGGGGGGGGGGGGGGAGAATGAATAAAGTACACAAGCTTTCTACAACTCAAAGGGAGATTCACTATAGTGTACTTATTCACGATGAATGGGAGATGAGTACAAGTCCTTATCTCAGGTCAGAATAGGACAGGATGACAATGAGAATGCTCTGATAAGACAATCTCGTTTTTACGCAGAAGCATGCACCAGCCCTGCAACCTTTTGAAGTAAAAGGTAACTCTTCAAGCTCTCCTCTAGAATCTACAGAATAAATATGCATTCGACTCGCTTGACCCAAAATAGGGAAAATTGAAGCGATGCAATATTCATGGTGGGAGAAGAATGAATAGACATTCGGCAGCTCAACTCAATGAAGAGTGAGTGGAAATTGAATGTTTATCCATGACGAAGGAGATGAGAAGACATGCTCCTCTTCGGCGGAAAGATGGGAAGAGGACGCAAGGTCTAGGTGCCAGCCCCGCCTAAGCTTTCACCATTTTTACGTGGGAAGGCCCGATACAAGACCCCACAACCGTTACTAGAAACGGTACTTGCAAGTGTTTATACCCACTCACTAGGAATCCTAGGCTAGGTAGCAGCTTTCCTTGCTCACTTTGGAAGTAGATTACTCCGAGAGCAATCAATAGTTCCCCCTTAACCAGTGGCTTAACAATTCTTGTAAGCGGGTAGGGAACGTCTTCCAACACTCCACCTTTCTCCACCTTATATCTCCTTTTTCAAGCGAGTGAGTTTTGAAGCGACTCGCTTGAGTTGGTGAAGATCCAAGGCGAGGGTCGCTAGAGGGCAAGCGTCCACTCCCTTGTGCATCCTGAACCTAGCATTCTTCACCAGGTTCTAGTAACCCTAATTCCATGCATAGCTGATTGAAGCGAGACTCAGCTAGAGGCTTGGTGAGAATATCAGCTCGCTGGAGATCGGTATGGATTTTCTCGAGCTTGATATCTTTCTTCTCGACATGATCACGAATGAAGTGATGTCGAATTTCCACGTGCTTGCATCTAGTGTGAAGCACTGGATTCTGCGAGATACATATAGCAGTGTTGTTGTCGCAGAAAATTGGAATCTCATTCGCTTCAACTTTGTAGTCCTTCAACTGCTGACGAAGCCACAAGATTTGAGAACAGCAGCTTCCTGCGGCCATATACTCGGCTTCAGTCATTGAAGTAGCTACACTGGTTTGCTTCTTTGAAAACCATGAGATCAGCTTGCTTCCCAAGAACTGACAAGTGCCCGACGTTGATTTCCTATCAACACGACATCCTCCATAGTCAGCATCTGAATATCCTGTGAGTTCCAGATTATCTTCAGCAGGATACCATAGCCCCATGTTGACGGTGCCCTTGAGATAGCGAAGGATTCGCTTGGCAGCTTCAAGATGGCTGTGCTTGGGATTGCTTTGAAAGCGAGCACATACTCCAACTGCAAATGCTATATCTGGCCTGCTTGCAGTGAGATATAGAAGGGATCCGATCAAGGCACGGTAGTCTGTAGCATCCACAGACTTCCCTTCTAGGTCTGGCTCCATTTTCCAATTGGTGTTCATTGGAATCTTCACAGCTTTAGCATGCTGAACACCAAACTTGGCAAGCATATCTCGAGTATACTTAGCTTGATTGATGAAGATTCCATCATCTTGCTGCTTCACTTGAAGACCTAGGAAGCAACTCATCAAGCCTATCATCGACATCTCATATTTGGTCTTCATTAGCTCTCCAAACTTCTCGCTAAGCGACTGGTTTGGTGACCCAAATATGATGTCATCCACATAGATCTGGACCCATAGCATGTCTTCTCCATGATTTATGGTGAAGAGAGTCCGATCTATCTTCCCTTTGTGGAATCCATTATCCACTAGGAATTGAGATAGCGTATCATACCACGCTCTAGGCACCTGCTTCAATCCATACAGGGCCTTCTTCAGTCTGTACACCTTATCACCTTGTTCGAAACCCGGTGGCTGCTCCACATACACTTCTTCCTTGAGCTCTCCATTGAGAAACGCGCTCTTGACGTCCATTTGATAGACCTTGAATTTCTTAGCCGCTGCATAGGCAAGAAATAGTCTAATCGCTTCAAGCCTGGCCACTGGAGTGAAGGTCTCATCAAAATCGATCCCTTCCTCTTGGCAGTAGCCCTTGGCGACGAGTCAAGCCTTGTTTCTCACGACGTTGTGGTCCTCGTCCGTCTTGTTTTTGAACGCCCACTTGGTGCCAATCACATGCTGGAATTTGGGACGATCCACGAGGCACCATACATCGTTTCTGGTGAATTGGTTCAGCTCCTCTTGCATGGCAATCACCTAATTGGAATCTGCTAGGGCTTCCTTCACGCTTGCCGGCTCAATATTGGACAGAAAGCAACTGAACATAGCACTTTCTCCAAATACTTGGCTTCTGGTCACCACGCCTTTGGATAGATCTCCAATGATTTTGCTTGGTGAATGATTCCTGAGCCATGCACGCTTGGATCCACCAGCTTCTTCTTCTTCTTCATGCGGATCGCTTGCTTCTCCATCTGAAGCGACCTGAATGGGTGCTTGGCCTGCACTCATTCCATGAGTCTTGGGGGCAACTTCAACCTTCTCTTGGGCAACTTGCTCGCTTGAATCCTTGAATTCTTCATCATCTTCAAGCATGTCCCAAGTCAGTGGATTAATGGGTTCCTCGCTTAGATTTTTGTCATTCGCTCGAACCTGTTCCTGTGGAAGACTTAAAGAAGATTCATCAAATACAACATGGGGTGATTCCTCCACAATTAGGGTTTTGCAGTTGAATACTCTGTAAGCTTTGCTAGATGTAGAATATCCAAAGAATATTCCTTCATCCGCTTTGCTTTCGAAAGCTTTCAACTATGACTTCCCATTGTTGTTAATGAAGACCCTACAACTAAAGATATGGAAATAAGAGATGTTAGGAATTCTCCCTGTCCATATTTTGTATGGTGTTTTGTCGAACCGTTTGTTGAGAAGCGTCCGATTCTGTGTATAGCATGCAGTATTGCCAGCTTCAGCCCAATACTTCATTAGAAGCTTCGAATCAGCAATCATAGTACGAACGACTTCTTTGATGATTCGATTTCTTCTTTTTGCTACTCCGTTCTGCTGAGGTGTACGTGCTGAGGACGTCTGGTGTGCTATGCCATGCTCCGTGCAGTATGCTTCAATGGTTGAGTTTAGAAACTCCGTGCCTTTATCGGAGCGAATGGTGGCAATCGCTTGGTTCTTCTCCACAGCAAGACGCTTGAGCAATTGTGGCAGCTTGGACAGTGTCTCCTTTTTGCTAAAGAGAAATACAACCCAAGTGTAGTGAGAGAAGTCGTCGACTACAACAAGAGTGTACTCCTTCCATTGACGCTTACTGGAGTGACTGGTCCAAACAGATCCATGTGAAGCAGCTCCAGCACTCGCTTGGATGATGCTTCATTTAGACTGGCGAAGTGCTTCTTCGTCTGCTTCCCTCGTTGTCATGGTGAGCATGGATGATCTTTTACAAAGACCTCATTAGGTATTCCATACACCAAGCCTTTCCGAGATAATCGATTGATCGTCTTGAAGTTTAGATGGTTCAAGCGTCGGTGCCATAGCCATCCAATTTCAGTAGCACTCCTAGCGACCAAGCACGTCTCCTCTTTGCAGCTGTCCCATTGCGCGATGTAGACATTCCTTTGTCTAATTCCAGTGAGTGCAATTTGGGACGTCAGCTTGTTCTTCACAATGCACTTGTTGGAGATGAACTCCACCTTGTATCCTTTATCACAGAACTGTGAGATGGATAACAAGTCGTGCTTCAGTCCTTCCACGTAGGAAACTTCTTCAATCTTGAGCTTTCATATCTTCAGTACGCCGTACCCTTTGGTGCTTCCTTTAGAGTTATCACCAAAGGTTACATGTGGACCCTTCTTCTCAGAATATTCTTGAAGTAGAGCTTTCATGCCAGTCATGTGTCTTAAACATCCACTGTCCAAGTACCAAATAGGTTGACCTTCACTTGGCATGGGGTCCATGGCTCTCACCTGCAATTAGACAAGTTTTGGTACCCAAATCAGTTTGGGTCCTTGCAGGTTAGTCCCTTTTGGTACCCATACTTGCTTCACTCTCTTTTGAGAGTTAGCTTGTGCTTTGGGCCTCTCGACCTTTTGAAATGGTGACTTCTGCTTAGATGCAGCTTCACATGTGCAACAGTGTGTGCATGAGGGGTAGCGACTCGCTTGAGACACACCTATGCTCTTACCCTTTTGCTTATATCCTGAAGCGACCGGTTTCGGATTAGCCTTAGGCTTAGAGACTGAGTTAGGGTTTCTGTTCTTTGCAAGCGACTCGCTTGGTTTCATTGAAGCGGTCAACCTAGGGTTTTGACCATGACTCGCTTGAGAAACCTTTGGGATTTGAAGCGACCTCTTGGGTGTTTCAAACACTTCCCCCTCAACGTAAGTACGGTTGGACCATCTCCAATCCGACTCACGTGACACGTAGACATTACTTCTCTTTTTGAAAGGGAGATCCTTTTGTCTCTGGTGTCTTTGTTTGAGACTTAGAAGCTTCAACATTCTTCCCTTTACCCTTTGATTGGTAAGATTTAGCATTGTGAGTGCTAGGGATTGTTGATTTAGGCTTACCCTTAGATTCTTCCCTTGAAGATATAGACATCTTCATTGGTTTCCTCTTAGGGTTCTCAAACACTTTGCCCTTGTCTTTGTTAGTGGTTGCTTTGGAGGCAGTAGGCACATCCAAAGGAACTGATGGTGTTGTGTAAGAAGCACCAACAAAGACTGTAGGCTTGGAAGGCCCACCCTCATATCCAAGGCCCCCTTTCTACCAAAAGGTAGAAGCGAGCTCTCTAGTGCCTGCCTGGCGAATGAGGCTTTGTTTAAGTTGGCCACTAGATTGGATTGGGTTTCATACCTTCCTTCCAAGCTATTATGCCTAGCAAAGAGATCCTCGAACTTACTAGTCATAGCCCTTAAATTAATCTTGACTGAGTCAAGTCCAGTGGCTAGCTTTCGGTTCTCTCTCTCGCTTTTAGACATAGCTTGTTTCAACATTTTGTGGTCGCTTAACAATTTATAGTGTTTGTTAAGCAACTCACTCCATGTCGAGGAATGAACTTCCTCTTGGTGAGTGTGTGCTAGTGTAATTGAACTAGTTGAAGGATAGAAGAATAACTCTCCTGTATCTTCATCGGTGAGCGCCATCAATCCAAGATCCTCTCCCTCGCTGGAGTTGGGATCAGTGAATGCATCCGAGTCGCTTGAAACTTCCTCATTTGAAGCGACTGGTGTCTCGCTAGCGACTAGCGCTCTCCGAGATCCTTCTCTCTTTGCCTTCAGTTCATCTCGCTCCTTGGAACTGAGCTTTGGGCAGTCAGATATGTAGTGGCCCATCTTGTGGCAGTGGTAGCACTCCACATCCAACATGTCTCTCGGGATCGGCTTGGATGTCTCTTCTTTCTTTCCTTTACCTTCACGAGCATCAGTGCTCTTTCCTTTGTACTGCTTATAAAATCTCTTGTACTTTCCCACGCGTGAATTCATTATGTTGAAGTTCTTTGAAAGGAATGCTCAGTGCTCTTCCAGTTCCTCTCTTGACATCTTTGCAAGCGTCTGGTCGCTTGGAGCTTCAGTAGCTTTAAAAGTGACCCCCTTGGATGTCGCAGGGCCTTCATCTTCGTCGTCAAGACTCATTCAATTAAGATTGAACTCGTGAGCCTTGAGTTCGGAGAATAGAATCTCTGGCATGAGCTTGAATAGATCCTTAGTTGCCAGAGTGACTTAAGAGTAGCAATGATGTTGGTGACTCTTAGTTCGAAGGAGTCGATCGATTCTCCAGACTTCATTGTTAGGCTTTCAAACTCCCGCATCTATACGGCAAGTTTGTTTTCCTTAATCTTGTCAGTGCCTTGAGAAATGAGGGCTAGGGTTTCCCACATTTCCTTTGCCGTTGCGCATTTCCTAATCCTTGGGAGAGAGGCGTCCGACACAGTGCTCTGCATTGTGTGGCGTGCGATTTTGTCAAGGTTGGCAACTTTGAAGTCGTTGGAATTGTATTCATCCTTGTCCTTCTCGACGTATTCTTGTCTGACATGGGCTGCGCGGCCTTCGGCGGCTGGGACGTTCATAGAGATAGCTTTATTTATCTCGATTGGTCCTTCTTCTATGACCTCCCACATTCTGTCGTGGATGGAGCATAGGAAACTCTTGACACGAAAGCTCCATGTTTGTATCCTTCTATAGAGAACTGCGGAAGATTCGATGCACTGTAGGTAGACATGGTAAACTGTTGGTCCCGGTTTGTTAATAGGAAAAATACGTAGAGGGGGGGGGGGGGGTGAATACGTATTTTGAAGTTTTTCAACTTCAAATCCCTTAACTCAGAGTAACAAGTAAAGAGCTCGCTTGAGACTTAAGACCTAGCTGAAGCTAGATCTACAATACGTAGCTTGCCTGCTTGACCGAAGTGAACACTTGATCAAGAGGGAATCTTTACTCGTGAATGCGGAAATTCGGTGAGCTAAAATCTTTTCCTAAGTAATTAAAAATCCAAGTTATGTTTGTTTATATGCACGTCCAATGGATAATCAAATACGATAGAGAGATTAGGATTAGAAAGATACGACATAGAGATTTATAGTGGTTCGGAGATAAAGCTCCTACGTCCACTTGTTGCACGACGATAACTGTTCTCTTCACTCAAGAACTTGAAGATTTCGGGCTCTTCAAAAGCCTGGTCTAGATCGGGCTTCACTCGCCTGGATCTAACGACGAACGTAGTGATTACGGGTTCACTACACAAACCTAGACAAGACCTAAAGCTTCACTTGCTTCAGTCAAACACAGACAGGGAGATTGCGGGCTCTCCTTACAGCCTAGTTTCGATCGAGCTTCGCACAAACGATGTAAGCGCAAGCTTGGATCTAGACTCTATGGTCGAGGCTTCTTCAATCGATGAAAAAGGGCCTTGGATCGAAACAACCTAACGACGACTCAAAAACCTAACAGACAAAGTATAGGGTTTTTGGTTGACGGACACACTATGAAGAACTCTTTACAGTAGATGCAAAGATTGGCTAGAGTTCTTCTTCTAAGCTTGGATATTTGAAGTGGGCTTAGACTCGAAGTGTGAGGGTTGTGAAGACGAGTTCCGATGAACTGGAAACTCGGAGAACACTTGAAACAATAACTCGAAGATTTGCTCGAAGGCTTGGGAGTGTTTGTTTGCTGTATGCGCTCGAATGCTCAAGTAGTGTTCTCTCTTTTCTTCGTCTTCATCCTTCACTATTTATAGGCGGAGGGATGCCGAGATCCGTTGCTTGGTAGGTGGCTTTGTCCCTCCTCCTCTCGACAGTACTTTGTGCAGGCAGTTGCTTTTGTAGGAGCGCAACTTGTCTCTTTGCCGAAAACGGCTAAGTTACAAGATTAACAGTAACTGGAGCGAGCCAGTACTGTAGCGGCGCCCTGTCGTCCTGGCAGTCAACTCCTCTGCTCCTCTCCGCGTTCGACACGTGGAGATTTCGCAATTAATGCGAAGATCTCTAGTTGACTGGAGTTCAAAATATGGGCGGGAGTTGTGTTGTCGCTTTCTGGTAGGTAGTGGCTCGCTTCGCTTTGAAGTTGTAGCGTCTGCTTTAGTTGAGTCACTTCGTAGTCATTCTGTAGTGAGCCGCTTCGGGAGATAAAGTTCCCTAGTGACTGCTTTGGAAATTGCTGACTAGAGTTGACTAGCTTTGACTTTTCACTGTAGCGCTTGCTTCGCTTCGCTTTGGCATTGAACTGTAGCGCTCGCTTCGCTTCGCTTTTATTCGGCACGCTTCACTTCGGCTTGCTAGACTTGCTTCGCTTCGAAAAACACACTCAAGCGAGTGGCCTTCACTTGAAAATTTGAAGCCTAAAATCTAAGCAAATTAAAGAGCCATCCTAACAGAGTAGGCTTAGAAAAATTCTAACCTATTAACTACATCAAAATGGGTCGCTTGGGAATAGGACACTTGGGGTTTTGGGATCCAATCAAAACAAATGACTTCGTTTATCAAGTATCCCACATAGTTCCCCCTTAACAAATTGGTCCATAACAATTCCCAACATAAACTATCAGTAGCGATGCAGTATGCGTGAATGAGGGTTTTATGCACTTAGGAAAAACTGGATCCGGTTCAGTGAGACAACGTGAAGCGAGTGGGGACTCGCTTATATGCAAACCAGAGGCTCGAAAGAACCTCTGCTCTGATACCACTTGTTGGTCCCGGTTTGTAAGAGGAAAAACACATAGAGGGGGGGGGGGGGGGGGGGGGGTGAATACGTGTTTTGAAGTTTTTCAACTTCTTTTCCTCAAACTCAGAGTTTTAAGTAAAGTGCTCGCTTGAAAACTAAGACCTAGCCGAGGGCTGGATCTACAGTATAAACTAGTCTCTTGACTTAAGCAAATGCTTGATCAAGAGTGAGACTTTACTCAAGATGCGGAAATTCGGTGAGCTAATCTTTCCTAAGTATTTGAAAACACAGTTTTAGGTTTGTTAAGTATGCTTGTGCAATGAATAACCAAAATAGTAAACAAAGTAGAGAGATTAGGGTTTAGAGATACGACACAGAGATTTATAGTGGTTCGGTGATAAAACACCTACGTCCACTTGTTGCACAAGGCAACTGATTCTCTTCACTCAAGAACCTTGAGGACTTGCAGGCTCCTCAAAAACCAAAGTCAAGATCGAGCTTCACTTGCTTGGATCTGACAACAACTGGGTGATTACGGGTTCACCACAAAAAAACCTAGACTGGACTTAAGCTTTACTCACTTCAGTCCGAAACTGGAGATTACGGGTTCTCCACTAAGACCTAGTTTCGATCGAGCTTCACACAATCGAGGACTGTGCTAGCTTGGATCTAGACTCTATGATCGAGGCTTCTACTATCGTGGAAAGTAGAGCCTTGAATCGAAAACAACCTAATGACGAACACAAAAACCTAACAGACAGAACTTAGGGTTAGGGTTTTTGGTTTACGACGAACACACTAATGAAGAGCTCTTTACAGTAAGTGCAAAGATGGTTAGAGCTCTTCTCTAAGCTTGGATATGAAGTGGGCTTCGAACTCAAAGTGTGAAGGTTGTGAAGACGAGTTCTGATGAAACTGAAACTCGGAGAACACTTGAAACAAAGACTCGAAAGTATGCTGAAAAGCTGGGAGTATTTGTTTGCAGTAGGCGCTGAATGCTCAAGTAGTGTTCTACTCTTCTCCGTCTTTATCCTTCACTATTTATAGGTGGAGGGTTGGGCAAGAGCCGTTCGTTGGTAGGTGGCTTTGTCCCTCCTCCTCTCGACAGTACTTGCACAGGCCTTTTGCTTTTCAGGCGCGCAGATTTGGCACTTTGCCAAAAATGGCTAAGTTCCAAGCGTAACAGTAACTGGAGTGATCCAGGACTATTGCGGCGCCCTTGTCGGCCTGGCAGTCAACTATGTTGCTCCTCTCTTCAATCGACACGTGGAGATCTTGCAATTAATGCGACGATCTTCAGTTGACTGGAGTTCAAATTTGGAGCGGGAATTGAGCTGTCGCTATCTGTTAGGTAGGAGCTCGCTTCGCTTTAGAACTGGAGCGTCCGCTTCAAATGAGTCGCTTCGGGTCATACTTGAAGCGCCCGCTTCAAATGAGTCCCTTCCAAGAATGCAAGCTAGCATCCCACGTAGGAAGCGACCTCGCAATCCTAAGAAATATGGTATATGTGGTATGCCTGGGCATACTAGGCCAAAATGTCTAGATCCTCGTAGGTTTGAGTAGCTTTTTGTAAGAATTATTTTTAATTTTAGCTAGAACATGGTTCTTTTTTTGTTGAGATGTGCACCATATATTTTGTGGTATGCACCAGATATTTTGTGGGACTCAAATACATTTAACAAGTCATTATTGTTATACGAAACCTGACCATGTCCCTTTTGTATAATGTTGGTAATATTGTACGATCTTACTAACCTTTTCTTACCACAGGTAGAACGGTCATGCCCTAATTTACAATAGGTAGTAAGATTGTAGGTGTAATCTTACCAACGATGATCAGGATGTTCGCAAGAACCAAATTGTTACGTACATAGAAGGTAAGAATATACGTCCTTACGCTCCACATGATGGAAATTTGAGATGATCTATGTACAACAGGTTGTAAGATTGTAGTTGTAATCTTACTATTGGTGATAAGAAAGTTCACAAGAAAAAAATTGTTTCTTACAGAGTTGGTAAGTGCCTATTCTCTCTACAGGCAGAAAGCTGGAGACGATCTACGTACATTAGGTTGTAAGAACGTATATATAATTCGACCAACGTTGACAAGGAAGTTCTCAAGATACAAATTGTTCGTTACAGAGTTGGTAAGATCTTACTAACCATTTTTGTATACACGATGGGGGTGTAAGATTGTATACCTAATCTTACCATCTGTAGGTCGGGCATGCCTTAATGTATACTAGGTTGTAAGACTGTAGATGTAATCTTACCAACAGTGATAAGAAAGTTAAAAAAATATATATATATATATATATATATATATATATATATATATATATATATATATATATATATATATATATATATATATACATTCTTTCAGAGTTGGTAAGATTGTACACCTAATCTTACCAACTGTAGATCGGTCATGCGTTAATGTAAAATAGGTTGTAAGATTGTAGATGTAATCTTACCAACGGTGATAAGGATGTTCGCAAGAACCAGATTGTTACTTACAGAAAAGGTAAGAATATAACTATCGATGATATGAAATTTCACAAGAACAAAATTGTTTCTTACAGAGTTGGTAAGTGCCTATTCTCTCCACAGACAGAAAGCTGGAGATGACCTATGTACATTAGGTTGTAAGAATGTATGATCTTACCAACTCTGCAAGAAACAATTTTGATCTTGTAAGATTGTATATGTAATCTTATCAATGGTTATAAGAAAGTAAAAATGATAATAATAATTTATTCTTTCAGTGTTGTTAAGATTGTATACCTAATCTTATCAACTGTAGATCGGTCATGCGTTAATGTATAGGTTGTAAGATTGTAGATGTAATCTTACCAATGGTGATAAGGATGTTTGCAAGAAGCAGATTGTTACTTACATAAAAGGTAAGAATATAACTAGCGGTGATAAGAAATTTCACAAGAATAAAATTGTTTCTTACGGAGATGGTAAGTGCCTATTCTCTCCACAGGCAGAAAGCTGGAGATGACCTATGTACATAAGGTTGTAAGAATATAAGATCTTACCAACTCTGTAAGGTTGTAGACGTAATCTTACCATATGTAGGTCAGTCATGTCTTAATGTATACTAGGTTGTAAGATTGTAGATGTAATCTTACCAACGGTGATAAGAAAGTAAAAAATATATATATAAATAAATATACAAAAATCCAATTTCAACCCCCACATTCTATTAAATCTTAACAAATGGATGTAAATCAAAATAATTTTTTTTTGTTCTCTCCTACCGCTTCCAAATCTAATCGCAATTTATTTGGGTCATTTGGGTCACCATCTCCTTTGGGGTCACCGACGTCTATGTCACAATCGGGGTTCCCATCACCACCGATATTTCCATCACCATCTCTTCATGACTTCCATTCGGCTGGTAGCTTGAACTCATATTTGGATGAGGTCAATGTTCAAGAGGTGGAGCTTGTGGTGGCTCTAACACCAAGCAGCAGTTACTCGTCCCGACTAATGGGTACGAAATCCTTTGCAGAGCCTGTTTTATTTTTATATTAATGAAATAATTTATATTCATAAAATAAACTTGTGTTTTTTAGTTGCCAGATTAAGATTGTATACATAGCCTTACTAGATATAATAAGAAAGTTCGTCAGAATCGCATTGTTTCTTATACGTCGGGTAAGAATATATCATATTTTTATTAGCTATCATAAGTAAGGTCGTTAGAATCGTATTGTTTCATATATCACTGGTAAGAATATACAAAACTTTTCTTGCCTACTGTATTCCTTATGTACAATACGATTCTAATGTACAATACGTTGTAAGATCGTAGATTTAATCATACCATCGGTGATAAAAATGTTCGTAAGAACCAAATTGTTTCTTATAGTGAAGGTAAGAACATACGACCTTATGCTCCAATAATTATAATAAGTTATAATTGTACCAAAAAATTACGAAGGTAAGAAACGTAAGAATTATATAAATTCTTACGACATTTACCATGCCGCCTACAAAAAAAAATACCATGTTTTTCTTAAGACTAGGGCAGATCAACACACATAAGGGGTGTGGATTAGTTTTTCTTAAATGTACAAAATATACACAAAACCAGCTTTACAAAGGCTATTCACCCAAGATCATTGGAATTGTTGTGGCATGCATCCGTGCTGTTGGTAAATTGTTTTTACAATGTGGAAACGGTAGGCTTTAATCTCCTCCTTTGTACGAAGCGCATGACTCGTGTCAGCCTAACCCATGAATCTCTCCACATACTTCATGCAGCACAAAGCTTTGTCCTCCTTGAATTTCGCACGGTAGGCTTTTCTACCTGAAGAGGGGCCAAAGGTGATCTCCCACTGCGCATATTGTGGGGTACTGATGTTGTGCTTTTCGAAATACCCTATTTTCTTCATCAGCTGGGGCACCAATCGAGCCATAGGTAAGAATGTGTTTAGCCTCATTTTCTTATCCTTCTCTTCAAATGTGAATGCTCTGGGATCATGAATGGTAAGAAGCTGATCTTCCATGTCGATCACACCGTCGCCCAATCATTATCATTATCTCCATCATTTTCTTCATTATTTACAAAGCTGCACACAACAACGATCTACACCAAAAAGGTAGAATGATTACACAACCACGATTTAGATATTTTAACATATATTGACCGACGTTATATATATTTGTACCTTGTCGTATTCAATCCACTCCTTAATATTTTCACCACATGCTGGGTAAGACCCATTAGTAAAGACGAGGAGCCTGTCCATTTCCTCATCGGGGATGTTTTCTTCGACACTAGGGTCGAACAAATCGCAGTTGTACATCCCTGATTCCGGTTTCGGATGGAGACTTTCAAACACACTTTCGACCTCACACTACACCAAAGATTTAAGTTATTTTTCATGTCAATATGGTAAGCATGACCACATTTCAGCCTTTTTTTGCACAATTATTTAATGTTCTTACCGTGGAAAAGCAACATGTCACGCCAATACTTTCGTCAATGTCCCGCAATCCTGCTAGTGTTGGGTTTGAAGAGAGTACTCCAAGGTAAGAAATCACGTGGTCCTCCAAAAGAACTCCGCGTTCCTTTATAATTTGCTTGAAGAAACTCTCGTCAACGAAATCGTGCAAACTCACGTTCCTCCTATGTATGTGTTCATTTGGTTATGTTATAAAATAGACAATACATTAGCATGATTATTACAAATATGAGCAATACTATATATGCAAGCATGATTAAGATCAATGTTCTAAAAAGCGCTAGGCGCTAGTCGGGCGGTGGAGGGGTGACTAGCGCCTAGGCGCTAGGCGGGAGCCTAGGCGCCGCCTAGGCGGATTCGAAATATAATGCTTATTTTTACTATTCTTACAATATTGTTGCCAAATTTATAATAAATACACATACTATGACAATTGATATGCTAGTTTCATAATTATAAATCCAAAATCATACATAGAGTAGCATAGTTTGCCTAAACATAGATTAATTAACACATAAAGACTCTTGATTAAGCTACAATAGTGGCTCGTTGGGTATCGCATAGAGCCTAGGCGGATTATTTATTAGTCGGGCGGTGAGGTACTGACTAGCGCCTAGGCGCCGCCTAGGCGGACCTAGGCGGCGTCTTTTAGAACACTGATTAAGATATGCAATGTTAATAATCATTCCAAACTTAAATTTCATTTCCAGCTTTTATGAAAGATTTAAATTTGTCGGGAGCTGGACACTTGTCTTCTCTAAGGAATGGGCTACGACACACGCGGAAGGGGCTGTTCAACAACTATGATGACCGCTTGAAGTCTATCGAACCCCCGATCTATTTGTGTGTCGGTGAAGAAATCGTCCTGTTTCGAAATGACAGTGCATTCGAAGAAAGGTAAGAATTTAAACACATTCTTACCTTTCCTTGTTGCAAATCTACGGAGCGAAAATGGTAAGAAGTAGTTCTTCGTACCAATTAGCGCACCACATTAAAAATAATGGGAAATTGTGATAAAGGTACGAAGGATTACATTCATACAATTCGTACGTTCGAATTATAATGCAACAAAATATTACATGGTTTTAGGAAACAAAGGAAACATAAACGAAAATTGTCCAAGACACCCCCTTGGAAAAGCAAATATATAATGGAAAAAAATAAAAAAAAATCCCATGGAACACATTCTTTGTCTAAAAACCCAACATACGATCAAACATTTTTATGCCTGCTCATTACCCTCCGGCGGAGGTAATGGCATCTGGTAGACCTGGTGACGGTGGTGATACCTACTGCTGCTGTTGAGGTGGTGGCGATGATGGATTTGTATACTAGAAAGCAGGCCTTTTAGCTTGTATGCATGTGTTGTCCATAACCACTTACAATCTCAAATCTGATTAAGTATGAATTGTTATCCATGCATCAAACATCTATCCATTATCTCAAAGTTATAGGCTTTATTGTGTGTTGTTGATCACAGAAGACCATAGTTGCCGGTTTCTCTAGAGATATAAAAGGGTATCACAGTCGAGACAATTTTGGATATAACTGTCCGTTTAGGCTGTAGTATAGGCTGCATAAGTAGCTTGTCTTGGCTACTTGTCTATGCTAGTACGTGCGTGTACTGATAGGATCACAGTGAGGTGTATTCTTCTATTCTGACCTAAGTAGAAAGAATCAAGACCTTGGTGACTTAAGATGAACCTTAACTCTAGTTGAGTCCTAAGGGTGTATAGTTGTAGTCTGTTTCTTTGACTTACCATGGGTGAGAGTTTAGAGGATCTGTAACTTAATAATATCCGTATCTTGGGAAACAACTACAACTAGTACGACTCTTAGTGTAACTACAACAGAGCACAGTATCCTGGTAGAACAGGTTGATCACATCCCCTGAGGAATTCATTAAGTATTATCATACCAAACCCTGCAGGTGGATTAAGTTCCGATATGATGAATAAGGAATGAATGGTACTACTTAGGAATGATAAAAGAAGTTGAATAACATAAGCAGTCAGAAGCTTTAAGTTAATCAACGGATGTGGGATATCTTAAATACGGGGGTCGCTAAGTCTAATACTAGCATTGAACTCAACAGGGGTAAAACAGGTAATTCAGTACTATTACTCTAGTGGAATGTTTTAGTACTTATGGACTAAATTATACTCTGGGCTGAGTATGGAGAATTTAGCAATTGGGAGGCCTCGGTTTTACCAGCTAGTAGATCCCTGATTTGGCCCAAAAAGCTCAATAGGCCACAGTATAAGGAATAAGTGGGCCGTCATGGAATTGGGCCCAGTCTGGGCGCCAATACAGCTCATGGATGCCTAGTCCATAAGTTGTAGGCCCGGCCTGCAACTTAAGCCCAAGTCTCACTTGGTCTCACCTATAAATACCCCCTGAAGGTCTCGTTGACCTAAGTTTTCGGAATTATGAGTGCACTCTAAATATTCCATGAGAAAAGGAGGCTAGGGTTTGAGAGAGACAGACAGGCGCCGCCGGCGTTGAGCACAAATGACGGGGATCCCTTTCCGTGGCTGATTCCAAGGTTAGTTGTCCATCCAACGTCAGAATCGAGCAGAGATACAGATCAGAAGATCTATTCGCGAGTTCTCTGCAAATCCTAAGGTAAATCGATCTGAACACCCTATGTTCCGTATTTTATTCATAGGAGCATGATAGGATTATTCGACAACTTAGATAACCGAAATAGATCGTCGGGGATGAATTGATCTTCACCGATCTGGTTCCTTCAGTTGGTATCAGAGCCCAGGATAAGTTTTTTCGGCTCTGTCAGATTAATTGTTAATTATTATGCATGTGTGATTGATTGTATGTCGCTACGAAGAACACGAAGAATGAAGGAGAAACACCGTTGGACGACCGCCGAACGCGGGAGCGCGTGAGGAACACGCACTGTCGTATGTGCGCATGAAGTCACTTACGGCGGCATTTTCTCTTTTCTCCGCCATTAAACACTACTCCAGCATCTTGCTGGAGTTCGGTCGTGGCCGGAGGAGGTCGAAGGAGCGGCGACGGGCGGCGGACAGCACGCGACGGCGAGAACGGCGCCGCGGCGAAACCCTAGTAAGAGTTCAACGCTGCGGCAGCAGCCGTGGGCTGCATGGAAGCCGGAGACAGCGACCACGAAGTCCGGCGACGTACTCAACGTGGTCGCGAGCGTCGCCGGCAGCAGCATGTCGCTGGAGTAGCAGCAGCGGCGGCGGCAGAACTCAGCCAGGGTTTCTGCCGCGGGTTTTTGCAGCGGGAGACGACGGTGATGACGGCGGAGGTGACGTCCAGCAGTGCGAAGACCAGCGCCATCAACGCTAGCAGCAACAGCGGCCGCGGCGGACTTCGCCGGTGGCTGGAACGGCGGCAGCAGAGGCGGGAGTTTCGCAGCGGAATCCTAAGAAGGGCTCAACGCCGCGGACAGCTCCGGGAACGGCATTGGCTGTGCCACCGGTGGAGGACGGCCACCAGCAGCAGCAGCGGTGTCGGGGAGGTAGAGGCGACCGGCGGCAACGACTCAGGCAGCCGGTCGCAGTGTGGACGGCTGCGGCTGTTCACGCCCTAGCCCGCGAACGGGCTTAGGGTTTTCAACTCGGCCCGTTCGCACTACGGGCTGCCTCCAGCATTCGGGCTCGGGCCCAGACACGATTTTGGGCCGTTTTAGGTCGGGTTTTAATTTCGTGGGCCCATGAGAGTGAAACGAGCGCGGTTTGGGCTTTTTCGAGAGAGAATTGGGCCTCTTGGTGTGAGCCCAATCTCGGTTAGAATGGCCCAATGGCAACGTAAAATTAGATTATAAATTTTAAATAAATTTATTTATTTTTCGGGTGAAACGGGAGATCAGGACTTTTTGAAGACCGAAGCCTGTTTCTGATTTATTTTTCTATGTAATAGATTAGACAGGGGTCGTCACACCATGAAAAGCGAGTTTTTATTTTTGTTTTTATCTCGTTTTTCTTCGAGCATGCTATGGATGGAATTTATTTTATATATTATAGCATGTCTTGCCTGTCAAGGTTAATAAATTGCGCTTAGTCGATCATGTTTTAGGATTGTCAATATAAGCATGTTTTAATTTTCTGCTAGCATGTATTATTTGCTGCGTTAAGAAAATTATGCTTAGGATTATGTGACAACGTGATCTAGCATGTCGACAACCTTTTGAAAGAAAAATACTAAGCAGATAAAAACATTTTGGTATAAAATGTTAAGACCTCCAAATTGGCCTTAAGGTGAAGACTTGGTGCGAGTGTGTAAACGTCCACACGAACGTGGCTTGCACATCGTGCCGGACGAGTTCGCCAGATTTAGGGTTTCTTAACAAAAATGTTCTAATCAAAATGAGAAGTGAGAGCTTTTTCGAGTAAACGTCCACACTAACGTGGCTTGCTTGGAATAGTAACTACTATTTTTTTCTGGAGTTGGTTTTGAACAAAGATAGCTTAAGGAAAACAGTGCCTTTTCCGAGTTAAGCTAATATTGTGGTTATAAGCTTAAGTATTAGTTAGAATACAACTCCCCAACGGAGTCCCTTTTCTATCTAATATGGTCTGGTTAAGGTTCAACTATTAGCTCTATTTTCCATAAGGATAAGTTGGCAAGATAATTAGAGTTAAAGATCTGGATATATATATCTGGTTGAATAGTGGGAGCGTAAACGTCCACACGAACGTGGCTTACGATCTGCACTGTTTGGGCTGTTGAAGGTTTCAAAATTATTGGTTTATCAAAAGGTTACAATAATTTTCGTTATGACGTGATGTATGATCTTTTCTTACGAAAGTCTGCGCGTTTATTGCTTTATCAGATATGACTTGATGCCCGTTGATAAACATTCTCACTTCAATTTCTCTCACGGATTCCAACCATTTGGAGTGAAGGAATTATCTCGATATTGTCCTTGTTGATGAAGGGTACAAGTTTGTACTCACTACACCTTATCTGAAAGCTCTAGTATCATCGAATGAAGATAGAGAGTTTCACAAGTTACGGCATGAGGGTAACGATATGACTAAGATTAGTCAAGTACTCTCTGACACCAGGGTTGCAAGCCTTGTGTTTTCACTTGGCAGATATTGCAGATATCCCAGAACTCCAGGAAATCTTCTAGAAATTGGATGATGTGGAACTTGCGAGCTTGTGCGCTTATGTTTGCTCTTTAGACGACATCAAAATTTGAAAGTGAGAAAGAAGGTGCCAAACACTAGCAAGTTAACAAGAGCTTGGAAGAAGATAAAGGTGTTGAGCCTACCGATGGCAAGAAAAGCCAAAGGGGAAGGGCAAGTGCTTCATATACAACAAGAAAGGACACTGGAAAGCTGATTGCCCTCTAAAGAAGAAGAATGTTGGTACGTCATACTGAAAAATGATCAACTGCATGTTCAACCCAGGCTAGGGTAGTAGATACGGGAGCAATTGACCATATGCGTTAGACCTTGCAGTGTTTTTTGCGCATAAAGGAGTTGAGTGATGACGAGATTGCCATCTCCATGGGTGATGCATCGAGAGTTGCAGCTGTCGCAGTTGGAGATATTCAGTTTTATTTCGGACATTCTAGTTTAGTTTTGAGAGACGTTTTATATTTGCCTGCCTTTTGGCGAAACTTGGTTTCGGTCTTGAAACTTTCACGGATATTCAGTTGTTTTTGATAGTGGTGTTTCTATCATGAAAAACAATAAGATTATAGTTCCTGGCACACTGTCCCGGTCTCTCTATACCATTATTTGTCCAATGAATGATTCTTCTTCTTATAACGCTTCTTCATCATTGAATACTAAAAAGAGAAAGAGTCGGTCTCAAATGAACCAAACTCTACTTTGGCACCTAAGATTGGTTCACATCGACCAAAAGAGGATTCAAAGGTTGGTAAAAGAAGGTGTTTTGGATTTCCACATAGAACCTTTATCAACATGTGAATCATGTTTGGAAGGAAAGATGGTGACCAGACCTTTCAAGGCCATAGGTTATCGAGCTCAAGAGCTCTTGCAGTTGGTTCATTCTGATTTGTGTGGACCGATGTTCGTTCAAGCTCGAGGAGGTTATGAGTACTTCGTCACATTTATTGATGATTACTCGAGATACGGTTTTATCTACCTACGCCACAGGAAATCTTAATGCTTCGATAAGTTCAAAGATTTCAAAGCGAAAGTGGAGAAGAATTTAGGTAGAAGTATTAATTCACTTCGTTCTGATAGAGGTGGCGAGTACCTCGGAATTGAGTTTCGAAAGTTCTTGTCGGATAATGGGATTGCATCTCAGTTGACTACGCCGGGTACTCCCCAACAACACGGTGTAGCGGAGAGACGAAATCGAACTCTTTTGGATTCAGTTAGATCAATGACGAATTATGCATCCTTGCTAATTTTGTTCTGGGGATATGCCTTAGAAACAAAAGGTTATCTCCTCAATCTTGTACCATCAAAGTTGGCAGTTAAAACTCCTTCCGAACTATGGACAGGGCCCAAGCCCAGTATGGGTCATATTCGGGTTTGGGGATGTCCAACACACGTGCTGACAAAGGAGGCCGATAAATTGAGGTCTAAGACTGAGGTTAGGCTATTTATAGGATATCCGAAAGGAATGAAATGAGGTTATTTCTATAGCCCTCAGGATCAGAAGGTCATTGTAAGCACTAATGCCTGATTCCTAGAGGAGGACATTATTAATAACCACCAGACAAGGAGTGAAATAATGCTAGAAGAATTGAGAGCAACGGCAGCAGCTAGTATTCCAGAACAGCCGAGAGTACAAGTAGAGATACCACAAATAACTGCACCTATATCCGACACTGTATCTCCACCGCTGCCTCGTAGCAATGGGAGGGTTGTTCGTCAACCAGACTGTTTCATGTTCATGGGAGAATCCACTGAATTGCTCTCGGGTATCGAACATGATGAGATCGACCCCTGAACTTACAAGGAGGCAATGGAGGACGAGGATGCAGATTCCTGGAGAGTTTCTATGGATTCGGAAATAGAATCCATAGTTAACATGGACGTGTACGACCTTGCGGAGCTGCCAGATGGGGAAAAACCCATCGGTTGCAAGTGGGTGTACAAGCTGAAGAGAGGACCTGATGGGAAGGTTTTAGCCTTCAAAGCTAGATTGGTGGCGAAAGGATTCACTCAGAAAGAGGGAATCGACTATGATGAGACATTTTCGTCGGTTGCCATGCTTAAGTCCATCAGAATACTCTTGTCCATGGCGGCACATTTAGACCTAGAGGTTTGGCAAATGGACGTCAAGACTGCGTTCTTGAACGGATACCTTGAAAAAGGTAGGGACATTTACATGCTCCAACCAGAAGGTTATGTGAGGGATGGCCAGGAGCATCTCGTTTGGAAGCTTAAGAAGTCCTTATATGGACTCAAGCAAGCATCCAGGTCCTGGAACCTTCGCTTTGATGGAGTGATAAAATCTTACGTTTTTGTCTAGTGCTTAAACAAAAGTTGTGTTTACAAGCTCAGTGTGGACGGAAGCGTGGTATTCTTAGTCTGTACGTAGACAACATACTTCTCATTGGCGATAATGTGAACGTGTTGTCAGGCGTAAAGGATTGGTTGTCTGAACAGTTTCAGATGAATGACTTGGGAGAAGCTGGTTACATCCTAGGGATCAAGGTGATTAGAGATCGCCGTAAGAGGATGTTAGGCTTAAGCCAAGCTAAATATATAGATATTTTGATTGCCCGTTTCAGCATGCAAAATGCCAAGAAGGGTTTCTTCCCCCTTCAGACATGGCATTCCTCTATCCGAAGATATGTGTCCGAAGACACAAGAGGAAGTAGAGGACATGAAGACCGTACAGTATGCTTCCGCGGTTGGGAGTCTCATGTATGCGATGCTGTGTTCTAGACAAGATATCTGCTATGCGGTTGGCATGGTGGCAAGATATCAGTCTAACCCTGGTCAGGGACATTGGACAGCGGTTAAGCACATTCTGAAGTATCTCAAGAGGACTAGAGATCATGTGCTAGTATATCGGTCCAAGGAGTTGATCCTGATAGGGTATACGGACTCAGACTTCCAGGTTGTGATCGAGATGAGAGGAAATCTACCTTGGACTATATGTTCACCTTGGAAGGTGGAGCTATCACTTAGGTGAGTGTGACGCAGGATGGCGTCACAAACTCTACCATTTACCCCGAGCATGTAGCTTCTTGTAAGGCTACTAAAGGCTGTGAAACTCCTGAACTTCCTGAATGAGCTAGATCTGGTTCCCGGTTTGGCCAGAGATATCACACCGTGCTGTGATAATGCTGGAGCAGTTGCAAACTAAAAGGAACTCAGAGCTCACTAGGCAAGTAACAACATAAAGAGTACAACCTCGTAGGAGCAATCGTCGAAAGAGGAGAAGTAGAAGTGAAGAAAATCCCTTCAGCGGATAATCTGGCAGATCCATTCACAAAGAGCTTACCAGTCAAAGTGTTCGACAGACACGTCAAAGGGATGGGACTGGAGCGCCTCCCACACTAATAAACTTTGAGTATAAGGGGTGAAAGATGTGTAATAGATGCTAGATTGTAGACACTTTGCCTATTAGGGACACTTACAATCTCAAATCTGATTAAGAATGAATTGTTATCCATGCATCAAACATCTATCCATTATCTCAAAGTTATAGGCTTTATTGTGTGTTGTAGATCACAGAAGACCATAGTTGTCGGTTTCTCTAGAGATATAAAAGGGTATCACAGTCGAGACAGTTCTGGATATAACTGTCGGTTTTGGCAGTAGTATAGGCGGCATAAGTAGCTTGTCTTGGCTACTTGTCTATGCTAGTACGTGCGTGTACTGATAGGATCACAATGAGGTGTATTCTTCTAATCTGACCTATGTTGAAAGAATCAAGACCTCGGTGACTTAAGATGAACCTTAACTGTAGTTGATTCCTAAGGGTGTATAGTTGTAGTCTGTTTCTTTGACTTACCATGGGTGAGAGTTTAGAGGATTTGTAACTCAATAATCTTCGTATCTTGGGAAACAACTTCATCTAGTACGACTCTTAGTGTAACTGCAACAGAGCATCGTATCCTGGTAGAACAGGTTGATCACATCCCCTGAGGAATTCATTAAGTATTATTATACCAAACCCTGCAGGTGGATTAAGTTCTGGTATGATGAATAAGGAATGAATGGTACTACTCAGGAATGATAAAAGAAGTTGAATAACGTAAGCAGTCAGAAACTTTAAGTTAATTAACGGATGTGGGATATCTTAAATACGGGGGTCGCTAAGTCTAATACTAGCCCTGAACTCAACAGGGGTAAAACAAGTAATTCAGTACTATTACTCTAGTGGAATGTTTTAGTACTTATGGACTAAATTATACTCCGGGGTGAGTATGGAGAATTTAGCTAGGAGGCCTCGGTTTTACTAGCTAGTAGATCCCTGATCTGGCCCAAAAAGCTCAATAGGTCACAGTATAGGAATAAGTGGACCGTCATATAATTCGGCCCAGGCTGGGTTCCAATACAGCTCATGGATGCCTAGTCCATAAGTTGCAGGCCCGGTCTGCAACATAAGCCCAAGGGTCACTTGGTCTCTACTATAAATCGTTGTGTCGTATCTCTAACCCTAATCTCTCTTTACTTGTTTACTGTTTGATTATCCATTGCACAAAGCATACTAAACAAACTCAAACTGCATTTTCAATTACTTAGGAAAAGATTAGCTCACCGAATTTTCGCATTACGAGTAAAGACTCACTCTTGATCAAGTGCAAACTTAGGTCAAGAAGTTTAGCTAAACACTATAGATCTAGCTTACAGCTAGGTCTTAAGTATTGAAGCGAGCTCTTTACAGTAAGTGTAAAGTAGGCTAGAGCTCTTCTCTATGCTTGGATATGAAGTAGACTTAGAACTCTAAGTGTGAAGGTTGCGAAGACAAGTTCCGATGGGACTGGAACTTGGAGAACACTTGAAACAAAGACTCGATGAATAAGCTGAAAGCTGGGAGTGTTTGTTTGCAGTAGGCGCTGAATACTCAAGTAGGTTTCTGCTTCTCTTCGTCTTCATCCTTCACTATTTATAGGCGGAGGTTTGGCCGATATCCGTTGCTTGGTAGGTGGCCTTGTCCCTCCTCCTCTCGACAATCCTTGCACAGGCTGGCTGCTTTTCAGACGGGCAGTTTTGGCCCTTTGCCAAAAATGGCTAAGTTCCAAACTTAACTGTAAATGGAGCGAGCCAGTACTGTTGCGGCGCCCTTGTTGGCCTGGCAGTCAACTCCGCTCCTCCTCTCTTCATTCGACACGTGGATATCTTGCAATTAATGCGGCGATCTTCAGTTGTCTCGAGTTTGAACTCGACGTTCAAATTGGAACAGGAAGGGGCTTACTTCGCTTTAGAAATGTAGCGTCCGCTTCAAGTGAGTCGCTTCAAAGTCATACTGTAGCGTGTACTTGGAAAATAAGTTTCCAAGTGTCCGGTTTTAGTATTTCTTGACTCCGCGTTGACTCGTTTCATCTTTCACTGTAGCGCTCGCTTCGCTTTGCTTTGGGAGACTCGCTTTGAATCTACTGTAGCGCTCGCTTCGCTTCGCTATTCTTCGGCACGCTTCACTTTGGCTGGGTAGATTCGCTTCGATTGGAAAACACACTCAAGCGAGTGG
Organism: Thymus mandschuricus; assembly: GCA_029379335.1. Taxonomy (NCBI): domain Eukaryota; kingdom Viridiplantae; phylum Streptophyta; class Magnoliopsida; order Lamiales; family Lamiaceae; genus Thymus; species Thymus mandschuricus. The sequence continues at coordinate 23,420,240 of CM057072.1, forward strand.
CCTTCACTTGAAATTTCTGCAGTCTAAAAACCTAAGCGACTAAAGCAAAAACAAAGCCATCCTAACAGTATAGGCTTAGAAAATTTTCTAACCTATTCTACATCAAAATGGGTCGCTTGGGAATAGGATACTTAGGGGTTTTGGGATCAAATCAAAACAAATATATACTCACTTCAAAGTGTCCCATATGAGTTCCCCCTTAACATGTGATCCTTAACAATTCCCAACAATTTCCCCCTTTTTGATGATGCCAAAACCAACTTAACATTAGAGACTATATTTTCTAGCCTATCTAACCGTGGAAAGAACTTCAAGCGACTGCTTCCTTTGTAGGCTTGTTTGAAATTTTTCTTTTAAGTTTCTTTCCCCTTTTTTTTTTTTTTTTCGGTTAAGCAGTTGAGTCTTGTAGCATAAGGATAAATCATTCACAAAGCATGTAAATGACACATTTTGACAGAAATTAAAAATAGGATATATGAACAAGCAGTTCACAAGATAGAATGAAATTCAAGGGTCTTCTGGTCGCTTGTCCTTCTCTTCTTTCTCCTCCTTCTCCTCCTTCTCCTCTTCCAAAAAGTAGGCAGAAAGGACCTTCTCCTCCATCGTCTTGATGTTATACTGGTTTGGTCTCCATCTACTCTCCAATCTTTCATCCACTTCTTCATCAATGATCCTCCGGTTAGGAACACTTGTGTTTGGCAGGAATGGCATGGGATAATCTGTCACTGCGGGCACTTTGATAATGAGGGGTTTAGGATCAGCTTCCTCCGCCTGTGTGAAGATTCTCCCCCACAACTGCTCATTGTAAACACAGAGAAAGTTGTTGAGAGTGTTCATCCTCGAGCACTCATCCTGCAGTGGCACTACTTCCTGTTAGGACGGTGGAACACGTTCTGAGGCAGCAAGCACGAACAGAGGTAAAGTCGAGTCGAGTAGGAACTCTCCCCGCAAGAAGCTGTACGCCCCGGTAGTGCTCACGGAACAGGCGTAGCTTCCCAAAAGGTGAAACAACTTTCGTCTCGGAGGTAGCAGCACCGCAAACCACCGAGCCCCGGCGAACTGGATGAAGACGAGGACTGAACTCGTGTGAAAATGATCAAGGGAAAGGATGCAGAGATATGAATTTGTGTATGTGCTAATGGCCAAGAAGGCCTCTATTTATAGGCATCAGCCCATGGGAGGAGTTAATGGACACCATTAAGGCCCACGTCAGTTACTGGCAGCCCATTATGTCCATTAAGTTAGTGGACGAGAGTTACAAACGTTTAAACGTTTGAATTCGGTTCATTGAACCTGGACGAACCAGATCAACGAATCTGGACAGATCTTGTGGGCTGGACTTTCTCGTATTGGGCCTGAATCTAGGCCCAATCCCATTTGGCCCAAGCCCAAGCCCACTCACAGGCCCAAGGAACAGCCCAAAGGACCACCCAAAGGACCAATTGCCAAGATCCAAGTCCAAGTCCACGGCCACGGCCACGGCCCCGGCCACGAGCCACGAGCCACGAGCCCGAGCCCGAGCCCGAGCCCGGCCCGGCCGGCCGGCCGGACGGACGGACGGCGGCGGCGGCGGCGGCGGCGGCGCGCGCGCGTGTGTGTGTGCTCGCGAGAGCCCGTCACTCACTCTCTGGCCCACTTGATTAATTAGCCCATTAGTATAGTTAGTTAAATACTCAACTAATTAATGTTCTTTAATCAATGTGGGACAAGTTTATTACAAGAGTCTATCCACCTTGTAATAACTCCACCAACTCTCAATCTTTGATATATTATATCTCACTCACCGGAATTCGGATTTGAGCATATCAATATACCACGATCATCTACTCTCAGAGTAGATTAACAATTTATCATTTAATTTAATAATTAAATATAAATTATTATTCATTTATTTGGTCAAAGCCAAATTCCAACAATCCCCCCCATGAGCGAGATAGCCTTATGCAAATGTATGCAAATGCAAAGCTCAGTCCTCAAGAGACTTTATTGTATTAGGATAGGTGGTTTTTTGCCTTGAACCTCTCCATAGTCAACCTCATTGAGTATACCGGCGACCTAGTGGACATGATGCCTTGAACTAGTTCTCCTTGGTGTATACCTAGACAATGACGTTGACACAATATCGTCTCAATCTCATCCGTTCTCACGTTTTTGTCCATTTCAGGCCCTGGATCACCCCTTTTGATTCATAAGTATATCATCGAAGCGGCCTTTACTTCTTACTTATATAGGTGATTCTTATACATAGCATTCTGCTTTGCTAAAACCTCCCAAGGTTTTCTCCCAAGAATCATTAAAAGTCTTATCGACTTATCCTCACCACATGCAGACAAACACTCATAGCTTTCTTTAAGGAATGTACACACAGTTTGAGTGTTTTCAACTCGAAGTATTGTAGCTTAGTTGTCCCTTTGAACCATATTATGGATACTTCCAAATTATATGGTAGGGTTACCACTACAATCCTTCATATTGTGGATTTTAGCCCCATTCCCTTAACTAGCTTATGTAATTGATCTCGATTTATTGCTTTCGTTAGCGGATCCGCTAGGTTATCGGTTGATCTAATAAAACTTAACGAGATAACACCACTTGAGATCAAATGTCTAACAGTATTATGGCGTCGACGTATGTGTCGAGACTTGCCATTATACATACTATTCTGTGCTCGTCCTATAGCCGCTTGGCTATCTGAGTGAATCATCACCGACGACACAGGCTTCGACCAACTCGGAATATCCTCGAGGAAATTTCTAAGCCATTCGGCTTCTTCACCAGCTTTGTCCAAAGCTATGAATTCCGATTCCATGGTCGATCGTGCTATACACGTCTGTTTTGAGGATTTCCACGACACAGCCCCTCCCCCAATAGTGAACACGTAGCCGCTCGTTGAAAACGAGTCTTTCGCATCGGATATCCAGTTCACATCACTATACCCTTCAAGTATAGGGGGTTCCCTCGTGAAGTGAATTCCAAAATTTTGAGTATGTTAAGATACCTCAAAACCCTTACAAGAGCTTTCCAGTGATCATCACTCGGATTACTTGTAAATCTACTCAACATGTTCACAGAACACGCTAGATCTGGCCTTGTACAATTTGTGATATACATCAAACTGCCAATAATCTTAGCATACTCCTCTTGAGCAACAGAATCTCCTCGATTCTTGTTCAAGTGAACACTAGGATCCATAGGAGTCTTAGCTGGTGAATACTCAAAAGCGTTGAATTTTCTGAGTACTTTCTCAGCATAGTGAGATTGAGTCAGAACAATTCCGTCCGGCTTTCTTAGAATTCTCATTCCAAGTCTCACGTCGGCTAAACCCAAATCCTTCATGCTAAAGTTTCTACTTAGCATTCTCTTTGTTTCTAAAATTATACGAGTGTTACTGCCCATGATCAACATGTCATCTACATATAGACAAACTATAACATAACCGTTATTAGTCGTCTTTATGTATACACACTTGTCACACTCGTTAATTTTGAAACCATTCGACAACATTGCTTTGTCAAATTTTAAGTGCCACTGTAGAGGCGCTTGCTTCAATCCATACAAAGACCTTTTTAGTTTGCATACCAGGTGTTCTTTCCCTTGTACTACAAACCCTTCCGGTTGCTTCATATAGATTTCATCATCTAACTCACCATTTAGAAACGCAGTCTTCACATCCATTTGATGAATCTCAAGATTGTGCAAAGCAGCAATAGCGAGAAGCACTCTAATAGATGTATGTCTCGTTACAGGTGAGTAAGTGTCAAAGAAATCATATCCTTCTCTTTGTCTAAAGCCTTGGACTACAAGTCTAGCTTTATACTTATCAACAGTACCATCGGCGTTATACTTTCTCTTTAGGATCCATTTACAGCCTAAAGACTTACTTCCTTGAGGAAGTTCGGTTAGCACCCAAGTATTGTTTTCCATAATGGAATCAATTTCACTGTTGATAGCTTCTTTCCAAAAGATCTCCATCTGATCTAGACAGAGCCTCCTTGATCGTTCTTGGTTCGTCATCTAACATCATCACAACATAGTCCGGACCAAAGCTTTTTGGAGTCTTTTTCCGATCACTACGTCTTGGTTCTATATCCAAAGGATTAGACCTTGACCGTTTACGACTAGTTGACTCCTCAACTCTCGGCTCAGAATTTGAGTTTTCTTCCACTTGTCTATAACTAGTAGATTCTAACTCAACATTCTCGTTAGATGAGACCCGACCATTATCCTTGCTAGGATAAATATTTTCGAAGAATATTGCATTTCTTGACTCTATCGTTGTTCCCACATGTATATCGGGTATCTCCGATTTATGCACGAGAAAACGATAGGCGCTACTGTTTAGTGCATATCCAATAAAGATACAATCAACCGTTTTAGGTCCAATTGCAACTCGATTTGGAAATGGCACTTCAACTTTAGCCAAACAACCCCACACCTTAAGGTATTTGTAAGAAGGTTTTCTTCCTTTCCATAGTTCATATGGAGTCACCTCTTTACCTTTGAGTGGGATTTTGTTCAAGATATAATTAGCCGTTAAGACAGCTTCCCCCCACAAATTTTGGGGTAATCCTGAACTGATCAACAAAGCATTCATCATGTCTTTAAGAGTTCGATTCTTGCGTTCTGCAACACCATTAGATTGTGGTGAATATGGGGCTGTCGTTTGATGAATTATACCACTTTCGTTGCACAATTCTTCAAACGGAGCTACATATTCTCCACCTCTATCACTTCAAATCATCTTAATGCGACAGCCAAGTTGATTTTCGACTTCATTTTTGAAGTGTTTGAACGCTTCAATTGCTTCATCTTTTCCTCTTAATAGGTAAAGATAACTGTACTTTGTACTATCATCGATGAAAGTAATAAAGTACTTTTTCCCACCCCTCGTTTGTACAAACTTTAAATCACATACGTCTGTATGGATTAACTCGAGAGGTGTAGTGTTCCGTTCTACCGACTTAAAAGGTAGTTTAGTCATTTTTGCTTCAACACAAACTTCACACTTATCATGTGAATTTATGTTCTCAACATTTAGTAAGTTCATATTTACTAGTCTCTTTATAGCATTTAGATTCACATGTCCTAATCTACAATGCCATAAATTGGAACACTCAAGCAAGTAAGCAGAAGTAGAAGCATTCTCATTATTTCCCTTCTTGGGAGCACGGGTTACAACAACAGCAGTGCTAAGCTTGAAAAGCCCATCAATCATGTGACCACGACCAAGGGGCTTTCCCTTCTTACTAATAGTAACACTATCAGCATCAAACACTAGCCTAAACTTATTCTTAACAAGAATAGAACCAGATACAAGATTTTTGCGAATGTCCGGAACATGAAGAACATTGCGCAGGAGCAGCTGTTGACCCGAAGTCAGCTTCAAAGCCACGTTGCCAACCCCAACAACTTTGGAGGTGTTGGAGTTGCCCATGTGAATCTTCTTGTCCGCACTGGCCTCCTTGTAGGTGGAAAACGCATTCTTGTCCGAGCACACGTGCACGGTCGCAGCAGTGTCCACATACCAAGCCTTCGGGCTATCAACATGGTTAGCCTCGAACACGACAGCAGCAAGGTCATCCTCATCCACTTGTCTTCATTGTTGTCGACAGCATTGGCATGAGCCTTGGCCTTCTTCTTTTTCGGCTTAGTGCAGTCCGCAGCCTTGTGACCCGGCTTGTCACAATTGTAGCACACCCCCCCAAACTTAGGGGTAGGTCCTTTTTAGAAGGGCCCGGACGAGAACGTTTGGAAGAGCCTCCGGACTTGTCCGTCTTTTCCGTTTTAGGTTGGCTCGAGCTTCCATAGGAGCTTTCCCTTTCGTCTTCCTAACTTCTCTCAAGTGTGCCTCCACTTGAAGCTTTTTCACCAAGATTTGCTCGGTGATCTCCTTGCTCTTGTGCTTCAATTGCTCTTGAAAATCACACCAACTCGGGGGGAGTTTCTCGATAATGACAGCCACAGTTAGAGCATCGGGCAAGGTGATTCCCTCGGACTGGACAGCATGAGCGAGAGTTTGAAACTCGGCCACTTGTTTCATCACTGGACGGGAATCCACCATCTCATACTTAAGCCATCGAGACACAACAAACTTGCGGGTACTCGCCTCGTCGAGAAGGTACTTGTCCTCGAGAGCAGCCCACAATTCCTTAGCTGTCTTGATTTGGCAGTAGACACCATACAGGCCCTTATCGATGTAAGACAGAAGGGTGTTCTTACAAAGATAGTCGCCTTGATACCAACTGTCGGAGCGAACCCGAACTAAGAAGTCCGTTTCCTCCTCGTGTGGCATCTCCGGTTTGTCCTCAGACAGGTACTGAAGCAACCCAACAGTAGTGAGGTAAAACATCATCTTTTGCTGCCAATGACGGAAGTCTTGGCCCGAGAAGACAGGAGGTTTCTGAGCTAGCCCCTTCATGGAGGAAGTCTGAAGAGGGGCCATGGTTGAGTTCTGTTGACCACCAGTTCCGTTGTTGTTGTTGTTGCCGTTGGAGAACATGGAATTAGCAACGGAGGAAGAGTTGAATCCGATGGTTGTCATCTTGCTAGGCAGAACATGAGATACAGCTTCTTGCGATTGTTAGGACGGTGGAACACATTCTGAGGCAGCAAGCACGAACAGAGGTAAAGTCGAGTCGAGTAGGAACTCTCCCCGCAAGAAGCTGTACGCCCCGGTAGTGCTCACGGAACAGGCGTAGCTTCCCAAAAGGTGAAACGACTTTCGTCTCGGAGGTAGCAGCACCGCAAACCACCGAGCCCCGGCGAACTGGATGAAGACGAGGACTGAACTCGAGTGAAAATGATCAAGGGAAAGGATGCAGAGATATGAATTTGTGTATGTGCTAATGGCCAAGAAGGCCTCTATTTATAGGCATCAGCCCATGGGAGGAGTTAATGGACACCATTAAGGCCCACGTCAGTTACTGACAGCCCATTATGTCCATTAAGTTAGTGGACGAGAGTTACAAACGTTTAAACGTTTGAATTCGGTTCATTGAACCTGGACGAACCAGATCAACGAATCTGGACAGATCTTGTGGGCTGGGCTTTCTCGTATTGGGCCTGAATCTAGGCCCAATCCCATTTGCTTTTCTGGCCCAAAAAGATAATACATGGAGGCCCAAGCCCAAGCCCACTCACAGGCCCAAGGAACAGCCCAAAGGACCACCCAAAGGACCAATTGCCAAGATCCAAGTCCACGGCCACGAGCACGAGCCCGAGCCAGAGCCCGAGCCCGGCCCGGCCGGACGGACGGACGGCGGCGGCGGCGGCTGCGCTCGAGAGCCCGTCACTCACTCTCTGGCCCACTTGATTAATTAGCCCATTAGTATAGTTAGTTAAATACTCAACTAATTAATGTTCTTTAATCAATGTGGGACAAGTTTATTACAAGAGTCTATCCACCTTGTAATAACTCCACCAACTCTCAATCTTTGATATATTATATCTCACTCACCGGAATTCGGATTTGAGCATATCAATATACCACGATCATCTACTATCGGAGTAGATTAACAATTTATCATTTAATTTAATAATTAAATATAAATTATTATTCATTTATTTGGTCAAAGCCAAATTCCAACACTTCCCAGTAATAGTAGGCCTTGATGAACTTTTCTTTGTAGAAAATCCACTGATCAAGAAGATCTCTGGTGATGAAGTCCTCGATTTCTCGAGCGTCTGGATGATCTCTTATTCGCACAACTAGCTCCTCCTCTGTCCTGCTCGCCAACTCCTTCATGATCGCGTGAAATTTTGCACTGGCATCAGTGTTCCATTTCGGGAGTTTATCATTGACTTTCTTGCGGATGAAGTCACATTCATCAGTCGAGTAGCAACCAAAATTAGACATTTCCTTTAATGTGACATGGCAAGTGTCAGTTATAGCTTGAGCTTGGCAAGCTTCCGACTCTTCCGGCGTGAAGGGAATGAATGAACTCCGAGTGATGGCAGATTGGATGAGCCTCACTTCTTTCCAGTGGGACTCAATCCGGCCTTCTATGACTTTAACTCGCTTGAGTTTAAGTCTCTTCTCCTTCTCGGCTTCATCCTTCCTCTCTTCTCCTCTCTTTCTCCTCCTCTCCAAGCGACTAGATTTTGAAGCGATTGTTTGCTGCATCCTTTGGCCCATAGCCGCAGGATCATCTTCTCTGGACTCTGGTGTTGTTCGCTTCAATGGGGCTTTTGGTGCTGGAGGGGGTGGCATTTCCTTCTTCTTTTCTTTGCCACTAGAGGGAATAATTGCTTGGTTGGCTGAAGCGGCTGGAGCAGATGTCGAAGTGAGGACAGCAGTTGTAGCGGGAGCACCTGAAGCGCCTGCTTGGGAGATTTCAGTCAGTCCCTTCCTTGTAAGCTCAAATTCTTGTTCCAAGGCACGGGCGAGAGCTTCATCCGCCGCAATCTGTTGCTCTTTTTACTCCTTGGTTAATATAGCAACAGCGGGATGAGCAGCAAGTGAGGAAGCTAGCAACTTCCCGGCCATCGGCTTGCGGGGCTCTTCAGTCACTTTGTCTTTGCCCTTCTTCCTTGCTAGCACGGCCCGAGCTTCATCATCCAACTGCTCCTGATCTCCTTGTCCTCCGCTCCCTCGTTCGATCAAGCTACCAGCTTCGATCCTTTCAACACTTCCTCCTACTCCTCCTTGTTCCTTCTTTTGTTCAGCACCACTTGATTCCACAATATTTCCCCCCTTTTTGGCATCATCAAGACTGCTGGGGGTGGAGATAATCACCTTTCCGCTGATGGATTGGTGGAGTTCGGTATATTTGTTGAAAACAGCATGGAGCATTGTTATAGGTGAAATTTACCTTGTTTTTATAACAAAAAAGGGTCGATTTTGAGTCTCGATTGTGTATTATTTTCTATAGTTTATATAGTTTTTATTATATTGGACAATAGTATGCTTGTGGGTGTTTTTCTATTTTTTTAGGTATATTTTGATGATAAAACCCCGAGACGAGACAAGGCGTGAAGATCGGAGTTCGAATTTCAAGTTTTGAAGTCGGATGAAGACCTCTCGATACCTCTCTCGATCGAGAGGTCTATCGAGAGGAAACCTTCTGGAGCAGTTCTCGATCGAGAGGAATTTCAACACCTCTCGATACCTCTCTCGATCGAAAGGTCTATCGAGAGGTGGGGTGTCGAGAGGGGTGTGCCAGCCGAGATTTTTACCTTATTTCATTAGATTCCTTTTTGGTTTATAATTCCTTATGTAAATTTCCCCTATATATATTCCTAGCCTAGCATTGTAAACCCTAACATCTTTCATACTTTCTTAGCACTTTTATATTTTTACTTTAGAGTTTTTATTCTTGTATTTGACATTGGAGATTATTCAAGTTTATGCAAGATTCAAGATTCGAAGTTCTTCGTTTGTGTTCAAGTTTTTCTTACTCTTACTCTTTAATTATGTTCTTTCAATTCTTTGTGTTTATGTTCACTTTAATTATGTCTAGCTAAATTCCTTAGTTGATTTTAGGGTTTGAATGCCTAATTGAATTTATGTAAGTGTTTTTATTTACAATTAGCCTTCCAAACTAGATGCATGTTTCATGCTGCTTATTCTCATGCGTGATTACTTGATCACTAATTATGTATGCCTAATTATGTGTTTATGCCTTGATAGGATAATTGCATAATAGATCTCATGAATACATGGTATGTTAATTTGATTGTCTTAGTTGAGATTGAATTATCATATGTTTATATATAGTTGATTGGGTGTCATAGTTTAACCTAGTTGATTATATCATTGGTACTTGTTCTATTTTGCACTTAATTTGATATCTATAAGTCCGAGAGGATATTAGGATCTTATTAGGTGACGACTTGCATTGCTTTAATCGGGGTGTAGGTTATTTTTCATGTATCACATTTAGATTGGATTAAATTGGTTAATTGTATGCATTAATTGCTTCCATAGATTTGATTAGGTAGGCTTCCCTAGAATCAACACTTTTCCTTATTTGATTTATTTGACTTTACTTTGCTTAATTGTTTCCTTAATTGTTCTTTGCAATATTAATTGTTTCTTTCCTTGTTTATTTAAATTGAGTATTTTATTTATTTGTCTAGTCTATAAATACCACAATTCCAAATTCCTAATTGCTTAGACATCAGTTTAGTTCTAGAGTAGAGGTACTGCGTGTGGTTTCGACATATCAGTCCCTATGGATACGATACTCGCTTATTCTATACTATACCTATTTTGTGTGGTAGAAAATAGTGCGATCAAATTTTAGCGCCATTGCCGGGGATTGATTAGATTTCATACGCATATTTTGAAATAGAATTAATTGGTGATTTAGGCGCTTTTATTTTCTGTTTTTGGTTTATTGATCTAACGTTTTCTTTTCTTTTCTTTGGTTTTAGGTAGTGCGTGACCACAAGGTCTAAATGGATAACACCTATTCCGAAAGACTTGGAGTTGGAGCGCTCACTAAGGGCATTGAGACGAGGGAAGGAAGCTAGCAAGATGATACACCGCCCTCTTCACCACCCGATTCACCAAGAAGATTCGATTCGATGGGGGATCAAGCGGCGAGGAGAACTTTGAATGACCGTTTCAAGCCAGTCGTGGATCAATTCCAGCAAGGAGGATGGGGGACCACGGACGCGAACAACTATGAGATCAAGACGTCCCTCATCAACATGGTGCAAGCTAATCAATATGGAGGTTCACCGGCGGAGGATCCAAATGCTCACTTGAAGCAATTTTTGGATATTTGTGCAACGTACAAGGCTAATGTAGTATCTTCGGACTACCTCAAGCTCAGCTTATTCGTGTGGTCTTTCAAGGACGATGCAAGGGAGTGGCTTGATGGATTGGATAAGACGGAGATAAGGACTTGGGCCGAGATGTGCACCAGATTTTTGAACAAGTTCTTCCCACCTTCGAGAGCTCAAAAACTCATCAACGAGATCAACCAATTCCAACAATACGAGGATGAGTATTTCTACGAGGCGTGGGGGAGATTTAAGAAGCTATTGCGAGCATGCCCAAACCATGGAATTAGCAAGGAAGATAAAATCACGTACTTCTATCGTGGTTTGAACAAGTTATGTAGGAAGGAGCTCGACTACGCTTCAAAAGGAGGATTTTTGAACAATGAGTACGATGTGGCTATGGAGATTATTGAGCTGACCGTGAACTCGAGCTATGAGGAGGCTACTGACCGTCGTGTTGGAAGAAGGAGAGTTGCCAACATTGGAATCGAGGCTTACGAGGACTTGATGGAGAAGTACACAAAAACAACAAGTGAGTTGGATACCATTAAGAAAGGAGTACTTCGGTGCGATGCTATCACTGATGAACAAGCAAACCCAACCGAAGAGGAAGATGCCAATTTTGTGCAACAAGGAGGCAAGTGGCAACCGAATCAAGGAAATAAGTGGCAAGGAGGACAAGGAGGACAAGGAGGTTCGAACTACCAAGGAGGATACAAGAAGCCTTACGTTCCCAACAACCAAAATCATCCGAACTTCTATTATGCCAATCCGAACAATGACTTGCAACCACCTCCCGGCTTCCATGTTGAGAACGGAGTCATCCTAGAGCCAAAGAAGGAGATGTCCACTGACGACTTGATTCGTCAATATATGGCTCAATCGGAGATGAGGATGACACAACAAGATGCAAAGTTGAGGACGTTGGAGCTTATTCAAACCACCTTGAGCAACAATTTGGGGAGTAGCATCAACGCCCTAACCAAGCAAATGCAAATGTTGGAGACGCAAATGAGTCAAATAGCCAATGCTCAAGGAGGAGTCCATAAGCCCGGCCAATTCCCAAGCAACACCGAGCAAAACCTGAAGAACAACCATCATGTTCATGCTATTGAGCTTCGGAGTGGCACAAAGTACACAAATCCATCATTGGAAGCTGTGAAGAAAGGAGACGGGAGCCTCAAGAATGCGGAGCTCGAGGAGACGAGGATCCAAGTGCCGAGGCGAGGACCTCTGACACCTCTCTCGATCGAGAGGGGGATGGAGAGGTCACTACTGAAGGACATAATCCACCTCTCGATACCCCTATCAATCGAGAGGAGGATCGAGAGGCTTACGACGAGGAGATTCAATGTGACCCTCTCGACACCTCTCTCGATCGACATCAACAAAAAGGTGGACGGTGGAGTTCTTGAGGAGGAAGATAAGAAGAATGCAGCCCCTAAGGTGGAGTTGAAGCCACTACCCAAGCACCTCAAGTACAAGTTTTTAGGAGAAGAAGAGACGTACCCGGTGATCGTTTCTTCTCAACTCACGGAGGCAAACACCGACAAGTTATTGAGGGTCCTAAGGAAGCACAAATCTGCAATTGGATGGACGATTGCCGACATCAAAGGTATTAGTCCTTCGATTTGCATGCATAGGATATTGCTCGAAGATAGTCATCGCCCAAGAGTCCAACCTCAAAGGCGATTGAACCCGGCCATGCAAGAAGTTGTGAGGAAGGAGGTGCTAAAGTTGCTTGATGCCGGCATGATCTATGCTATTTCGGATAGTGAGTGGGTGAGCCCTACTCAAGTGGTGTCGAAGAAAGGAGGCATGACGGTCATCCACGATGAGAAAGGGGAGCTTATAGCAATGAGGCTGGTCACGGGATGGCGAGTTTGCATTGATTACCGCCTTCTCAATGCAGCAACAAGGAAAGATCACTTCCCCCTCCCGTTCGTGGATCAAATGCTATATCGATTGTCCGGCCATGAGTACTATTGCTTCCTTGATGGATATTCCGGCTACAACCAAATCGCCATCGCTCCGGAGGACCAACACAAGATGGCATTCACTTGCCCATATGGAGTCTTCGCTTATCGGAGGATGTCGTTCGGGTTGTGCAACGCACCGGCTACTTTCCAATGATGCATGATGGCCATCTTCCATGGATTGATCGAAAATATTATGGAGGTATTCATGGAGGTATTCATGGATGATTTTTCAGTTTTCGGTTCTTCTTTTGATCAATGCTTGGAGAATCTCACCACGGTGCTTCAAAGGCGTGAGGAGATGAACCTCGTTCTCAATTGGGAGAAGTGCCACTTCATGGTGCAAGAAGGAGTTGTACTTGGCCACAAGGTGTCGTCACAAGGATTGGAGGTGGACCGAGCCAAGGTCGTAGCCATCGAGAAGTTGCCACCACCAACCAACGTCAAATCGGTGAGGAGTTTCTTAGGACATGCCGGCTTCTATAGGAGGTTCATCAAGGATTTCTCAAAGATCACGAAGCCGTTGTGTGGATTGCTCGAGAAGGATGTTGTTGGTCCCGGATTGTTAATAGGGGAAATACGTAGAGGGGGGGTGAATACGTATTTCAAGTTTTTCAACTTTTTCCCTTTAACTCAGAGTGACAAGTAAAGAGCTCGCTTGACACTTAAGACCTAGCTGAAGCTAGATCTACAGTATGTAGCTTGCCTGCTTGACCGAAGTAAGGACTTGATCAAGAGGGAGTCTTTACTCGTGTATGCGGAAATTCGGTGAGCTAAAATCTTTCCTAAGTAATTAAAGAATTCAAGTTCGTTTGTTTAAATGCATGTGCAATGGATAATCAAATACAGTAAAGAGATTAAGGTTAGAGAGATACGACACAGAGATTTATAGTGGTTCGGAGATAAAACTCCTACGTCCACTTGTTGCGCGACGGCAACTGTTCTCTTCACTCAAGAACTTGAAGGTTACGGGTCCTTCAAAAACCTTGGTCGAGATCGGGCTTTACTTGCCTGGATCAAACGACAGACGTAGTGATTACGGGTTCACTACACAAACCTAGACAAGACTGGAAGCTTCACTCGCTTCAGTCAAACACAGACATGGAGATTACGGGCTCTCCTCACAGCCTAGCTTCGATCGAGCTTCACACAAACGATGTAGGTGCAAGCTTGGATCTAAACTCTATGATCGAGGCTTCTTCAATCGATGAAAGAAGAGCCTTGGATCGGGACAACCTAACGACGACTCAAAAACCTAACAGACAAGTTTAGGGTTTTTGGTAGACGAACACACTATGAAGAGCTCTTTACAGTAGATGCAAAGTAGGCTAGAGCTCTCCTTCTAAGCTTGGATATTTGAAGTGGGCTTAGACTCTAAGTGTGAAGGTTGTGAAGACGAGTTCCGATGAACTGGAAACTCGGAGAACACTTGGAAACAAAGACTCGAAGATTGCTCAAAGGCTTGGGAGTGTTTGTTTGCTATATGCGCTCGAATGCTCAAGTAGTGTTCTACTTCTCTTCGTCTTCATCCTTCACTATTTATAGGCGGAGGGTTGGCTGAGATCCGTTGCTTGGTTGGTGGCCTTGTCCCTCCTCCTCTCGACAGTACTTGCACAGGCTGGCTGCTTTTCAGACGCGCAGATTTGGATTTTTGCCGGAAATGGCTAAGTTCCAATTTCAACAGTAACTGGAGCGACCCAGTACTGTTACGGCGCCTTGTCGGCATGGCAGTCAACTCCTCTGCTCCTCTCCGCGTTCGACACGTGGAGATCTCGTAATAAATGCGGAGATCTCCAGTTGACTGGAGTTCAAATTCGGAGCGGGAATTGTGCTGTCTATTGGGAATTGTTTAGAACGAATGTGTTAAGGGGGAACCTATAAGGGATATCTTAGTGTTTTGATATGATCCCAAAACCCCAAAGCGTTCTGTTCCCAAGTTAGAATTTTTCTAAAGCCTACTCTGTTAGGATGGCTCTTTAATTTGCTTAGATTTTAGGCTTCAAATTTTCAAGTGAACACCACTCGCTTGAGTGTGTTTTTCGAAGCGAAACAGTTCAAAGCCAAAGCAAAGCGAAGCAAGCGCTACAGTTCAAAGCCAAAGCGAAGCGAAGCGAGCGCTACAGTGCAAAGTCAAAGCTAGTCAACTCTAGTCAGCAATTTCCAAAGTAGTCACTAGGGAACGTTATTCCCCGAAGCGGCTCACTACAGAATGACTACGAAGTGACTCAACTAAAGCGGACGCTACGACTTCAAAACGAAGCGGCCACTACCTACCAGAAAGCGACAGCATACTTCCCGCTCCAAATTTGAACTCCAGTCAACTGGAGATCTCCGCATTTATTACGAGATCTCCACGTGTCGAAAGCGGAGAGGAGCAGAAGAGTTGACTGCCAGGCCGACAAGGCGCCGTAACAGTACTGGGTCGCTCCAGTTACTGTTGAAATTGGAACTTAGCCAATTCCGGCAAAAATCCAAAACAGCGCGTCTGAAAAAGGTGCCAGCCTGCGCAAGTACTGTCGAGAGGAGGAGGGACAAGGCCACCAACCAAGCAACGGATCCCGGCCATCTCTCCGCCTATAAATATTGAAGGATGAAGACGAAGAGAAGTAGAACACTACTTGAGCATTCGAGCCTACTGCAAACAAACACTCCCAAGCCTTCGAGCAAATCTTCGAGTCTTTGTTTTCCAGTGTTCTCCGAGGTTCCAGTTCATCGGAACTCGTCTTCACAACCTTCACACTTAGAGTCTAAGCCCATTCCATATCCAAGCTTAGAAGAAGAGCTCTAGCCATCTTTGCATTTACTGTAAAGAGCTCTTCATAGTGTGTCGTCGTAAAACCAAAAACCCTAAATCTGTCTGTTAGGTTTTTGTGTTCGTCGTCGTTAGTTGTTTCGATCCAAGGCCCTTCTTTCACCGATTGAAGAAGCCTCGATCATAGAGTTTAGATCCAAGGTTGCACCTGCATCGTTTGTGTAAAGCTCGATCGAAGCTAGGCTGTAAGGAGAGCCCGTAATCTCCCTGTCTGTTCGACTGAAGCGAGTGAAGCTTCCAGTCTAGTTAGGTTTTTGGTGTGAACCCGGAATCACCCAGCGTCTGTCAGATCCAAGCGAGTGAAGCTCGATCTTGACCAGGTTTTTTTTTGAATGACCCGCAACCTTCAAGTTCTTGAGTGAAGAGAACAGTTGCCGTCGTGCAACAAGTGGACGTAGGAGCTTTATCTCCGAACCACTATAAATCTTTGTGTCGTATCTCTCTAACCCTTATCTCTTTACTATATTTGATTATTCATTGCACGTGCATTTAAACAAACAAACTTGATTCTTTAATTACTTAGGAAAGATCTTAGCTCACCAAATTCCGCATATACGAGTAAAGACTCCCTCTTGATCAAGTGTTCACTTCGGTCAAGCAGGCAAGTTAAGGACTGTAGATCTAGCTTCAACTAGGTCTTAAGTTTCAAGCGAGCTCTTTACTTGTTACTCTGAGTTAAGGGATTTGAAGTTGAAAAACTTCAAAATACGTATTCACCCCCCCCCCCCCTCTACGTATTTTCCCATTAACAAATCGGGACCAACAAGCGGTATCAGAGCAACGGTTCTTTCGAGCCTCTGCTTTGCATATCCGAAGCGAGTCCCCACTCGCTTCACGTTGTCTCACAGAACCGGATCCTATTTTCCTAAGTGCATCAAAACCTCACCCACGCACACTGCATATACTACTGACTGTTTGCCATGTCTACATACAGTGCTTCTAGTCTTCCACAGTTTTCAATTGAAGGCTATGAGATTTGGAGTTTCCGAGTCGAGAGCTTCCTATGCTCCATCCACGACCGGATGTGGGAAGTCATTGAGGATGGACCAATCGAGATCAAGAAAGCCATATCTGTGGATGTTCCAGCCGCTGAAGGTCGTCCAGCCCACGTTCGTCAACAATACGTGGAGAAGGATAAGGATGAGTATACTCCAAATGACTTCAAAGTTGCCAACCTCGACAAGATTGCACGCCACACGATGCAGAGCACCGTGTCGGACGCCTATCTACCACGAATAAGGAAATGTGCAACGGCAAAGGAAATGTGGGAAACCCTAGCCCTCATTTCTCAAGGCACAGACAAAATCAAGTAGAACAAGCTCGCCGTTCAGATGCGGGAGTTTGAAAGTCTGATAATGAAGCCAGGAGAATCCATTGACGCCTTCGAGCTGAGGGTTACAAACATCACTGCAACTCTCAACTCGCTTGGGAAGGAACTCACAGATAAGGAAGTCAACCTGAAAATTGTCCGAGCTCTCACCAGGAAATGGCAGACTATGAAGGAGCTGTACCTAACTACCAAGGATCTATCAAAGCTCACACCGGAGATTCTGTTCTCTGAACTCAAAGCTCATGAATTCGATCTGAATCGAATGAACCTCGACAAAGAGGATGAAGCGCCCACTACGTCAAAAGGAGTAGCATTCAAAGCTGCCGAAGGGCCAAGCGAGCAGTCGCTAGCCAAGATGACGAGGGAAGAATTGGAAGAACATATTGCGTTCTTGTCCAAGAACTTCAACAAAATGAACTCTCGAGTGGGCAAATACAAAAGATTCTACAAGCAGTACAAAGGGAGGAGCACTGATGCTCGAGAAGGAAAAGGAAAGAGAGAAGAGACGACCAAGACGATCCCGCGCGACATGATGGAAGTGGAGTGTTACCACTGCCACAAGATGGGCCACTACAAATCTGATTGCCCAAAGCTGAGTGCCAAAGAGTGCGAAGAATTGAAGGCCAAGAGGGACACTCCAAGGCGAGCACTCGTAGCGAGTGAAGTGCCGGTCGCTACAACTGAAGATCCACCAAGTGACTCAGATGCATTCACAGATCCAAACTCCAGTGATGGTGAGGATCTTGGATTTATGGCGCTCACCGACGAAGAAACAGGAGAGGTATTCTTCTATCCTTCAATCACTTCAATTACATTAGCACACACTGTCAATGAGGAAGAACAATCCTCTACATGGAGTGAGTTGTTTGACAAGCACCAAAAATTGTCAAGCGACCACGAAGTGGTAAAACAAGCTCTGTCGCAAAGCGAGAAGGAGAACCGAAAGCTAGCCCGTGAGCTTGACGAAGTCAAATTCAATTTAAGGACTATGACTAGTAAGTTCGAGGATCTCTTCGCTAGACATCAAAGCTTGGAGGGAAGGTATGAAACCCAGTCCACTCTAGTTGCCAACTTGAACAAAGCATCATATGCTAGGCAGGCACTAGAGGGCTCGCTTCTGCCTTTTGGTAGGAAAGCTGGCCTTGGATATGAGGGTGGACCTCCCAAGCCGACTGTCTTTGTTGGTGCATCACACACTACACCATCAGTCACTTTGGAATTGCCCACTGCATCCAAAGCGACCACTAACAAAGATAAAGGCGAAATGGCTGAGAACCCTAAAAGGAAGCCTATGAAGATGTCTATATCTTTAAGGGCAGATCCTAAGGGCAAGCAAAACAGTCCCTAGCATTCAACATGCTAAGTCTTACCAATCCAAGGGTAAAGGGAGAACTGTTGAAGCTTCTAAGTCTCAAGCCAAGACACGAGAGACAAAGGATCTACCTCCTAAAAAGAGGAGTAATGTCTATGTGTCACGTTATCCGGACTGGAGATGGTCCAACCGGACTAACGTTGAGGGGGAAGATTTTGATGCTTCCACTTGGTCGCTTCAGATTCCCAAGTTTTCTCAAGCGAGTCGGGGTCAAAACCCTAGTTGGACCGCTTCAAGGAAACCAGGCGAGCCGCTTCGACAGACTAGACAACCTAAGTCAGTCTCTAAACCCAAAGCTAATCCAAAGCGAGTCTCTTCAGGATATAAGCAAAATGGGAAGAGCATAGGTAAGTCTAAAGCGAGCCGCTACCCCTCTTGCACACATTGTTGCACGTGTGAAGCTGCTTCAAAGCAGAGATCACAGTTTTCGAAGGTCGAGAAGCCCAAGACACAAGCTTCATCTCAAAAGAGAGTGAAGCAATTGTGGGTACCTAAGGGAACTAACCTGCAAGGACCCAAACTGATTTGGGTACAAAAATCTGTCTAATTGCAGGTGAGCGTCGTGGATCCCATGCCAAGTGAGGGTCAACAAGTTTGTTACTTGGACAGTGGATGTTCAAGACACATGACCGGCATGAAAGCTCTACTTCACAACTACATAGAGAAGAAGGGTCCACACGTAACCTTTGGTGACAACTCTCGAGGAAGCTGTTGGGGTTGTTGTATACATAAAGCAAAACCGGTTGTTTTAGTTGTTACGACACAGGTCCACTGTTAACAATCCCTATCTGGAAGAATATGTTTAAGTAAGAATAAAGCCCATTATCTTATGTTTTAGACCACGTGTCGATCTGAGTTCGGAGAGGATCACGAAGGTCGTTAATAATCATAAGATATAAACAGTTCACAGTCGAGACAGCTTGGGCTGAGCTGTCGGTCTTGACAGCAGCTTAATGGTAGTGATGAGTCCTAATCACTTATTATGCTGGTACGGTGGAACGTATTGAAGGATCAATAGAGATAATGCTCTTCTGATACTGACCCTATATCAGAGGTGATATAGGTGAAGAGCTATAGATCTCAGGCTCTAGCTCGATCTTAACCTTGGTAAACTATTAGATGTATATGTATTCTTCGATGTTACTTTGATTTACGAAGATATGAACTTCGTTAGTTCATCTAAATCATGTCGTACTTTGGGTAACACGAAGATGCATAGTATGTCTAATAAGTGTTATCAATAAGCCGTGTCCTGTGTGAGTGCAGGCTGACGTTATCCCCTCAAGGGAGTTCACAATGTTTATTATACCAAGTCATGCATGCTGATTAAGTTCAGGTATAATAATGAGGAGTGAACGGATACTACCTGAGGAATAGATGTTAACAATTAGGAGCAGTCATGGTAGCTCTAATTGCTTAACGGATATGGAAGGTCTTAAACACGGGGGTCGAACTATACAAAATACCTACCCAATCTACATAATTGGGACAGAGCGGTGATTCAGCTATGACACTTTAGTGGAGTGCGTCATAGTTCTAATTAGATACATGTTCAGTGGTGGACATGGAAATATCGAATTAGATAAGGCCCAACTCTGTCTGGTATCCGATCCCTAGGATGGCCCAAACAGACATCGGGAATCGATCTAAATAGTATTATTGAGTTTGGACTCAATAATTGTACTCAGGCCCGGTATATGATATATATTGGATTTATATCCAGTGAATGGATAATAAATATAATTAATTTAGATTTATATCTTGTTGGATAAGATTAAATCTAATTAGTTATTATTTAGTTATTGACGGATAAGATTAAATCTAATAAGATAAGATTTATTTAATTAAATCTTATGGGGATAAATATCATATATATAAATATATTTTGTATATATTTATTTATTTATTCTTCTACTGGAATTAGAATAAATTCTATTTGGTAGAATTAATTCCGGATATACAGTTGCATAACTGAACAGATTAATTCCTTATTAATTCCGTATTAATAAAGGAATAAGATTTGTAAGTTATGGAAAGAGAATAAATATGGGATGGCAAAGATATGGTTGGAGATAAATAAGGAATCATATCTCCTTATTTATGAACCATATATATATGCTCTCAAGTCTCTCATAAAACCCTAGTTCTCATAATCTGACCTAGCCACCACACACCAGAATTCTCTATGAGATTGGCGTGTAACCCTAGGCGAGAGAGAGAGAGCGTCGGCCGAGTCTGAGTGTGAAGGAGATCGAGGTTCCAGTGATCTCGAGACGCCCACCAAGTCTCGGATTTCAAGGTGTGGGATCAAATCCTAGAAGATCAGAACCGTAGATCGATCAGACGCGACTCAAACCCTCGTTCTTCATAATCAAAGTATGTACTCGAGCTTTTGCATGACATTTTGTGCACGATCGAATCACACATCCGAACCAAGATCTGGGGGTCGGGGCGGCTTTCAAGCAGCCGTTTCCCAACAAGTGGTATCAGAGCCCGAGGTTTTTGGATCGGCTCTGTGTTGAGTCGAATTTAATGTTCATGCATTCGAGTCATTATGATTATGTGTGCATGCTGCTGTCCGGGAATTACGTGCGTTAATTTTATCGTTTTCGTATTATTTGTTGTTCGTTTTTTTAAATCGGCGAGATAATAAGGTGCCGATTAGATTAGGATTTGTTTTTCCTTGTATTTTTCGATTTTGCATTGTAATTGTTGCTGGGATCGAGAGATGGTGGGAGATCGAGGTCCGAGACGAACAAGAGACGAAGACGAAGGCTCGACGGCCGCAGGCAGCGGCGCGTCGGCCAGCGCACGGCGGCGGGCGGCGTAATCTGCCGCGGTTTTGCGCGGCTGCTCCTCGTCGATTTTCACGACGGCTGAACCCTAGGGTTCATCCTAGGGTTCAGGCAAGCCGGAGACAAGAGGCAGCGGCGGCAGAACCAGCGGCGGACGGCGGTAGGGTGAAGGCAGCGGCGGCGACTGAAACCCTAAGGGTTTTGGTTCGCGCGCGAGCTGCTGGGCCTGACCGTGGCCAACCCGGTGGTCCAGCGCCTGGCTCGACGTCGGAACGGAGCCGTGACGGCGCCGGACGACCGGTGGCAGTGCGGCGGGGCTGCGGCGGCGAGTTTTTCAGCAGCGGCGGCCGAAACCCTAACGGGTTCTTGGCTCGCGCGCTGCTGGGCTCAAGCCCGCGGCTCGACGGTGGTTCGACGGCGGCGGGTGGCGCGGAAGGAGGCGGACAGCAGGTCCGGTGGTCCCCTGACCACCGGCGGCGGCGGCAGTGGCGTTGGCCAACGGCGGCAGCGGCGGCTGGGTTTTTTCCCCTGCGCGCGCGCTGCTGCCGGATCTAGCTACGGCTACCCGGGCTCGAACCCAGCACCTCCGGTGGTGCTAGGACGCCGGCGAGCTCAGTGGGAGCGTCCGGTGGCATGCCAGCCACCGGCGGTGGCTCGCGGCGGCGGCGCTGTTTTGTGCAGCGGCTAACGGCGAAGGCGACGGCGGTTTTTGCGACGGTGACGAGCAGTGGCTCGCGCTGGGTTGCAACGGACGCACCCAGCCCGAACCCAGCCACGTCAGGCTCGTCATGGAGCCGAAACGGGGTCCCCGGCATGCACCGCGGCGGCGCGTGTGCTACACGCGCGGCTCGGCGGCGGCGCGTGACCGAATTTCGAACGACGGTCTGCTCGTTTTTGCAACGTTCAGCCCATTACGTTGACGACGGCTAGGGTTTTCCGAAACCAAGGCATGATCGTCGACGGCTAGGGTTTTTGTACCCTAGTTCGTTTCGAAATTAATTCGCTTTCCGTTTTTGGTAATTAGAGTTTTCCGCACCCTAGTTATTTCGAGCAGTTGCTATTTTTGGAAGGTGGACTTGAAGATCGAGATTGGCTTCCAATATCGAAGATTAAAGACCGGAGCTTGTTCCGGGGTTTTTATTTTAATTAAATGTAATAGATAGGGCTTTCTATTCCCGGTCGGCAGCCTATTTATTCGTTTTAATTATTATGCATGCTACGGATGGATTTAAATTACGCAATGAAGATGATCAGCATGTTTTGCATGTTATAGTTGCTATTCATTGTTTGCGTAATAGAAATAACATGCATAGGGGTCATAGCATGCCGGTTTTAATGATTTCAATGCAAGCATGTTTTATTACTTGCGCTTAGAAATCATGTGATAGGACTTAATTGTCTATGTGCTACGATTGTCACACAAACCCTTAAAAAGACTAAGCGGTATAATTAATCGATTATCTGTTAATTGATTTAAAGGACCTCCATATTTGGTTTAAAAATGAAGTAATTAGCATTCGCGTTGACGATGAGTCTTCCTCCCTATAGGAGATGCTGATTATGGATTTCATTGGTTTAGACTTTAAAAGATAATTTGATTTAAAATGAAATAATTAGTGTTCGCGTTGACAATGAGTCTTCCTCCCTATAGGTGACACTGATTATGGTTCATTGGTTAAATTCAAAATTGATAATATGGAAAAATGATTTTATAAAGGTAATTCCTCCTTAACGGGTAGGGTTGCTCTTAATAGAATTAATTTTTCGGAATATTAAAATATGGTTGTAGCTTAGCTGCTTAATGATGAATCCTCCTATAGAGGTCACTTCTCAATTTAGCAGGGTCCTGAGGCACGGGTTATTATTTCTTTGTTTCACTATGGTCCGTGTGATGGGATAAGAAATAAAATAGACTGCGGTCATGGTCGATAATTTTATGGATAGCATTCACCTATAGTGGACTATTTGTAAATAGTATCGGGCTACTCGTTTGTTGGTTCAATGTTATTATTGGGTTTCTAACATTGATAACATAAATTATTTGCGCATATAAGTTGTTTACTTGTTATTTATTTCAGATATGTCTATTGATTCTATTCGCACGAAGATTTGTCGTTTAGCTTATTCCGATGGTGTTCCGGACTCCTTTCGATTTCGACTACTCGGTTTCCTGGCACGGAAAGAAATAGATTTCTTGAGGTACGAGGATTTCCCTGATTTCCCTAACCTAAAGAGATTGCTCATGAGGTTTAAAAACCTTGTACGGATGTACGTGTTCTATGGTGGTGTTATGTCGGGAAAGACTGTTTGCGAGCTTCTACTTGCATGTTTCCCGACTTGGTTCCTGGCTCTCAGAGAAGCGGTCGTCCCGACCCACATCGTTCACGAGGACCCAATGGCTCTCATTGCGGAGTTACTCGTGGTAGATGCGGAGAGGATTGATATATTGCAGACTGCTTATGAGGCGCAGAGGAGGTTCTGGGATCGTCCTATTAGGAATGTCGATGTTAATCGGCATTTTACGGCCCGGGACAACGAGTCCACCATTGATGAGTACCTTCAGTCACTGAGGATTGATGATCTTGATTTTGACGGACTCGTTCATGATGTGAATGAGCTGATCTCTGATCAATCCATGGAGGGAGTGGGCGATTCCGAGTCTATAAGTCTTGTTCACGATGTGAATGAGCTGAACTCCGATCAGCCTACTCAGGAAGTGAATGATGCCAGGAAGGAGGGACCTCCGATAATAAAGGTTTATCAGAGGAGGAACAAGAAGTTGAAGGTAGATGGAGGTATGTCAGACTCTTGTAACATTAAAAAACCAAATTATACTAGTTTAGTCCAAACGGACGGATTTAACTGGTGGATACTAATTGTGGTTTGTTGCAATCTTTGTAGGTTCGACTACAAGGAACGAGTAGGACGACTTCAAGTTCTTGAGCTCGACAAGCAACATTCAGTTGATGCAGTTGTCTAGCAGACTTGGAGATTTCTATCTTACGTTTTATCTTAGTTTTTGGATACTAGATTCTGGTTTATTACTCTTTTACCACATTTGGTTGCCTTGTTTTGGCAGGATACTTATGTTTTGAATATTAATGGATGATTATTTTCTTACATTGTATTAAGGATTTACTTCTTTAATACCGGTTGTTTTGATATATCGTTCGCAGTGGGAGTAATAACTGTGAATTTTGAAGGATGTTCCAAAATATGTTGTGATAAATGTGGTACTTCTTGTTCAATATTGTCTTTTAACAAAATACTATGTCACTATGTCTAAATCTATATCCTTTCCTTATTTGAAATGAAGTGATTAGCATTTATGTTGATCATGGATTTCATTGTGATTTAAAATGAAATTGATTAGCATTCGCGTTGACAATGAGTCTTCCTCCCTATAGGAGATGCTAATAACAGATTTCATTGGTTAAATCTGTTCGGAAATAAGGATAATTTGCACACGAAGTGTCGCAATTTCAATGATAGATTTAGTAATTAGTTAGACAAGTAGTTATTTTTCGAGGAAAGACAAGTATTTATTCTTGATTAACGTCCAAGAATAAAAAGAAATTGTGGATTTTAACATTATAAGGCCGGAAGTACAAGACAGATAACCAAAAGGATCTGCACAAGATTATTTTAGGATCCTAGTCACAGTGGGAGCTTTTTCGAGTGTGTCTCGAAAATGGTGAATTGTTCATCGAGAAATCTAATTTCTTGGATAATGAACAAACCAAGTTGACTAATAAGGATTAGTTAGATGAAGATGGTTGCATATCATTGATAAGTCTATGAGTTTAACACTCGAAAGACTTACACGTTGTATGCTCATAATAGTTGAGGACATACATGAGCGAACATGGATGTAGTTTGAGAAAAGGGAAGAATTTTCTCAACAGTTCTATGTTTCGGGACAAACACATTGAAATGTGTAGTTCAATGATTAAAGCATTCATTCGTCGAACAACACATATAAGTCCGTTCATGAAATGTGTTGACAAATGGTATATTTTTCATCTACAAAAGACGTTGAATTGGTTGTCTTGTACATTGTGTGATAATATTACTAGCACTTGAATAAGGTGTGAAAGTATTATCTGACACAATAAGTGGTGATTATCCGAACAGTTTAGAATGAAGGTTAGGAGTAATGTTAGATATATCCTACAGTCGGATAGTATAACATTATTCAAGTACTCTTCATGGACTACTGTCTTGGCAAAGCTTGCAATACACCTGGGTGTTGCATAAGGAGCCAAATATATGTTAGTGCTGTGTGCATAGTAACGGATATAGTCCATCATGTTTGTGGACACGGATAATCGAATGGTAGTTAGAAAAACGACATCATCGACCTTTTACTATGGATTCACGTAAGAAGCAGAATTGTCTTGAAGATTCTCACGCAGTGAAATGCTGAGAGGGAGCTAGATAATTCAGGGCTTGGCTTCGTGAATTGGCAGTAATCTCAATTTGTAAGAATTCTTACACCCTCTGGAGAATTCTAAGTGCAATAACGAATTTTCTGAGATTTGGGAATGCCGGTAACAACATAGTGAGTACCTTATATTAAGGCGATTTCGTGGAGAAAATAGAAACACTAGAGGAATGTACGATGACGGTTCCTTCACTAAGTGCACCATGTCAGGTATACTGTAGCACGTGGCTGACATGTCTTAGTGAGCCTCCCACTAAAAGGTACAAGGTAAAGGTAAAATCTTTGAGTATAAGTGGGAGAAAAAGTGTATGATGGTTGTTAACGATTGCGATCGTGCGATTGTTAACATTGTACATGGATGAAGTCATATGGTTTCCTGTAGACGCGTTGGTATACTAAAAGGTTTTACTTTAGTATAAGTGGGAGATTGTTGGGGTTGTTGTATACCTAAAGCAAAACCGGTTGTTTTAGTGGTTACGACACAGGTCCACTGTTAACAATCCCTCTCTGGAAGAATATGTTTAAGCAAGAATAAAGCCCATTATCTCATGTTTTAGACCACGTGTCGATCTGAGTTCGGAGAGGATCACGAAGGTCGTTAATAATGATGAGATATAAACAGTTCACAGTCGAGACAGCTTGGGCTGAGCTGTCGGTCTTGACTGCAGCTTAATGGTAGTGATGAGTCCTAATCACTTATTATGCTGGTACGGTGGAACGTATTGAAGGATCAATAGAGATAATGCTCTTCTGATACTGACCCTATATCAGAGGTGATATAGGTGAAGAGCTATAGATCTCAGGCTCTAGCTCGATCTTAACCTTGGTAAACTATTAGATGTATATGTATTCTTCGATGTTACTTTGATTTACGAAGATATGAACTTCGTTAGTTCATCTAAATCATGTCGTACTTTGGGTAACACGAAGGTGCATAGTATGTCTAATAAGTGTTATCATATAAGCCGTGTCCTGTGTGAGTGCAGGCTGACGTTATCCCCTCAAGGGAGTTCACAATGTTTATTATACCAAGTCATGCATGCTGATTAAGTTCAGGTATAATAATGAGGAGTGAACGGGTACTACCTGAGGAATAGATGACAACAATTAGGAGCAGTCATGGTAGCTCTAATTGGTTAACGGATATGGAAGGTCTTAAACACGGGGGTCGAACTATACAAAATACCTACCCAATGTACATAATTGGGACAGAGCGGTGATTCAGCTATGACACTTTAGTGGAGTGCATCATAGTTCTAATTAGATACATGTTCAGGGGTGGACATGAAAATATCGAATTAGATAAGGCCCAACTCTGTCTGGTATCCGATCCCTAGGATGGCCCAAACAGACCTGGGGAATCGATCTAAATAGTATTATTGAGTTTGGACTCAATAATTGTACTCAGGCCCGGTATATGATATATATTGGATTTATATCCAGTGAATGGATAATAAATATAATTAATTTAGATTTATATCTTGTTGGATAAGATTAAATCTAATTAGTTATTATTTAGTTATTCACGGATAAGATTAAATCTAATAAGATAAGATTTATTTAATTAAATCTTATGGGGATAAATATCATATATATAAATATATTTTGTATATATTTATTTATTTATTCTTCTACTGGAATTAGAATAAATTCTATTTGTTAGAATTAATTCCGGATATACAGTTGCGTAACTGAACAAATTAATTCCTTATTAATTCCGTATTAATAAAGGAATAAGATTTGTAAGTTATGGAAAGAGAATAAATATGGGATGGCAAAGATATGGTTGGAGATAAATAAGGAA
Source organism: Thymus mandschuricus (assembly GCA_029379335.1). Lineage (NCBI taxonomy): Eukaryota > Viridiplantae > Streptophyta > Magnoliopsida > Lamiales > Lamiaceae > Thymus > Thymus mandschuricus. The sequence goes on from CM057072.1 coordinate 23,447,501, forward strand.
TCATATCTCCTTATTTATGAACCATATATATATGCTCTCAAGTCTCTCATAAAACCCTAGTTCTCATAATCTAACCTAGCCACCACACACCAGAATTCTCTACGAGATTGGCGTGTAACCCTAGGCGAGAGAGAGAGAGAGTCGGCCGAGTCTGCGTGTGAAGGAGATCGAGGTTCCAGTGATCTCGAGACGCCCACCAAGTCTCGGATTTCAAGGTGTGGGATCACATCCTAGAAGATCAGAACAGTAGATCGATCAGACGCGACTCAAACCCTCGTTCTTCATAATCAAGGTATGTACTCGAGCTTTTGCATGACATTATGTGCACGATCGAATCACACATCCGAACCAAGATCTGGGGGTCGGGGCGGCTTTCAAGCAGCCGTTTCCCAACAGAAGCACCAGGGGATACGGCACACTGAGAGTTGGAAAGCTTACAATTGAAGAAGTCTCCTATGTGGAAGGACTCAAGCACAACCTGTTGTCCATTTCACAGTTTTGTGATAAGGGGTACAGGGTGGAGTTCATCTCCAACAAGTGCATTGTGAAGAGCAAACTCACGTCTCAGATTGTGCTCACTGGAATTAGGCAAAGGAACGTCTACATAGCACAATGGGACAACTGCAAAGAGGAAACTTGCCTAGTTGCAAGAAGTGCTACAGAAATTGGATGGCTATGGCACAGACGCTTGAACCACCTCAACTTCAAAGCCATCAATCGCTTAGCTCGAAAGGTTTGGTGCAAGGCATACCAAATGAAGTCTTCATCAAAGACCATCAAAGCAAGTGCTCGAACTGCTTCACATGGATCTGTTTGGTCCAGTTACTCCAGTTAGTGTAAATGGAAGGAAGTACACTCTAGTTGTAGTCGACGACTTCTCTCGCTACACTTGGGTTGTATTCCTCTTCAGCAAGAAGGAGACACTGACCAAACTGCCACAACTACTTAAGCGATTGGCTGTGGAAAAGAATCAAGCGATCGTGACCATCCGCTCCGACAAAGGGACAGAGTTCTTGAACTCAACAATTGAAGCGTACTGCACGGAGCATGGGATAGCACATCAAACTTCTTCAGCACGCACTCCTCAGCAGAATGGAGTTGCTGAAAGAAGAAATCGAATCATCAAAGAAGCCGTTCGCACCATGATTGCAGACTCGAAGCTTCCGATGAAGTATTGGGCTGAAGCTGCCAACACGGCGTGCTACACATAGAATCGGACTCTTCTCAACAAACGGCACGACAAAACTCCATATGAAATATGGACAAGGAGAATTCCTAACATATCTTAATTCCATATTTTTGGTTGTAGGGTCTTCATTCACAACAATGGGAAGTCGCAGTTGAAAGCCTTTGAAAGCAAAGCTGATGAAGGAGTATTCTTAGGATACTCTACATCTAGCAAAGCCTACAGAGTGTTCAACTGTAAAACCCTAATTGTGGAGGAATCGCCCCATGTCGTATTTGATGAATCTTCTTTAAGTCTTCCACAGGAACAAGCTCAAGCGAATGAAAAGGATCAAAGCAAGGAACCCTCAAATCAACTCACTTGGGACGTGCTCGATGAAGATGATGAGATCAAGGACTCAAGCGAGCAGAATCCCAAAGGAGGAGTCGAAGCTGCCCCCAAGATTCCTGAAGCTAGTGCAGGCCAAGCACCCAATCCAGTCGCTTCAGATGGTGAAGCGAGCGACAAGGTAGAAGATGAAGATGAAGATGGCGGATCCAAGCGTGCATGGCTCAAAGATCACTCACCAAGTCAAATCATTGGAGATCCATCCAAGGGTGTAATGACCAGAAGTCAAGTATTTGGAGAAAGTGCCATGTTCAGTTTCTTTCTCTCAAACATTGAGCCATCAAGCGTGGAGGAAGCCCTAGCCGACTCTAACTGGGTGATAGCCATGCAAGAAGAGCTGAATCAATTCACCAGGAACGACGTATGGTACCTCGTGGATCGTCCCAAATTCCATCACGTTATTGGCACAAAGTGGGTGTTCAAGAACAAGACGGACGAGGACCACAACGTAGTGGGGAACAAGGCGCGACTCGTTGCCAAAGGCTACTGCCAAGAGGAAGGAATCGAATTTGACGAAACCTTCGCTCCAGTGGCACGGCTTGAAGCTATCAGATTGTTTCTAGCCTATGCAGCAGCCAAGAAGTTCAAGGTCTATCAAATGGATGTGAAGAGCGCATTCCTCAACGGTGAACTCAAGGAAGAAGTGTATGTGGAGCAACGACCGGGTTTCGAGCAGGGAGATAAAGTGTATCGCTTGAAGAAAGCCCTATATGGGTTGAAGCAAGCTCCCAGAGCTTGGTACGATACATTATCTCAATTCCTAGTGGATAATGGATTTCAAAAAGGAAAGATAGATCGGACTCTCTTCACCATCAACCATGGAGAAGATATGCTTTGGGTCCAGATCTACGTGGACGACATCATATTTGGTTCGCAAAACCAGTCGCTTAGCGAGAAGTTTGGAGAGCTGATGAAGAACAAATATGAAATGTCGATGATTGGCTTGATGAGCTGATTTCTAGGTCTTCAAGTGAAGCAGCAGGATAATAGAATTTTCATAAACCAAGCCAAGTACACTAGAGATATGCTTGCCAAGTTTGGTGTTCAACATGCTAAAGCTGTGAAGATCCCAATGAATACCAACTGGAAGATGGAGCCAGACGAAGAAGGAAAATCTGTAAATCCTACAGATTATCGTGCCCTAATTGGGTCACTACTCTATCTCACTGCAAGTAGGCCAGATATTGCTTTTGCAGTCGGAGTCTGCGCTCGCTTCCAAAGCAACCCCAAGCACAGCCATCTTGAAGCTGCCAAAAGGATTATTAGATATTTGAAAGGCACTGTCAACATGGGTCTGTGGTATCCAGCTGAGGACAATCTGGAGCTCACTGGATATTCCGATGCTGACTATGGAGGATGCCTAGTCGATAGGAAGTCAACTTCGGGCACATGTCAGTTCTTGGGAAGCAAGCTGATCTCGTGGTTCTCAAAGAAGCAAACCAGCGTAGCCACTTCAACAACTGAAGCTGAATATATGGCCGCAGGAAGCTGTTGTTCTCAAATCCTATGGCTTCGTCAGCAGTTGAAGGACTACAAAGTTGAAGCGAATGAAATTCCATTCTTCTGCAACAACAACAGTGCCATATGTATCTCACAGAATCCAGTGCTTCACACCAGGTGCAAGCATGTGGAAATTCGACATCATTTAATTCGTGATCATGTCGAGAAGAAGGATATCAAGCTCGAGAAAATCCATACCGATCTCCAGCGAGCAGATATCCTCACCAAGCCTCTAGCTGAGTCTCGATTCAACCAGCTATGCATGGAATTAGGGTTATTAGACCATGGTGAAGAATGCTAGTTCCAGGATGCACGAAGAAGTGACCGCTTATTCTCTTGTGTGTCACTCGCTTCGGATCTTCACCAACTCAAGCGAGCCACTTCAAAATCTCACTCGCTTGAAGAAAATGAAGTAAGGTGGAGAAAGGTGGAGTATTGGAAGAAGTTCCCTACCAACTTATTGGAATTGTTAAGTATGTGGTTAAGGGGGAACTAATGCTTACTCTTGGAGCAAGCTACTTCCAAAGCGAGCAAAGAATGCTGCTATCTCGAATTCTGCATCGCTTCAATTTGCCCTAGCTTGGGTCAAAGCGAGTCGACTGCAGATTCATTCTCTAGTCTGTAGGAAAGCTTGAAGGTTTACCTTTTTATACAAAAGGTTGCAGGGCTGGTGACGTGCTTCTGTGTCTTGTCAGAGCATTCTCATTGTCATCCTGTCCATTTCTGCTCTGAGATAAGGACTTGTACTCATCCCCATTCGTCGTGAATAAGTACACTTACGTGATGCTCGCTTCGGGTTGTAGTAAGCTTGTGTACTATATTCATTGTCTCCCTCATTCACTTCGATGGAGGACGCTCTAATTCGTAGAGGAAGATTAATGCCATGAAGACGAATGCCAAGAAGATGAATTACCCAACAGACGGTATCAACAAGCTTCAAAGCAAACAAGTGGAGTCAACAACCTGAAGTCCAAATCTATTGAAGTCTTCAATTTGTGGTATCAATCTCCTACGAAGTGAGATTGACTGGTAAGCATTTCAATTTTAAGTACACTAAGTGAGCCAAAGCGTGCTAGAAACCTTCACTCACTATGTGGAAAATATGAAATGAATCTGACACAAATACAAAGAGGAAAACACTATTGTTTATCCTCGAAGTATGTAAGTCAGAAACATTTTAAAATTAAGCAAAGAAATTCATTTTCTTATTCCAGTTGCTTCAGATGGCCAAGCGAGTGCTACGTCACTCAATGCTAGCTATCGCAAGCAAGTGCGGAACAGTCACTCAAGCGAATGCCTCTCAAGCGAGTCAAAGCCTAGCGGCCCAACTCGAAGCGAGCGGGCACGAAGCGAGTATGAGCTGTCTGCACTTGAGTGCCTATTTTACTTTCTGCCAAGTATTTAATGCAGAATCAGGAACGGCGAAAATAACGGGCGCGTGGTTCTCACTTCAAATTTGAAGCGGGAAAAGGCGGAAAAGATCCAGCCATCGAATCTCAACAGCCCCCAATCTGCAACCGTTGGATTAGCGCCGTATAAGACAACCCAATCGCAGCAGGTCACGTGGAGACATCGTGCAAGTTGACGGTTCACTTTTACTGTGGTGACGCCGGACACATCAGATCCATCACCGCACATCCGCTGCCTACCTACAGGACTTAAGGCAATATTACCGTTCTACCCTTGCCACGTCAGCCGAGACCTAACTCTATATATATGAGACGATGCAAAACTGCAGAACCTTTCACAACCCTCAATATTTGCCATTCTCGTGCTTAGATCTGCAACATCTGCAACTCACGAGTCTCAACCCTTGTTTTTCATCGATAAAACTCCGTTCAATATCCTTCTAAAATCACTATGGGAAAGAAGAAGAACACCGAGACGATGGAGGAGTTTCTCGCGGAGGTCGACAAACATATCAATGTTGAGCCTCATCTCGATCCAACCATCATCGAGAGAAATGGTTTTCTCCGTAGGGCCGTGACCAAGGCCGGACTATGGAAGTTTGTGACGGCGGTCCCGTCAAAAATTCTGGCCAAAGCCGTCGGCGAGCTCCTGCTAAACTTGAGGAAGGAGCAAAACATATCCTCTTTTACTGATCCACAGACAAGGAAGCCAGTGGAGGTGGACATGAGCGAGCTTATCGGCACGTTCAACTTGCCGAGAGAAGGAGGAGACTCTCTGCTGGATTTGGGTCTCTCGGCCGGAGTACAATATGGCCGATTCGCAGCCGACGGAGCAGATCCAAACTTCAAGGAGGCCAGTATCCGTTCAAGTTTGAAGGCCCCCTTCAACCATATTTGCGAGCTCTTCTCGAAGAGTGTCGCGTGCTACGTCGGAACCCTGGATACACTTTCCGAGACGAAGCTGATCGCCACTGCAGTTATTGTCGACAGCCTCACCGGAACCAGCTTTAACTGGCATGGTTGGTTTCTCAAGCAAATTCACAAAGCTGCCAGTGACTTTGCGTTCATGAGAGGAAGCACAGATCAGATCATCCGCAAAGGTAAACTCAAATTTTTCTCGAGGCTATCTGCTGCCTTGGAGGAAAAATACCCCGGCAAAGTTTGGCCGGAATCCGATGTAGCCGTCTACAACAAACAGTCCATCTATTATGATAAGTGGAGGAAGACAAAAACTTTGATGGATCTGGGACTTCTCGAGGTTGAAGTGCCCGTAGCGAGACCGGCTGCCGAAAGGCAAGCCGAAGTGAGCCAAGTGAGGCCGGTCGCTTCACCCGGGAAGCGAGCCGCGCCGAAGCGAGGCAAGAAAATGAAGCGAGTCGCTTCAATTGTCCAAGAAAGCGAGGCGGTGGAGGAGCCGCTTGAGGACATTGAAGTTACTCAACCCCAATCCCCACCCCTAGTCCAAACACAAACTCTTCAAATCCAAACCCAGCCACTACCTGAAACCCAGACATCCTCAACTGCCCATCTTCAATCCCCACGAGAAGAAGAAACTGGTTCTTCTTTCCATAAGCCCGAAATCCCTCTACTCCATGTCGACCCAATCGAAGCTTACATCACTTTCCAGCCATTCCGAACCCAGCAAACACAAGCACCTCAAACCGAACCTATCCAAATTCCTGAAACCCCCGAAGCCACATCATCACTATCCCCTTCGACATCGGCAGCTACAGCCGATACCGCCCAAACAGCCGGTGAACTCCCAATAATCCCACCATTCATACCTCCTGCCATCACTGCAGAAATACAGGCCATCGATCGCTACGTTAAGGATCGAAAGCAAGCCTCAGAGATCATTGCTCTCCGATATTCCAATGTTCCATGGACAGATGACTTCTTCACCAAAGTCGTCGACTTCCTGACATATATCACGTATCGCGGAACGGAATACTACAAAATATACAACCTCATGCAAGCATTCAAGAAAGAAGAACTGATACAATTGGAGGCCAAGTTGCTCAACTTCATCGATGTGGACGGCTTCCACAATTTTCTTGATGGGACCAGTTTCTGGGATAAGCTGGATGCTAAGATAAAGCGGGAATATCCAGATGCTGTGATTCCCAAACGAGAGCCAACTTCACATGAGAAGCAATTGATCAGTGCCCATGCTGAGGAAATTGAGGCAAAGGAGGTGGAGATCTCAAATCTCCAAAGCGAGATCTCCAAGAAGGAGGAAGAGGTGAACCGGAGGGTGCTGGAGGTCAAGAGTCTTAAAGAAGACTTTGGCAAGAAGAAGGGAGAGTTGGAGGCTATGGTGGAGGAGAAGGGAAAGTTATTGGAGGAAAAAGAGAAGACGCGGGAGGCGCAGGCGAAGCTAGTGGAAAATCAAACAGCATCTATCACCGAACTCAAGGACTCGCTTGATGCGGAACGGAGTCACTTGAGGGAGGTTAATGCCAAACTGATCGCCGTTGGGAATGAGAAGAAGGTGTTGGAGAAAGAGCTGAAGGAGGCAGTAGAAAAGAAGGATGAGGAATTGATCAGGAAGGGGAGTGAGCTGATAAGCACCAAAAAGATCCTCGACTCACTTCGAACTGAAATGAAGGAGCTCAAACAAGAAAGTGAGCTAGACAAGAAAGAACTGGAGAGCCGTAGAAAGAGTGCGCAGGCTCTAGATCTGCAAAACGCTGAGTTAACCATTCTGCTGGAGAAAGTCAAGGCTCTGAGTGAAGCTTACACCGACAAGGTTGCTGCAGGTGCCGAATTCCATCTCTCTCTAAATCAGAGAGAAAGGTCGCTTGAAACCATGGAGGCAGAACCTAAAGCGGCCCAGGATTTCTGGTACTTTAACTTGCAAGAGGAGAAGGAGGAAATAAGGAGGGAAGTTGAAGCGGAGCTGGCGGCTCGCTTCAGGGAGGTGGAACCGTTAGAGAGGATGATGGCATCAGTTGTGGAGAGAGAGAAGCAGTGCGAATATCTCCTTGAAGAAATCTCAATCAAAACTGCTGAATTGGTGGCTCCAACTGTGGGAAAAGCCGAAAAGATGTTGGAGGCCATCTTCAACACAGTCAACTCACTCCATCAATCCCTCTCCAGAAAGTCAATCGTCCTAACCCCTGGCAGTGATGATGCCAAAAAGGGGGAAGGACAAGTGAAGCTAGGAGGAATTGGAGGAAGCAGAGTTGGAGTAGAATTGATGTTGGAGGGAGGCAATGGTGCTGGAGTTGAGGAGGAAGTAGAGGATGAAGCGAGGGCTTCACTAGTTGAGAAGGGGAAGGTAAAGCTCACGAAGGAGGAGCTGTTGAAAAAGCCCGAGGAGCCCAAGAGACCAATTGAGCAGAAAATTCTTGCTGCTTCAATTGCACGGCATCCTCCGGTGACGGTGGTTACGAAGGAGGAGAGGCAGAAGCAGGTGGAGCAGGATGCTGCCTTGGCGTGGGAGATGGAGCGCCTTTTTGAACTAACCAAAAAATCTATTGCTGCAGGTGCTTCGTCTAGTTCCCAAGCGGCCGCTTCACCCAAAGCACCCGCTTCAGCCTCCGCGCCAGCTTCGTCAGCCGCACTCACTCCGACTACAGTTGCACTCACTTCATCTGCAATTGTTCCCTCGAGTGCCGCTACGAAGAAAGACATGCCACCTCCCCCACCACCAAAGCAAACCTTGAAGCGTGCTGCACCAGATACAAAAGATGACCATGCAGCCAAGCGCCAAATGGTCAAACAAGCAGTCGCCTCGAGAGCAGAAAAGCAAGAAAGGAGAAGGACGAGAGGAGAACATTGGAAGGAGAAGGAAGAAAAGGAGAAGAAGATTAGGACCAAGCGACTCGAGATCATCGATGGCCGGATTGAGGAACATTTCAGTGAAGTAAAACTCATCCAATCCGCCATCTGCATAAGTGCTTTCATTCCCTTTATGCCCGAGGAGTCCGAAGCTTGCGAGACTCAGTCCATTATCGATGCTTGCGACGTAACGGGAAGGGAGATGGTCAATTCGGGACGCTACCCTCTTAAGGAGGAGCAAGATCACATCCGCAAACGTCTTAATGAAAAGAGACCTATGTGGAACCTGGAGTTGAGCGCCAAATTTCATGCTGTGATGAAGGAGCTGGCCAGCAGATCTGAGGAAGAACTGGCAGCTAGGAGAAATGAGCATCCCGACGCAAGGGAGATTGAGGAATTCATTCCAAGAGATCTCCGCGATCAGTGGCTACTCTACAAGGAACTTTTTATCAAAGCTTACTATTTCTGGGGAGTAGTGCCACTACAGGATGAGTGCTCGCGGATGAGTGCCCTCAACAATTTTTTATGTGCATACGACGAGAAGATGCGGAGGAAAATCTTCACTATGGCTGAACTTGCAGAGCCCAAACCCCTTATCGTCAAGGTGCCAGAAATGAAGAGGTTTCCAATGCCATTTCATCCAGGCACAAGGAGTCCTGATCGCAGCGTCACAGATGCGGAAGTAAATGAAGCATTCAGACTGGAAAGCGCATGGAGAAATCCAACTGTCCACACTGTTGAATCTCTAGAGTTGAATGTGCTATCTGCTTACTTTACTGAAGAGAAGAAGAAGGAGGAGGTGACGGAGGAGAAGAAGAAAGACAAGGATGAAGCTGCAGGAAACCTCTGAGTTTCAAGCTTCTTGTTTTGAGAACAAATATTCATCAATCGATTTACTTTCTGTCCCTCTTGTGTTGCTTTACAGCTTTATGGATATTTTATACTTTTTGCTACAAACTCAAAAAATTTAACCGAAAAAAAAGGGAAAGGAACTTAAAAGAAAATTACAAACGAAACTGCAAAGGAAGCAGTCGCTTGAAGTTCCCTTCACGGTTAGATAGACTAGTTTTTTTTTTTATCTAAGTCTTTTGGGTTTTGGCATCATCAAAAAGGGGGAAATTGTTGGGAATTGTTAAGAACGAATGTGTTAAGGGGGAACCTATAAGGGATATCTTAGTGTTTTGATATGATCCCAAAACCCCAAAGCGTTCTGTTCCCAAGCGACCCATTTTGATGTAGTTGATAAGTTAGAATTTTTCTAAAGCCTACTCTGTTAGGATGGCTCTTTAATTTGCTTAGATTTAGGCTTCAAATTTTCAAGTGAAGACCACTCGCTTGAGTGTGTTTTTCGAAGCGAAGCAGTTCAAAGCCAAAGCGAAACGAAGCGAGTGCTACAGTTCAAAGCCAAAGCGAAGCGAAGCGAGCGCTACAGTGCAAAGTCAAAGCTAGTCAACTCTAGTCAGCAATTTCCAAAGTAGTCACTAGGGAACGTTATTCCCCGAAGCGGCTCAGTACAGAATGACTACGAAGTGACTCAACTAAAGCGGCCGCTACGACTTCAAAACGAAGCGGGCCACTACCTACCAGAAAGCGACAGCATACTTCCCGCTCCAAATTTGAACTCCAGTCAACTGGAGATCTCCGCATTTATTACGAGATCTCCACGTGTCGAAAGCGGAGAGGAGCAGAAGAGTTGACTGCCAGGCCGACAAGGCGCCGTAACAGTACTGGGTCGCTCCAGTTACTGTTGAAATTGGAACTTAGCCAATTCCGGCAAAAATCCAAAACTGCGCGTCTGAAAAAGGTGCCAGCCTGCGCAAGTACTGTCGAGAGGAGGAGGGACAAGGCCACCAACCAAGCAACGGATCCCGGCCATCTCTCCGCCTATAAATAGTGAAGGATGAAGACGAAGAGAAGTAGAACACTACTTGAGCATTCGAGCCTACTGCAAACAAACACTCCCAAGCCTTCGAGCAAATCTTCGAGTCTTTGTTTTAAGTGTTCTCCGAGTTTCCAGTTCATCGGAACTCGTCTTCACAACCTTCACACTTAGAGTCTAAGCCCACTTCAAATATCCAAGCTTAGAAGAAGAGCTCTAGCCTACTTTGCATCTACTGTAAAGAGCTCTTCATAGTGTGTTCGTCAACCAAAACCCCTAAACTCTGTCTGTTAGGTTTTTGAGTGTTGTCGTTAGGTTGTCCAGATCCAAGGCTCTTCTTTCATCGATTGAAGAAGCCTCGATCATAGAGTTTAGATCCAAGCTTGCACCTACATCGTTTCTGTGAAGCTCGATCGAAGCTAGGCTGTAAGGAGAGCCCGTAATCTCCCTGTCTGTGTTTTGACTGAAGCAAGTGAAGCTTCCAGTCTTTGTTAGGTTTGTGTAGTGAACCCGCAATCACTACGTCAGTCGTTTGATCCAGGCGATTGAAGCCCGATCTCGATCAGGTTTTTGAAGGACCCGTAACCTTCAAAGTTCTTGAGTGAAAAGAACAGTTGCCGTCGTGCAACAAGTGGACGTAGGAGCTTTATCTCCGAACCACTATAATTCTTGGTGTCGTATTTCTCTAACCCTTATCTCTCTACTATATTCGATTATCCATTGCACGTGCATTTAAACAAACAAACTTGATTCTTTAATTACTTAGGAAATATTTTAGCTCACCAAATTCCGCATATACGAGTAAAGACTCCCTCTTGATCAAGTGTTCACTTCGGTCAAGCAGGCAAGTTACGGACTGTAGATCTAGCTTCAGCTGGGTCTTAAGTTTCAAGCGAGCTCTTTACTTGTTACTCTGAGTTAAGGGATTTGAAGTTGAAAAACTTCAAAATACGTATTCACCCCCCCCCTCTACGTATTTTCCCATTAACAAACCGGGACCAACACTGTCGCTTTCTGGTAGGTAGTGGCTCGCTTCGCTTTGAAGTTGTAGCGTTCGCTTTAGTTGAGTCACTTCGTAGTCATTCTGTAGTGAGTCACTTTGGGAAATAAAGTTCCCTAGTGACTGCTTTGGAAATGCTGACTAGAGTTGAATAGTTTTGACTTTACACTGTAGCGCTCGCTTCGCTTCGCTTTGGCTTCGAACTGTAGCGCTCGCTTCGCTTCGCTTTGGCAGACTCACTTTGAATCTACTATAGCGCTCGCTTCGCTACACTGTTCTTCGGCACGCTTCACTTCAGCTTGCTAGACTTGCTTCGCTTTGGATAACACACTCAAGCGAGTGGCCTTCACATGAACTTTTGAAGCCTATAATCCAAACAAAATAAAGAGCCATCCTAACAGAGTAGGCTTAGAAAAATTTCTAACCTATTAACTACATCAAAATGGGTCGCTTGGGAATAGAACACTTGGGGTTTTGGGATCAAATCAAAACAACCATTTGGCACACTTCAGAGTGTCCCATAGGAATTCCCCCTTAACACTTTGTTCTTAACAATTCCCAACAATTTTCCCCTTTTTGATGATGCCAAAACCCAAAGACTTAAGATTATCGAAATCTAGTCTATCTAACCGTGGAAGGAACTTCAAGCGACTGCCTCCTTTGCAGCTTCGTTCGAATTAATTTTTAAGTTCCTTTCCCCTTTTTTTTCGGTTAAATTTTGTTTGGTTTGTAGCATAAGGATAAAATATCCATAAAGCTAATAAATAACACAAGAGGGACAGAAAGTAAATCGGATAGATAGATGAACATTAGTTCTCAAAAAAACAAGAAGCTTGAAACTCTAGGGTTTCCTGCAGCTTCTTCATTGTTATCCTGCTTCTCCTCCGTCACCTCCACTTCCTTCTCTTCTTCCTCAGCCTCCAAGTCCTTCGCAACAATCTCTTCTGGGACAGTGTATGCATTGAAGACCTTTACTTCCAAAGTACCAACAGTGTGGATACTTGGTTTCCTCCATACACTCTCCAATCTAAATGCTTCATTCACCTCTGCATCTATGATGTTGCGATCAGGAATCCTTGTGCCTGGAAGGAATGGCATCGGAAATTTCTTCATTTCAGGCACCTTCACGATAAGGGATTTGGGCTCTGCAAGCTCAGCCATGGTGAAGATTTTCCTCCGCATTTTCTCATCATATGCGCAGAGGAAGTTGCTGAGAGCACTCATCCGGGAGCACTCATCCTGCAGTGGCACTACTCCCCAGAAGTAGTAGGCTTTGATGAAGAGTTCCTTGTAAAATAGCCACTGGTCGCGGAGATCTTTTGGAATGAAGTCCTCAATCTCCCTCGCGTCAGGATGCTCATTCCTTCTGACTGCCAACTCTTCCTCTGACCTGCTGGCTAGTTCCTTCATCACGGCATGGAATTTGGCGCTAGTCTCCGTGCTCCAAATCGGACGCTTCTCATTGAGACATTTCCGAATGTGATCTTGTTCCTCCTTGAGAGGGTAACGTCCGGAGCCGACCATTTCCTTCCCGGTCACGTCGCACGCATCGATAATAGCTTGGGTTTCGCATGCGTCGGACTCGTCAGGCATGAAGGGAACGTAGGCACTTCGGCAGATGGCGGATTGGATGAGTTTCACTTCACTGAAGTGTTCCTCGATCCGGCCATCAATGACCTGCAGTCTCTTGGCCCTTATCTTCTTCTCCTTTTCCTCCTTCTCCTTCCACTCTTCTCCTCTCTTTCTTCTCCTTTCCTGCTTTTCCGTTCTTGAAGCGACTGCTTGTTTGACCATTTGGAGCTTGGCCGCAGGGTCATCTATTTTTGATTCTGGTGCAGCTCGCTTCAGAGTTTGAAGGGATGCTTGTAGATGAAGCGGCTCCTACAGTCGATGTAGCGAGCGCGGCAGCTGAAGCGGGTGCGGCGGCTGAAGCGGGCGCTTTGGAACCTGAAGCACCTGCAAGTGTTAGTCTTTTCAGATCAAATTGGCGCTCCATCTCCCGAGCCATGGCCTCGTCCGCCTCCACTTGCTCCCGCCTTTCCTCCTTGGTTAGCACCGTCACTGGAGGATGTCGAGCGATAGAAGAGGCAAGCACTTTTTCTTGAATCGGCCTCCTGGGCTCCTCGGGCTTCTTCATCAGCTCCTCCTCCGTGAGCTTTTCTTTGCCCTTCATTGTACTCAGAGCCCTCGCTTCATCATCTAACATCTCCTCCACATCTCCAACACCACTGCCTCCCTCCAGCATCATCTCCACTCCCACAATTCCACTTCCTCCTGCACCTCCAACTTCTCCTTCTTTCACTTGTCCTTTCCCCTTTTTGGCATCATCATTGCCAGGGGTTAGGGTGCTTGTTTTTCCAGAGATGGATTGGCTAAGCTCCTCGAACTTGTTGAACAAGGCATGGAGCATCTTTTCAGCACGGGTAGCGAAGACGTGTTCCTCGGATAGCACCAATTCTGCTGTCTTAGCGCTAATCTCCTCGAGCAAGTATTCGCACTGCTTCTCCCTTTCAACGACAGACGCCATTAACCTCTCCAATGGCTCCACCCTTCTGAAGCGAGCGCCCAGCTCCGCTTCAACTTCCCTCCTCAGATCCTTCTTCTCCTCTTGCAGGTTGAAATACCAGAATTCCTGGGCCGCTTGAAGTTCTGCCTGCATTGTTTCAAGGCTCCTCTCTCTCTGATTTAGAGAGAGATGGAATTCGGCACCTGCAGCAACCTTTTCAGTGTACGCTTCTCCCAGTTCCTTGACCTTCTGCAGTAGGATGGACAATTCAGCATTTTGAAGGTCAAGAGCCTGTGCACTCTTCCTTCGACTCTCCAGCTCTTTCTTTTCAATCTCACTTTCTTGTTTGAGCTCCTTCATCTCATTTCTGAGAGAGTCAAGGGTTTTCTTAGTGCTAAGCAACTCACTTCCTTTCCTTATCACCTCCTCATCTCTCTTCTCTACGGCCTCCTTCAGCTTCTTTACCTCTTTCTCCAACTCCTTCTTCTCTTTGCTAATTGTAACCAGTTTGCCATTGACCTCCCTTAAGCGGCTCCTTTCTGCATCAAGTGAGCCCTTAAGTTCGGTAATTATTTTCGAGTGGTCACCCACCAGCTTCACCTGCGCCTCCAGCGCCTTCTCCTTCTCTTCCAGTAATCCTTCCTTTTCCTCCACCTTTGCCTCCAGTTCCCCCTTTTTCTTGTCAAAGTCTTCACGAAGACTCTTGACCTCCTCTATCCTCTTCTCCATCTCTATCTCCTTTCTGGTGATCTCGCTTTGCAGACTCGAGATCTCCGCTTCCTTAATCTCCACCTCCTCCGCATGATCTCTGATCAGCTTCTTCTCGCGTGCAGTTGGCTCTCGCTTGGGGATCACAGCATCTGGATATTCCAGTTTTATTTTATCATCCAGCTTGTCCCAGAAGCTGGTCCCATCGAGGAAGTTGTGGAAGCCGTCCACGCCAATGAAGTTGAGCAGCTTGGCCTCCAGCTCGATCAGCTCATTCTTTTTGAAGGCCTGCATCAGGTTGTAGACCTTGTAGTACTCCGTTCCGCAGTACGTAATGTATGTCAGGAAGTCGACGGTCTGGGTGTAGAACACGTCGGTCCACGGAACGTTGAAGTACCGGAGGTTGATGGTCTCTGCAGCTTGCTCTCGATCCTTGACGTAGCGATCGATGGCCTGCATTTCTGCAGAGATAGCAGGGGGTACGAATTGTGGGATGATTGTGAGTTCTCCGGTGGTTTGGGCGGTATCGGCTGTAGCTGCCGATGTCGAGGGAGATTGGGAAGGTGATGAAGTTTCAGGGGTTTCGGATATTTGGATGGCTTCAGTGGGTGGTGGTTGTGTTTGCTGGGTTTGGATGGGTTTAAAGATGGTGTATGCTTCGACTGGGTCGACATGGAGTAGGGGGATTTCGGGTATCTGAAATGAAGAACCAGTTTCTTCTTCATGTAGGGATAGGGGTGATTTTTGGGATTGGTGTTGGGCAGTGGAAGATGTTTGGGTTTCTGGTAGTGGCTGGGTTTGAGTTTGAAGTGTTTGGGTTTGGACTATGGGTTGGCGAGTTTGGATTTTGATGGGTGAGGATTGGTGTTGAGTCACTTCAACGTCCTCAAGCGGCTTCTCCACCGCCTTGCTTTCTTGGACGAGTGAAATGACTCGCTTCATCTTCTTTTTGCCTCGCTTGGGTGCGGCTCGCTTCCCGGGTGAAGCGACCTGCCTAGCTTGGCACACTTCAGCCTGCCTTTCGGCAACTGGTCTTGCTACGGGCACTTCAACCTCGAGAAGTCCCAAATCTATCAACGTCTTGGTTTTCCTCCACTTGTCCTAGAAGATAGATTGTTTGTTGTATACAGCAACGTCAGAATCCGGCCACACTTTGCCTGGAAACTTCTCCTCCAAGACAACAGACAGTCTGGAGAAAAACTTCAGCTTCCCCTTGCGGAGAATCTGATCGGTGCTCCCTGGCACGAACGCAAAATCCTTGGCAGCTTCGTGGATTTGGTTGAGAAACCAACCATGCCAGTTGAAATTTGTTCCAGTGAGGCTGTCGACGATAACTGCGGTGGCGATCAGCTTCGTCTCCAAGAGAGTATCGAGAGTTCCAATGTAGCATGCGACGCTCTTCGAGAAGAGCTCGCAGATATGGTTGAAGGGGTCCTTCAGGCTTGAACGGATACTGGCCTCCTTGAAATTTGGATCTGCTCCGTCGGCTGCGAATCGGCCATATTGAACTCCGGCCGAAAGTCCCAATTCCAATAGAGAGTCTCCTCCCTCTCTCGGCAAGTTGAACGCACCAATGAGTTCGCTCATATCCACCTCCACCAGCTTTCTGGTCTGTGGATCTGTGAATGAAGATGTATTTTGCTCCTTTCTCAAGTTTAGCAGGAGCTCACCCACCGCCTTGACCAGAATTTTCTTTGGAATGGCCGTCACGAACTTCCATTGACCGGCCGTGTTCACGGCTCTACGGAAGAATCCGTTCTCTTCTACGATGACAGGGTCGAGATGGGGCTCGACATTGATGTGCTTGTCAACCTCCGTGAGAAACTCCTCCATCGTCTCAGTCTTCTGCTTCTTCCCCATGGTGTAGAATAAGAGATTTCGAACGGAGTTTTATCGTCGAAAAAAATTGGTTGAGACTCGTGAGTTGCAGATGTTGCAGATCTAAGCACGAGAATGGCAATTTTTGAGGGTTGTGAAAGGTTCTGCCGTTCTGCATCGTCTCATATTTATAGAATTAAGTCTCGGCTGACGTGGCAGGGGCAAGACAGTAAAATCGGTGAAGATCCTGTAGGTAGGCGGCGGACGTGCGGTGATGGGTTTGATGTGTCCGGCGTCACCACAGTAAAAGTGAACCGCCACTTGCTCGGCGTCTCCACGTGGCCTGCTGTGATTGGTTTGTCTTATACGGCGTCGATCCAACGGCTACAAGTCTGGGACTGTTGGGATTCGACGGTTGGATCTCCTTCGATTTTTCCCGCTTCGAATTCAAAGTGAAACTCACGCGCCCGTTATTTTCGCCAGTACGTGAACCTGCATTAAATGCTTGGCAGAAAGTGAAATTTGCACTCGAGTGCAGACATCTTATACTTGCTTCGTACCCGCTCGCTTCGAGTTGGCCCGCTTGGCCTTAACTCGCTTGAGAGGCACTCGCTTCAGTGACTGTTCCGCACTCGCTTGCGATGGCTAGCTTTGAGTGGCGTGGCACTCGTTTGGCCATCTGAAGCGACTGGAATAAGAAATTGAATTTCTTTGCTTAATTTTAAAATGTCTCTGACTTACATACTTCGAGGATAAACAAGAGTGTTTTCCTCTTTGTAATTGTGTCAGATTCATTTCATGTTTTCCACATAGTGAGTGAAGGATTCTGGCACGCTTCAGCTCACTTAGTGTACTTAAAAATTGAAACGCTTACCAGTCAATCTCACTTCGTAGGAGATTGATACCACTAGTTGAAGATATCATTTGATTTGGACTTCAAGTTGTTGAATCCACTTATTGATGAATGCATTTGTTGATATCACCTGTTGAGTACAACTCTACTTGATGGATACTTCGTCTTCTTGGCATTCATCTTCATGGCATTCATCTTCCTCTACGAATTAGAGAGTCCTCCATCGAAGTGAATGGTGGAGGAAATGAATATAGTACACAAGCTTACTACAACCCAGAGGGGAGCTTCACGTAAGTGTACATATTCACGACGAATGGGGGATGAGTACAAGTCCTTATCTCAGAGCAGAAATGGACAGGATGACAATGAGAATGCTCTGACAAGACAATCTCGTATTTTACGCAGTAGCATGTCACCAGCCCTGCAACCTTTTGTAGAAAAAGGTAAACCTTCAAACTTCCTCCTACTGGCTGCAGAATGAACTTGCAATCGACTCGCTTTGACCCAAGTTAGGGCAAATTGAAGCGATGCAAAATTCAAAGTGGGGGAGGAATGGATAGACATCCGGCAGCTCAACTCAATGAAGAGTGAGTAGAGAATGAATATTTATCCACGATGAAGGAGATGAGAAGACTTGCTCCTCTTCGGCGGAAAGATGGGAAGAGGACACAAGGTCTAGGTGCCAACCCTGCCTAAGCTTTCACCATATTTACGTGGGAAGGCCCAATACAAGACCCCACAACCGTTACTAGAAACGGCACTTGCGAGTGTTTATACCCACTCGCTAGGAATCCTAGGCTAGGTAGCAGCTTTCCTTGCTCGCTTTGGAAGTAGCCTGCTCCGAGAGCAAACAATAGTTCCCCCTTAACCAATGGCTTAACAATTCATGTAAGCGGGTAGGGAACGTCTTCCAACACTCCACCTTACTCCACCTTATTTCTCCTTCTTCAAGCGAGTGAGATTTTGAAGTGACTCACTTGAGTCGGTGAAGATCCGAAGCGAGTGACGCTACGAAAAACTAGCGACCACTCCTTCGTGCATCCTGGATCTAGCACTCTTCACCAGGGTCTAATAACCCTAATTCCATGCATAGCTGATTGAAGCGAGACTCAGCTAGAGGCTTGGTTAGGATATCTGCTCGCTGGAGATCGGTATGGATTTTCTCGAGCTTGATATCCTTCTTCTCGACATGATCACGAATGAAGTGATGACGGATTTCCACGTGCTTGCATCTGGTGTGAAGCACTGGATTTTGAGAGATGCAGATTGCGCTGTTGTTGTCGCAGAATATAGGAATTTCATTTGCTTCAACATTGTAGTCCTTCAACTGCTGACGAAGCCATAGAATTTGAGAACAGCAGCTTCCAGCGGCCATATATTCGGCTTCAGTCGTTGAAGTAGCTACACTCGTCTGCTTCTTCGAAAACCATGAGATCAGCTTGCTTCCCAAGAACTGACAAGTGCCCGAAGTTGACTTCCTATCAATTCGGCATCCTCCATAGTCAGCGTCTGAATATCCAGTGAGCTCCAAATTGTCCTCCGTTGGATACCACAGCCCCATATTGACAGTGCCCTTCAAATATCGAAGAATTCTCTTGGCAGCTTCAAGATGGCTGTGCTTGGGGTTGCTTTGGAAGCGAGCACAGACTCCAACTGCAAAAGCTATATCCGGCCTACTTGCAGTGAGATATAGAAGGGATCCGATCAAGGCTCGATAGTCTGTAGCGTCCACAGACTTCCCATCTATGTCTGGCTCCATCTTCCAGTTCGTGTTCATTGGAATCTTCACAGCTTTGTCATGCTGAGCACCGAACTTGGCAAGCATATCTCGAGTATACTTAGCTTGATTGATGAAGATTCCATCATCCTGCTGCTTCACTTGAAGACCTAGAAAGCAGCTCATCAAGCCAATCATCGACATCTCATATTTGGTCTTCATAAGCTCTCCAAACTTCTCGCTAAGCGACTGGTTTGGTGATCCAAATATGATGTCATCCACGTAGATCTGAACCCATAGCATATCATCTCCATGATTGATGGTGAATAGGGTTCGATCTATCTTTCCTTTGTGGAAACCATTATCCACTAGGAATTGAGAAAGGGTATCATACCAAGCTCTGGGAGCTTGCTTTAATCCATATAGGGCTTTCTTCAATTGATACACCTTATCTCCTTGCTCGAAACCCGGTGGCTGCTCCACATACACTTCTTCCTTCAATTCACCGTTGAGGAACGCGCTCTTCACATCCATCTGATAGACTTTGAATTTCTTGGCCGCTGCATAGGCTACAAATAGTCTTATCGCTTCAAGCCGTGCCACAGGAGCGAAGGTCTCATCGAAGTCGATTTCTTCCTCTTGGCAGTAGCCCTTGGCGACGAGTCGCGCCTTATTCCTCACAACGTTGTGATCCTCGTCCGTCTTGTTCTTGAACACCCACTTGGTGCCAATCACATGCTGAAATTTGGGACGATCCACGAGATACCAAACATCGTTTCTGGTGAACTGGTTCAGCTCTTCCTGCATGGCGATCACCCAATTTGAATCGGCTAGGGCTTCCTCCGCGCATGATGGCTCGATGTTTGAGAGAAAGCAACTGAACATGGCACTTTCTCCAAACACTTGACTTCTGGTCACTACACCCTTGGATGGATCTCCAATGATTTGACTTGGTGAGTGATTCTTGAGCCATGCACGCTTGGATCCGTCAGCCTCATCTTCATCTTCTTCCTTGTCGCTCGCTTCACCTTCTGAAGTGACTGGATTGGGTGCTTGGCCAGCACTCGCTTCAGGAATCTTGGGGGCAACTTCATCTTTTCATGGGACAATTGGCTCGCTTGAGTTCTTGATTTCTTCATCATCCTCAAGCATGTCCCATGTTAATGAATTGAAGGGTTCCTCGTTTGTCTTTCCTTCTTTAGATTGAACCTGTTCCTGTGGAAGACTCAAAGAAGACTCATCAAATACGACATGGGGTGATTCCTCCACGATTAGGGTTTTACAGTTGAACACCCTATAAGCTTTGCTTGATGTAGAATATCCTAAGAATATTCCTTCATCAGCTTTGCTTTCAAAGGCTTTCAACTGTGACTTCCCATTGTCATGGATGAAGACCCTACAACCAAAAATATGGAAATAAGAAATGTTCGGAATTCTCCCTGTCTATATTTCATATGGTGTTTTGTCGTGTCGTTTGCAGAGAAGCGTTCTATTCTGCGTGTAGCATGCTGTATTGGCAGCTTCAGCCCAATACTTCATCGGAAGCTTCGAGTCTGCAATCATGGCTCGAACGGCTTCTTTGATGATTCGATTTCTTCTTTCAGCAACTCCATTCTGCTGAGGTGTGCGTGCTGAGGAAGTCTGATGTGCTATGCCATGCTCCATGTAGTAAGCTTCAATGGTAGAGTTCAAGAACTCTGTGCCTTTGTCGGAGCGGATGGTTACAATAGCTTGATTCTTCTCCACAGCCAATCGCTTGAGCAGTTGTGGCAGCTTGGTCAGTGTCTCCTTCTTGCTGAAGAGAAAAACAACCCAAGTGTAGCGAGAGAAGTCGTCGACTACAACTAGAGTGTACTTCCTTCCATTCACACTAACTGGAGTGACTGGACCAAACAGATCCATGTGAAGCAGCTCGAGCACTCGCTTTGATGAAACTTCTTCGAGACTGGCGAAGTGCTTCTTCGTCTGCTTCCCTCGTTGGCATGGTGAGCATGGATGGTCTTTGATGAAATCTTCATTTGGTATGCCTTGCACCAAACCCTTTCGAGCTAAGAGATTGATTGCTTTGAAGTTGAGATGGTTCAAGCGTCGGTGCCATAGCCATCCTATCTCTGTAGCACTCCTTGCTACTAAGCACGTCTCCTCTTTGTAGCTATCCCATTGTGCTATATAGACGTTCCTTTGTCTAATTCCAGTTAACACAACCTGGGCCGTGAGCTTGCTCTTCACTATGCACTTATTGGAAATAAATTCCACCTTGTATCCTTTGTCACAAAATTGTGAGATGGATAACAAGTTGTGCTTGAGTCCTTCCACGTAGGAAACTTCTTCAATCGTGAGCTTTCCGACTTTCAGTGAGCCGTATCCTTTGGTGCTTCCTCGAGAGTTATCACCAAAAGTGACGTGTGGACCCTTCTTCTCTATGTAGTCGTGAAGTAGAGCTCTCGTGCCGGTCATGTGTCTTGAACATCCACTGTCCAAGTACCAGATTTGTTGACCCTCACATGGCATGGGATCCACGGCGCTCACGTGCAATTAGACAGATTTTGGTACCCAAATCAGTTTGAGTCCTTGCAGGTTAGTTCCCTTAGGTACCCACACTTGCTTCACTTTCTTTTGAGAGGAAGCTTGTGCTTTGGGTTTCTCGACCTTTGAAAACTGTGACTTCTGCCTTGAGGAAGCTTCACACGTGCAGCAGTGTGTGCAAGAGGGGTAGCGGCTCGCTTGAGACATACCTAGGCTCTTACCCTTTGGCTTGTATCCTGAAGCGGCTCGCTTCAGATTAGCTACGGGCTTAGAGACTGACTTAGGTTTTACAGTCTGTCGAAGCGGCTCGCTAAGTTTTCTCGAAGCGGTCCAACTAGGGTTTTGACCCCGACTCGCTTGAGCAACCTTGGGAGTTCGAAGCGGCCCCTTTGGTGCTTCGAATTCTTCCCCCTCAACGTTAGTCCGGTTGGACCATCTCCAGTCCGGATAACGTGACACATAGACATTACTCCTTTTCTTGAAAGGGAGATCCTTTGTATCTCGTGTCTTGGCTTGAGGCTTAGAAGCTACAACTGGTTTCCCTTTACCTTTGGATTGGTAAGCTTTAGCATTGTAAGTGCTAGGGACAGTTGGTCTTTGCTTGCCCATAGTTTCGGCCCTTGAAAATATAGACATCTTCATTGGCTTCTTCTTAGGGTTCTCAGCCATCTGGCCTTCTTAGGGTTCTCAGCCATCTCAGCCATCTGGCCTTTATCTTTGTTGGTGGTCGCTGATGGTGTCGTGTTTGAAGCACCAACAAAGACAGTAGGCTTGGAAGGTCCACCCTCATATCCGAGTCCTCCCTTTCTACCAAAGGTAGAAGTGAGCTCTCTAGTGCTTGCCTAGCATATGAAGCTTTGTTCAAGTTGGCAACTAGAGCGGATTGGGTTTCATACCTTCCTTCCAAGCTTTGATGTCTAGCGAAGAGATCCTCGAACTTACTAGTCATAGCCCTTAGATTAAGTTTGACTTGGTCAAGCTCAGTGGCTAGCTTTCGGTTCTCCTTCTCGCTTTGAGACATAGCTTGCTTCAACACTTCGTGGTCGCTTGACAGTTTAATGTACTTGTCAAGCAACTCACTCCATGTCGAGGAATTTGCTTCCTCTTGGTGAGTGTGTGCGAGTGTAATTGAACTAGGTGAGGGATAGATGAATACCTCTCCAGTCTCTTCGTCGGTGAGCGCCATGAGTCCAAGATCCTCTCCCTCACTGGAGTTGGGATCTGTGAATGCATCTGAGTCGCTAGCGATTTCTTCAGTTGAAGCGACCGACATTTCACTCGCTACGAGCGCTCGCCTTGGAGCATCCCTTTTTGCTATCAGTTCCTCTCGCTCCTTTGCACTCAGCTTCGGGCAATCGGATTTGTAGTGACCCATCTTGTGGCAATGGTAACATTCCACTTCCATCATGTCCCTTGAGATCGGCTTGGTCGTCTCTTCTCTCTTTCCTTTTCCTTCTCGAGCATCAGTGCTCCTCCCTTTGTATTGCTTGTAGAATTTTTTGTATTTGCCCACTCGAGAGTTCATTTTGTTGAAGTTCTTGGACAAGAACGCAATGTGTTCTTCCAACTCTTCCCTCGTCATCTTGGCTAGTGACTGGTCACTTGGCCCTTCAGCAGCTTTGAAAGCTACACCCTTTGACGTCGTGGGAGCTTCATCCTCTTCGTCGAGGTTCATACGATTCAGATCGAATTCGTGAGCTTTGAGTTCGGAGAACAGAATCTCCGGTGTGAGCTTTGATAGGTCCTTGGTAGCTAGGTACAACTCCTTCATAGTCTGCCATTTCCTGGTGAGAGCTCGAACTATCTTCAGATTCACTTCCTTGTCTGTGAGTTCCTTCCCAAGTGAGTTGAGAGTTGCAGTGATGTTGGTAACTCTTAGCTCGAAGGCGTCGATGGATTCTCCTGGCTTCATTATCAGGCTTTCAAACTCCCGCATTTGTACGGCGAGCTTGTTTTCTTTGATTTTGTCTGTGCCTTGAGAAATGAGGGCTAGGGTTTCCCACATTTCTTTTGTAGTCGCGCACTTCCTTATCCTTGGTAGATAAGCGTCCGACACGGTGCTCTGCATCGTGTGGCATGCGATCTTGTCGAGGTTGGCGACTTTGAAGTCATTTGGAGTATACTCATCCTTATCCTTCTCCACGTAGTGTTGTCGAACGTGGGCTGGACGACCTTCAGCGGCTGGAACATCCACAGATATGGCTTTCTTGATCTCGATTGGTCCATCTTCAATGACCTCCCACATCCGGTCGTGGATGGAGCATAGGAAGCTTTCGACTCGGAAGCTCCAGATCTCATACCCTTCAATGGAAAACTGTGGAAGACTAGAAGCATTCATGGTAAACAGTTAGTAGCAATGCAGTATGCGCGGGTGGGGTTTTGATGCACTTAGGAAATAGAATCCGGTTCAGTGAGACAACGTGAAGCGAGTGGGGGCTCGCTTCGGATATGCAAAGCAGAGGCTCGAAAGAACCGCTGCTCTGATACCACTTGTTGGTCCCGGTTTGTTAATAGGGGAAATACGTAGAGGGGGGGTGAATACGTATTTCAAGTTTTTCAACTTTTTCCCTTTAACTCAAAGTGACAAGTAAATAGATCACTTGACACTTAATACCTAGCTGAAGCTAGATCTACAGTATGTAGCTTGCCTGCTTGACCGAAGTAAGGACTTGATCAAGAGGGAGTCTTTACTCGTGTATGCGGAAATTCGGTGAGCTAAAATCTTTCCTAAGTAATTAAAGAATTCAAGTTCGTTTGTTTAAATGCATGTGCAATGGATAATCAAATACAGTAAAGAGATTAAGGTTAGAGAGATACGACACAGAGATTTATAGTGGTTCGGAGATAAAACTCCTACGTCCATTTGTTGCGCGACGGCAACTGTTCTCTTCACTCAAGAACTTGATGGTTACGGGTCCTTCAAAAACCTTGGTCGAGATCGGGCTTCACTTGCCTGGATCAAACGACAGACGTAGTGATTACGGGTTCACTACACAAACCTAGACAAGACTGGAAGCTTCACTCGCTTCAGTCAAACACAGACAGGGAGATTACGGGCTCTCCTTACAGCCTAGCTTCGATCGAGCTTCACACAAACGATGTAGGTGCAAGCTTGGATCTAAACTCTATGATCGAGGCTTCTTCAATCGATGAAAGAAGAGCCTTGGATCGGGACAACCAAACGACGACTCAAAAACCTAACAGACAGAGTTTAGGGTTTTTGGTAGACGAACACACTATGAAGAGCTCTTTACAGTAGATGCAAAGTAGGCTAGAGCTCTCCTTCTAAGCTTGGATATTTGAAGTGGGCTTAGACTCTAAGTGTAAAGGTTGTGAAGATGAGTTCCGATGAACTGGAAACTCGGAGAACACTTGGAAACAAAGACTCGAAGATTGCTCAAAGGCTTGGGAGTGTTTGTTTGCTGTATGCGCTCGAATGCTCAAGTAGTGTTCTACTTCTCTTCGTCTTCATCCTTCACTATTTATAGGCGGAGGGTTGGCTGAGATCCATTGCTTGGTTGGTGGCCTTGTCCCTCCTCCTCTCAACAGTACTTGCACAGGCTGGCTGCTTTTCAGACGCGCATATTTGGATTTTTGCCGAAAATGGCTAAGTTCCAATTTCAACAGTAACTGGAGCGACCCAGTACTGTTACGGCGCCTTGTCGGCCTGGCAGTCAACTCTTCTGCTCCTCTCCGCGTTCGACACGTGGAGATCTCGTAATAAATGCGGAGATCTCCAGTTGACTGGAGTTCAAATTCGGAGCGGGAATTGTGTTGTCGCTTTCTGGTAGGTAGTGGCTCGCTTCGCTTTGAAGTTGTAGTGTCCGCTTTAGTTGAGTCACTTCGTAGTCATTCTGTAGTGAGTCACTTTGGGAAATAAAGTTCCCTAGTGACTGCTTTGGAAATGCTGACTAGAGTTGACTAGTTTTGACTTTACACTGTAGCGCTCGCTTCGCTTCGCTTTGGCTTCGAACTGAAGCGCTCGCTTCGCTTCGCTTTGGCAGACTCACTTTGAATCTACTGTAGCGCTCGCTTCGCTACACTGTTCTTCGGCACGCTTCACTTCATCTTGCTAGACTTGCTTCGCTTTGGAAAACACACTCAAGCGAGTGGCCTTCACATGAACTTTGAAAGCCTATAATCCAAACAAAATAAAGAGCCATCCTAACAGAGTAGGCTTAGAAAAATTTCTAACCTATTAACTACATCAAAATGGGTCGCTTGGGAATAGAACACTTGGGGTTTTGGGATCAAATCAAGACAACCATTTGGCTCACTTTAGAGTGTCCCATAGGAATTCCCCCTTAACACTTTGTTCTTAACAATTCCCAACAGATGTCAAGTTCATTTTTGATGGAGATTGCTTGGAAGCCTTCGAGACATTGAAGAAGGTGCTTATCTCTACTCCCGTCTTGGTGTCACCGGATTGGAGTGCCCCGTTCGAGCTCATGTGCGATGCAAGCGATTGGACGGTAGGAGCAGTTTTGGTGCAGAAAAGGGAGAAGCTTTTCCGAGTGATCTACTATGCTAGCAAGACATTGGACTCGGCTCAAAGGAACTACACCACCACGGAGAAGGAGTTACTCGCTGTGGTCTATGCTTTCGACAAGTTTAGGCCTTATTTGGTGGGATCTCACACGATTGTGCACACCGACCATGCCGCCATTTGCTATCTATTCAACAAGAAGGACTCGAAGCCAAGGTTAGTTCGCTGGATTTTGCTTCTTCAAGAGTTCGATATGGAGATCAAGGATAGGAAAGGATGCGAGAATGTGGTGGCCGACCATCTCTCAAGACTTGAGCAGCCCGTGGATGGAGAGGATTCGAAGATTGTTATCAAGGAAAGCTTCCCCGATGAGCAGATTTTTGAGTTAGACGATTTGATACCTTGGTTCGCCGACATCGTCAACTACATGGTGATTCATCATGTGCCCAAGGATCTCTCGTCACATCAAAAGAAGAAGTTCCTCCACGATTGTAAGTTCTATTATTGGGACGATCCATATTTGTACCGGAGGTGTGCCGACGGAATCATAAGGCGATGTGTTCGACAATCGGAGTGGAAAAAGATCATCGAGGATTGCCATAGCGCTCCAAATGGGGGACATTTCGCTGCAAATCGCACCGCCCTTAAGATATTTCATAGTGGATTCTATTGGCCTTCGATCTACAAGGATTGCCACGAGTACATCAAGTCATGTGATCGATATCCAAAGGATGGGGAACATCACGAAGAGGGACGAGATGCCGCAACGCACCATTATGGAGGTGGAGCTTTTCGATGTTTGGGGGATCACTTCATGGGTCCTGATAGGGTGTATTTTTAGCATATTATCTAAGTGTTATATAATCGTTTTCTTGTCGTATTTTGATAGTTTAGCTTGTATTTTGTATTGTTTATGTTATGTCGAGCTAGATTACGCTTTTGGGTTGTTTTAAGTGTTTTTAGGGCTTTTGAGTCGAGAAAACTCAAGGCGAGACAAGAGTCGACGAAATCAAGGAAGACGATGATGTATTGACCCCATGATCTGACTTCTCACGATATTTTGGAAGAGTTATTTTGGAATTATGGAATCATAGAATTGAAGAGGAGTTCAATAGGAGCGTATAGGCGGAAACGGAGGTCAATTCGGAGTTCGGATGAGGAAGATACGATCGAAACAAGAAAGGTGCGCAAACTGCATGGATCCACTCGGCCGAGTCAGTGGCCGAGTGAAGCTACTGCTGAACCTACTCGGCCGAGTCACCATCCGAGTCGCCGGCCGAGTGAAGCACACGGAAATTCTTAAATTTCATATTTTTATTTCCTTAAACTAATCCTTGCCCACTTAGGTAACAATTATGAACCCCTACCTTATAAATACCCCAAAACTCATCATTGTATCCAAGTTTTTGATAAGTTTTTTAGTTGGAGGTCTTCAAATCTTTCATATACTTTAGATTAGTTTTTTCTCTACACTTTTATACTTTAGATCTAGATTTATTTTATGTATGAAGAAAATTGAAGATTGAAGATCTATTCAAGATTCAAGAGTTTTTCTATCTCTTTCTCTTTTATTTATGCTTTTAATTATGTTTATTCTTCCTTCTTCCTTTCTTTTAATTATGTCTAGCTAATTTCATTTAGTTGATTTTAGGGATTGAATGCCTAATTGAATTTATGTAAGTGTCTTTTGTTTACAATTAGCCTTCCAATCTAGGTGCATGTTTCATGGTGCTTATTCTCATGCATGATTAACTGGCCATTGATTATGTATGCATAATTATGTGTTTATGCCGTGATAGGATAATTGCATAATAGATCTCATGAATACATGGTATGATAGTTTGATTGTCTTGATCGAAGTTGAATTATCATATGTCTATATATAATCGATTTGAGTGTCGTGATTGAACTTAGTTGATTATATCATTGATACTTGTTCTATTTTGCACTTGATTTGATATCTATGAGTCCGGAAGGAGATTAGGATCTTATTAGGTGACGATCTATACTGCCTTAGCCGGAGTGTTAGGTTATTTTCGTGTATCACATCTAGATTGGATTAAATTGGTTAATTGTATTCATCAATTGCTTGCATATATTTGATTAGGTAGGCTTCCCTAAAATCAACACTTTTCCTTAATTGAGTTTTTTCCTTGTTTGATTATTTACTTACTTATTAGTTACTTTATTTGTTTAATTGTTTCTTTATTTGTTTATTTCCTTATTTGATTAATTGAGTCCTTTTATTTATTTGCCTAGTTATAAATACCACATTCCTAAATTTCTAATTGCCTAGACATCAGTTTAGTTCTAAAGTAGAGGTATTGAGTGTGGTTTCGATACATCAATCCCTGTGGATACGATACTCGTACTTCTTTATACTATACCTATTTTGTGTGGTAGAAAATAGTGCGATCAAATTTTGGCGCCATTGCCGGGGATTGATTAGATTTCACCAGATATTTGAAATAGGATTAATAGGTGATTTAGGCGTTTATTTTTCTATTTTTGTGTATTGAATTAACCGTCTTCTTCCTTTGATTAGGAAAAAATTCTTATGGCGGATCAAGGAGTGAGAAGGACTTTGAACGACCGTTACAAGCCGGTCGTTGATCAATTCCAGCAAGGAGGATGGGGGACCACTGAAGCTAAAAACTATGAGATCAAGGCGTCCCTCATCAACATGGTGCAAAACTACCAATATGGAGGCACACCGATGGAGGACCCGAACGCTCACTTGAAGCAGTTTCTGGATATTTGTGCTACATATAAAGCCAAGGGAGTGTCTTCGGATTACCTCAAGCTTAGCCTCTTCGTGTGGTCTCTCAAGGACGATGCAAGAGAATGGTTAGATGGATTGGACAAGAAGGAGGTCACTACTTGGAGCGATATGTTCACGAATTTTCTCAACAAATTCTTCCCACCTTCGAGGGCTCAGAAACTCATCAACGAGATTATCCAGTTTCAACAATACGAGGATGAGCACTTCTACGAGGCATGGGGGAGATTAGAGAAGCTAGTACGAGCATGCCCGAATCATGGAATTAGCAAGGAGGATCAAATCACGAACTTCTATCGTGGTTTGAACAAGATGTGTAGGAAGGAGCTCGACTACGCTTCGAAAGGAGGATTTTTGAACAACGAGTACGACGTGGCCATGGAGATTATTGAGCAGACCGTGAATTCAAGTTATGAGGAGGCTACTGACCGTCGCATTGGAAGAAGGAGAGTTGCCAACTTTGGAATCGATGCTTATGAAGACTTGATGGAGAAGTACACAAAAACAGCAAAGGAGTTGGACAATATCAAGAAAGGGGTACTTCGGTGCGATGCTATCACTGACGAACAAGCAAACCCAACCGAAGGAGATGATGCCAATTTCATGCAACAAGGTGGCAAGTGGCAACAAAATCAAGGAAACAATTGGCACGGAGGACAAGGAGGTTCGAACTACCAAGGAGGTTACAAGAAGCCTTATGTTCCCAACAACCGAAACCATCCGAACTTCTCTTATGCCAACCCGAACAACGCCTTGCAACCACCTCCCGGCTTCCATGTTGAGAACGGAGTCATCCAAGAGCCAAAGAAGGAGATGTCTACCGACGACTTGATTCGTCAATATATGGCTCAGTCGGAGAAGAGGATGACACAGTCGGAGATGAGGATGACACAACAAGATGCAAAGTTGAGGACGTTGGAGCTTACTCAAAATACCTCGACTAACAACTTGGCAAGTAGCATCAATGCGTTGACCAAGCAAATGCAAATGTTGGAGACGCAAATGAGTCAAATAGCCAATGCTCAAGGAGGAGTCCACAAGCCCGGCCACTTCCCAAGCAACACCGAGCAAAACCCGAAGAACAACCATCAAGTTCACGCTACTGACCTTAGGAGTGGCACTCGTTACACAAATCCATCTTTGGAGGACAAAGTTGAAGGAAGAGTCGAAGATTTGGGTGATGGAAGCAATTCAGAGGCGGAAACGGACGAGGCGGAAGACGAAAACCCGGAAGGAGACCCACTCGGCCGAGTCACCGGCCGAGTCGAAGGAGATAAAAACCTGGGAGACTCACTCGGCCAAGCACTCGGCCGAGTACCCGTCCGAGTCACTCCACCAGTAGGCTCACTCGGATCACCACTCGGCCGAGTCACCACACTCGGCCACTCACTCGGCCGAGTACCCGGCCGAGTGGAACCCAGCTCCGAACCCGTTCCTACCCCGACGCGAGAATCGACCCCCAAGGCTCCGTTTCAGCAACGATTGGCTAAGACGAAGCAAGACAAAAAGTACCAGAGGTTCTTGGAGATGCTTCAAAAGGTTAACATCAACATCCCGCTTCTAGATGCTCTCCGAGACATGCCAAACCACATGAAGTTTATCAAGGATGCGGTGGCGGGGAAGAAGAAGTGGGCTAAGTTCGAGACGATCAACCTCACGGAGGAGTGTAGCGCAGTCTTACAAAAGAAGCTTCCGTTGAAACAAAAGGATCCCGGGAGGTTTACACTATCATGCAAGATCGGTGATCAAGTATTCCAAAATGTCCTTTGTGATCTTGGTGCTAGCATCAATTTGATGCCTCTCTCGATATTCAACCGGCTCAAGATCGGGAGGATGAAGCCAACCACCATCTCTCTACTTATGGCGGATCGTTCGGTTTCTTATCCACGTGGAATGGTCGAGGATGTTCTCGTTCAAGTTCACAACCTCGTCTTTCCGGTGGATTTCGTAGTCTTGGATATGCCCGAGGATGCAAATCAACCTTTGATCTTAGGACGGCCATTCTTAGCTACCGGGAGAGCTTTGATCGATATTCAAGATGGAGATCTAACGTTTAGAGTCAATGGAGAGGAATTGAAGATTTCCATTTATGAAGCAATGAAGAGGCCCGATGATAATCGAGAAGATGTGTTTGCAGTCCAAGTCTTGGAACCTCCTATACCTCTGGCGTCGGATGAAGTTCTCGACAAGATCATCACCAACTTCTTGCACCATTACTTGGAGATGTCCGGAGTTTTCAAAGAGATCCTCGGGTGCTTAAATCAGTTGGAAGCCATTCCACCATTGAAGTTAGCCGAATTCAAGAGATCAATTGATGGAGCCATGAGGAAACTCAAAGATGGGGAAGAAAAGAACTTTCACTTTGATCCATCGTGATAAGAGGTATCGTCGGGCTAAAGACGTAAAACGTAGCACTTGTTGGGAGGTAACCCAACTCTATCTTTAATTTTCAGTTTTGTTTTATTTGTTTTGATTTTGATTTTTTCCTTTGAGTCTTATCTTTTATTAAGCTTTTTATCCAAGAATTTTCGAAGCTTGTGAGTTGTAGGTTTTCTCGACAAGGTTTCGACTAGAAGAGAAGGTCGATAGTAAGCTAGCTTCGGTGAAAGGTACGCTCGTTAACTTAACCACTCCTTCTTCTTAAACTTATTCCTTCATCATGATTCGAAATAAGTTTGGGGGAGGGGGAAGTGTGGCTTCGTTAACTCGTTTACATGAGTTCTTGGATTGTAGCTTAATTTTTGGATAATTGCATTATTAGTTTTTATTTTTGTTGAGTCTTAGGAGTTAATTGAGTCAAGTAAGCATGTGATGATAGTATTGTGGATTTGGCCGATGATAGAAAATTTTTGTTGATTTTTGGAGAAAAATTCATGATCTTTATTATGCATGGAACCTTGGCGAAGTGACGCAATTTATTTGATGAATTTGAAGTATGTTATGATGTCGGGAACTGTTAGTTTGAACCCGTGAGATTTGAGCTATTTGTGCATATTTATGCCTATTATTTGATTGAGTGATCATGCATTCTTCATTGTTTCTAGAACTTGCCTTATTTCTCCATCAAGACCTTAGTATATTTATGAACTAGGAGATGATCTTAGGCCATTCTTTCTTTAGCCACATGATTCCTATACACTAACCTTGTTCATAATCTTTTGTTTACCCCTTTTGAGCCTTTGTTAGCCGTTCTTTGTAAAACCGGATGATAGGAGGTTTGGATGGTTATGGGTATCCTTAGTATTTGTTGTTGGTGATATGGAAGGAGTTGAATAGAAAAGTTTTGTTGTGGTGAAGAGGGAGAAGAAAGGAGTTTTAGATGCTTGATTTATGTAGTTAGCTAAAAAGAAAAAAAAAAGAAAAAAAAAAATATGAGAAAAAAAAAAAATAGAGCTTTTGTTCGTCATTAGAAAGAACATTCTTAGTTGAGCTCTAGAGAAAAAAAAAAAGAAAAAAAAAAAGAAAAAGAGAGAGATATATGTAAGCATAAGGGGATAGTTAGCTTTGATTTGTATAGTTGATATTTTAGCATCTTTGAGTTTGTATTTGGTGTGTTGGATGGTAGAAGATGGAGTTGAAAATCCATACTTTGGTTGGAGTTGAAAAGAGGTTGATGATTTGGAGTATTTTGAGTCACTTAGCCTATACAATCCCTACCTTAACCAATGTCCCTACATTACAAGCTTATATAAAGACCTTTTTGATCCTAGTTTGTAAGTATTACATTAGGTGAAGATGTTGAGATTAAGGGCAAGCCTAGGTAAACATGTTGCATTGCATTGATGATGAGTGAGCCCTTTACGATGTGCATTATTATATACATCTTTTCTTTGAGAGAGTTGAGTGTTCACTTTCATACACATAATTTCACATGTTGGAGAGTGTTCTTAGATGGATTAGCATGTTTTGAGTTTGTTGAGTAGATTGTGTGGTTGGTGCTAATGTTGTGTGCATAGTTTTGATCATGATCATGAGAGATTATTTTTGAAAAGTTTTGAGGCCTATATAGTTGACAATGCTAGAGTCTATTATTTATTTCGTTTTTGATATTGTTTTGGACGAACAATGTTTAAGTTTGGGGGATTTTGATAGGGTGTATTTTTAGCATATTATCTAAGTGTTATATAATCGTTTTCTTGTCGTATTTTGATAGTTTAGCTTGTATTTTGAATTGTTTATGTTATATCGAGCTAGATTATGCTTTTGGGTTGTTTTAAGTGTTTTTAGGGCTTTTGAGTCGAGAAAACTCAGGCTAGACAAGAGTCGACGAAATCAAGGAAGACGATGATGTATTGACCCCATGATCTGACTTCTCACGATATTTTGGAAGAGTTATTTTGGAATTATGGAAGCATATAATTGAAGAGGAGTTCGATAGGAGCGTATAGGCGAAAACGGAGGTCAATTCGGAGTTCGGATGAGGAAGATACGATCGAAACAAGAAAGGTGCGCAAACTGCATGGATCCACTCGGACGACCACTCGGCCGAGTCAGTGGCCGAGTGAAGCAACTGCTGAACCTACTCGGCCGAGTCAGCATCCGAGTCGCCGGCCGAGTGAAGCACACGGAAATTCTTAAATTTCATATTTTTATTTCCTTAAACTAATCCTTGCCCACTTAGGTAACAATTATGAACCCCTACCTTATAAATACCCCAAAACTCATCATTGTATCCAAGTTTTTGATAAGTTTTTTAGTTGGAGGTCTTCAAATCTTTCATATACTTTAGATTAGTTTTTTCTCTACACTTTTATACTTTAGATCTAGATTTATTTTATGTATGAAGACAATTGAAGATTGAAGATCTATTCAAGATTCAAGAGTTTTTCTATCTCTTTCTCTTTTATTTATGCTTTTAATTATGTTTATTCTTCCTTCTACCTTTCTTTTAATTATGTCTAGTTAATTTCATTTAGTTGATTTTAGGGATTGAATGCCTAATTGAATTTATGTAAGTGTCTTTTGTTTACAATTAGCCTTCCAATCTAGGTGCATGTTTCATGGTGCTTATTCTCATGCATGATTAACTGGCCATTGATTATGTATGCATAATTATGTGTTTATGCCGTGATAGGATAATTGCATAATAGATCTCATGAATACATGGTATGATAGTTTGATTGTCTTGATCGAAGTTGAATTATCATATGTCTATATATAATCGATTTGAGTGTCGTGATTGAACTTAGTTGATTATATCATTGATACTTGTTCTATTTTGCACTTGATTTGATATCTATGAGTCCGGAAGGAGATTAGGATCTTATTAGGTGACGATCTATACTGCCTTAGCCGGAGTGTTAGGTTATTTTCGTGTATCACATCTAGATTGGATTAAATTGGTTAATTGTATTCATCAATTGCTTGCATATATTTGATTAGGTAGGCTTCCCTAGAATCAACACTTTTCCTTAATTAAGTTTTTTCCTTGTTTGATTATTTACTTACTTATTAGTTACTTTATTTGTTTAATTGTTTCTTTATTTGTTTATTTCCTTATTTGATTAATTGAGTCCTTTTATTTATTTGCCTAGTTATAAATACCACATTCCTAAATTTCTAATTGCCTAGACATCAGTTTAGTTCTAAAGTAGAGGTATTGTGTGTGGTTTCGATACATCAATCCCTGTGGATACGATACTCGTACTTCTTTATACTATACCTATTTTGTGTGGTAGAAAATAGTGCGATCAGTCCCTTTCCCAAATCTCAAGGGTTCTCATACATCTTACTTGCGGTGGAGTATGTTTCAAGATGGGTCGAGGCCACCCCTACTACAACCAACGATTCGAAGGTGGTGATCAAATTCCTCCAGCGGAACATTTTGTCTCGGTATGGAACTCCGAGAGCTTTGCTTAGCGATGGGGGGAGCTACTTCAACAATCGTTGGTTAGGAACGCTTCTTGCGAAATATGGAGTCAAGCACAAGGTGACGACGCCCTACCACCCTCAAGCAAACGGTCAAGCCGAGCTAGCTAATCGAGAGATCAAGCAAATCTTGGAGAAGACCGTCACCAACAAAAAGTAGTGGGCGAAGTACTTGGACGACGCACTTTGGGCCTATAGGACGGCTTTCAAGACACCAATTGGGAGGTCGCCATATCAATTGCTATTTGGCAAATCTTGCCATTTACCAATGGAATTGGAGCACAAAGCTTATTGGGCGACGAGAAGAATCAATTTCGAGTTTAAGGAAGCATGGGCCAAAGGTGTGACTACTTATTGGAGCTTGATGAATGGAGGAATGAGGCATTCGAAAATTCGAGGATTTACAAAGAACGAGCTGCAAGATTTCACGACTTGAGCATCAAAAAGCGTAAGTTTGAAATTGGTGATGATGTTCTTGTGTTTAATTCTCGACTTCGTTTGTTCCCAGGAAAATTGCAAAGCAAGAAGGACTTGAAGAATGGTGCATTCGAAGTGTTGAAGAACGACGGTGAAAAATTCGTGGTGAACGGACATCGACTCAAGCACTACTTCAAGCCGTTGCCTCTATACCCCAAGAAAGCGGCCACTTATCTTGATGACTCGAGATAGAAAGGAGGTATCGTCGGGCTAAAGACGTTAAACGTAGCACTTGTTGGGAGGTAACCCAATATTCGTATCCCATTTTTATTATTTTTCTTTTCTTTTTATTTTAGAGTTGTAGGAAAATTTTTCGTATTTTAGAGTCGTACCCCCTTAATATACTAATGAATTCCAAGTGTTGTGTAGAAAAACAAAATTAGGGCAGTACCTCTCGACACCTCTCTCGATCGAGAGGCCTGTCAAGAGGTGAAATGTTGTTGTCCAGTAGGGGTCTCTCGACACCTCTCTCGATCGAGAGGTGTATCGAGAGATTCTGAAATATGGTGCCCAGGTTTGTCACGTGATGCCTCTCGATCGAGACTCCCGTGTTTTCGATCGAGAGGGGAGGACAGTTTGTGCAGTGCAAAACCTCTCGACACCTCTCTCGATCGAGAGGCCTGTCGAGAGGTCAATACACGGAGTCCAGTAGGCACCTCTTGACACCTCTTTCGATCGAGAGGTGTATCGAGAGGGTCGTTGACGAGCCCTAAACCGACTTTGACCAGGTTTATTTTCCCTATTTATATACCATATACACACAATTCACATACCATTCACACATAAACACAAATTCTCTCAAGAACACAAGATCACTCTTCAATTTTCTCTCTTCGATTCATCTCAAGGTACTCGATTTCTCGCCCCTCTCTTATTAATTATTGATTCTCTACATGAATACGCATGTTTTGACCGATTGAAATTTGTTTTTGTTGGTTAAATTCGTGGATTAATGGATTGGGTATTAGATTGAGAATTTTGGATTGAATCTATGAATTGTTTTGCATTATTTGAATGAATTGGATTCATTGAGGATTGAGGAGATGAATGCATGCTGATTTTTGAATGGGTAATCATATTTGTCTATGAATTTGATGAAATTCATTGATTTGTATGCATTGAATGAATATTGTGCTATGATGAAAAATCATGTTGGGAGGATTGGTGTGTTGAATGTGTGGATTTGTGAGGCAAAAATTGAGTTGATAATGGGGGAGAATTGGGTTTGGTTGAAGTTTGGGGAAAGATAATTCATGTTGCTATATTCTTGCACCTCATGGATTAATTTGTGAAATTTTTTAGGTACTAAAATGGCAAGAGACAAGGGGAAGAATGTTGCTTCGACTTCTTCAAGCAAGGGTAAGGGGAAGGAGAAGGCCAAGGAGACATGGAAGAACGATAAGACTATCCCGGAGAATCGAATGCCGCCGGCTAGGTCGATGCCTGCAAATTTGGAGCCCAAGGCGTTCAAGTTTAAGCTCACCACCATGGAGGCGAAGAGTAGATGGTCCCATCTTGTGCAACTCAAGCACAAGCATTGTCGTTTCCTCCATCAAGAAACGATAGTGGCGATGGGGATAGCCGACGAGATTACCCAAATGATGCAAAGAGGAGGCTTCACCAACATATTCCAAGGCAATCACTTGACCTATCACATTTTGACAGTGGAGTTTCTCTCGACTTTGGTGGTGGAGCGAGTCAATCAAGTGCCCCACATCATTCGTTTCCAATTGGGTGGCCAACCAAGGGAGCTCACCATGGATCAACTTGATGACATTATCGGAGGAGATAAGAACGGGGAGTACTTGGGCAACAACCACCCTAATCTTCAACATTTGTGGGGTCAATTTGTGGATTACGAGGAGGAGAAGTCATACAACCCGGCGATTGCAAAGGCTACCTCGATTCGGAATCCAACGATTCGCTACTTCCGTAGGCTGATTTCGTCTACCATTCACTCCCGCAACGACTCCGACACCTTCCTTGCCGCCGATGCACATCTCGTTTGGACATCATATCGAGGACAATCCCAAGATGCAGCCCTCTATCTTGTTGACCACATGGAGAACCAAGCCTACTTGTTTGGAGGAAAAAAGATAGGGATTGGAGCATTCGTCACTCCGATTGCTAGACACTTCAACGTGCAAATTCGTGAGCAGCCAGTGTCCACCTCCATCTTTGTGGATAGGAGGACCTTGGAGTTGCAAGGATGATCTCTTTCGACACTTCCGGGTGGTTTCTCAAGCTTCATGGGTTGAGTGGTGTCTTTCTCTTCCCATTGCCGAACAACTACTTGACCGAGGTGATTGGGAATGAGAAGCTACAAAGAGGCAATGGAAGGATGAATTCTCCCCAACACAAACAACTCATGTGGCCCGAAGGAGGCGCAAGGCCACAAGAAGGAGAGGATGATGATGAGGACGAGGATGATGAAGAAGTGGCCGAACAATATGAGCAAGGATATGATCAAGAGGAGGATGCTTATGAGCAAGGGTATGAAGGTGTTCCACAGCCCGATTTCTACATGAGAGCTCCGAAGTTTTCCACCATGCAAGATTGGCATATGGAGACGATGGAGGCGATGGACAACTACCATTGGGATTGTAGAGAGTTCGTTGAATCTCAAGTGCAAGGTGTTCGAGAAGAAGTTCAAACTTTGAGGACCGAGGTGGGAGATCTTCGTACATACATTGGAGGTCGTTTCGATACTCTCAACACCTACTTTGAGAATGAGGCGAAAAGACGAGAGGAGGAGGCGAAAAGGCGTGAGGATGAGAGAGCTTACATGGAGAATTACAATAGAATGGTGCATGAGATGCACTATTTCTATCCTCACTACCCGTCTCACCATCAACGATTCGACCCCAATAACCCCGACAACCCTCCCTTCCCGCCACCATATCAATGAGGTAAGTTTGTTAACTTAGTTCCTTCTTATTTTTGCAAACTTATTCCTTAATCTTTGATTTCGAAATTGATGGATTTGTATACTAGAAAGCAGGCCTTTTAGCTTGTATGCATGTGTTGTCCATAGCTACTAACGATCTCCTATCTGATTAAGTATGAATTGTTATCTATGCATCAAACATCTATCCATTATCTCAAAGTTGTAGGCTTTATGGTGTGTTGTAGATCACAGAAGACCATAGTTGCCGGTTCCTCACGAGATATAAAAGGGTATCACAGTTGAGACAGTTCTGGATATAACTGTCGGTTTAGGCTGTAGTATAGGCTGCATAAGTAGCTTGTCTTGGCTACTTGTCTATACTAGTACATGCGTGTACTGATAGGATCACGGTGAGGTGTATTCTTCT
Organism: Thymus mandschuricus; assembly: GCA_029379335.1. Taxonomy (NCBI): domain Eukaryota; kingdom Viridiplantae; phylum Streptophyta; class Magnoliopsida; order Lamiales; family Lamiaceae; genus Thymus; species Thymus mandschuricus. Next base: position 23,485,697 of record CM057072.1, read on the forward strand.
ATTCTGACTGAATGTAGAAAGAATCAAGACCTCGGTGACTTAAGATGAACCTTAACTCTAGTTGAGTCCTAAGGGTGTATAGTTGTAGTCTGCTTCTTTGATTTACCATGGGTGAGAGTTCAGAGTATCTGTAACTCAATATGCTCCGTATCTTGGGATGCAACTACAACTAGTATGACTCTTAGTGCAACTGCAACAGAGCACCATATCCTGGTAGAACAGGTTGATCACATCCCCTGAGGAATTCATTAAGGATTATCATACCAAACCCTGCAGGTGGATTAACTTCAGTATGATGAATAAGGAATGAATGGTACTACTCAGGAATAAAAGAAGTTGAATAACACGAGCAGTCAGAAGCTCTAAGTTAATCAACGGATGTGGGATATCTTAAATATGGGGGTTGTTAAGTCTAATACTAGCCCTGAACTCAACAGGGGTAAAACAGGTAATTCAGTACTATTACTCTAGTGGAATGTTTTAGTACTTATTGACTAAATTATACTCTGGGCTGAGTATGGAGAATAGCCATTGGGAGGCCTCGGTTTTACCAGCTAGTAGATCCCTGATCTGGCCCAAAAAGCTCAACAGGCCACAATATAAGGAATACGTGGGCCACCATACAATTGGGCCCAGTATGGGGCGCCAATCTGCTAATGGACGCCTAGTCCATGTGTTGCAGGCATGGCCTGCAACTTAAGCCCAAGTCTCACTTGGTCTCCTCTATATATACCCCCTCAAGGTCTTGTTTTGACCTAACAGTCAGAATAATATAGTGCACTTAAATATTCTGAACAAGAAAGGGAGGCTAGGGTTAGAGAGAGAGAGACGCGCGGCCGACAGTAGCAGTTCGGTGGGGATCCTGTTTTCCGTGGCTGATTCCGAAGATCGTTGTCCATCCAACGTCAGAATCGAGCAGGGATACAGATCAGAAGATCTATTCGCGAGTTCTCTACTTCTTCAGGTAATCGATCTATAAACCCCCTGTGATTCCGCATTTAATTCATAGGAGCATGATAGGTTTAATTCGATAGTTAGATATCCGAAATAGATCCTCGGGCGAACCGATCTTCACTGATCAGATATAGTTCCTTCAGTTGGTATCAGAGCCAAGGATCAGATTTTCGGCTCTATCTGAGTAATTATCGACTATTATGCATGTTAGATCGATTAGGATGTCGCTTTCCGTGGTGTTTTTCGTTTTTCGGGCCGATTTGGCAAATCGATGTAATTTTTTATCGCGAGATAATAAGGTGCGATCTAGAATAGGATTAGATAGATTTTTTTTCTTTTGTTTTTCGTTTGTACCTGCTGCATCGAGACGAAGAACGCGAAGAACGAAGGAGACGAACACCAGCTGGGATCCGTCGCACTGGGCGGCGCGTGAATCACACGCGCCACCGCACGCGCGTACGAGTCGCCAACGGGGCTGTCTCCTTCTTCTCCGATAATCGACGTGGCTCCAGCAGGCTGCTGGAGCCTGCACATCGTCGGAGGAGGCTGGGGGAGGCCGGAGAGGCGGCGGCAGCACAGGAGGCGCGAGAACAGCGCCGCGGCGGAACCCTAATTAGGGCTCGACGCCGAGGCAGACGCCGTGGACTGCATGCGGGCCGACGACGGCGACCACGGAGTCCGGTAACGGACTCGACGTGGCCACGAGTGTCGCCGGCGGCAGTAGGCCGTCGGGGAGCAGCGCCGGAGGAGCAGCAGCGGTGACAGAGCCCGTTAGGGTTTCTGCCGCGACTAGCAGCGGCAGCTGGCGACGGCGACGGGGAGGGTCCAGTAGCTCGGCGGAGACACGGCGACATCAGCCAGCAGCAGTGGTGGCCGCGGCGGACATCGCCGGCGGCTAGAACGGCAACAGCGAGGTGAGGGGTGCCGCGGCGGAACCCTAGTTAGGTTCAACGCCGCGAGCCTCGCCGGGACTGTTGCCGGCCATGCAACCGGCAGGGAATGATGGCCAGCAGCAGCAGCGGCGCCAGGGAGGCGGAGGCGGCCGGCGGCAGCGCCTTACGCCGTCGGTCGCGGCGCGGGCAGCTTCGCACGCCCGTGCCCTAGCCCGTGGAAGGGCCTAGGGTTTCCAACCCGGCCCGTTCGCGTTTACGGGCTGCCTCCAGCGTTCGGGCTTGGGCCCAGTCATGAATTCGGGCCGTGTTAGGTTCGGTTTTGGGTTCGTGGGCCCATGAGAGTGAAACGAGCGCGGTTTGGGTTTTTCGAGAGTTTTGGGTCACGAGGTGTTGGCCCAAACTCGGTTAGAGAAGCCCAATGGCAACAGAAATTAGATAATAAATTATTTAAGTAATTTATTTATTTTCGGGGAGAAACGGGAGATCAACTCGGAGGACTTATTCAAGACCGAAGCCTGTTTCGGATTATTATTATTATTTGTAATAGTTTAGATGAGTCGTCACACCACGAGAAACGAGTTTTATTTTTGTTTTTATCTCGTTTTTCTTAAGCATGCTATGAATGCAATTTAAATTATTATAACATGTCTTGCCTGTCGAGGTGAATAAATTGCGCTTAGTCGAGCATGTTTTAGGATTGTCAATATAAGCATGTTTTAATTTTCTGCGAGCATGGTTTATTTGCTACTTTTAGAAAATTATGCTTAGGATTATGTGACAACATGATCGAGCATGTCGACAACCTTTTGAAAGAAAAATACTAAGCAGATAAAAACATTTTTGGTATAGAAAATGTAAGACCTCCACAACTGACCTTAAGGTGAAGTTTTGATGCGAGTGTGTAAACGTCCACACGAACGTGGCTTGCACATCGTATCGGACTTCGTCAGACTTAGGGTTTCTTAACAAAAATGTTCTAACCAAAATGAGAAGTGGTAGCTTTTCTGAGTAAACGTCCACACTAACGTGGCTTGCTCGGAATAGTAACTACGGTTTTCTCTGGAGTTGGTTTTTGAACAAAGATAGCTTAAGGAAAATAGTGTTTTTTTCCGAGTTAGGCTAAGATTGTGGTTAAAAGCTTAGATATTAGTTAGAATACAACTCCCCAACGGAGTCCCTTTTCTAATCTAATATGGTCAAGTAAGGTTCAACTATTAGCTCTATTTGCCATAAGGATAGGTTGGCAAGATAAGTAGAGTTAAAGATCCGAGTATCTGGTCGAACAGTGGGAGCGTAAACGTCCACATGAACGTGGCTTACGATCCACATTGTTTGGGCTGTTGAAGGTTTCGAAATTATTGGTTTATCAAAAGGTTACAATAATTTTCGTTACGAACTGATGCATGATCTTTTCTTACGAGTGTCTACGTATTTATTGCTTTATCTGATATGACTTTAGGCCCGTTGATAAATGTTCTCACTTCGAGTCCTCTCACGGATTCCAATTATTTGGAGTGAAGGAATTATCTCGATATTGTCCTTGTTGATGAAGAGTACAAGTTAGTACTCACTACACCTTATCTGAAAGCTCTAGTATCATCGGTTGAAGATAGAGAGTTACACAAGTTGTGGCATGAGAGTAAGGATTCGACTAAGAATAGTCAAATACTCTCTGACGCCAGGGTTGCAAGCCTTGTGTTCTCACTTGGCAGATATTGCAGATATCCCAGAACTCCTGGAAATCTTCTAGAAATTGGATGATATGGAACTTGGGAGTCAAGAAGATTGTGTGCTTATGTTTGCTCCTCAGACGGCATCGAAAGATGAAAGTGAGGAAGAAGGTGTCAAACACTAGCAAGTTAACAAGAGCTTGGAAGAAGATAAAGGTGTTGAGCCTACTGATGGCATGAAAAGGCAAAGGGGAAGGGCAAGTGCTTCATATACAACAAGAAAGGACACTGGAAGGCTAACTGCCCTCTAAAGAAGAAGAATTTTGGTACGTCATACTGATAAATGATCAACTGCATGTTCTACCCAGGTCGGGGTAGTAGATACGGGAGCAATTGATCATATGTGTTACACCTTGCAGTGTTTTCTGCGGATAAAGGAGTTAAGTGATGACGAGATTGCCATCTTCCTTGGGCGATGCATCGAGAGTTGCAGCTGTCGCAGTTGGAGATATTCATTTATCGTTTGATAGTACTGTTTTGGTTTTGAGAGACGTTTTGTATGTGCCTGCTTTTAGGCGAAACTTGATTTCTGTTTCGAAACTATTTATTTACGGATATTCAGTTGTTTTTGATAGAGGCGTTTCTATCATGAAAGACAATGAAGTTATAGTTTCTGGCATATTGTCCCGGTCTCTCTATACCATTACTTGTCCTATGAATGATTCTTCTTCTTATAATGCTTCCTCATCATTGAATACTAAAAAGAGGAAGAATCCGTCTCAAACGAACCAAACTCTATTATGGCACTTACGATTGGGTCACATCAACCAAAAGAGGATTCAAAGGTTGATAAAAGAAGGTGTTTTGGATTTCCAAATAGAACCTTTATCAACATGTGAATCGTGTTTGGAAGGAAAGATGGTGACCAGACCTTTCAAGTCCATAGGATATCGAGCCCAAGAGCTCATAGAGTTGGTTCATTCTGACTTGTGTGGACCGATGTCCGTTCAAGCTTGAGGAGGTTACGAGTATTTTGTCACGTTTATCGATGACTACTCGAGATACGGTTTCATCTACCTACTCCACAAGAAATCCGAGTGCTTTGACAAATTCAAGGAATTCAAAGCGGAAGTGGAGAAGAGAACGAGTAGAAGTATCAAGTCACTTCGCTCTGATAGAGGTGGCGAGTACCTCAGAACTGAGTTTCGAACTTTCTTGTCAGAAAATGGGATTTCATCTCAGTTAACTACGCCCGATACTCCCCAACAGAACTGTGTAGCTGAGAGACGGAATCGTACTCTTTTAGATACAGTGAGATCGATGATGAGCTATGCATCCTTGCCAATTTCGTTCTGGGGATATGCCTTGGAAACAACAGGTTATCTCCTCAATCTAGTACCTACAAAGTCGACAGTTAAAACTCCTTCCGAATAATGAACAGGGCGTAAGCCTAGCTTGGGTCATATTCGGGTTTGGGGATGTCCAGCACACGTGCTGACTAAGGAGGCCGACAAATTGAGGTCTAAGACTGAGGTTAGGCTGTTTGTAGGATATTCAAAGGGAACGAAAGGAGATTATTTCTATAGTCCCCAGGATCAGAAGGTCATTGTGAGCACTAATGCCCGATTCCTAGTGGAGGAATAATGCTCGATGAGTTGCGAGCATCAGCAGTAGCCAGTATTCCAGAACAGTCGAGTGTTCAAGAGGTTATACCACTAACTGCACCCTTATCCGATACTGTATCTCCACCATCGGGCAAGGAGTGAAATAATGCTCGATGAGTTGCGAGCATCAGCAGTAGCCAGTATTCCAGAACAGCCGAGTGTACAAGAGGTTATACCACTAACTGCACCCTTATCCGATACTGTATCTCCACCATCGCTTCGTCGCAGTGGGAGGGTTGTTCGTCAACCAGACCGTTTCATGTTCGTGGGAGAATCCACTGAACTACTCTCGGGTATCGAACATGATGAGATCGACCCCTGGACATACAAGGAAGCGATGGAGGATGAGAATGAGATTCCTGGAGAGTTTCTATGGATTCGGAGATAGAATCCATAGTTAACATGGACGTGTACGACCTTGCGGAGCTGCCGGATGAGGTAAAACCCATCGGTTGCAAGTGGGTGTACAAGAGAAAGAGAGGACCTGACGGGAAGGTTTTAGCCTTCAAAGCTAGATTGGTGGCGAAAGGATACACTCAGAAAGAGGGAATCGACTATGATGAGACATTTTCGCCGGTTGCCATGCTTAAGTCCGTCAGAATACTCTTGTCCATGGCAGCACATTTAGACCTAGAGGTTTGGCAAATGGACGTCAAGACTGCATTCTTGAACGGGTACCTTGAAAAAGGTAGGGACATTTACATGCGCCAACTAGAAGGTTATGTGAGAGATGGCCAGGAGCATCTCGTATGGAAGCTTAAGAAGTCCTTATACGGACTTAAGCAAGCATCCAGGTCCTGGAACATTTGTTTTGATGGAGTAATTAAATCCTTTGGATTTGTCCAGTGCATAAACGAAAGCTGTGTTTACAGGCTCAGTTCGGACGGAAGCGTGGTATTCTTAGTACTGTACGTAGATGACATACTTCTCATTGGAAACAATGTGAATGTGTTATCAGGCGTAAAGGATTGGTTGTCTGAACAGTTTCAGATGAAAGACTTGGGAGAAGCATGTTATATCCTAGGGATCAAGGTGATCAGAGATCGCCGTAAGAGGATGTTAGGCTTAAGCCAAGCTTCATATATAGATACTGTGATCGCCTGTTTCAGCATGCAAAATGCCAAGAAGCGTTTTCTTCCCTTCAGACATGGCATACCTCTATCTAAGGATATGTGTCCGAAGACACAAGAGGAGATAGAGGGCATGAAGATTATACCGTATGCTTCCGCGGTTGGGAGTCTCATGTATGCAATGCTGTGTACTAGACCGGATATCTACTATGCGGTTGGCATGGTGGCTAGATATCAGTCTAACCCTGGTCAGGGACATTGGACGGCTGTTAAGCACATATTAAAGTATCTCAAGAGGACAAGAGATCATTTGCTTGTTTATCGGTCCAATGAGTTGATCCCAATAGGATATACGGACTCAGACTTCCAGGCTGTGATCGAGATGAGAGGAAATCTACCTCGGACTATGTGTTCACCTTGGGTGGTGGAGCTATCACTTGGAAGAGTGTGACGCGGGAGGGCGTCACGGAGACTCTACCATATAGCCGAGTATGTGGCTTCTTGTAACGCCACAAAAAGGTTGTGAAGCTCCTGAACTTCCTGAATGAGCTAGATCTGGTTCCCAGTTTCCCAAAGGTATCACACCGTGTTGTGATAATGTTGGAGCAGTTGCAAACTGTATGGAACTCAGAGCTCACAAGGCAAGTAACAACATAGAGAGTTCCATTGTACGAGAAATCGTATAAAGAGGAGAAGTGGAAGTTGAGATAATCCCTTCAATGGTAGATCTAGCGGATCTATGCACAAGGAGCTTACCAGTCAAGGTGTTCGACAAGCATGTCGAAGGGATGGGACTGGGGCACCTCCCACACTAGTAAACTTTGAGTATAAGTGAGAGTTGATGTGTAATAGATGCTAGATTGTAGACACTTTGCCTATTTGTCACATGATATACTAAAAGTTTGCTTTAGTATAAGTGGGAGATTGATGGATTTGTATACTAGAAAGCAGGCCTTTTAGCTTGTATGCATGTGTTGTCCATAGCCACTAACGATCTCCTATCTGATTAAGTATGAATTGTTATCTATGCATCAAACATCTATCCATTATCTCAAAGTTGTAGGCTTTATGGTGTGTTGTAGATCACAGAAGACCATAGTTGCCGGTTCCTCACGAGATATAAAAGGGTATCACAGTTGAGACAGTTCTGGATATAATTGTCGGTTTAGGCTGTAGTATAGGCTGGATAAGTAGCTTGTCTTGGCTACTTGTCTATACTAGTACGTGCGTGTACTGATAGGATCACGGTAAAGTGTATTCTTCTATTCTGACCGAATGTAGAAAGAATCAAGACCTCGGTGACTTAAGATGAACCTTAACTCTAGTTGAGACCTAAGGGTGTATAGTTGTAGTCTGCTTCTTTGATTTACCATGGGTGAGAGTTCAGAGTATCTGTAACTCAATATGCTCCGTATCTTGGGAAGCAACTACAACTAGTACGACTCTTAGTGTAACTGCAACAGAGCACCATATCCTGGTAGAACAGGTTGATCACATCCCCTGAGGAATTCATTAAGGATTATCATACCAAACCCTGCAGGTGGATTAATTTCAGGTATGATGAATAAGGAATGAATGGTACTACTCATGAATAAAAGAAGTTGAATAACACGAGCAGTCAGAAGCTCTAAGTTAATCAAAGGATGTGGGATATCTTAAATATGGGGATCGCTAAGTCTAATACTAGCCCTGAACTCAACAGGGGTAAAACAGGTAATTCAGTACTATTACTCTAGTGGAATGTTTTAGTACTTATGGACCAAATTATACTCTGGGCTGAGTATGGAGAATTTAGCCATTGGGAGGCCTCGGTTTTACCAGCTAGTAGATCTCTGATCTGGCCCAAAAAGCTCAACAGGCCACAGTATAAGGAATAAGTGGGCCACCACACAATTGGGCCCAGTATGGGGCGCCAATCAGCTAATGGACGCCTAGTCCATGTGTTGCAGGCCTGGCCTGCAACTTAAGCCCAAGTCTCACTTGGTCTCCTCTATATATACCCCCTTAAGGTCTTGTTTTGACCTAACAGTCAGAATAATCGAGTGCACTTAAATATTCTGAACAAGAAAGGGAGGCTAGGGTTAGAGAGAGAGACATGCGCGGCCGGTAGTAGCAGATCGGTGGGGATCCCGTTTTTCGTGGCTGATTCTGAAGATCGTTGTCCATCCAACGTCAGAATCGAGCAGGGATACAGATCAGAAGATCTATTCGCGAGTTCTCTACTTCTTCAGGTAATCGATCTATATATAAACCCCCTATGATTCCTCACTTAATTCATAGGAGCATGATAGGTTTAATTCGATAGTTAGATATCCGAAATAGATCCTCGGGCGAACCGATCTTCACCGATCAGATATGGTTCCTTCAGAAATAAGTTTGGGGGAGGGGGAAGAGTAACTAAAGTTAACAATCTTTTGGGTCTTTAATTGCTTTAATAGTTGGTTTATTTTGGGGTTTGTTGAGTCTTTTATTGTTTTGAGTTTTAAGAGTCTTAGGTTAAATCGAGTCGAATAAGCATGTGATGATAGTGTTGTGAATTTGGCCGATGATAGAAAATTTTTGTTGATTTTTGGAGAAAAATTTCATGATCTTTATTATGCATGGAACCTTGGCGAAGCGACGCATATTTATTTGATGAGTTTTGAAGCATGTTATGATATTGGGAACTAGTTAGTTTGAACCCGTGAGATTTGAGCTTTTTGTGCATGTTATGCCTATTCTTTGATTGAGTGATCATGTATGCTTCATTGTTTCTAGAACTTGCCCTATTTCTCCATCAAGACCTTAGTATATTTATGAACTAGGAGATGATCTTAGGCCATCTTTCTTTAGCCACATGATTCCTATACACTAACCTTGATCATAATCTTTGTTTACCCCCTTTGAGCCTTTTATGAACCTTTCTTTCTTAAGCTTGGATGATAGGAGGTTTGGATGGATAAGGGTATCTTTAGAGGATTTAGTTGGTGATGTGGGAGGAGTTGAATAGAAAAATTTGATGTGGTGTGAAAGGAGAAAATTTTAGATGCTTGTTTAAGTATAGTTAGCTATCCCTATAAGCTTAGAAAAAATGAAAAAAAAAAAAAAAAGAAAGAAAAGAAAAGAAATATAGAGCCTTTGTTCATTATTAGAAAGAACATAAATTAGTTGAGCTCTAGAGAAAAAAAAAAAAAAAAAAAAAAAAAAAAAAAAAAAAAAAAAGAGAGAGAGATAAAAAAATATAAGCATAAGGGGATAGTTAGCTTGTGTTGTATTGTTTGCATCTTTGATATGTTGATGTTTTGTAGTTGGTGTTGGATGGTAGAAGATGGAGTAAAAACCATACTTTGGTTGGAGTTGAAAAAAGAGGTTGATGGTTTGATTTATTTGAGTCACTTAGCCTATACATTCCCTACCTTAACCAATGTCCCTACATTATAAGCTTTTATAAAGACCTTTTTGATCTTAGTTTGTGAATATTACATTAGGTGGAGATGTTGAGATTAGGGGCAAGCCTATGGTAAACATGTTTCAAGTGAACCTTATGATGTGCATTATTTTACATCTTTTCTTTGAGAGAGTTGAGTGTTCATTTATATACAAATATTTCACGTGTTGGAGAGAGTTCTTTGATGGATTGGCATGATTTGAATTTGTTGGATGAATTGTGTTATTGATGCTAAGGTTGTGTGCATAGTTTTTGATAGGGACTAATATCAGCTTTCCCTCGTGTAAGTAAATCTGAATGCTGGAGAAAATCAACCCCTCTAAACCTTAAGATTATCACCCCTAAATAAGAATGAGTATTAAATAACATCTTCCGATAAGACAGGAATACCAACTTCACTAATAAGGTCCTGGCGCCTAATTTAACTCATGACAAGGCTTCTGCATAGGAGCCAGTCTGGGCAGAAGCCGTCTTGATCCTATCAGGTTTTCCCCAAAACCTAAGGATCTGCCTAAACATGAGATCGGCGTGAGTCTAGTCCTCTTAGTGTGAGGACCACGGCATTAATGGCAAGAAAGAATACTGCCTTTATGGGAATTCCATTTCTACCCTCGACATACCTATAAATATTAAACAAACTCATCTATCACGAGAACTCACTCTCTTACGAACAAACACGCTCCTTAGCGTACTGCTCCATTAAATTCTATACTCTCGCTCTCTCACGAGCTCCTCTGAGCTCAGGCTAGCCGAGGCGGACAAGACCTTCTTCCGGGAAGCCGTAATCCGCCTTCACATCCACATGCTCTTCTCAACACCGGGAAGAGTCTCTTTCCTACGTATACTGCCTTGAACTTAAGGTAAAACCCTCTTCATTTGAGAAGGAATGAGGTTTGACGGAGTTTCACATTCCTAGCCTCCCTCTCTCGCTTGTCTCTGTCTTGCGTTATCAGTTTGTATGAATGCAAAACCCCATGAATCTTGCTAGTTCATGGCTAAATACGCCTTTTATCCTATACTTATAGCTCAACTGTTACTCGTCGTTGCTGTGCGCCTCTTGCCCTATATAAAATACTCGGCCATGGCTTTTCTATACCCGTGAAGCTCTTGCTCTTCACTGTTTTAACGCTTTACCCATGAATGCTATTTGCAAAACATGATGAATAATACCCTAAATTGTTTTGGATCTCCAACCCGGATCTATCAGTTTTGATTATGATCATGAGTTTGTTTTTGAAAAAAACTTTGAGGCCTATATAGTTCACAATGCTAGAGTCTATTGTTTATGTTTTTATTATTGTTCGGGACGAACAATGTTTAAGTTTGGGGGATTTGATATAGGTGAAATTTACCTTGTTTTTATAACCAAAAAGGGTCGATTTTGAGTCTCGATTGTGTAGTATTGTCTATAGTTTATATAGTTTTTATTATATTGGACAATAGTATGCTTGTGGGTGTTTTTCTGTGTTTTTAGGTATATTTTGATGATAAAACCTTGAGACGAGACAAGGCGTGAAGATCGGAGTTCGAATTTCAAGTTTTGAAGTCGGACGAAGACCTCTCGATACCTCTCTCGATCGAGAGGTCTATCGAGAGGAAACCTTTTGGAGCAGTTCTCGATCGAGAGGAATTTCAACACCTCTGGATACCTCTCTCGATCGAGAGGTCTATCGAGAGGTGGGGTGTCGAGAGGGGTGTGCCAGCCGAGATTTTTACCTTATTTTATTAGATTCCTTTTTGGTTTATAATTCCTTATGTAAATTTCCCCTATATATATTCCTAGCCTAGCATTGTAAACCCTAACATCTTTCATACTTTCTTAGCACTTTTGTATTTTTACTTAGAGTTTTTATTCCTGTATTCGACATTGGAGATTATTCAAGTTTATGCAAGATTCAAGATTCGAAGTTCTTCGTTTGTGTTCAAGTTTTTCTTACTCTTACTCTTTAATTATGTTCTTTCAGTTCTTTGTGTTTATGTTCACTTTAATTATGTCTAGCTAAATTCCTCAGTTGATTTTAGGGTTTGAATGCCTAATTGAATTTATGTAAGTGTTTTTGTTTACAATTAGCCTTCCAATCTAGATGCATGTTTCATGGTGCTTATTCTCATGCATGATTACTTGATCACTAATTATGTATGCATAATTGTGTGTTTATGCCTTGATAGGATAATTGTATAATAGATCTCATGAATACATGGTATGTTAATTTGATTGTCTTAGTTGAGATTGAATTATCATATGTTTATATATAGTTGATTGGGTGTCATAGTTGAACCTAGTTGATTATATCATTGGTACTTGTTCTATTTTGCACTTAATTTGATATCCATGAGTCCGAGAGGATATTAGGATCTTATTAGGTGACGACTTGCATTGCTTTAATCGGGGTGTAGGTTATTTTTCATGTATCACATTTAGATTGGATTAAATTGGTTAATAGTACGCATTAATTGCTTCCATAGATTTGATTAGGTAGGCTTCCCTAGAATCAACACTTTTCCTTATTTGATTTATTTGACTTTACTTTGCTTAATTGTTTCCATAATTGTTCTTTGCAATATTAATTGTTTCTTTCCTTGTTTATTTAAATTGAGTATTTTATTTATTTGTCTAGTCTATAAATACCACAATTCCAAATTCATAATTGCTTAGACATCAGTTTAGTTCTAGAGTAGAGGTACTGTGTGCGTGGTTTCGACATATCAATCCCTGTGGATACGATACTAGCTTATTCTATACTATACCTATTTTGTGTGGTAGAAAATAGTGCGATCAAGCATTCTCTCAGCTCGCTCCGCGAAAACTTGCTCTTGGGAGAGCACGATTTCTGCTGTCTTTGCTGATATCTCATCAAGCAAGTATTGGCATTTCTTCTCCCCCTCTTTGACAAATAGTATCAGCTTCTCCAAAGGCTCAACTTCTTTGAAGTGAGCGTCCAGCTCCGCTTCAACTTCTGCAGTAATTCTCCTTCTATCCTCTTGCAAGACAAGCCCGAAATGAGATTGGGCTGCTTCAAGTTCAGCTCTAGCAGTGGCAAGGCTCCTATCCCTTCTGTTCAAAGACACGTTCAATTGAGCAGCACTGGCAACCTTGATGGCGAAATCTCCTGCTATTTTCTGAGCTTTGTCAATGCAGATTGCAAGTTCTGCTTGCTTCAAATCGACAGCTTGAGCATTCCTCCTCCTGCTCTCTAGCTCGCCCTTTTCCTCTTCACGCTCTAGCTTAAGGATTTTCATTTCCTTCTCTTGCGTGTCAAGGGCCTTCTTGGTCCTGGTCAACTCACTCCCGAGCTTGACCAGTTCATCATCCTTCTTCTCCACTACCTTTCTCTTCTTCTCAAGCTCCTTGGTCACCTTCTCTTTCTCTCCTTCCACAGTTACTAGCTTGGAGTTGATATCTCTCAAGCGTCTCCTCTCAGCTTCAAGCGACTGCTTGAGCTCATTGATGTTCTTCTCCTGATCTCCCACCAGCTTCACCTTCTCTTCCAACAACTTCTCCTTCTCATCCAGCAGCCTCCCTTTCTCCTCTATCTTCCCTTCCAACTCAACCTTCTTTTTGTCAAAGTCTGCACGCAGATTTTTGACTTCCTCAGCCTTCTCCAACTCCTCAGTCTTCCTAGTGATCTCACTCTGAAGACTGGCGATCTCCTCCTCCTTAACCTCCAACTTCGCCGCATGCTCCTTCAACATTCTTTGCTCATGAATGGATGGCACTCGCTTGGGGACTGAAGCGTCTAGATATGTTCGCTTCACTTTCGCATCTAGCTTCTCCCTGTAGCTGGCCGTGTTGATGAAAGCATGGAATCCATCAACTCCAATGAAGTTGAGCACCTCTGCCTCCTTTGCTTCAATTACCTCCTCCGTGAAAGCCTTACGGAGATTAAAAAAATTTTAGTACTCCGTTCCTCGGTATGCGATGTATGTAAGGAAATCGACGGCTTTGGTGAAGAAATCATCAGACATCTACACGGAGGTGTAGCGATTGGCGATTGTTTCTGCAGCTTGCTCTCTGTCCCTAACGTACCGGGTCAGAGCTCTTTCTTCTACAGATGGAGGGGGTTGGGTTGGTGGTGGAATGATGGTGAGATCGGTGTCGGCTGTTTGGGCGGTATCGGCTGAAGTTGCCGTTTCGGAAGGGGAGTCAGGCGTTGAGGCTTGGGTGGTTTCGGCTTGGGGTGGTGTTTGCTGTTGGGTTTGTTGGGTGGCTGGGGTGTAGAGAGTGTAGGTGGCTTCCAAGTCAGTGCTGAGGAAAGGTATTTTTGGGATTTGAAAAGATGAGGAAGATTCTTGGGGTGGGGATTGTTTTTGGGTGGGGGTCGCTTCAAGTTGAATGATGGGTTGGGCGGTGGTTGAGGTTTGAGGTTCTTGTAGTGGCTGGGTTTGGGCTTGGATTGGGGATGTTTGAATTTTGACGGGTGAAGGCTGGGGTTGGGTCACTTCGATTTCTTCCTCGAGCGGCTGCTTCTCAGCCTCGCTCGGTTCAAACAGAGCAGCAATTTGTTTCACTTTCTTGGGTCGCTTCGACCCCAATCACTTCGAGCCTCCTCGCTTCGCTGTTGAAGCGGTTCGCTTGGCCTCTCTTGCCTCCCTTTGCCTTTCGGCAACTGGAGCGGCGGCCTGCACTATCACATCAACGACTCCCAAATCTATCGGAGTTTTGTCTGACTTCCAGATGTCGAAGAAAATGGTATTCTTCATGTAGTCAGATGTGTCTGTCCATCGTTTGTTCTCAAATAATTTCTCCAGAGCATAAGAGATTCTGGAAAAGAACTTGAGCTTTCCTTTGCGAAGGATCTGATCATTACTTCCCTTCACAAATTTGAAGTCCTTGGCAACTTCATGGATCTGGTTGAAAAACCAACCATGCCAATTGAACTTCGTCTCGGTCAGACTGTCGACGATGACCGTGGTGGCGAACAGTTTGGTGTCGGAAAGTTGGCCCAAACCGACGTAGCAGGCGATGGACTTGGAAAAGAGCTCGCAGATAAAGTTGAACGGAGATTTCAGATCCGTTCTGATACTGCTCTTTTGTACGTCGTACACAACACCTTCGACGGCAAATCGCGCGAACTCAACGCCAACAGACAGCTCCAACTCCAACAGGGAGTTTGCTCCTTCCTCCGGCAAGTCAAAAGCTCCGGCTATTGCGCTCAAATCAACTTCCACCGGCATCCCTTCCTCCGGATCTGTGAAAGTTGATGTGGTTTCTCCTTCCTTCAGATTTAATAGAATTTCGGCTACTGCTTTGCCCAGAATTTTCTGCGGCTTCGCCGTGACAAACTTCCACAAGCCGGCCGTGGTCACGACCTTGCGGAAGAATCCGTTTACGTCAACAACCATTGGGTCGAGATGAGGCTCGACGTTGATGTGATTATCGATTCCGGTCAAAAACTCCTCCATTGTTTGAGATTTTTGCTTCTTTCCCATGGGAGAATATTTGGTGAGATTTGAGTGAAGATTTAAAATGAGGATTTGAGACTCGTGATTTGCAGAGAGGTGCAGAAATCTTGCACGAGAATGGAAAGTTTTGAGAGTGATGAAAGGTTCTGCGCTTCTGCTTCGACGTCTTTATATAGACTTAGGGTTCGGCTGACGTGGCAGGGTCAAGACAGTAATATCGCCGAGGATTCTGTTTGTATACGACAGCCAACGGCGAAGTGATTAACGTGTCCGACGTCATCACGGTAAAAAGCGAATCGTCAAGTTGACTTGGCATTCCACGTGGCCTTCTCCAATTCGTCTCTTTATACGGCGTTGATCCAACGGCTGGAAATCAGGAACTGTTGAGATTCGACGGCTGGATCTTGTGCGAATTCCCGCTTTTAATTTGAATTGAACTGCACGCGCCCTATTTCGGCTTGTATGTGAACCTGCATTTAATGCAAAAGCAAAAGGTAAAATTTGCACTCGAGTGCGGACAGCTCATACACTCGCTTCGTACCCACTCGCTTCGAGTGTAGCCGCTTGGCTTCTACTTGCTTGCGAAGTACTCGCTTTGCGTGACTGTTACACACTCGCTTGCGATGGCTCGCTTGAGTGTCGAAGCACTCGCTTGACCATCTGAAGCGACTGGAATAAGAAATGATATTTCTTTTCATAATTTTAAAATGTTTCTGACTTACATACTTCGAGGATAAACAAGAATGTTTTCCTCTTTGTATTTGTGTCACATTCATTTCATATTTTCCACATAGTAAATGAAGGTTTCTAGCACGCTTCACATTACTTAGTGTACTTGAATTGAAATGCTTACCAGTCACTCTCACGTTGTAGGAGAATGATACCACTTTGTAGAGTCTGACCCCACTTGTTCACAACTTGTTGGATCTTTCTTCAAGCTTGGTCTTCATGGCTTTCATCTCTTCCATCTTCCTCTACGAACTAGAGACTCCTCCATCGAAGGAATGAGGGGGAGAATGAATAGAGTACACAAGCTTACTATAACCCGAAGGGAGCTTCACGTAAGTGTACTTATTCACGATGAATGGGAGATGAGTACAAGTCCTTATCTCAGGGCGGAATAGGACAGGATGACAATGGGAAGGCTCTGACATGACAATCTCGGTTTTAAGCAGAGGCATGTCACCAGCCCTGCAACCTTTTGAAGTAAAAGGTAACTCTTCAAGCTTCCTCCTACGATCTACAGAATGATTTTGCAATCAACTCGCTTGACCCAAATTAGTGTTAATTGAAGCGATGCAAAATTCAAGGTGGGGGAGAAATGGATAGACATTCGGCAGCTCAGCTCAATGAAGAGTGAGTAAGGAATGAACATTTATCCACGATGAAAAAGATGAGAAGACATGCTCCTCTTCGGCGGAAAGATAGGAAGAGGACGCAAGGTCTAGGTGCCAGCCCTGCCTAAGCTTTCACCATTTTTACGTGGGAAGGCCCGATACAAGACACCACAACCGTTACTAGAAACAGCACTTGCGAGTGTTTATACCCACTCGCTAGGAATCCTAAGCTAGGTAGCAGCTTTCCTTGCTCGCTTTGGATGTTGCCTGCTCCGAGAGCAAACAATAGTTCCCCCTTAACCAATAGCTTAACAATTCCTGTAAGCGGGTAGGGAACGTCTTCCAACACTCCACCTTCTCCACCTTATTTCTCCTTCTTCAAGCGAGTGAATTTTGTAGTGACTCGCTTGAGTTGGTGAAGATCCGAAGCGAGTGACGCTTGAAGACAAACAACCACTCCTTCGTGCATCCTGGATCTAACACTCTTCACCAGGGTCTAGCAACCCTAATTCCAGGCATAGCTGATTGAAACGAGACTCAGCTAGAGGCTTGGTGAGGATATCTGCTCACTGGAGATTGGTATGGATTTTCTTGAGCTTGATATCCTTCTTCTCGACATGATCACGAATGAAGTGATGTCGGATTTCCACGTGCTTGCATCTGGTGTGAAGCACTGGATTCTGCGAGATACATATTGCACTGTTGTTGTCGCAGAAGATTGGAATCTCATTCGCTTCAACTTTGTAGTCCTTCAACTGCTGACGAAGCCATAAAATTTGAGAACAGCAGCTTCCAGCGGCCATATATTCAGCTTCAGTCATTGAAGTAGCTAGACTGGTTTGCTTCTTAGAAAACCATGAGATCAGCTTGCTTCCCAAGAACTGACAAGTGCCCGACGTTGATTTCCTATCAACACGACATCCTCCATAGTCAGCATCGGAATATCCAGTGAGCTCTAGATTATCTTCAGCTGGATACCACAGCCCCATGTTGACGGTGCCCTTGAGATAGCGAAGAATTCGCTTGGCAGCTTCAAGATGGCTGTGCTTGGGATTGCTTTGGAAGCGAGCACATACTCCAACTGCAAATGCTATATCCGGCCTGCTTGCAGTGAGATATAGAAGGGATCCGATCAGGGATCGGTTGTCTGTAGCATTCACAGACTTCTCATCTAGGTCTGGCTCCATCTTTCAGTTGGTGTTCATAGGGATCTTCACAACTTTAGCATGCTGAAAACTGAACTTGGCAAGCATATCTCGAGTGTACTTGGCTTGATTGATGAAAATTCCATCATCCTGCTACTTCACTTGAAGACCTAGGAAGCAACTCATCAAACCAATCATAGACATCTCATATTTGGTCTTCATCAACTCCCCAAACTTCTCGCTAAGCGACTGGTTTGGTGATCCATATATGATGTCATCCACATAGATCTGGACCCATAGCATATCTTCTCCATGAATGATGGTGAAGAGAGTCCGATCTATCTTTCCTTTGTGGAATCCATTATCCACTAGGAATTGAGAAAGGGTATCATACCATGCTCTAGGCGCCTGCTTCAAACCATACAGGGCCTTCTTCAAACGATACACCTTACCTTCTTGCTCGAAACCTGGTGGCTGCTCCACATACACTTCTTCCTTCAGTTCGCCATGGAGAAACGTGCTCTTGACATCCATCTGATAGACCTTGAATTTCTTAGCCGCTGCATAGGCAAGAAATAGTCTGATCGCTTCAAGCCGTGCCACTGGAGAGAAGGTCTCATCAAAATCGATCCCTTCCTCTTGGCAGTAGCCCTTGGCGACGAGTCGAGCCTTGTTTCTCACGGCGTTGTGGTCCTCGTCAGTCTTGTTCTTGAACACCCACTTGGTGCCAATCACATTCTGAAATTTGGGACGATCAACGAGGTACCATACGTCATTCCTGGTGAACTGATTCAGCTCTTCTTGCATGGCAATCACCCAATTAGAATCTGCTAGGGCTTCCTCCACGCATGCTGGCTCAATATTTGAGAGAAAGCAACTGAACATGGCACTTTCTCCAAACACTTAGCTTCTGGTCACCACGCCTTTGGATAGATCGCCAATGATTTGGCTTGGTGAATGATTCTTGAGCCATGCACGCTTGGATCCACCAGCTTCTTCTCCTTCTTTATTCGGGTCGCATGCTTCTCCATCTGAAGCGACTGGATTGGGTGCTTGGCCTTCAGGAGATTTGGGGCCAGCTTCAACCTTCTCTTGGGTAATCTGCTCGCTTGAATCCTTGATTTCTTCATCATCGTCAAGCATGTCCCAAGTCAGTGAATTGACGGGTTCCTCGCTTGATTTTTCTTCATTCGCTTGAACCTGTTCTTGTGGAAGACTTAAAGAAGATTCATCAAATACGACATGGGGTGATTCCTCCACAATTAGGGTTTTACAATTGAACACCCTGTAAGCTTTGCTTGATGTTGAATACCCTATGAATATTCCTTCATCAGCTTTGCTTTCAAAGGCTTTCAATTGCGACTTCCCATTATTATGGATGAAGACCCTACAACCAAATATATGGAAATAAGAGATGTTAGGAATTCTCCCTGTCCATATTTCAAATGGTGTTTTGTCGAAGCGTTTGTTGAGAAGCGTTCGATTCTGTGTATAGCATGCTGTGTTGGCAGCTTCAGCCCAATACTTCATCGGAAGCTTTGAATAAGCAATCATGGTGCGAACGGCTTCTTTGATGATCCGGTTTCTTCTTTCAGCAACTCCATTCTACTGAGGTGTGCGTGCTGAGGACGTCTGGTGTGCTATGCCATGCTCCGTGCAGTATGCTTCAATGGTTGAGTTCAGGAACTCAGTGCCTTTGTCGGAGCGGATGGTGGCAATCACTTGATTCTTCTCCACAGCAAGTCGTTTGAGCAATTGAGGTAGCTTGGACAGTGTCTCCTTCTTACTAAAGAGAAATACAACCCATGTGTAGCGAGAGAAGTCGTCGACTACAACGAGAGTGTATTTTCTTCCATTTACACTGACTGGAGTGACTGGTCCAAACAAATCCATGTGAAGTAGCTCGAGCACTCGCTTGGATGAAGCTTCTTCAAGACTGGCGAAGTGCTTCTTCGTTTGCTTCCCTCGTTGGCATGGTGAGCATGGATGGTCTTTGACAAAGACCTCATTAGGTATGCCTTGCACCAGGCCTTTCCGAGCTAAGCGATTGATCGTCTTGAAGTTGAGATGGTTCAAGCGTCCGTGCCATATCCATCCAATTTCAGTAGCACTCTTAGCGCACGTCTCCTCTTTGCAGCTATCCTATTGTGCTATATAGACATTCCTTTGTCTAACTCCAGTGTGTGCAATCTGGAATGTGAGCTTATTCTTCACAATGCACTTGTTGGAGATGAACTCCACCTTGTATCCTTTATCACAGAACTGTGAGATGGATAACAAGTTGTGCTTCAGTCCTTCCACGTAGGAAACCTCTTTGATCTTGAGCTTTCCTATCATAAGTACGCCATAACCCTTGGTGGTTCCTCGAGAGTTATCACCAAAATTTACATGTGGACCCTTCTTCTCAATATAATCTTGAAGTAGAGACTTCATGCCAGTCATATGTCTTGAACATCCACTGTCCAAGTACCAGATAGGTTGACCTTCACTTGGCATGGGGTCCATGGCGCTTACCTGCAATTAGACATGTTTTGGTACCCAAATCAGTTTGGGTCCTTGCAGGTTAGTCCCTTTCGGTACCCACACTTGCTTCATTCATTTCTGAGAATTAGCTTGTGTTTTGGGCTTCTCGACATGAGTACGGTTGGACCATCTCCAATCCGGCTCACGTGACACGTAGACATTACTTCTTTTCTTGAAAGGAAGATCCTTTGCCTCTCATGTCTCGGTTTGAGACTTAGAAGCTTCAACAGTTTTCCCTTTACCCTTTGATTGGTAAATTTTAACATTGTGAGTGCTAGGGACTGTTGAACTTTGCTTATCCTTAGATTCTGCCCTTGAAGATATAGACATCTTCATTGGCTTCTTCTTAGGGTTCTTAACCATTTTGCCTTTGTCCTTGTTGGTGGTCACTTTGGAGGCAGTGGGCACATCCAAAGGAACTGATGGTGTTGTGTTAGAAGCACCAACAAAGACTGTGGGCTTGGAAGGTCCACCCTCATATCCGAGTCCTCCCTTTCTACCAAAAGGTAGAAGCGAGCTTTCTAGTGACTGCCTTGAATACGAGGCTTTGTTCAAATTGGCCACTAGATTGGATTGGGTTTCATACCTTCCCTCCAAGCTTTGATGTCTAGCAAAGAGATCCTCGAACTTACTAGTCATAGCCCTTAAGTTAAGTTTGACTAGGTCAAGCTCAGTGGCTAGCTTTCGGTTCTCCTTCTCGCTATTAGACATAGCTTGTTTCAACATTTCGTGGTCACTTAACAATTTAGAGTGTTTGTTAAGCAACTCACTCCATGTCGAGGAATGAACTTCCTCTTTGTGAGTGTGTGCGAGTGTAATTGAACTAGACGAAGGATAGAAAAATACCTCCCCAGTATCTTCATCGGTGAGAGCCATCAATCCCAGATCTTCTCCCTCACTGGAGTTGGGATCAGTGAATGCATCCGAGTCGCTTGAGACATCTTCAGTTGAAGCGACTGGTGTTTCACTCGCTACAAGCGCTCGCCGGGGAGCGTCTCTCTTGGCCTTCAGTTTTTCTCGCTCCTTTGCACTCAGCTTTGGGCAGTCAGATTTGTAATGGCCCATCTTGTGGCAGTGATAGCACTCCACATCCATCATGTCTCTTGGGATCATTTTGAACGTCTCTTCTCTCTTTCCTTTTCCGTCGCGAGCTTCAGTGCTCCTTCCCTTGTACTGCTTGTAAAACCTCTTGTACTTGCTTACTCGAGAGTTCATCTTGTTGAAGTTCTTGGATAAGAACGCAACATGCTCTTCCAACTCTTCTCTTGACATCTTAGCGAGTGTCTGGTCGTTTGACCCTTCTGCAGCTTTGAAAGCGACCCCTTTCGAAGGTGTAGGAGCTTCATCTTCATCGTCAAGACTCATTCGATTAAGATCGAACTCGTGAGCCTTGAGCTCGGAGAACAGGATCTCCGGCGTGAGTTTAGACAAGTCCTTCGTTGCCAGGTATAGCTCCTTCATGGTCTGCCACTTTCGTGTGAGAGCACGAACGATCTTGAGGTTCACCTCCTTGTCTGTGAGTTCCTTCCCAAGTGAGTTGAGAGTAGCAATGATGTTGGTAACTCTCAGCTCGAAGGCATCTATGGACTCTCCCGACTTCATTATAAGGCCTTCAAACTCCCGCATCTGTACGGTGAGCTTGTTTTCCTTAATCTTGTCCGTTCTTTGAGAAATGAGGGCTAGGGTTTCCCACATTTCTTTCACCGTTGCACACTTCCTGATCCTTGGCAGATAGGCATCCGACACAGTGCTCTGCATCGTGTGGCGTGCGATTTTGTCGAGGTTGGCAATTTTGAAGTCGTTGGAGTTGTACTCGTCCTTGTCTTTCTCGACATATTCTTGCCTGACATAGGCTGCGTGGCCTTCAGCGGCTGGAACATTCATTGAGATGGCTTTCTTGATTTCGATCGGTCCTTCCTCTATGACCTCCCACATTCTATTGTGGATGGAACTGAGGAAACTCTCGACTCGAAAGCTCCATATCTCGTACCCTTCAATAGAGAACTGCAGAAGATTCGATGCACTGTATGTAGACATAGCAAACTATCAGCAGTAATGCAGTATGCGTGGGTGAGGGTTTTATGCACTTAGGAAAAACTGGATCCGGTTCAGTGAGACAACGTGAAGCGAGAGGGGACTCGCTTCGGATATGCAAAGCAGTGGCTCGAAAGAACCTGGCTTTGATACCACTTGTTGGTCCCGGTTTGTTAAAGGAAAAACACGTGGGGGAGGGGGGGGGGGGTGAATACGTGTTTTGAAGTTTTTCAACTTCTTTTACTCTAACTCAGAGTGACATGTAAAGAGCTCGCTTCAATACTTAAGACCTAGCTGTAAGCTAGATCTACAGTGTTTAGCTAAACTTCTTGACCTAAGTGTGCACTTGATCAAGAGTGAGTCTTTACTCGTGATGCAGAAATTCGGTGAGCTAATCTTTTCCTAAGTAATTGAAAATGCAGTTTGAGTTTGTTTAGTATGCTTTGTGCAATGGATAATCAAACAGTAAACAAGTAAAGAGAGATTAGGGTTAGAGATACGACACAGCAATTTATATTGGTTCGGAGATAAAACTCCTACGTCCACTTGTTGCACTAGGCAACTAGTTCTCTTCACTCAAGAACTTGAAGATTACGGGTTCTTCAAAAACCTATGTCAAGATCGAGCTTCACTTGCTTGGAACTTGATGACGACTGGGTGATTACGGGTTCACCACACAAAACCTAAACTGGACTGGAAGCTTCACTCGCTTCAATCCGACAACAGGGAGATTACGGGTTCTCCTTACAACCTAAGCTTCGATCGAGCTTTACACAATCGAGGAAAGTGTAAGCTTGGATCTAGACTCTATGATCAGGCTTCCACTATCGAGGAAAGAAGAGCCTTGAGCGAAAAAAACCTTACTACGATGAACACAAAACCTAACAAAACTTTAGGGTTAGGGTTTTCTGTTTCGACAGACACACTAATGAAGAGCTCTTTACAGTAAGTGTAAAGTAGGCTAGAGCTCTTCTCTAAGCTTGGATATGAAGTAGGCTTAGAACTCTAAGTGTGAAGGTTGTGAAGACAAGTTCCGATGGGACTGGAACTTGGAGAACACTTGAAACAAAGACTCGATGAATAAGCTGAAAGCTGGGTGTGTTTGTTTGTAGTAGGCGCTGAATGCTCAAGTAGTGTTCTGCTTCTCTTCGTCTTCATCCTTCACTATTTATAGGCGGAGGTTTGGCCGATATCCGTTGCTTGGTAGGTGGCCTTGTTCCTCCTCCTCTCGACAGTCCTTGCACAGGCTGGCTGCTTTTCACACGCGCAGTTTTTGCCCTTTGCCGAAAATGGCTAAGTTCCAAACTTAACAGTAACTGGAGCGAGCCAGTACTGTTGCGGCGCCCTTGTCGGCCTGGCAGTCAACTCCGCTGCTCCTCTCTTCATTCGACACGTGGAGATCTTGCAATTAATGCGGCAATCTTCAGTTGACTCGAGTTTAAACTCGACGTTCAAATTGGAGCGGGAATTGTGCTGTCGTTTTCTGTTAGGTAGGGGCTCGCTTCGCTTTTGAAATGTAGCGTCCGCTTCAACTGAGTCGCTTCAAAGTCATACTGTAGCGTGTACTTGGAAAATAAGTTTCCAAGTTTCCGCTTTTAGTATTTCTTGACTCCACGTTGACTCGCTTCATCTTTCACTGTAGCGCTCGCTTCGCTTCGCTTTGGGAGACTCGCTTTGAATCTACTGTAGCGCTCGCTTCGCTTCGCTATTCTTCGGCACGCTTCACTTTGGCTGGGTAGACTTGCTTCGATTGGAAAACACACTCAAGCGAGTGGCCTTCACTTGAAATTTCTGCAATCTAAAAACCTAAGCGACTAAAGCAAAAACAAAGCCATCCTAACAGTATAGGCTTAGAAATTTTTCTAACCTATTCTACATCAAAATGGGTCGCTTGGGAATAGGATACTTAGGGGTTTTGGGATCAAATCAAAACAAATATATACTCACTTCAAAGTGTCCCATATGAGTTCCCCCTTAACATGTGATCCTTAACAATTCCCAACATAAATACCCCCTCAAGGTCTCGTTGACCTAAGTTTTTGGAAGTACGAGTGCACTCTAAATATTCCACGAGAAAAGGAGGCTAGGGTTTGAGAGAGATAGAGAGGCGCCGCCGGCGTTGAGCACAAACGACGAAGATCCCTTTCCGCAGCTGATTCCGAGGTTTGTTGTCCATCCAACATCAGAATCGAGCAGGGATACAAATCAGAAGATCTATTCGCGAGTTCTCTGCAAATCCTAAGGTGAATAGATCTGAACACCCTATGTTCCGTATTTTATTCATAGGAGCATGATAGGATTATTCGACAACTTAGATAACCGAAATAGATCCTCGGGGATGAATCGATCATCACCGATCCGGTTCCTTCAGGCGAGACCTGCTATTGCTGCTTCTGCTTGTGCTGCCTGCTGTTGCTGCTGTTGTTGTGGTGGTGCTGGGGCTTGCTGCTGCTGGGGCTTACTGCTATGCTTGGGGTGGGGCTTCAGCTGCTGAGGTGTTGCTGCTGCTGATGGGGCTGCCGGGGCCGTTGTCGGGGCTGCTGATGGGGCTGCAATTGATGGGGCTGATGCTGGGGATGCTTGGGGCGCCACAATTGATGTCCCTTCTTAGGTTAACCCCAAGGAGAACATGGAAGGCTCCCCATGCACAAGAGTATTATCTACAAACTCCTTCAGCCCGCTTGTGACCTGTGGTTCGAGCCGGGCGGTAGTAGGGTGTTGGTAATTATTAAGGATAACATGTTAAGGGGAAACTCCAAAGGGACGCTTTAAAATAAGTGTATATGCTTTGATTTGATCCTAAAACCCTTAAGTATCCTGTTCCCAAGCGACCCTATTTAGATGTAGAATAGGTTAGAATTTTTCTAAGCCTATACTCTTAGGATGGCTTTAATTTTGCTTTAGTTGCTTAGGTTTTAGACTGCAGGATTTCCAAGCGAAAGCCACTCGCTTGAGTGTGTTTTCCAAGCGAAGCGAGTCTACCGAGCCGAAGCGAAGCATGCCGAAGAATAGCGAAGCGAATCGATCGCTACAGTAGATTCAAAGCGAGCCTGCTCAAGCGAAGCGAAGCGAGCGCTACAGTAAGAAGTCAAAACGAGTCAATCATCACTTAAGTTGATACTCGGAAAATCTATTTTCTAAGTATACACCAAAGTATGACTTGAAGCGACTCACTTAAAGCGGACGCTCCAAATCTGAAGTGAAGCGAGCCCCTACCTAACAGAAAGCGACAGTTTAATTCCCGCTCCAATTTAAACCTAGAGTTCAAACTTCAGTCAAGTGAAGATCGACGCATTAATTGCGTATCTCCACATGCCGATAGGAGAATGGGGCACCGGAGTTGACCGCCCAGGCCGACAAGGACGCCGCAACAGTACTGGCCGCTCCAGTTACTGTTGAAATTGGTTCTTAGCCATTTTCGGCAAAGAGACAAACTGACGCTTCTGAAAAGCAGCAGGCCTGTGCAAGTACTGTCGAGAGGAGGAGGGACAAAGCCACCAACCAACAACGGCTCTTGCCCATCCCTCCGCCTATAAATAGTGGAGGTAGAAGACAGAGAAGAGTAGAACACTACTTGAGCATTCAGCGCCTACTGCAAACAAATACTCCCTGCCTTCGGGCAAACCTTCGAGTCTTATTGTTTAAGTGTTCTCTTAGCTTCTTTCATCGAAGCTCGTCTCCGCAACCTTCACACTCAAAGATCTAAGCCCATTCCATATCCAAGCTTAGAAAAGAACTCTAGCCTTCTTTGCATTCATTGTAAAGAGTTCTTCATTAGTGTGTTTGTCGAAAACCAAAAACCCTAACCCTAGTTCGTCTGTTAGGTTTTGTGTTTGTCGAAAAGGTTGTCACGATCTAAGACACTACTTTCCTCGATAGTAGAAGTCTCGATCATAGAGTCTAGATCTAAGCTAGCACAGTCCTCGATTGTGTGAAGCTCGATCGAAACTAGGTTTGTGTGGAGAACCCGTAATCTCCCAGTTTCGGACTGAAGCGAGTGAAGCTTAGTCCAGTTTAGGTCTAGTGGAGAACCCGTAATCTCCCAACTGTCGTCAGATCCAAGCGAGTGAAGCTCGATCTTGACTTGGTTTTTGAGGAGCCTACAAGTCCTCAAGGTTCTTGAGTGAAGAGAATCTGTTGCTACGAGCAACAAAGTGGACGTAGGTGTTTTATCACCGAACCACTATAAATCTCTGTGTCGTATCTCTCTAACCCTACTTTTCTTTATTTGTTGTTATGATTACTTATATTGCACAATCATCGTAGACAACTTAAAAATGAGTTTTCAAATACTTAGGAAATATTAGCTCACTAAATTCCGCATTTCGAGTAAAGCCTCACTCTTGATCAAGCGTCTGCTTAGGTCAAGAAGTTAGCTAGTACTGTAGATCTAGTTTTCGGCTAGGTCTTAAGTATTTGAAGCGAGCGCTTTACTTGTCACTCTGAGTTGAATGGAAAAGAAGTTGAAAAACTTCAACACACGTATTCACCCCCCCCCCCCCCCCCTCTACGTGTGTTTACCCTATCAAACCGGGACCAACAAGTGGTATCAGAGCAGGGGTTTTTTTGAGCCACTGCTTTGCATACCTGAAGCGAGTCCCCTCTCGCTTCACGTTGTCTCACTGAACCGGATCCATTTTTCCTAAGTGCATCAAAACCCTCACTCACGCATATTGCATTTCTACTAACGTTTCATCATGTCTATGTATAGTGCATCGAATCTTCCACAGTTCTCTATTGAAGGCTATGAGATATGGAGCTTTCGTGTCGAGAGCATTCTATGCTCCATC
Source organism: Thymus mandschuricus (assembly GCA_029379335.1). Taxonomy (NCBI): domain Eukaryota; kingdom Viridiplantae; phylum Streptophyta; class Magnoliopsida; order Lamiales; family Lamiaceae; genus Thymus; species Thymus mandschuricus. The sequence continues at coordinate 23,512,607 of CM057072.1, forward strand.
CACGACAGGATGTGGGAGGTCATAGAAGAAGGACCGATCGAGATCAAGAAAGCCATCTCAATAAATGTTCCAGTTGCAGAAGGGAGAGAAGCTCATGTCAAACAAGAGTATGTGGACAAGGCGAAGGAAGACTACTCTTCCAATGACTTCAAGATCGCCAATCTAGACCGCATAGCTCGCCATACTATGCAAAGAATTGTGTCAGATGCCTATCTTCCCAGGATCATGAAGTGCACCACTGCGAAGGAGATGTGGGAACCCTAGCCCTAATCTCCCAAGGCACTGACAAGATAAAAGAGAACAAGCTTGCCGTACTGATGCGAGAGTTTGAGAGCCTCACAATGAAGTCTGGAGAATCAATAGACACCTTCGAACTATGCGTCACCAACATCATTGCCACTCTCATCTCTCTTGGCAAAGAATTTACTGACAAATAAGTCAACCTCAAAATCGTTCGAGCTCTAACACGGAAATGGCAGACCATGAAGGAGTTTTACTTGGCAACAAAGGACTAATCGAAGCTCACACCGGAGATCCTGTTCTCCGAGCTTAAGGCTCATGAATTCGATCTCAATCGAATGAGCCTGGAGGATGAAGACGAAGGACCTACGTTATCGAAGGGAGTCGCTTTCAAAGCTGCTGAAACGCCAAGCGACCAGACGATTGCCAAAATGTCAAGAGAAGAACTAGAAGAGCACTACGCGTTCTTATCAAAGAACTTCAACAACATGAATTCACGCGTGGGGAAATACAAGAGGTTTTACAAGCAATACAAAGGAAAGAGCATTGATGCTCGAGATGGAAAAGGAAAGCGAGAAGAAACATCAAAGCCGATCTCAAGGGATATGATGGATGTGGAGTGCTATCACTGCCACAAGATGGGCCACTACAAGTCTGATTGCCCAAAGTTGAGTGCCAAGGAGCGTGAAGAATTGAAGGCAAAAGAGAAGCTCCCCTGCGAGCTCTTGTAGCGAGTGAGTCGCTAGACGCTCCAAGCGAGGACATGCCAAGTGACTCAGACGCTTTCACAGATCCCAATTCAATCGATGGAGAAGATCTGGGATTCATGGCGCTCACTGATGAAGACACGGGAGAGGTATTTTTATATCCGCCTATTGATTCACTCAAAATGAGGAAGTTCATTCCTCGACATGGAGTGAGCTGTTTAACAAACATCACAAATTGTTAAGCGACCACGAAGTGTTGAAACAAGCTATGTCTGATAGCGAGAGAGAGAACCAAAAGCTAGCCACTGAACTTGATGAAGTCAAGAATAATTTAAGGGCTATGACTAGTAAGTTCGAGGACCTCTTCGCTAGGCACAAAAGCTTGGAAGGAAGGTATGAAGCTCAATCCAAACTAGTAGCCAACTTAAACAAAGCCTCATTTGCTAGGCAGGCACTAGAAAGCTTACTTCTACCTTTTGGTAGAAGAGGAGGTCTTGGATATGAGGGTGGACCTTCCAAGCCTACAGTCTTTGTTGGTGCTTCAATCACTACACCATCAGTCTCTTTGGATGTGTCCACTGCCTCCAAAGCGACCACCAACAAAGACAAGGGCAAAACGTTTGAGAACCCTAAGAGGAAGCCCATGAAGATGTTTATATCTCAAAGGGAAGAATCTAAGGGTAAGCCTAGTTCAACAGTCCCTAGCACTCACAATGCTAAAGCTTACCATTCAAAAGGTAAAGGGAAAACTGTTGAAGCTTCTAAGTCTCAAACAAAGACACCAGAGACAAAGGATCTTCCTTTCAAGAAGAGAAGTAATGTCTATGTGTCACGTGAAACGGATTGGAGATGGTCCAACCGCACTTACGTTGAGGGGGAAGTGTTTGAAGAAACTAAGAGGACACTTCAAACCCCAAAGGTTTCTCAAGCGAGTCAGGGTCAAAACCCTAAGTTGACCGCTCACAAGAAACCAAGCGAGACGCTTGCTAAGACTATAAACCCTAGGTCAGTCTCCAAGCCTATAGCTAATCCGAAGCGAGTCGCTTCAGGATACAAGCAAAAGGCAAGAGCATAGATGTGTCTCAAGCGAGTCGTTACCCCTCATGCACACACTGCTGCACATGTGAAGCTGCATTCAAGCAGAGTTCACAGTTTAGAAAGGTCGAGAAGCCCAAAACATAAGCTAACCCTCAAAAGAGAGTAAAGCAAGTGTGGGTACCTAAGGTAGCTAACCTGCAAGGACCCAAACTGATTTGGGTACCAAAAATTGTTTAAATGCAGGTGAGCGTCGTGGATCCCATGCCCAGCGAATGTCAACCAATATGGTACTTGGACAGTGGATGTTCAAGACATATGACAGGCATGAAAGCTCTACTTCAAGATTATACAGAGAAGAAGGGTCCACATGTAACCTTTGGTGACAACTCTCGAGGAACCACCAAGGGATACGGTGAACTGAAGATAGGAAAGCTCATAATTGAAGAAGTTTCCTATGTGGAAGGACTGAAGCACAACTTGTTATCTATCTCACAATTCTGTGATAAAGGATACAAGGTGGAGTTCATCTTTAACAAGTGCGTGGTGAAGAACAAGCTCACATCCCAGATTGCGCTCATTGGAATAAGACGTAGGAATGTCTACGTTGCTCAATGGGAAAGCTGCAAAGGGGAGACGTGCTTAGTCGCTAGAAGTGCTATTGAAATTGGATGTCTATAGCACCGACGCTTGAATCATCTCAATTTCAAAACGATCAATCGCTTAGCTCTGAAAGGCTTGGTGCAGGGCATACCTAATGAGGTCTTTGTCAAAGATCATACCTGCTCACCATGCCAATGAGGGAAGCAGATGAAGAAGCACTTCGCAAGCTTAGAAGAAGCATCTTCCAAGCGAGTGCTGGAGCTACTTCACATGGATCTGTTTGGACCAGTCAGTCCAGTAAGCGTCAACCGAAGAAAATACACTCTCGTTGTAGTCGATGACTTCTCTCGCTACACTTGGGTTGTATTTCTCTTTAGCAAGAAAGAGACGCTGTCCAAACTGCCACAATTGCTCAAGCGTCTTGCTGTGGAAAAGAATCAAGCGATTGCTACCATTCGCTTCGACAAATGCACAGAGTTCCTAAACTCTTCAATTGAAGCATACTGCATGGAGCATGGGATAACACCTCAAACACCCTCAGCATGCACACCCCAACAGAATGGAGTTGTTGAAAGAAGAAATCGGATCATCAAAGAAGCCGTTCGTACTATGATTGCAGATTCTAAGCTTCCGATGAAGTATTGGGCTGAAGCTGCCAACACCGCATGCTACACTCAGAATCGGACACTTCTCAACAAATGATTCGACAAGACACCATATGAAATATGGAGAGGGAGAATTCTTAACATATCTTATTTCCATATATTTGGTTGTCGGGTCTTCATTCACAACAATGGGAAGTCACAATTGAAAGCCTTTGAAAGCAAAACAGATGAAGGAATACTCTTAGGGTATTCTACATCTAGTAAAGCTTACAGGGTATTCATTTGTAAAACCCTAATTGTGGAGGAATCACCCCATGTTGTATTTGATGAATCTTCTTTAAGTCTCCCACAGGAACAGGTTCAAGCGAATGACAAAAATTCAAGCGAGGAACCCATCAATCCATTGACATGGGATATGCTTGAAGATGATGAAGAAGTCAAAGATTCAAATGATCAAATTGATCAAGAGAAGGTTGAAGCTACCCGCAAGAATCAAGAAGAGACTGCAGGCCAAGCACCCGCTTCGATCGCTTCAGATGGAGAAGGAAGCGAGCCGCTTAAAGAAAAAGCAGAAGCTAGTGGATCCAAGCGTGCATGGCTCAAAAGTCATTCACCAAGCCAAATCATTGGAGATCTATCCAAAGGCGTGGTGACTAGAAACCAAGTGATTGGAGAAAGTGCTATGTTCAGTTGCTTTCTATCCAACATCGAGCCGGCAAGCGTGGAGGAAGCCCTAGCATATTCAAACTGGGTGATTGCCATGCAGGAGGAGCTCAATCAATTAACCAGAAACGACGTATGGTATCTAGTGGATCGTCCCAAATTCTAGCATGTGATTGGCACCAAGTGGGTGTTCATGAATAAGACGGACGAGGACCACAACGTCGTGAGGAACAAAGCTCGACTCGTCGCCAAGGGCTACTGCCAAGAGGAAGGGATCGATTTTGATGAGACCTTTGCTCCAGTGGCCAGGCTTGAAGCCATTAGACTATTTCTTGCCTATGCAGCGGCTAAGAAATTCAAAGTCTATTAGATAGACGTCAAGAGCGCATTTCTCAATGGAGAGCTCAAAGAAGAAGTGTATGTGGAGCAGCCGCCGGGATTTGAGCAAGGAGATAAGGTGTATCGATTGAAGAAGGCCTTGTATGGATTGAAGCAGGCGCCTAGAGCGTGGTATGATACGCTATCTCAGTTCCTTGTGGATAATGGATTCCACAAAGGAAAGATAGATCAGACTCTCTTCACCATCAATCATGGAGAAGATATGTTATGGGTCCAGATCTACGTGGATGACATCATATTTGGATCGCCAAACCAGTCGCTTAGCGAGAAGTTTGGAGAATTGATGAAGACCAAATATGAAATGTCAATGATAGGCTTGATGAGTTGCTTCCTAGGTCTACAAGTGAAGCGGCAAGATGATGTAATTTTCATCAATCAAGCGAAGTATACTCGAGATATGCTTGCCAAGTTTGGTGTTCAACATGCTAAAGCTGTGAAGATTCCGATGAACACCAATTGGAAGATGGAGCCAGACCTAGAAGGGAAGTCTGTGGATGCTACAGACTACCGTGCTTTGATCGGATCCCTTCGCTATCTCACTGCAAGCAGTCCGGATATAGCATTTGCAGTTGGAGTGTGCGCTCGCTTCCGAAGTAATCCCAAGCATAGCCACTTTGAAGCTGCCAAACGAATTCTTCGCTATCTTAAAGGCACCGTCAATATGGGGCTATGGTATCCAGCTAAAGACAATCTGGAACTCACAGGATACTCCGATGCGGACTATGGAGGATACCAAATTGATAGGAAATCAACTACGTGCACGTGTCAGTTCTTGGGAAGCAAGCTTGTCTCATGGTTCTCGAAGAAGCAGACAACTGTAGCTACTTCAAAGACTGAAGCCGAGTACATGGCCGCCGGAAGCTGCTATTCTCAAATTTTATGACTTCGTCAGCAGTTGAAGGATTATCGAGTTGAAGCGAATGAAATTCCGATCTTCTGCGACAACAATAGTGCCATTTGTATCTCGCAGAATCCAGTGCTTCACACCAGATGCAAGCACGTGGAAATCCGACATCACTTCATTCGTGATCATGTCGAGAAGAAGGATATCAAGCTCGAGAAAATTCATACCGATCTCCAGCGAGCAGATATCCTCACCAAGCCTCTAGCTAAGTCTCGCTTCAACCAGCTATGCATGGAATTAGGGTTACTAGACCCTGGTGAAGAGTGCTAGCTCCAGGATGCACAAAGGGAGTGGATGCTTGCCATCAAGCGTCCCTCGCTTTGGATCTTCACCAATTCAAGCGAGTCGCTTCAAACCTCACTCGCTTGAAGAAGGAGAAATAAAGTGGAGAAAGGTGGAGTGTTGGAAGACGTTCCCTTCCAACTAACAGGATTGTTAAGGCTATGGTTAAGGGGGAACTATTGATTGCTCTCGGAGTAGTCTACTTCCAAAGCGAGCAAGGAAAGCTGCTACCTAGCCTAGGATTCCTAGCAAGTGGGTATAAACACTTGCAAGTACCTTTTCTAGTAAAGGTTGTGGGGTCTTGTATCGGGCCTTCCCACGTAAAAACGGTGAAAGCTTAGGCAGGGCTGACACCTAGACCTTGCTTCCTCTTCCAATCTTTCCGCCGAAGAGGAGCATGTCTCCTCATCTCCTTCGTCATGGATAATCACTCACTTTTTACTCACTCTGCATTCAGTTGAGCTGCCGGGTGTTTATTCATTCTTCTCCCACCTTAAATATTGCATCGCTTCAAATTTCCCTATTTTGGGTCAAGCGAGTCGAATGCATATTCATTCTGTAGATCTTAAGTGGAGAGCTTGAAGGGTACCTTTTACTTCAAAAGGTTGCAGGGCTGGTGACATGCTTCTGCGTAAAACCGAGAATGGGTTGTCAGAGCTTCTCATTGTCATCCTGTCCTATTCCGACCTGAGATAAGGATTTGTACTCATCTCCCATTCATCGTGAATAAGTACACAAAAGTGAGTCTCCCTTCGGGTTGAAGAAAGCTAGTGTACTTTATTCATTCTCCCCCTCATTCAATTCGATGGAGGACTCTCTAATTCATAGAGGAAGATGGAAGAGATGAATGCCAAGAAGACCAAGCTTAAAAAGATCTACATATGTGGTATCAATCTCCTACGAAGTGAGATTGACTGGTAAGTGTTTCAATTCAAGTACACTAAGCAATGTGAAGCGTACTAGAAACCTTCACTTGTTATGTGGAAAATATGAAATGAATCTGACACAAATACAAAGAGGAAAACATTCTTGTTTTTCCTCGAAGTATGTAAGTCAGAAACATTTTTTAAGTCAAAGAAATTTCATTTTCTTAAACTAGTCGCTTCAGATGGTCAAGCGAGTGCTACGTCTAGGGCTGTCAAACGGGACGGTACCGGATTCCCGGTACCAGGTACCGGTTTCCCGTTTACAGGATAATGGGAAATTTAGGTACCAGGTACCGTCCCGTTTATATTATCCGGTACCCGGTACGGTACCGGCCGGTACCGGTATTTCCCGGATTACCGGTTAAGGTACAGGTTTTGTCGAAAAAAAATTGAATTTTTTTTTCTTATTTTTTAAACCTCGTTAATATTTCACCTAATTCGTTTTGTAAAATTTTATCCTTTTACAACCAATAACAATAGGAAAAAAATATATATACAAATTACAACAACAATCTAATTCAATCTTAAATTAACAATCTTAAAATTAAAATAAAAATCTAAATCGACATTCAACTAGTCAAATACTCAAATTCACTTCAAAAGATTTAAAACAAGCAACATCCGAAAATTGATTTTCGATTTGCCGTAATGTCGTTGTTTGAGTTTGGGATTGGGATTTTGTGAGTTTGTGTAATTATTTAATTATGTAATTGAATTTTAATATTTTATATTTAATAATGAATATATATATAATTATTTATATATTAAATTTAAACCGGTACCCGGTACGGTACGGGAATATCGGGTACCGGAAAAGTTGAAAATAATGGTACCGGGTACCGGACCGGGTTCCGAGAAACCGGTACTCGGTACCCGGTACCCGGTACGGTACCGGTACTCCCGATTTCCCGGTACCACTTAGACAGCCCTAGCTACGCCACTCAAGCGAGCCATCGCAAGCGGGTGTGGAACAGTCATGCCAAGCGAGTACTTCGCAAGCGAGTAAAAGCCAAGCGGCCACACTCGAAGCGAGCGGGTACGAAGCTAGCGTATGAGCTGTACACACTCGAGTGCAATTTTACTTTTCTACTTTGCATTTAATGCAGTTGAAGTACAAGGCAGAAAATTCGGGCGCGTGAGACTCACTCCGAATTTGAACCGCCAAAATCGCGCACGATCCAACCATTGAATCTCAATAGTTTCCAATTCTCAGCCTCTGGATCTACGCCGTTCGAGCAGACGAGTCACGGGAGGCCACGTGGAGTGCCAACTCAACTTGACGGCTCACTTTTACTGTGATGACGCCGGACAAGTCAGTCATGTCGCCGATAGCCGCCGCCCCTACTCAGAACTTTTGGGGAGATTACCGACTCACCCTCGCCACGTCAGCAAAACCTAAATCTATATAAGGGTGTCGACGCAGTCTTGCAGAAGCTTTATCACCCCCCCCCCCCCCCCCCCCCCCCCCTAAAATTGCCATTCTTGTGAAAGCTCTGCAACTCCTGCAAATTCACGAGTCTAAAACCCTTTAAATCTTTACCTAATCTCTCTCAAATTACAACCATGGTGAAGAAATCTGCAACACTGACAATGGAAGAATTCCTAGCCACAGTCGGAGATAATTAATGTCGAACCTCATCTCGACATGAAAATAGTTGAGCCTAATGGCTTCTTCCGCAAGGCTGTGACCACGGCCGACTTGTGGAACTTCGTCACCGTGAAACCAGAGAGGATCTTGGCTCCCCAAGTAGCCCAGTTCCTGCTCAATCTAAAGAAGGCCAGACCTCATCAACACTTACAGATCCTGACGATGAAGAGTTGGTGGAGGTGGATCTTGCCGATGTTGCCGAGGTTTTCAATTTACCAAAAGAAGGAGTAGATGCTCTTTCGGATCTGGATCTTTCTGTCGACGTTGAGTTGTGAGCGGTTCACCACCCGCCGGAATGCTGTATGGAAGGTGAAGGGCAGCAACATGCGCACTGATCTGGGAAAGCCCTTCAACCTGATATGCGAGTTGTACACCAAATCCGTGGTGTGCAACATCGGGACTCTCGGACAACTCTCTGATTCAAAGCTCTTCGCCGTCAGTGTCATTGTCGACAGCCTGACTGGCACAAAATTTAACTGGCACAATTGGTTCATCAACCAACTTCACGACACCGCCAAGGACTTTGAGTTCGAAGAGGGTAGCGACTCAGAAATAGTGCGGAAAGGGAAGCTTCGTTTCTTCTCGAAGCTGTCCTACGCTCTGAACAAGTTGTTCCCAAATAGGAGGTGGACAGATACTGTAGAATACAAGAAGAACAGTGTCTTCTATGACGTTTACAAAACCAACAAGATCATCGTTGATCGAGGATTGCTGCAGGTGGAAGTGCGTCCTGTAGTTCCAATTGCCGAGAGAGGAGGAAGGCAATTGAAGCGAGCCGCTTCACCCGCGAAGCGAGCGGCTCCCAAGCGTGCAAAGAAAATGAAGCGAGTCGCTTCACTTGTGAAGGCAAGCGAGGAAGAGGAGCAGCCGCTTGCCAAGGAAGCCGAAGTTAACCAACCCCAAACCATCAAAACCCAAACACAAACTCCCCAGCCTCTTACCCAAATCGAGCAAACCCCTCAACCGCAAGCTTCAACAACAGTCCAACCTCAACCCAAAGCATCCACCACCCAATCCCAAACTTCCCATCACTCTCTATACGTGGAAGAATCTGCTTCCTCTTTCACCATCCAAACATCCCATTCCTTCATACCGACCTTGAAGCCGCCTTCACACTCTATGAACCTACCCAACAAACCCAACAACAAGCACCCACTCAGACCATCCAAGCTTCAACACCCAACTCTCCCACTGAAACAGCCGACACCACCCACACTGCCGACACCGAAATAACCATCCCAGCACCTACAAAACCCCCACCCCCAACTTCTGAGGAGAGAGCCCTACGACGCTACATAGCGGATAGGAATCTAGCCGCAGAAGAAATACAGAACCGTTACCCCAACCTCCAAATGTCAGAAACCTTCTTCATTTAAGCCACCAACTTCCATACATACATAACCTACCGTGGTACAGAATACTACAAGATCTTCGCTCTCCGCAATGCCTTCTCGAGAGAGATTCTTGCAGCAAAGGAAGCGGAGATGCTGCAGTTCATAGGTGTTGATGGCTTCAACGCCTTCATCAACAAAGGAAAATATCTGGAGCTGCTTGACGCCAAAGTGAAGCGTGTGTATCCCAACGCTGAGCTCCCAGAGCGAATCCCATCTGCTCACGAGCAGAATCTGATCAAGCAGCACGAGGCTAAAATGACGGTGAAGGAGGAGGAGATAGCTCACCTCGGGGAGGAAATAAGGAGGGTAAGCGAGGAGGTTGAGAAGAAGAAAGAGGAGGTCGAGAGTCTGCGCAAAGACTTCGACGCAAAGAAAGCCGAGCTGGAGGGAAAGCTCGAGGCAGAAGGGAAGCGAGTGGAGGAAGCCAAGCAGTCGCTTGAGGCTGAAAGGAGCAGGCTTAGAGAAGTTAACGCCAAACTGGTCGCTATGGAGAAGGAGAAGACCACAATGGCCACGAATCATAAAGAACAACTTGAGAAAGTCTCTGGCCATGCTGAGAAAATGAGGAAAGTTGCAGAGGAGAAGGATGGAGAGCTAATCAAACAGGGATGCAACCTGACTCGAGCAGCACTTCAAATTGTTGCTCAAGCTAAAGAGATTGAGACACTCAACTGCAAGCGTGCGGAAGAGTTGAGTGAGTTTGAAAGCAGAAGGAATGTTGCCCAGGACGTTGATCTAAAACAAGCCGAGCTAGCCATCAAGCTCGATGATGTTAACAAGATGGCAGGAGAGTTTGCCGTGAAAATAGCTGCAGTGTCCCATATCCACACCGAGCTCAATACCAAAGAAGGAGCTCTCGCTGCACAACGTGCCGAGTTTGAAGCTAACCAAACCCATTTCGATCTGCTTTAGCAGGAAGAAGGAGAAGGTTACGTGCTGAAATTGAAGCGGTGCTGGACTCTCGCTTCAAGGCTGTTGAGCCACTCGAGAAGTTGATGGCATCCGTGAAGGAGAGGGAAGAGCAGTACAAGTATTTGCTTGAAGAAGTCTCGGAGAAAACGGCGGAAATTGTGCTATCTCAAGAGCACACATTTGCTAAGCGAGTAGAAGGAATGCTTCACGCAGTCTACAATGAGTTTTCTTCTATCCGCCAAGCCCTCACCGGAAAATCACTCATCACTATTCCCTCTGGCAGTCTTGATGATGCCAAAAGGGGGGAAAGTAAAGTTGGAGAAGGAAGTGGAGCAATCGAAGGGGGAAGTGGAGGAGAGAAAGTAGTTGGAGAAGGAGAGGAGGATGATGAAGCACGGGCGGAGCTGGCGTGCATGAAAGGGAAGCAAGTCGCTGTTTTTGAAGAGAAGCGAAAGCCCCAGTCCGAGAAGCTACTTTTTGCATCACTCGCTGCCCATACTGTTTCTGTCGCTCATATCCAGCAGCAGATTGCAGAGGACGAAGCCATTGCCTTGGCCTTGCAGCAGGAACTCAATTTACGCGAAGGAATCACTGAAATTCCACTGGTGAAGCTGCTTCAAGCGTTGCAATCTGAAGCAGGTCCTTCTTTGCCATCTACCCAAGCACCCCCTTCCACTCTTGCTCTCGCTACCAGTACTGTAGCCGCCACTCCAACAAGCAAAAAGATTACTTCTTCTGCACCCACTGAGAAGAAGAAGATGCCACCCCCTCTAACACCTCCGGCACCAAAGACTCAAGTAAAGCGAGCCGCACCTGAAAGTAGAGAGTTGGATCCCGCGGCTAAGCGCCAGAAGATCCAACAGTCTCTAACATCTAAAGCTTCGCGCCTATCACTGAGGAAGAAGGAGGAAGAGGAGAGGAAATGAAGATCAGAAAAGGAGGAGAAGCTTCGTGTAGCTAGAATTCGCAAGGTCGAAGAGAGAGTTGCGAAGCACTGGGACGAAGTTAGGTTGATACAGTCAGCACTTGTGCGAAGTGCTTATGTTCCCTTCACTTCAGAGGAGTCAGACGCGTGCGAAACTCAGAGAGATATAGATGCATGCCGCGTCACCATTAAGGAGATGGTTGACTCCCGCCGCTACACTGAGGATGAATACGACATAATCTGCAAGTGCATCAACCTAAGACTTCCCAAGTTCAACTCCGAGATGGGCGATAAATTCACCAAAAAGATGAAGGAGTTGTCAGAGAGGACAGAAGAAGAGATCAAGAGGAGAAGGGCAGAACACCCAGATGCGTGCGAAATTGAAAATTTCATCTCTGATGATCTGTTGGATGCGTGGAGTGTTTTCAAAGAGAAATTTATCAAGGACTACTACTTCTGGCAAGTAGTGCTTCTCCAGGACAACTGTTCGAGGCTGGACGCTCTAAACAACTCCTGTGCTTGTACAATGAGGAGTTGTGCAGGAAGATTCTCACACAGGCGGAGCTCTCGGAACCCAAAAAGAAGAAAATCATTGTGCTAGCAATGAAGCAGTTTCCGATGCCGCTCCTGCCTAGATCAAACATTCCAGATCGTAAAATAATTGAAGAGGAAGTCAATGAAGCGTTGGCGATGAATAACGCTCACAGAGAAAGCACGGACAATATCAACACGATGGAAGTGAAGGTTCTATCTGCTTACTTCAGCAAGGACGAGTCGGAGAAGCCAGCAGATGAATCTTAAAATGCCATATTTTGTGAACAGCTTGTTCATCAATCTATCTTTAATTTTCTGTCAAGTATGTGTCATTTACAAGCTTTTTGAATGATTTATCCTTTTCCTACAAACTCACAATATTAACCGAAAAAAAAAAGGGACAGGAACTTTAAAAAAAATGAACAAGTGTGCAAAGGAAGCAGTCGCTTGAAGTTCTTTTCACGGTTAGAAAAATTAGGTTTTGGCATCATCAAAAAGGGAGAAATTGTTGGGAATTGTTAAGGATAACATGTTAAGGGGAAACTCAAAAGGGACGCTTTAAAATAAGTGTATATGTTTTGATTTGATCCCAAAACCCCTAAGTATCCTGTTCCCAACCGACCCTATTTTGATGTAGAATAGGTTAGAATTTTTCTAAGCCTATACTCTTAGGATGGCTTTAATTTTGCTTTAGTTGCTTAGGTTTTAGACTGCAGGATTTCCAAGCGAAAGCCACTCGCTTGAGTGTGTTTTCCAAGCGAAGCGAGTCTACCGAGCCGAAGCGAAGCATGCCGAAGAATAGCGAAGCGAATCGATCGCTACAGTAGATTCAAAGCGAGCCTGCTCAAGCGAAGCGAAGCGAGCGCTACAGTAAGAAGTCAAAACGAGTCAATCATCACTTAAGTTGATACTCGGAAAATCTATTTTCTAAGTATACACCAAAGTATGACTTGAAGCGACTCACTTAAAGCGGACGCTCCAAATCTGAAGTGAAGCGAGCCCCTACCTAACAGAAAGCGACAGTTTAATTCCCGCTCCAATTTAAACCTAGAGTTCAAACTTCAGTCAAGTGAAGATCGACGCATTAATTGCGTATCTCCACATGCCGATAGGAGAATGGGGCACCGGAGTTGACCGCCCAGGCCGACAAGGACGCCGCAACAGTACTGGCCGCTCCAGTTACTGTTGAAATTGGTTCTTAGCCATTTTCGGCAAAGAGACAAACTGACGCTTCTGAAAAGCAGCAGGCCTGTGCAAGTACTGTCGAGAGGAGGAGGGACAAAGCCACCAACCAACAACGGCTCTTGCCCATCCCTCCGCCTATAAATAGTGGAGGTAGAAGAGAGTAGAACACTACTTGAGCATTCAGCGCCTACTGCAAACAAATACTCCCAGCCTTCGAGCAAACCTTCGAGTCTTTTGTTTAAGTGTTCTCCGAGCTTCTGTTTCATTGAAGCTCGTCTCCGCAACCTTCACACTCAAAGATCTAAGCGCATTCCATATCCAAGCTTAGAGAATAACTCTAGCCTTCTTTGCATTCATTATAAAGAGTTCTTCATTAGTGTGTGTGTCGAATACAAAAAACCCTAACCCTAGTTCATCTGTTAGGTTTTGTGTTTGTCGAAAACGTTGTCACGATCCAAGACTCTACTTTCCTCAATAGTAGAAGTCTCGATCATAGTGTCTATATCTAAGCTAGCACAGTCCTCGATTGTGTGAAGCTCGATCGAAACTAGGTTTGTGTGGAGAACCCGTAATCTCCCAGTTTCGGACTGAAGCGAGTGAAGCTTAGTCCAGTTTATGTCTAGTGGACAACCCGTAATCTCCCAACTGTCGTTAGATCCAAGCGAGTGAAGCTCGATCTTGACTTGGTTATTGAGGAGCCTGCAAGTCCTCAAGGTTCTTGAGTGAAGAGAATCCGTTGCTACGAGCAACAAAGTGGACGTAGGTGTTTTATCACCGAACCACTATAAATCTCTGTGTCATATCTCTCTAATCCTACTTGGCTACCTCTTTGGCAAGATCCTTCACCAGGATTTTCTAAAAATCACCCAATAAGAGTTTCATTTGTGTTGGTCCCGGTTTGATAGGTGATACAAAAGTAGGAGGGGGGGGGGGGGGGGGGTGAATACGTGTGTAGAAGTTTTTCAACTTCTTTTCCCCTTATCTCAGAGTAGCAAGTTTGAGTGCTCACTTGCGTTATGTGGAATTAGGTGAGCTATTCTTTCCTAAGTAATTGAAACTTCATTTTAAGTTTGTTTACGATGTTTGTGTAATATGAATAATCAAAGCAATAAACAATGTAAAGTAGGGTTAGAGAGATATGACACCGAGGTTTATAGTGGTTCGGTGATAAAACACCTACGTCCACTTTGTTGCTTGCAGCAACGGATTCTCTTCACTCAAGAATCTTGAGGATTACGGGTTCCTCAAAAACCAAGACTGGATCGAGCTTCACTCGCTTGGATCCGACACAACAACTGGGAGATTTTGGGTTCTCCACACAACCCTAGCTAAGATCGAGCTTCACACAATCGAGGATTGTGCTAGCTTGGATCTACACTATACGATCGAGACTTCTACTATCGAGGAAAGTAGAGTCTTGGATCTTACAACACAACAACCTTTCGACGAACACAAAAACCTAACTAGACAGAACTAGGGTTTTTGGTTTTGACGACACTCTAAATGAAGAAATCTTTACTGTGAATGCAAAGAAGGGTAGAGTTCTTCTTTAAGCTCGGATTTATGAAGTAGGCTTAGATCTATGGAGTGTGAAGGTTGTGGAGATGAGTTTCGATGTTGTAGAAACTCGGAGAACACTTAAACAAAGACTCAAAGATTTGCTCGAAGGCTGTGAGTGTTTGTTTTCAATAGGCGCTGAATGCTCAAGTAGTGTTCTGCTCTTCTCCATCTTTGACCTTCACTACTTATAGGCGGAGGGATGGGCAAGAGCCGTTTGATGGTTGGTGGCTTTGTCCCTCCTCCTCTCGACAGTACTTACCTTGACCGGTAGCTTTTCAGACGCGTTGATTTGTCTCTTTTCCAAAAATGGCTAAGAGCCAATTTTAACAGTAACCGGAGCGCCCAGTACTTTTGCGGCGTCCTTGTCGGCCTGGCGGTCAACTTCGGTGCTCCATTCTTCAATCGCCACGTGGAGATACGCAATTAATGCTTCGATCTTCACTTGACTGAAGTTTGAACTCGTCGTTTAAATTGGAGCGGGAATTGAGTTGTCACTTTCTGTTAGGTAGAGGCTCGCTTTGCTTCAGATTTGGAGCGTCCGCTTTGAATCGAGTCGCTTTAAGTCATACTGTAGCGTTTGCTTCGAAATAGATTTTCTAAGCATCTGCTTTAATAATTGTTGACTCGCTTTGACTTTCACCGTTGAGATTCGACGACTGGATTATGTGCGAAATTCCCGCTTCAATTTGAAGTGAGTTGCACGCGCCCGAAATATCTGCCTTGTACGTGAATCTGCATTAAATGTAAAGCAAAAGGTAAAATTTGCACTCGAGTGTGTACAGCTCACACTCGCTTCGTACCCGCTCGCTTCGAGTGTGGCCGCTTGGCTTTTACTCGCTTGCGAAGTACTCGCTTGGCGTGACTGTTCCACACTCGCTTGAGTGACGTAGCACTCGCTTGGCCATCTGAAGCGACTGGAATAAGAAATTAAATTTCTTGACATAATTTTAAAATGTTTCTGACTTACATACTTCAAGGATAAACAAGAATGTTTTCCTCTTAGTATTTGTGTCAGATTCATTTCATATTTTCCACATAGGAAATGAAGGTTTCTAGCACGCTTCACATTACTTAGTGTACTTTGAATTGAGAAACTCACCAGTCAATGGGGGGGGGGGGGGGGAGGGGGGAGGATGAATAGAGTACACAAGCTTACTACAACCCGAAGGGAGCTTTACTATAGTGTACTTATTCACGATGAATGGGAGATGAGTACAAGTCCTTATCTCAGTTCCTACTCAATGGAGAGCTCAAAGAAGAAGTGTATGTGGAGCAGCCACTGGGTTTCGATCAAGGAGATAAAGTGTATAGACTGAAGAAGGCCCTGTATGGATTGAAGCAGGCGCCTAGAGCGTGGTATGATACGCTAACTCAGTTCCTAGTGGATAATGGATTCCACAAAGGGAAGATAGATCGGACTCTCTTCACCATCTATGATGGAGAAGATATGCTATGGGTCCAGATCTATGTGGATGACATCATATTTGGGTCACCAAACCAGTCGCTTAGCGAGAAGTTTGGAGAGCTGATGAAGACCAAATATGAGATGTCGATGATTGGCTTGATGAGTTGCTTCCAAGGTCTTCAAGTGAAGCAGCAAGATGATGGAATCTTCATCAATCAAGCTAAGTATACTCGAGATATGCTTGCCAAGTTTGGTGTTCAGCACACTAAAGCTGTAAAGATTCCGATGAACACCGACTGGAAGATGGAGCCAGACCTAGAAGGAAAGTCTGTGGATGCTACAGATTAACATGGCTTGATCGGGTCCCTTCTATTACTCACTGCAAGCAGGCCAGATATAGTGTTTGTAGTTGGAGTATGTGCTCGCTTCCAAAGCAATCCCAAGCACAGCCATCTTGAAGCTGCTAAGCGAATCCTTCGCTATCTCAAAGGCACCATCAACATGGGGCTGTGGTATCCAGCTGAAGATAATCTGGAGCTCACTGGATATTCCGATGCTGACTATGGAGGATGCCGTGTTGATAGGAAATCAACGTCGGGCACTTGTCAGTTCTTGGGAAGCAAGCTGATCTCACGGTTTTCAAAGAAGCAAACCAGTGTAGCTACTTCAACGACTGAAGCCGAATAATAGCCACTGGAAGCTGCTGTTCTCAAATTTTATGGCTTCGTCAACAGTTGAAGGACTACAAAGTTGAAGCGAATGAGATCCCAATCTTCTGCGACAACAACAGTGCAATATGTATCTTGCAGAATCCAGTGCTTCACACCAGATGCAAGCACATGGAAATCCGACATCACTTCATTCGTGATCATGTCGAGAAGAAGGATATCAAGCTCGAGAATATCCATACCGATCTACAGCGAGCAGATATCCTCACAAGGGAGTGGACGCTTGCCTACAAGCAACCCTCGACTTGGATCTTCACCAACTCAAGCGAGTCGTTTCAAAATTCACTCGCTTGAAGAAGGAGAAATAAGGTGGAGAAAGGTGGAGTGTTGGAAGACGTTCCCTACCCGCTTACAGGAATTGTAAAGCCATTGGTTAAGGGGGAACTATTGTTTGCTCTCGGAGCAAGCTACTTCCAAAGCGAGCAAGGAAAGCTTCTACATAGCCTAGGATTCCTAGTGAGTGGGTATAAACACTCGCAAGTGCTGTTTCTAGTAACGGTTGTGGGGTCTTGTATCGGGCCTTCCCACGTAAAAATGGTGAAAGCTTAGGCAGGGCTGGCACCTAGACCTTGCGTCCTCTTCCCATCTTTCCGCCGAAGAGGAGCATGCCTTCTCATCTCCTTCATCGTGGATAAACATTCACACATTACTCACTCTTCATTGAGTTGAGCTGCCGAATGTCTATTCATTCTTCTCCCACCTTGAATATTGCATCGCTTCAATTTTCCCGTTGTGGGTCAAGCGAGTCGAATGCAAATTCATTCTGTAGATTCTAGAGGAGAGCTTGAAGAGTTACCTTTTACTTCAAAAGGTTGCAGGGCTGGTGACATGCCTCTGCTTAAAACCGAGATTGTCTTGTCAGAGCATTCTCATGTATAAAAATCTACTTAAGGGATTATATGTAATGTCCACCAATAGTGGCTGATGTATAAAAACTTAATGTGTTGGGGGATGCTTTTTATATTGTTTCAAGGCTTATCAATATAATTTGCTTCAAATTTTATATGACTGTTAAGGTGATGTTTATTTATTTATTTCAGCTTCACTATGTCTCTTAATCCGCTTGCTATGATTCTCAAAGAAAACAAACTCGAGGGTTCCAATTATATTGATTGGAAAAGAAACTTGGATATTGTTCTTACTGCTGACGGACACAAATACGTCCTCATTCAGGCTTGCCTTCCTGAACCCACTCAGGAATCCACGCCAGAACAGCGTGAGGCTTATTCCAGCTAGAAAAGGGCAGATGAGATGGCAAAATGCTATATACTGGCTGCTATGTCAAGCATTTTGCAACATCAACATCAGAATGTCCAAACTGCAGCTAATATGATCTATAGCCTTACGGAGATGTTTGGGCATCATGGTCGCCAAGCGCGTCAGAAGGCTATGAGGGCCATTATGACTATGCGCATGGCTGATGGTGATTCTGTGAAGGATCATGTTCTTAGGATGATTGGTCATCTTAATGAACTTGAGGTTCTGGGTGCTGAGATCAATGGGGAAACCCAGGTCGATATTATCATAGAGTCGTTTCCTAGGTCTTTTGATTAGTTTCGGATGAACTATAACATGAATCAGAAGTTATACACGTTATCCGAATTGCTCAATGAGCTTGTGCAGGCTAAGGATGTTCTAAGGGTTGAACCTCAGGTGCATGTAGCCACTGCTTCTACTTCTTCTAAACCGAAAGGTGGAATTAAGAAGAAGAAGAAACAGGGTGGCCTAGCTCAAAGGGAGCAAATTAAAGAGTGGGAGGACCTCAGGGTGGCATAAAGAAGCCTAAAGGGAAGTGTTTCCGTTGTGGACAGAAGGGACATTACAAGGTGGCTTGTCCTCAGTTAAGAGGCAATCCTAAAGGTATATCTTGTGCATTAGTTGTCGAAGCTTGTTTAGCGGCTCGTTCTACATGTACTTGGGTTGTAGATACGGGAGCCACTGATCATGTATGTTTTGACTTGCAGGGGTTTTGTCAAACCCGAAGGCTTAATGCTAGAAATTACCGTCACCATGGGGAATGCTACGCATGTGGCGGTTTCTGCAGTAGGAGTTGTCAGTTTACCGTTTTTGGATAAAACATTGGTTTTGAGAGACGTTTTGTTAGTACCTGGTTTTAAAAGGAACCTTATTTCGGTTTCCAAATTGTATTTGGATGGATATTCGGTTACTTTTGGTTTGAATGACGTTGCTATTTTTCGTAACAATGATGTCATTTGTTCAGGTATTATGTCTAACAATCTCTATACCATTAACTGTACGGTACCTGCTATTTATAGCGTATCATCGAGTTCGAGGAAATGAAAGGTTTCTTCAAGTGCGAATCAAACATATCTCTGGCATCTGAGGCTAGGTCACATTAACCTCAAGCGAATTCAAAGGTTGGTGAAAGATGGTCCTTTAGATAAACTCCAAGTAGGACCACTACCAACTTGCGAATCTTGCTTGGAAGGTAATGACGAAAAGGACCTTTAAATCCAAGGGCAACATATCAGAGAATGTATTGGACTTGATTCATACAGATGTGTGTGGTCCAATGACAATTCAGGCTAGAGGTGGCTTTGAGTATTTCATCACTTTTATTGATGATTGCTCACGATTTGGATACATTTATTTGATGAAACGGAAGTCTGAATCCTTTGATAAATTCAAAGTTTTTAAGGCAGAAGTGGAAAATCAGCATAATAAATCCATTAAGTCCATTCGATCTGATCGAGGTGGAGAGTACCTTAGCACTGAATTCTTGGAATACATGTCACAAGCCGGGATCACGTCCCAGCTTACTGCGCCAGGAACACCACAACAGAATGGTGTGGCAGAACGCAGGAACCGAATATTACTGAATATGATTCGGTCGATGATGAGCTATTCTGAGCTAACTACTTCGTTTTGGGGCAATACCTTGGAAACGGCGGCGTATATTCTAAACTTAGTTCCTTCTAAATCAGTACCCAAAACTCCCTTGGAATTGTGGTCAGGCCGAAAGGCCAATCTTGAACATATTCGGATCTGGGGTTGTCCTGCACATGTATTGCACAAGGATGCTGATAAGTTGGAATCACGAACTGAATTACGGCTGTTTGTAGGATACCCAAAGGGAACGAGAGGTGGATTGTTCTATAGTCCGAGGGACCAAAAGATCATTGTTAGCACTAATGCTCAATTTTTGGAAGAGGACTACATGAACAATCACAAACCCATGAGTGAGGTCATCTTAGAAGAGATGAGGGATACAAACCCGCCTGAACCACCCGTACTAAATGTTGCACCATCAACTGCACCACGTGTTGACACTAGTACACAATCTCATAATATGCCTCGTCGCAGTGGGAGGGTCATCATTCAACCTGAAAGATGGTTGTGTTTGGGAGAGTCTTCTGACAACTTACCTGGTGAAGATGACTCTGACCCCTGGACGTACAAAGAGGCAATCCAAGACAAAGATGCACAGCTTTGGCAAGTTGCAATGGATTCTGAAATTCCATCCATGCATGAAAACGATGTGTATGACGTTGTAGAACTTCCTGAAAGGGTTAAACCCATCGGGTGTAAGTGGGTCTACAAACGTAAGAGAGGACCTGACTGGAAGGTTGAAACCTTCAAAGCTAGACTCGTGGCAAAAGGTTTCACTCAGAAAGAGGGCATCGATTATGATGAAACTTTTTTGCCTGTCGTCATGCTTAAGTCGATCCGGATTCTCTTGGCCATTGCGGCCCATATGGATCTGGAGATTTGGAAAATGGATGTTAAGACTGCTTTTCTGAATGGTAGTCTTGATAAGCCCATTTACATGCACCAACCAGAGGGTTATATTGCCGAAGGAAGTGAGCACCTTGCATGCAGGCTTAAGCGATCCATTTATGGACTTAAGCAAGCATCTAGGTCTTGGAACACACGTTTTGATGAGGTAATCCAGTCATATGGATTCACGCACTGTGTGTATGAGAGTTGTGTTTACAAGAAGTGTGAAGGAAACATCTTGGTGTTTCTAGTACTGTATGTGGATGACATTCTACTGATTGGCAACAACGTGGATATGTTATCGGATGTACGGATGTGGTTGTCCATCCAATTCAAGATGAAGGATTTGGGAGAAGCATGACACATTCTTGGGATCAAGATCTTTCGGGATCGAAAGAAGAGAATGTTGTTTCTTTCCCAAGCAACCTACATTGATACAGTTGTAAAGCGGTTTAGCATGGAAAATTCCAAGAGGGGATCTCTACCTCTCTAGAGTGGAATTCATCTGTCAAAAGAGATGTGTTCGATGACACAAGAGGAGATAGATGACATGAAGGCAGTTCCATATGCTTCAGCAGTTGGAAGCCTCATGTATGCTATGCTTTGCACTAGACCAGATATCTGTTATGCAGTGGGCATGGTTGCCAGATATCAGTCTAACCCAGGAAAAGGACACTGGACTGCTGTAAAGAATATAATCAAGTACCTGAGAAGGACTAGGGATTATATGTTGGTCTTTCAGTCTGACAGTCTACTTCCTTTGGGATATACTGATTCTGATTTCCAATCAGATAGGGATTCTCGAAAGTCTACCTCAGGATGTGTTTTTACACTGGGAGGTGGAGCCATTTGTTGGAGGAGCATAAAGCAGAAATGCATTGCTGACTCAACAATGGAGGGTGAGTATGTCGCAGCCTCGGAAGCAGCCAAAGAGGTTGTATGGCTCCGGAACTTCTTGATGGATTTGGATGTGATTGTGAATTTGCCTCAGTCGATCACAATTTATTGTGACAATTCTGGTCCAGTGGCAAATTCAGAGGAACCACGAACCCATAAGGCCAGTAAACACATTGAAAGGAAGTACCACCTCATACGAGAGTATGTGAAGAGAGGAGAGGTCGTGGTGTCAAAGATTGCTCCGGAGGATAACCTGGCTGATCCTTTCACGAAGGCCTTGTCTATCAAGGTGTTCGAAAGGCATGTTGAAGGCATGGGAGTTCGATGCATGAAAGCACTGCTTTGAGTATAAGTGGGAGAGATAGTAGTGTAATAGTATACTTGAAAGCATGCTTTTGAGTATAAGTGGGAGAATGTTGGGACTATATACTGAAAAGCATTCTTTTTATGCTTAGTTTTATACTACTTCTTCCTGTTTTATGAAATAAATGGAGTCATATGTTTTGCATATTTATTCGTGTTATGGTTATGCAAATAAATATCATTTAGTATATATTATAGATAATATGGTGTGGGTGGTCACACGGAAGATCATATTATTGGTTTCTTATATACGTAAATGGTGTTTGCAACCTAAGTAATCATGGACAAATTACTTGTTAATGTTGTAGTATAATGCTTGATATTAGCTGATCTTGGCTATTAGCTTATACTAATGCATCCAGTTGCATTGAACAGGATCGCGGTGAGATAAATCCTTTTGTACTGATTTAATAAAGGATTTAAGATCTTGGACGATTATTATTTCTTAATTCTAGTTGTATGATATTGAATTATATATTTATGATAATTATTACTGTGATTTATCAATGAGTGCGATTTATTGAAACTCAAAGTATCCCGATATCTTGGGTAATATTATTATAAATATGATAATTAATATTATAGCTAGAAATCGTGTCTCGGCGGAGTCCGAGTTGATGATGTCCCCTTGAGGTGCTCCAAAGTTTATTATATCAAACCCTCCAGGTGGATTGAGTTCCGATATAATAATAAGGTCGAGCGGGTACTACTCTCGGTTGAGATATTAATTAATAAAGCTATCAGTAGCTTAATTAATTAATGGACATGCAATAACTTAAACACGGGAAATAATATAATTCAAAAAGGAGCCCGGTATGTAATAATTTGGGAAATGGACGGCAGTGCAATATTATTTCTTTAATGGAGTGAAATAATATTAATATAATTAAGTAAAGTATTCGGGCCCAGAGAATACTTGGATTATTAATTATATTGGGAGGCCCAGTCCATATCCTCCTTAAGATCCATAGTGTAGCCCACCAGAAGCAGGCCTGGCCAAGTAAGGAAAACCCTAACCCTAATCTGCCTCTACATATATAGATGGTGAGATGGGATTCCGTCATTAGTACACATACAAGAATTAGTGTGACGGCTAGGGTTTTATTGTGAGGGAGAGAAGAAAGATTTTCGTCCATCCGGAATTCTTCTGTGTGCTCGGGAATACTCTAGAAGATCTCGAGGTTTACGAGAAGAGCTAGATCTCGTGTGCAGAGATCTAGTGCGAGGAATTCTTCACCGAAATCTCATTATTCCGGCGCCCGACAAGGTATGCAATCTAGATCTGTTTCCGCTTTAGGATCTAGGAAATTGCATGATATAATTTTTGTATAATCGATTAACATCCGAGCGATCTTCACGGATCCAACAGAGGTAGGCTTACCCTTAGATTCCTCTCTTGAAGATATAAACATCTTCATGGGTTTCTTCTTAGGGTTCTCAAACACTTTGCCTTTGTCTTTGCTAGTGGTCGCTTTGGAGGCAATGGGCACATCCAAAGAGACTGCTGGTGTAGTGATTGAAGCACCAACAAAGACTGTAGGCTTGGAAGGTCCACCCTCATATCCATGACCTCCTTTTCTACCAAAAGGTAGAAGTGAGTCTTCTAGTGCCTGCCTAGCGAATGAGGCTTTGTTTAAATTGGCTACTAGTTTGGATTGGGTTTCATACCTTCCTTCCAAACTTTTATGCCTAGCGAAGAAGTCCTCGAACTTACTAGTCATAGCCCTTAAATTAATCTTGACTTCATCAAGTTCAGTGGCTAGCTTTCGGTTCTCTCTCTCGCCATCAGACATAGCTTGTTTCAATACTTCGTGAGTGCTTGATAATTTGTGGAGTTTAACAAGCAGCTCACTCCATGTCGAGGAATGCACTTCCTCTTCGTGTTCGTGTGCCAGTGTAATTGAGTTGATAGAAGGATAGTAGAATACCTCTCCTGTATCTTCGTCAGTGAGCACCATTAACCCTAGATCTTCTCCTTCGCCGGAGTTTGGATCTGTGAAAGCGTCTGAGTCGCTTGGCACTTCCTCGCTTGGATTATCTAGTGGCTCGCTTGCTACCAGTGCTCGTCGGGGAGCTTCCCTTCTAGCCTTCAATTCTTCACGTTCCTTGGCACTCAGCTTTGGGCACTCGGATTTGTAGTGGCCCATCTTGTGGCAGTGGTAGCACTCCACATCCATCATATCCCTTGAGATCGGCTTTGTCGTTTCTTCTCGCTTTCCCTTTCCGTCTCGAGCATCAGTGCTCTTTCCTTTGTATTGCTTGTAGAATCTCTTGTATTTTACCACTCGAGAGTTCATTTTGTTGAAATTCTTTGACAAGAATGCGTAATGCTCTTCCAGTTCCTCTCTTGTCATCTTGGCAATCGACTGGTCGCTTGGCGTTTCTGCAGCTTTGAAAGTGACTCCTTTTGATGACGTAGGACCTTCGTCTTCATCGTCCAGTCTCATTCTATTGAGATCGAATTCGTGAGCCTTAAGCTCGGAGAATAGTATTTCTGGTGAGAGCTTCGATAAATCCTTCGTTGCCAAGTACAACTCCTTCATTGTCTGCCATTTCCATGTGAGGGCTCGAACAATCTTGAGGTTTACTTCCTTGTCAGTGAACTCTTTCCCAAGAGAGATAAGTGTAGCGATGAGGTTGGTGACGCGTAGCTCGAATGCGTCGATTGTCTCTCCAGACTTCATCGTTAAGCTCTCGAATTCTCTCTTCAGCACTGCAAGCTTGTTCTCCTAGATTTTGTCAGTGCCTTAGGAGATTAGGGCTAGAGTTTCCCACATCTCCTTCGCAGTTGTGCACTTCCTTATCCTAGGGAGATAAGCGTCTGACACAGTGCTCTGCATTGTGTGGCGTGCTATACGATCTAAGTTGGCGAACTTGAAGTCATTGGAAGAATAATCCTTTTTCGCCTTTTCCCACATGGTCGTGCCTGACCGTAGCTTCCTTGCCTTCTGCAGCTGGGACGTTCACCGTGATGATTTTCTTGATCTCGATAGGCACTTCTTCTATGACCTCCCACATCCTGTCGTGGATGGAGCATAGAAAGCTTTCGACACGGAAACTCCATGTTTCGTATCCTTCAATCGAGAACTGTGGAAGATTGGATGCACTATATGTAGACATAATGAACTGTTAGTAGCGATGCAATATGCGTGAGTGATATTTTGATGCACTTAGGAATAACCGGATCGGTTCAGTGAGACAACGTGAAGCGAGAGGGGACTCGCTTCAGGTATGCAAAGCAGTGGCTCGATAGAACGCCTGCTCTGGTACCACTTGTTGGTCCCGGTTTGATAGGGGATACACACGTAGAGGGGGGGGGGGGGGGGGTGGTGAACACGTGTGTAGAAGTTTTTCAACTTCTTTTTCCCTTATCTCAGAGTAGCAAGTTTGAGTGCTCGCTTCAAGTACTTAAGACCTAGCCGAGAGCTAGATCTACAGTGGAAGCTTCACTTTTAGACCGAAGCTAACGCTTGATCTATGAAAGTGATTCACTTGCGTTATGCGGAATTAGGTGAGCTATTCTTTCCTAAGTAATTGAAATTTCGTTTTAAGTTTGTTTACGATGCTTGTGCAATATGAATAATCAAAGCAATAAACAATGTAAAGTAGGGTTGGAGAGATACAACACCGAGGTTTATAGTGGTTCGGTGATAAAACACCTACGTCCACTTTGTTGCTTGCAGCAACGGCTTCTCTTCACTCAAGAATCTTGAGGATTACGGGTTCCTCAAAAACCAAGACTAGATCGAGCTTCACTCGCTTGGATCCGACACAACAACTGGGAGATTTTAGGTTCTCCACACAAACCTAGCAAAGATCGAGCTTCACACAATCGAGGATTGTGCTAGCTTGGATCTACACTATAAGATCGAGACTTCTACTATCGAGGAAAGTAGAGTCTTAGATCTTACAACACAACAACCTTTCGACGAACACAAAAACCTAACTAGACAGAACTAGGGTTAGGGTTTTTGGTTTTGACGACACTATAAATGAAGAACTCTTTACAGTGAATGCAAACAAGGGTAGAGTTCTTCTCTAAGCTCGGATTTATGAAGTAGGCTTAGATCTATGGAGTGTGAAGGTTGTGGAGACGAGTTTCGATGTTGCAGAAACTCGGAGAACACTTAAACAAAGACTCAAAGATTTGCTCGAAGGCTGTGAGTGTTTGTTTTCAATATGCGTTGAATGCTCAAGTAGTGTTCTGCTCTTCTCCGTCTTTGACCTTCACTATTTATAGGTGGAGGGATGGGCAAGAGCCGTTTGATGGTTGGTGGCTTTGTCCCTCCTCCTCTCGACAGTACTTGCCTTGACCGGAAGCTTTTCAGACGTTTTGATTTTTCTCTTTGCCAAAAATGGCTAAGAGCCAATTTTAACAGTAACTAGAGCGCCCAGTACTGTTGCGGCGTCCTTGTCGGCCTGGCGGTCAACTCCGGTACTCCATTCTTCAATCGCCACGTGGAGATATGCAATTAATGCTTCGATCTTCACTTAACTGAATTTTGAACTCGTCGTTTAAATTGGAGCGGGAATTGAGCTGTCACTTTCTGTTAGGTAGAGGCTCGCTTTGCTTCAGATTTGGAGCGTCCGCTTTGAATCGAGTCGCTTTAAGTCATACTGTAGCGTTTACTTCGAAATAGATTTTCTAAGCATCTGTTTTAGTAATCGTTGACTCGCTTTGACTTTAACTGTAGCACTCGCTTCGCTTCGCTTCAGCTGACTCGCTTTGATTCTACTGTAGCGTCTACTTCGCTTCGCCTCGTTATACTTCGGCACGCTTCGCTTCGCTTTGAAAACACACTCAAGCGAGTGGCCTTCACTTGAAAACCTAGCAGTTGATTGGTGTTTAGATGTTAGGATTTTTGTAGTGTTTTCGAGTCCCTTTTCATTGTGTTTTCGTGTCTTTGTGTGTGTTTATGGCTATGATTTGGTTGTTTGGAGTTTTTGGCGTTTGTAGGTGTTCATGGATAAAAAGGAGCTGAAACGGGTCGAAAAGGAAGGAAAAGACGATGATTGGACGAACGAGGGCAGAACGGAGAGTTGGACGGGCCGTCCAACTCATCTGGACGGCGGTCCAACATCACGTCCAAGAGCTTTGGACGGCGTCCAACATGTTAGAGCTGAGTTATGCAGATCAAAGTTTTGGACGGGCCGTCCAACTTCTGGACGAGCCGTCCAACTAAGGCGGCCATCAATTCCTTTCCATTTATATCTAGGTTTTTACCTAGTATATATATTATCTCCTTGTACACGAATTTGAGACATCTTTTATCATCTTTTAGCATTAGTTTCTCGCACTTAAATACTTTAGATTAGTTTTACTTTGTTCTGATCCGGATTCTTTGTTCGTGCAATTCAATTCAAGACTTTTCTTTTACTTTGCGTTCTTCGTTTATTTCTCGTAAGTTATTTATTGCTTTCGTTTACTTGTCTTAATTGCTTTACTTAGTTTTAGATTCGATTTCTTAATTGCTTCTTTGATTAATTTCGTTCTTTCGATTTCTAGTTTAAAGTTTAGATTCGTTTTTCCTACGATTTCAATTCTCTCGTTTTTAAAGCTTTCAAAGTTAGATTTTATTTTTCTTTAAATTTCTAGATTTTATTCATCATGTCTAAGGTAGTTTATGCTTTCTTCGTTGCTTCCTTTATTGCTTTCTTTTCGATTCTTGCCTAGGTAGATTAATCGTTTCACTTTAGTTTAATTCTTAGATTTATTTGCTTGTTCTTAGATTAGTTATTTACTTGCTTTTATTTATTGCTTTGATTTATTTTATTTGCCTAGGATTTAAAACAAAAACCCAAAAATCTTATTTACTTGCTTTCCTAGATTTAGGCTAGATTAGGATTTACTACATAATTAATTGCCATGTTAAGTTTTCCTTGAGATTCGATACTTAGGTTTTACTTGCTAGTGCTACGATAGGATTTCGTTCTATTGCGAACACTTTTTGGTGAAACAAATTTTGGCGCCGTTGCCGAGGAAAACTTTAGGCCTTTAATTGTGTATTATTTTTATTTGTTTTATTTTTATTTGTGTTATTTTGATTTCTTGTTTCTCCCACTCGGTGCGTTTACCCCTTTTGTTGAGTGTTGTTTAAGCATGGTCACCGAAGTCTTCAAAGGAATTTAGCGCCCTACTTCGACAACATCCATCAAAGGATGGCGATTTTAGCCGCTAAGGAAAAGGAGGAGATTGATTCCCAAGACTTTTCTTTGGTCTTGTTATTTGCAGAGCCCGAAGCCATGGCAGCTAGAGTCGTCATGGGCGATTTTGCTCACCCCACATTCACAGCCACCACTTCGGCGATTGTCCTGACGGAAGCGGTCAGGAATCATGAGCTTAAACCTCATCACATGGCGTTGCTCCCATCCTACCTAGAGCTGCCCAACAAGGATGCTTTGAAGTTCATCCGAGAGTTCTGCACGGTGGTGCAAACTTTCCCACTCTCGGGACACACGGAGGATAACTTGAAGATGAAGTGCTTCCCGTACACCCTCAAGGATCGAGCAAAGTCATGGTATTTGGCGCTCCCGGCCAACTCTCTCACCACATGGAATGCGGTGTGTGAGAAATTCATGCTCAAGACGCAAGAGGTGCTATCTAAGAGCTACTTCAACAATGCCCTCATCATCAAATGGCATCGGAGTTGCTTTGGCAATATTTCTACGACGCCCTCAACCAAACTTGTCAGTTCATGGTGGATAGTTCGGCCTGAGGCAACATAGCGGTCAAGACAGCTGACGAGTTGAAGGATATTTTCGAGACGCTCGCTGCGAGTTCTCAACAAAAATCAGCTAGACCGAGGAAAGTGGAGGCGAGTGCAATTTCAATGAGCCCCGATTTGAAGAAGCAAATGGCCGACATATTAAGGGATCTCGAAAAGTTGAAGATGAAGCAAAGTGCGCCGGCCCCGAAGGAGGAAGAGAGGAAGCCGGACCGATGCGAGATTTGTGGAGAGCTTGGACACATCAAGGAGGTGTGCCACAACATGGGGGAGTTTCCATACGAAGGAGGAGCCGAGGTGTACGCCGCTCAAGGATACCCACCTCAAGTGCCTACACCGCAAGGATATCAAGGGGGAT
Organism: Thymus mandschuricus; assembly: GCA_029379335.1. Taxonomy (NCBI): domain Eukaryota; kingdom Viridiplantae; phylum Streptophyta; class Magnoliopsida; order Lamiales; family Lamiaceae; genus Thymus; species Thymus mandschuricus. The sequence goes on from CM057072.1 coordinate 23,541,343, forward strand.
ACAATGGACGTTTCCAAAATTCGAGGCCGACACAAGGGCAAGGTAATCCTCCTACCTATCCAAATAGGCACCCTCCCCCATATAATAACCCTTATCCTCCACCAAATCCCTACTACTCTCAACCTCCACCATATTATCCACCTCCACAATATTCTCCCAATCCATATTATCCATCACCTCCATACTACCCACCTCAATCCACTCATACACCACCGCCACCACACCCTAATGCTCGTCCCCAAGGACCTCCTCAAAAGCCTCCCATCGATGAGAGCCTCTCCACATTCCTACATGAGGCTAAATTGGCTCGAGAGGCTCAAGATGCTAACATAAAGAGGCTCGAGATGGCCATTGGCCAAATTTCTGGTTCCATGCACCTGATGCAACAACCGGGCCGAATTCCGAGTCAAGGGATTCAACCACAACAAGCCAACGAGGTGCAAGCCCCATGTCCTCCATATGTTCCTCCCGTTCTACCTCACCAAGCTCATGCAATCACGGTGTTACAACGCAATGGTGTCACGATGTCGCCCCAAGGCCGTTCAAGTGTTCGGAGGAGCCCGAGTGAGCATTGGAGAAATGAACAAAATCCGGCAGTTTCAAGAGTTGGGACGCTCTCCAACTCAAGTTGGACGGCCGTCCAACTCTGGACGGGCGTCCAACCTTCCTGGACGTGCGCCCAACGATCCTCAGCGAACAATAGTATCAGGAACTGGACGCCGTCCAACTCAAGTTGCACGGCCGTCCAACCCCGACGAGCAGCGCACGAAGTTCGAGGAAGCCGAGAAGGAGGCCAAACCTCTTCACAAGATGCTCAACACTTATATTCCGCCTATTCAGAGTAGTGTGAAGAAGGAGAAAAGGGATCTCAAGCCAATCAACTCGTTTCCAAAAAGAGGAGATCCGGGAGGTTTCGATTTGAGTATTGTTTTGGATAGTGGAGAGACTGTTTCGGGATTGATGGACTTAGGAGCTGCGGTGAACTTAATGTCGTATTCTATTTTCGAGAAGATGAACTCAAGAGTCCTTCAAGCTACCGAAATACGCATTGAGCTAGCAGACGGCAACGTGAGCAGTCCTTTGGGAGTTGTGGAATATGTCACTGTCCTCGTTGGTGGAATTCGAGTCGTTACCGTCTTCGTCGTGCTTCACGAAGGCAAAGGAGCTAAGAGCGCAACCGGACATCTACTCTTGTTCGGACGACCATTTATGGCCACTACTCGAGCCCGGATTGATGTAGGTACCGGCACATTGAGCATGGCCAGTGAAGGAGGATCGGTAACCTTTTCGGTGTTTGGAAATTCACCTTCTATTCCTACTACCTCTCTTCATTCATGCTCTTTTGTTAAGCTTGCTAACCCTCTTGTTGAGGTAAATGTTTGTGAGATTTCTGACAGGGTAGCAGCTCTTGAAGAATTCATTGACGAAGAAGAGTCCATTGAAGATGAAGAATTCTTTAGTTGTGTGGATGAAGAAGAGGACATTATCGAGGAATTTCTACGGAATTTGGAGGAGGTTGATGAGGTGGAAGAGGAAAGATCGACACTTGCGCCGAATGAAGAAGCGGACATAATCGAAGAATTTCTACGGAATTTGGAGGAGGTTGATGACGTGGAAGAGGAAAGATCGACATATGCATCAAATGAGGAAGTGATCATTAACTCTTTTCTTTCTAACCTCACCATTTGTGAAAGATCTTTTCTTGCAGAGTTTAACTCGAAGATGTTTGAGGAGGAGTTCGAACTAAGTGTGGGGGAGTCGAGAGTTGATGAGGCCCACGTCCTTGATCGTCGAGATTGTTCAAGAAAGGAGTGTGTGTGTGTCGCAAGGAGCATCAAAACATCGCTTGGTGCTACGGGTTTGGGTTGATCGTATCCTTCATCAAGCTAATGACGTTAAATAAGTGCTTGGTGGGAGGCAACCCACGTAGAAAAATAAAAAAAAAATATGTAGATTAGGTTTTAATTTTCTTCTTATTTTTCGTGTTTTTGTTGTTTTCTTTTTGGTTTTTCATGCGGGGAGTAATACACAAAGGATTGGCGTGAAGAGAGGTCGAGACGAGGGGAGAAATCAACTTTCGGACAGATTCGAGAGTTGGACGGCGTCCAACTTCAGTTGGACGGCCGTCCAACATCTTCCTCTCCAACTCAGTAACGCGAGTTGGACGCCGTCCAACCCAAGTTGGACGGCCGTCCAACCCAGAACAGGCACCCCCGATTTCTCAAATTTGAATTTTGCATCCTCTCGATCCCCGATGGAATGACCCACGGTTCCAAGGTCCTTTCAACTGATTAGCCATGTGTTTTGTCTTTTTCTTTTTGAGTCTTTTATTTTGTTCTCTTTATTTTGTTCGGTTTTACGCTTTTGTGTTTTGTTTTGTGTTTGTTTTGTAGGTGCTACTTGGAGTCTCTCGGGATTACAAGTATTTTGGTTGGCTTCTTGCGATAAGTTTCTCCTATCCCTTCTCTATTTTATTTTCTTGCAATGAGGGCATTGCTAGATTTTAAGGGTTGGGGGGGGGGGGGGGGGGGGGGGGGGGTCTTTGAAACTTTTTACATGAAGTGTTTGTGTTTGTGTCTTGATGTTTTTGTGTTTGTGTCTTGATCGAGTCTTATTTGGTTTGATTGAGTCTAGTTGATCGAGTCTTCATGTTCCCTCACTTAGGAATTTGTTCGATTTTGAGCCCTATAAGCATGTAACTTAGGATCAATGTGAATGATTCAAAGATGAAATCTTTAGTTGTTGGAATTGATTTGAGCATAAATTAGGTTGGTTTAATCTTGAGTTGTTGGTGATTATGATTCGATGAGTTGTGGGGCACGAATTGATTTGAGTTTTGAGGAAAACGACTAATGATTTTTGGTTAAGTGATAAATCTAGATTGTTGCAACTTGGATTGCTAGTTTACTTTCCCCTTATGTTAAAAAAAAAAAAAAAAAAAAAAAAAAAAAAAAAAAAAAAAAAAAAAAAAAGAGTTGTGTTTATGTGAATAAAAGAGTTGATAGGATTCTGCTCCTCTTACTTGTAACGTATGAAAATACTAGAGTAATGAGTAGGGGTGAGCAAAATATGGTGGTTCAACCCGAAAACCCGAACCGAACCAAACCGAATTAGGCGGTTTGGTCCGGGTTCTATATCCCTTTGGTTTGGTTCGGGTTGAAATTTGGAACCCGAAAATATTATGGTTTGGGTATGGGTTTGAATAAATAATTCGGGTCTAACCCGAAACCCGAATTTATATATTATATAAAAATAATATAATATAATATATATATATATATATATATAATTATTTATTAATTGTATATCTTAATCCCTACCCATTCTTTTAAGCCCTTATTTATTATGGATGTATTTTGAGTTGAATAGATGTTATTATGTTGTTTATACGTAGATAAACATGAGAAAAGGTTTGTGTCAAACTAGAAATTTTCATTTATTTGCTAAAAAAATAAAAATAAAAAAATCATGTATAAATTTGGGTTAGAACCGAACCGAACCGAACCCAAACCGTAAAATACGGTTTAGGTTTGGTTTGGGTTCGATGTTAGGTTTGGTTTGGATTATAAAAAATACAAAATTCGGGTTACGGGTTTTTCGGGTTTGGTTCGGGTTAGACCCGAACCACCCGAATGCTCACCCCTAGTAATGAGCATTGGAAACCACATGAAAAGGCTTCGAGGGACCCTCAAATGATCACATTTCATGAACTATGTCCTAGATGATACTCATGTATATTAGAATAAAGTGTTTGAAGGCATTCTACCCCTCTTGACAATGGGTACGGGAAACCGCACTAGGAGGCTCGATGTGACCCATCGATGATTAAACCTAGTGAATTATGTGCTAAAAACGTTCACGTGTTAAAAAAAAAAAAAAAAAAAAAAAAAAAAAAAAAAAAAAGAGTTGATTATGTATTGAATAAAAGGGGAAGTAGGCTAGACGTCTAAATTGTGGTGATCTAGATACTTGTGAGATGTGTGTATCATTGCTTTTCCTCTTGCTTGGATTGATTTATAAGCCACATAGTTTGTCGGAGATTGATTGATTGTAACTTGGGATTAAAGTGACCTCGTTTGAGTTTGTCGACTCCGGTGATTAAATGTTCTATGACTTGATTTGTTTGGATTGAATATAAGTTGTATGTTTATATTGCTTGAGGACAAGCAAAGGTCTAAGTGTGGGGGATTTTGATTGGTGTTTAGATGTTGGGATTTTCGTAGTGTTTTTGAGTCCGTTTTCGTTGTGTTTTCGTGTCTGTGTGTGTATATGGCTATGATTTGGTAGTTTGGAGTTTTTGGCATTTGTAGGTGTTCATGGATAAAAAGGAGCGGAAACAGGTCGAAAAAGAAGGAAAAGACGATGATTGGACGAACGAGGGCAGAACGGAGAGTTGGACGGGCCGTCCAACTCATCTGGACGGCCGTCCAACATCACGTCCAAGAGCATTGGACGGCGTCCAGCATGTTAGAGCCGAGTTATGCAGATCCAAGTTTTGGACGGGCCGTCCAACTTCTGGACGAGCCGTCCAACTAAGGCGGCCAGCAATTCCTTTCCTTTTATATCTAGGTTTTTACCTAGTATATATATTATCTCCTTGTACACGAATTTGAGACATCTTTTATCATCTTTTTATCGCACTTAAATACTCTAGATTAGTTTTACTTTGTTCAGATCCGGATTCTTTGTTCGTGCAATTCAATTCAAGACTTTTCTTTTACTTTGCGTTCTTCGTTCTTCGTTTAATTCTCGTAAGTTATTTATTGCTTTCGTTTACTTGTCTTAATTGCTTTACTTAGTTTTAGATTCGATTTCTTAATTGCTTCTTTGAATTTCCTTAGTTTAATTTCGTTCATTCGATTTCTAGTTTAAAGTTTAGATTCGTTTTTTCCTACGATTTCAATTCTCTCATTTTTAAGCTTTCAAAGTTAGATTTATTTTTCTTTAAATTTCCAGATTTTATTCATCATGTCTAAGGTAGTTTATGCTTTTCTTCGTTGCTTCCTTTATTGCTTTCTTTTTTATTCTTGCCTAGGTAGATTAATCGTTTCACTTTAGTTTAATTCTTAGATTTATTTGCTTGTTCTTAGATTAGTTATTTACTTGCTTTTATTTATTGCTTTGATTTATTTTATTTGCCTAGGATTTAAAACAAAAACCCAAAAATCTTATTTACTTGCTTTCCTAGATTTAGGCTAGATTAGGATTTACTACATAATTAATTGCCCTGTTAAGTTTTTCTTGAGATTCGATACTTAGGTTTTACTTGCTAGTGCTACGATAGGATTTCGTTCTATTGCGAACACTTCTTTGATGAAACAAATTTTGGCGCCGTTGCCGGGGAAAACTTTAGGCGTTTAATTGTGTAGTATTTTATTTGTTTTCTTTTTATTTGTGTTATTTCGATTTCTTGTTTCTCACCCACTCGGTGCGTTTACCCCTTTTGTTGAGTGTTGTTTATGCATGGTCGCCGAAGTCTTCAAAGGAATTTAGCGCCCTACTTCGACAACATCCATCAAAGGAAGGGCGATTTTAGCCGCTAAGGAGAAGGAGGAGATTGATTCCCAAGACTTTTCTTTGGTCTTGTTATTTGCAGAGCCCGAAGCCATGGCAGCTAGAGTCGCCATGGGCGATTTTGCTCGCCCCAACATTCACAGCCACCACTTTGGCGATTGTCCTGACGGAAGCGGTCAGGAATCATGAGCTTAAACCTCATCATATGGCGTTGCTCCCATCCTACCTAGGGCTGCCAAAAAAGGATGCTTTGACGTTCATCCGAGAGTTCTGCACGGTGGTGCAAACTTCCCCACTCTCGGGACTCACGGAGGATAACTTGACGATGAAGTGCTTCCCGTACACCCTCAAGGATCGAGCAAAGTCATGGTATTTGGCGCTCCCCCGGCCAACTCTCTTACCACATGGAATGCGGTGTGTGAGAAATTCATGCTCAAGTACTACCCGAACCGCAAGACGCAAGATGTGCGATCGAAGATCATGAATTTTTCCCCAAGACCACGATGAGCCGTTTCACGAAGCATGGGAGAGGTTCCAAGAGCTAATTTAGCAATGCCCTCATCATCAAATGGCATCGGAGTTGCTTAGGCAATATTTCTACGACGCCCTCAACCAAACTTGTCAGTTCATGGTGGATAGTTCGGCCGGAGGCAACATAGCGGTCAAGACAGCTGACGAGTTGAAGGATATTTTCGAGACGCTCGCTGTGAGTTTCTCAACAAAAATCAGCTAGACCGAGGAAAGTGGAGGCTAGTGCAGTTTTGATGAGCCCCGATTTGAAGAAGCAAATGGCCGACATGTTAAGGGATCCCGAAAACTTGAAGATGAAGCAAAGTGCACCGGCCCCGAAGGAGGATGAGAGGAAGCCGGACCGATGCGAGATTTGTGGAGAGCTTGGACACATCAAGGAGGTGTGCCACAACATGGGGAAGTTTCCATACGAAGGAGGAGCCGAGGTGTACGCCGCTCAAGGATACCTACCTCAAGTGCCTCCACCGCAAGGATATCAAGGGGGATACAATGGACGTTTCCAAAATTCGAGGGCCGACACAAGGGCAAGGTAATCCTCCTACCTAACCTAATAGGCACCCTCCCCCATATAATAACCCTTATCCTCCACCAAATCCCTACTACTCTCAACCTCCACCATATTATCCGCCTCCACAATATCCTCCCAATCCATATTATCCATCACCTCCATACTACCCACCTCAATCCACTCATACACCACCGCCACCACACCCTAATGCTCGTCCCCAAGGACCTCCTCAAAAGCCTCCCGTCGATGAGAGCCTCTCCACATTCCTACATGAGGCTAAATTGGCTCGAGAGGCTCAAGATGCTAACATAAAGAGGCTCGAGATGGCCATTGGCCAAATTTCTGGTTCCATGCACCTGATGCAACAACCGGGGCGAATTCCGAGTCAAGGGATTCAACCACAACAAGCCAACGAGGTGCAAGCCCCATATCCTCCATATGTTCCTCCCGTTCCACCTCACCAAGCTCATGCAATCACGGTGTTACAACGCAATGGTGTCACGATGTCGCCCCAAGGCCGTTCAAGTGTTCGGAGGAGCCCGAGTGAGCATTAGAGAAACGAACAAAATCCGGCAGTTTCAAGAGTTGGACGCCGTCCAACTCAAGTTGGACGGACGTCCAACTCTGGACGGGCGTCCAACCTTCCTGGACGTGTGCCCAACAATCCTCCGCGAACAACAGTATCAGGAACTGGACACTGTCCAACTCAAGTTGGACGGCCGTCCAACCCCGACGAGCAGCGCACGGAGTTCGAGGAAGCTGAGAAGGAGGCCAAACCTCTTCACAAGACGCTCAACCCTTATGTTCCGCCTATTCGGAGTAGTGTGAAGAAGGAGAAAAAGGATCTCAAGCCTATCAACTCGTTTACAAAAAGAGGAGATCCGGGAGGTTTCGATTTGATTATTGTTTTGGATAGTGGAGAGACCGTTTCGGGATTGATGGACTTAGGAGCTGCGGTGAACTTAATGCCGTATTCTATTTTCGAGAAGATGAACTCAAGAGTCCTTCAAGCTACCGACATACGCATTGAGCTAGCAGACGGCACCGTGAGCAGTCCTTTGGGAGTTGTGGAGATGTCACTATCCTCGTTGGTGGAATTCGAGTCGTTACCGACTTCGTCGTGCCTCACGAAGGCAAAGGAGCTAAGAGCGCAACCAGACATCTACTCTTGTTGGGACGACCATTTATGGCCACTACTCGAGCCCGGATTGATGTAGGTACCGGCACATTGAGCATGGCTGGTGAAGGAGGATCGGTAACCTTTTCGGTGTTTGGAAATTCACCTTCTATTCCTACTACCTCTCTTCATTCATGCTCTTTTGTTATGCTTGCTAACCCTCTTGTTGAGGGAAATGTTTGTGAGATTTCTGACAGGGTAGCAGCTCTTGAAGAATTCATTGACGAAGAAGAGTCCATGAAGAATTCTTTAGTTGTATGGATGAAGAAGAGGACATTATCGAGGAATTTCTACGGAATTTGGAGGAGGTTGATGAGGTGGAAGAGGAAAGATCGACACTTGCGCCGAATGAAGAAGAGGACATAATCGAACAATTTCTACGGAATTTGGAGGAGGTTGATGACGTGGAAGAGGAAAGATCGACATATGCATCGAATGAGGAAATGCTCATTAACTCTTTTCTTTCTAACCTCACCATTTGTGAAACATCTTTTCTTGCAGAGTTTAACTCGAAGATGTTTGAGGATGAGTTCGAACTAAGTGTGGGGGAGTCAAGAGTTGATGAGGCCCACGTCCTTGATCGTCGAGATTGTTCAAGAAAGGAGTGTGTGTGTGTCGCAAGGAGCATCAAAACATCATTTGGTGCTACGGGTTTGGGTTGATCGTATCCTTCGTCAAGCTAATGACGTTAAATAAGCGCTTGGTGGGAGGCAACCCACGTAGAAAAATAAAAAAAATATGTAGATTAGGTTTTAATTTTCTTGTTATTTTTCGTGTTTTCGTTGTTTTCTTTTTGGTTTTTCGTGCAGGGAGTAATACACAAAGGATTGGCGTGAAGAGAGGTCAAGACGAGGGGAGAAATCAACATTCGTACAGATTCGAGAGTTGGACGGCCGTCCAACATCTGCCTCTCCAACTCAGTAACGCGAGTTGGATGCCGTCCAACCCAAGTTGGACGGCCGTCCAACCCAGAACGGGCACCCCCAATTTCTCAAAGTCGAATTTTGCATCCTCTCGATCCCCGATGGAATGACCCACGGTTCCAAGGTCCTTTCAACTGGTTAGCCATGTGTTTTGTCTTTTTCTTTTTGAGTCTTTTATTTTGTTCTCTTTATTTTGTTCGGTTTTACGCTTTTGTGTTTGTTTTGTAGGTGCTACTTGGAGTCTCTCGGGATTACAAGTATTTTGGTTGGCTTCTTGCGATAAGTTTCTCCTATCCCTTCTCTATTTTATTTTCTTGCAATGAGGGCATTGCTAGATTTTAAGTGTGTGTGTGTGTGTGTGGGGGGGGGGGGGGGGTCTTTGAAACTTTTTACATGAAGTGTTTGTGTTTGTGTCTTGATGTGTTTGTGTTTGTGTCTTAATCGATTCTTATTTGGTTTGATTAAGTCTAGTTGGATAGGGACCAAGTATCAGCCTCGTTATCTAAATAAGTCGATTCACTAGAAAGACACCTTTCTTATAGGCGTATGGTGGCATACTACAAGAAGCTCTGTGGGTGCTTAAAAGCCTCAGACGCTTAATGCATAGGTATAAAGTATACCCTACGCAGAAGCCAGAAATCTTATCTTCTTCCATAAGCCACCTGGAATTCATCGGCATCTGTTAGGAGCTAAGGGATCTGACCAATGCCCCAGGCATCTGGCAGAACCCTAGGTTCTGTATGGAATGTTATCCGCGTGACTCTACGAACTATAGAGTGAGGACCACTGCATTCATGACAAAGGGAATCTTACCTCTATAAGAATTCCTTTTATGTCCTTCCTTCACACGAATGTTGGCTTTTTCACCCTCCTTGCACCTATAAATACCCGACTATCGTGTCCCTCATAAACCCATCATCACAGCACAATTCTTCGCACACACTCTGCGTACAGTTTCATTCACCTTCATACTCTTCCACGAGCTCCTTTGAGCTCAAGCAGTCCAGGCTTCCAAAGCCTCCTGCCGGAGATCATCATCCGTAGTCACTTTCATTCCTCCTCTTCGGCATCGGGAAAAATTTCTCTTACATACCTCACCTTGAGCCTAAGGTAAAACCCTCATTGTCTAAAAGAGAATGAGGCTTAATGGAGCTCCGCTCTCCCTGTTTCTATCTCCTTTCTACTTCATCCCTTCATTATCTGCTTATATGAGTCCAAAACTCCATGAATCTTAACAGTTTATGGCAAAATATGCCATTTACACACAGCACACAGCTCAATTATCACTCGTTATTTCTATGCGAATCATGCTCTGTTTAAAATACTTGATTATAGCCTTCTATGCGCATGAATCTCTTGCTCTTTACCACTGCAACCCTTTATCTATGAATGCTCTTTGTAAATCATGATGTATAACCTCTTAAATTGTTGTGCATCTCCAACCCGGATCTATCAACTGGCGCCGTCTGTGGGAAATTGAGTTTAAGATGTTGATTTCCCCTGTTTTATGTGAAATTCTAGTTCACTGTTGCAATGCTGCAGATGATGTTACACGTCGCGTCCTTATGTGAAGAATATGTGAAAGCTTGATATTAGACTGAATGGGTGTGCTGTATTTGTTGTTTAATTGGTGAAAACCCAGATACGTATGCTATTGCTTGAATTTTGCTGAAGATCTCCATGATTGTAAACTATAGAATGTGGCATGATTTTCAAGATTACGTCCCCTTTTTGGAAGAATATAGCATGATTCTCAGACTGTGCTCTCTTTTTTAACAAAATTGTGATAGACACCCTGTTAAAGGGAAACTCGTATTTGAGAGGTTGATTTTTCTTCCTTATATGCGAATCGAAGTTTTCTACCTGTAAATGTTGTTGAAACTGTTGAATGTGGATCATTATCCTCTGTGATAGCCTCGGAGTCTTAGCTTATTGTGGTGATATGCTTATGAATTTACTCTGTTATTCCCCTGATGCCAGAGATGCCTGAGAATAAGGGCAATAGAATAAATAAATGTTGAATGTTAGTTTGATGTTGTTCCTAAAAAATCTGAGTATGAATATCATGAGTTCATCGTAGTTGCATTGCTTATATCAACAGGACAAAGGAATCGGAGGTGATTTCGAGACCATGTTTTCCTTATAATATAAACTGTGATAACTATACTGTTCTGTATGTTGAAATCCGAATGTTACGACGAAGGTGAAGGAAAGCCAGGTCAAAAGTTGCCGCAATTTTGGAACACATTCAGCTCACCCTGTATAATTGGTGAGTCTTCAACTTCTGCAACTATTTCAGAACGATAAATCTGTTGATGGGCTATAAGGGATTGGTAACTATAGAAGATGTACCATTACTCAAATCTTTCATATATGCACTTACGTTACTATGAATCAAAAACTCACCTAATGAAAGTGAAATCATCAAATAGTGGAGAGCTGAAGATGACAGAGTCACCCCATTCACTTTGATGAAGGGTCCCTGCATCTGAAAGCATAACCTCCCATACAATCTCAGAAGCCCTGGTTAACAGGCAACAATCTCAGAAGCCCTGGTTAACAGGCAGTACTTTCAGAAGCCCTGTCTAACAGGCAACATCCCCCAGAAGCCCTGTTTAACAGGCAACACTCGCAGAAGCCCTGTCCAACAGGCAACATCCGCATAAGCCCTATCTGATAGGCAGCACCCTCATAAGCCCCATATAATGGGCAAAATCCTTCATAAGCCCTATTCAATAGGCAACACTGGCATAAGCCCTATCTCATATGCCGCATAAGCCCTATCTAATAGGCATAACCTCGAAAGCCCTATATAATAGGCAAAACATCATCAATCAAGCTCTATTCAATAGATAACATCCTCATAAGCCCCATGTAATGGGCAGAACATTTCAAAAAGCTCTATATAATGGGCAACACTTCCTTAAGCTTGTATAATGAGCAAGCCTTTCGCAAACCTGATTTAATAGACGACATTTTCAAAAATCCTATTTAATAGGCGATATTTTCATAAGTCCCCTACAATGGGCAGAACTGCACAAAAGCCCTCTCTAACGGGCAATACTCTCGTAAGCCCCACATAATGGGCAGAACCCTTCATAAGCCTTACACAGTGGGCCACATTCTCGCAAACCCTATATAAAGGACAGTGCTCTTCATAAGCCCTATCAAATAGGCAGCGCACCTCCCAGCTTTGTTTTAAAAGCAACATTTTTATACCGCTCCTATAAGCCTTACTCATCGCATTTTTATAAAATAGATCAAGCTCTTGTAAGCTCTGTTCAATAGGCAATACTCTTATAAATCCTATATGAGGACATCATTCTCATAGTCCTTGGCCAACAGGGAATATCCTATAAGAAAGTCCTATACAGCAGCCACTATGTATAAAAGGGCTTGTATGGTCGAGCGTCTCGCATTGAGCTTAATAAAATACGATGCCATACCAATCCTAAATAACCTCCCCTCATGATGAGATCCTTTTCATAAGCTTCGTAAGGAAAGCTTTAGGAAAACAAATACTCTGATAGTGGATCTTGTAAGGGCAGGTGTCATTAACCTCAACTCCATTCTGGTAAAAGCTACCCTTGAAAAAGCCCTATATTAAATAACGCTTGTTAGGGCTACCATAAATGGTTCTGCAAGGATCTGTTAGATCAGCAATATCCCACAACTGAATTTTGCATGGCTAGATGCCTCATACCAAGGTCCATAAAAGAGGGAACCATGTCAAAGCTTTGCGCCATAATTAGTTTCTCATCATTAAGTCATCATTTATCTTCATTATATATTGGCAGAAGCCATCCCTTAAGAAGCCTCGCAATAAACAGGCACCGCTCGTCAAAATTACCTTGAAGGGTTTATGATTGCAAAAGAATCCACTAAACGTAGATTATACATACTTTAAGCTTCATTCAAGGAGAATCTAAAGTTAATTATTCTAAATATCCCTGAATATTCGACAGAACTTTGCAAAAATGAATACTGCCTCAGATGCTGCTTCAAAAGAAGCTGGCCAAGCTACCGGAAATCCAACAAATTCCCTACAAGGGAATAAAGGAAAAGGCACCGTGGGGACAGAAGCCAGTGTCAAGGCTCAGTCCTCTCCAGCCATGCTCCTCCAAATGAAGACACTCATAGAAAGCGTGGTTGAAGGAGCTGTCGGGAGAAGACTTCACACCTTGGGAATTAACTCCCAGATCCCAGATTCCTTGGGTGAAAACCGAGAGGATGGAGGAAGTAAAGGCACACCTCGGATGCCAAAGCAGAAGCTGGTAATCTCAGGGGTCATACAAAAATGGGCCACGGGCCTACCGTTGATAATTACTGAACAGGGTGAGGGGTTCCTTACTGATAGGGAATCCCCAACTCCTGGCGACAAGCTTGGAGAGGGTGTCAACCAGATATGGGCCAGGAAATGCGCTCAACAACAAGAACAAATGAAGCTGGTAACTGAGAAAGTAGAAGAGCTAAAAAAACAGGAACAATCCCCAGAAGGGACCCCGAAGGAAAACCTCAAGAACCTCTCCAATCGAAGAAGTGAAAGACACACCTCGAAGTTACCCTCTAACAAGTTCTGCAAGTTCCACAACGATTATGGACACGTGACCAACGAATGCAGAGATTTGAAAATAGCTATTGAAAAATTGATCTAGGAAGGAGAACTCCTGGAGTATGTTAAAAAAAAAAAAAAAAAAAAAAAAAAAAAAAAAAAAAAAAAAAAAACAAGGTCATTGATACCTGTTGGCAAATGCTTTATTCCTTAGTTCCATAATTTATGGGAAATCAAACTAATTCTCTTTACAGTTAAAAAGGCACTTTTTGAAAGCACCACCTAAGATGAAGCATAATTCCTCCGACTCCTTATACCTCACTAAGGGGGGGAGTAGGGAGTATCCCCCTCAGTATCAATCCCCCTCAGTATCAATATCTACATCTCATTATCTTAAAATGCTTTTCCTATATCTACATCTCATTATCTTAAAATGCTTTTCCTACATCGATATTTATGATGAGGGCAATAAGCCGGAGCAAGATGAAAAATCATATATCCACAAAAGTAAAGAAGAATCATGTCGATAAAAACATAAAGCAGATTCTGAAAAAAAAATTTCAGTCATCCAAAAATTCGAAGCAAAAAAAAAGAAAAAAAAAAGAAAAAGAAAAAAAAAAAAAAGAAAGATTTGTTTAGAAACAACAGTCGACATAAACAAGAGGTCGTTAAAGGAATTCTAATTTGGAGCAGAGGGCTCGATAGTGTCAGAATTAAACAAGTTATCCACAAAACGATCGGCAGCATCCTGGTTGGGATCCGCAGAAGCATCCTGATTAGGGCCGATAGCAGTATCCTGAGCCAACCCCGAAGGGTCCTCGGAAGAAGTGGCAGTAGTATCAATAATGGGAGGGTCACGAGTAGTAGGGGCCTCCTCATTAATCTGCCCAGCTTCGGAGGTAAAGATATTAGCCTCGGTTGTTTCCCCCACTTGAATCTCCGAGGAGGAGGTAGCGGAAAGTTTCCCGGAGCCCTTGAGAGAGGCAGCTTGATCAACCAAAGTGTGAATGGCACTGTCGGATTTTGTATCTGAGGAATCAGAAGAGAGCCATTCGGGAGAAGAAACCTCAAAGGGGAGCTCGCATCTGGACGGTAGTAGATCGGGAGATTCTTTTTCCTAAAAGACAAATGAAAATATCACATAATGGCAAATGATAAAAATAACAGCTTCGGTACGAATAAGAAAAGAATTCTTGGATCTTAAAATAATACCTCCTCAAAAACTCTCTTCAGGAGCCTTTGGGCTTCAGCATCAGGAAGATAAGTCTGGATGCGAGGAGAACCCCAAGAAAGCGATGGCTCCAAATGATCATGAGGGCGATGAAGGATTTCAGCCGCCTTCCGAAGCTCCCGGAGATACCAAGGGTTATGATCGCTAATTTTGCGGTTGAGAGCCAAGGTCTCAGGTGATCGGCTAAAAGCCTCCACGATAGGACCCAAATTTACAGAGGTAGCCTTCTCAGGAACGCCTAGCATCTTACAACATTCGAACACAGACTTTGCTGCCCATTCGGACAGAGGTTCAGTCATCCTAACCTAGAAGCTGGGAGAGTGGAGATAGGCCTCAGGCAGGTGGTTAATTAAGTGGTTAAGGAAAGCTTGCCCATAAGGGGTAAGAAGAAGCTGAGATCGACAGCTCCTCATACCCCTGATAAGGCCCTGCTCTAGCCCTTCCTTTAAACCCTCGGATCGAGAAGAAGCCTTCGCTTGTGTCAGTTCTTGCTCATGTTGCCTTTTAAGTTGTTCTACCTCAGCAAAGCGGGCGTCATGCGCCCCCACTAATTGCATGACAGAAGCTGTTAAGGCCTCGTGGAAATCCTTTGCTTGCCGAGCATAAGAAGCAGAGCTAGCTCGAAGCTGAGAAACCTCTTTTTCCTGAGCCTGAAGATAAATCTCCCTATCTTGATCTCTTTTCTGTAATTCAAAAAACTCATTCTCAAGCTTTGATTTCTGGGCTTGGAGAGTTTGAAAAGCCTCGTGTTGACGAGCTTTCTCTTGAAGGCGGTTCACTTCAGCCTGGAGTTTCTTTTTCTCTTTCTCCGCATGTGAGTGATGAATTTGTAGATTATCGTAAGCTAAAGCATGGACACCTAGCATAGATCTGCAACTAGCAGCCTGAAAAGAATAAAGATAACCAGTGTAAATATAATTAATACTTTCTTATCTTGGAAAAAGAAAGCGAATGAGCTAAAGATATACCTGTAGCTCAAGGCTAGCAGCCCTCTTTAGTAAGAAATCAGAAGGCTGAGTTGCCGCCAACCGCCAGCCCTCTTCGCGGGGAATGCTATCCAAGATCATAGCATCCAAACCCCCATCTATCGCATTGACCATTCCGGGGAAGGAAATGCTGGCACCCCTCCCTTGCATAGTCTAAGGGGGAACATCTAGACCCTTCTGACGGAGGGAGTGGATAAAAGCTAAAGAGCTAGTAGAGGACGAGGAAAGACAGGGCTGAGAGGTGTGAATCTCCTTCTGAGGAAGATAAGGATTAACGCTAGCAAATGTAGCTAAAGGGTTTAAAGCCTGGACTTGAGAATCCCGCTCATGCAGGGTAGGGGATCCAAAAGCGGCAAAACCCGAAGCAGAGGGAATCATAGTTCCCTGAGTGGAGCTAAGAACTATGGAGCTGGGCTCATACCGCCCCTTCTTAGCAGGGGAACTACGAGGGGATGAGTTTTTCCTCTTATCAGAAGAAGGAGGGAGATCCGTTGAGATAATCCTCAAGTCTTCTTTAGAGGGGGAAGAAGCCTCCGTAGTAGTCAAATCCTGATTTGGTGAAGAAAAGGTAAAGCCTTCCACCGAAGGAAGGGTAACAGGGAGGGGGGAAGAAGAGTCTGGGCCCCCCACATCCACCGTTGGCCCTGATTTGGCAGAAGCTTTGCTTTTCCCCTGCCGCGAAGCTGATACCTTTGATCGAGAGGAAGAGGAGACATCCGCCCCTCGGGGAGGTTTAGACAAGCTCCTGGAACCTCCTGTAGGGGAAGAAAAGGCTTCCTGCTCAGCCGCAGAAGCTTCATTAGCCAGACCAGGAGCTCCGTCTTTGGGATCTGCCTCAGCAATTAACTGTTGGAGTTTATCGAAGGCTTTCTTCTTTAGATTTTGCTTGGAGACATCCATTCCTATGCATGTTGAAAAAATTAATACCATGCATAAACCCAGAAAAGGGGATCTAAAAAATAGCAATAATATCAATGAAATTTTTTACCCATTAAAGGAGACCAGGGAATGCTGGGTTTCAAACCAAAGAAGGAAAAAGTATCTTCACTCTCTATAAGACGCCTAAGCATAGTATGATCAGAAGGATACTCATGTAAAAGTGAAGACATTATTTCTTCTTCCCAAGAAGGTAACTTAGAAGGGAGAGACCGAGAGGTTTTCTCCTTACTGATCGCACTATTTCTACCACACAAAATAGGTGTAATATAATGAAGCACGAGTATCGTATCCACAGGGACTGATAAACCGAAAACGCACACAATACCTCTACTCAAGAACTAATGTGATGTCTAGGCTTTTAAGGGTTTAATGATTGTGGTATTTATAGACTAGGCAAATAATAAAAAGACTCAATTAAATCAAATAAGGGAACAAAGTGTGCAGGAAAATAATTAGTCAAAATTAAACAACTTAAGGCACAAGCAATTAAGTAAATAAGGAAAGTGAACAATTAAGGAAAAGTGTTGATTCTAGGGAAGCCTACCTAATCAAACTTATGCAAGTAATTAATGAATACAATTAACCAATTTAATCCAATCTAAATGTGATACATGCAAAAATAACTTACACCCCGATTAAAGCAATGCAAGTAGTCACCCAACGAGATCCTAATATTCTCTCGAATTAGAAGAATCGAATCAAGTGCAAAATAGAACAAGTACCAATAATATAATCAACTAGGTTCAACTACGACACCAAATCAATTATATATGAACATATAACAATTCAATTATCAATTAAGAGAATTAAACTATTATATCATGCTTTCATGAGATCGATTATGCAATTATCCGATTAAGGCATAAACACGTAATTATGCATACACAATTAATGGCCAGTTAACTATGCATGAGAATAAGCACCATGAAACATGCATCTAGATTGGAAGGCTAATTGTAAACAAAAACACTTACATAAATTCAATTAGGCATTCAATCCCTAAAATCAACTAAGAAATTTAGCTAGACATAATTAAAGCAAACATAAACACAAAAGATTGAAAGAACATAATTAAAAAGTAAGAGTAAGAAAAACTTGGAATTGAATCTCGAACACGAAGAACTTCGAAACTTGAATCTTGAATAAACTTGAAAAACTCCAATGTAAAATACAAAACTATAAAATAAAAGTATGCTAGAAAATATGGTGGTTGCTTGCTTACTTAGGGTTTACAATGCTAGACTTGGAGTATATATAGGAGAAATTTACATAAGGAAAGCCTAAACCAAAAAGGAGTCTAATTAAAATAAGGAGAAAAATTCCCGGCTGGACACCTCTCGACAGACCTCTCGATCGAGAGGTCGATCGAGAGGGTATGATTTCTGCTCTCGATCGATAGCTCAAACAGAAGGCACCTCTCGACACCTCTCTCGATCTAGAGGTCGATCGAGAGGCCTTCACTCGAACTCAAATCTTGGATTTTCAGCTTCGATCTTCACGCCTTTTCTCATCTCGGGGTTTTATCATCGATTTATCATCAATTTATGCCTGAAAACACATAAAAATACCTACAAGCATAATATTGTCCCATATACTAAAAACCATATAAAACATAGACAATACTATAAAATCGAGACACAAAATTGACTCTTTTTGGCTATAAAAACAAGGTAAATTTCACCTATATCAAATCCCCCAAACTTAAACATTGTTCGTCCCGAACAATACCAAAACATAAACAATAGACTCTAGCATTGTGAACTATATAGGCCTCAAAAACTTTTCAAAACCAATACTCATGATCATGATCAAAACTATGCATACAACCTTAGCATCAATAACACAACCTATCCAACAAATTCGAAACATGTCAATCTATCAAAGAACACTCTCCAAACATGTGAGATTATGTATATAAGTGAACTCTCAACTCTCTCAAAGAAAAGATGTAATAATAATGCACATCATGGGGTTCACTCAACATCAATGTAATGCAACATGTTTACCATATGCTTGCCCCTAATCTCAACATCTCCACCTAATGTAATATTCACAAACTAAGATCAAAAAGGTCTTTATAAAGCTTGTAATGTAGGGACATTGGTTAAGGTAGGAATATATAGGCTAAGTGACTCAAATTACTCCAAATCATTATCCTTTTTTTCAATTCCACCCAAAGTATAGATTTTACTCCATCTTCTACCATCCAACACCAACTACAAAACTCAATATCAAGATGCAACGTATACAATACAAGCTAACTATCCCCTTATGCTTATTTTCATACTTTTTTTTTTTTTTTTTTTTTTTTTTTTTTTTTTTTTTTTTTTTTTTTTTTTTTTTTCTAGAGCTCAACTAATGAATGTTCTTTCTAACAATGAACAAAGGCTCTATATTTCTTTTCTCTCTTTTTTTTTTTCTTTTTTTTTCTTCTAAGCTAATAGGGATAGCTAACTATACTTAATCAAGCATCTCAAATTCTTTTCTTTTTCTTTTCACACCACATCAAGGTAATCTATTCAACTCCTTCCCACATCGTCAACTAACTCCACTAAAGATACCCTTATCCATCCAAACCTCCTATCATCCAAGTTAAAGAAAGAAAGGCTCATAACAAGGCTCAAAGGGGGTAAACAAAGATAATGAACAAGGTTAGTGTATGGGATTCATGTGGCTACGAAAGAATGGCCTAATATCATCTCCTAGTTCATAAATATACTAAGGTCTTGACGGAGAAATAGGGCAAGTTCTAGAAACAATGAAGCATACATGATCACTCAATCAAGAAAAATAGGCATCAATATGCACCAATAGCTCAAAACTCACGGGCTCAAACTAACTAGTTCCCGACTTCATGACATGCTTCAATTTCATCAAATAAAATCGCGTCGCTTCGCCAAGGTTCCATGCATAATAAAGATCATGAATTTTCTCCAAAAATCAATCAAAAATTTTCTATCATTGGCCAAATTCACAACACTATCATCACATGCTTACTTGACTCAATTTAAACCTAAGACTCAAAACAATAAAAGACTCTAACATACCCCAAAATAATACTAACAAATAAACGACTCTCAAAGCAAGAAAACAATAAAAGTAATTAACTTAGACACTCTTTCCCTCCCCCAAACTTATTTCAAAGCAAAGCAACGAAATAAGTTTAAAGAAAAGAAGTAGGCTAAGTTAAAAACTGACCTCATTGAAATGGCGGTGGGAAGGGAGGGTTGTCGGGGTTGTTGGGGTCGAATCGTTGATGGCTCTCCGGGTAGTGAGGATAGAAATAGTGCATCTCATGCACCATCCTATTATAATTCTCCAAGTATGCTCGTTCATCCTCACGCCTCTTCGCCTCCGCTTCTCGAAATCTCCTCTCATTCTCAATGTAGGCGTCGAGAGTATCAAAACGACTTCCAATAAATGTGCGAAGATCCCCCACCTCGGTTCTCAACGTTTGTACCTCTTCGCGAACTCCTCTTACTTGGGATTCAACAAACTCCCTACTATCCCAATGATAGTTGTCCATTGCTTCCATTGACTCCGTGTGCCAATCCCGCATCGTAGAGAAATCCGGAGCTCTCATATGAAAACCGGGCTGTGGAACACCCTCGTATCCTTGCTCAAAAGCATCTTCCCCTTGATCAAATCCCCTCTCGTATTGCTCAGCCTCGTCTTCATCTTCGTCCTCCTCATCATCATCACCACCTTCGTCGGGTCTTGGACCTCCCTCAGCCCACATAAGCTCCTTGTGTTGAGGCGAATCCATCTTTCCGTTCCCTCTCCGCAACTTATCGTTCCCGATCACCTCCGTCAAATAATTGTTCGGAAGCGGAAAGAGATAAATGCCACTCATCCCATGTAACTTGAAGAACCACCCGGACGTGTCATATGAAATCATCCTTGCAAGCTCCAGCGTCCGTCTATCTACAAAGATGGACGTAGATACGGGCTGCTCTCCAATCGGAATGTTGAAGTGTTGGGCAATGGGAGTGACGAAAGCTCCTATCCCGATCTTTTGCCCCCCGAACAAGTATGCTTGGCTCTCCATATGATCGACGAGATAAAGGGCTGCATTTTGTGAGTGGCCTCGATATGAGGTCCAAATAAGATGAGCGTCGGTGGCAAGGAAAGTGCCGGAGTCATGACGGGAGTGAATGGTGCACGAGATCAGCCTATGGTAGTAGCGAATCGTGGGATTCCGAATTGAGGTGGCCTTTGCTTTCGCCGGGTTGTAGGATCTCGTCCTTTCCTCCTCGAAATCCACGAATTGTGCCCACAAGTCTTGCAAATCCGGATGATTGTTGCCAATATACTCACCACGCTTGTTTCCTCCGATGATGTCATTAAGTTGATCCATATCAAGCTCTCTCGGTTGACCACCGAGATGGAAACGAATAACGTGGGGCACTTGGTTGACTCGCTCCACTACCAAAGTTGAGAGGAACTCCACCGTGAGAATGTGGTAGGTGAAGTGATTCCCTTGAAATATGTTGGTGAAGCCTCCTCGTTGCATCAATTGCGTGATCTCATTAGCTATCCCCATCATTGCCACCGTCTCTTGATGTAGGAACCGGCAGTGCTTGTGCTTGAGTTGCACAAGGTGGGACCATCTCCTCTTTGACTCCGCCGTCGTGAGCTTGAGTTTGAACGCCTTGGGCTCCAGACTTGAGGGCATCGATCTCGCCGGCGGTATCCTTGTCTCCGGGATAGTCCTATCATTCTTCCATGTCTCCTTTCCCTTGCTCGACGAGGTGACCTTCTCCTTTCCTTTGCCCTTGCCCGACGAGGTTGAAGCAACATTCTTGCCCTTGTCTCTTGCCATCGTTAGTACCTAAAAACATCACAAATCAATACAAGAGATGCAAGAATATAGCAATTTAAATCCTCTTCCCCCAAACTTCAACCAAATCCAATTCTCCCCCTTTATCAACTCAATTTCATCACCAATTTATACAATCACCACAATACTCCTCCATAATCATGAACTTATAATCACACAATCTCAATCTCATGTATATAGATATCAATGAATCTTCAATAATTCATAAACAAATATAAAGACCCATTCGATTATCAATACACAATTATCTCCGCATTCATCCATGAATTCAATTCATACAAATAATTCATTGAATTCCATGAATCCAATCTATCATGCTCAATCTAATACTCAATCTATCAATTCAACGAATTTAACCATCAAAATTGAATTTTAATAGGTCAAAACATGCGAAATCATGTAAAGAATCAAGAATTGATAACAAGAGAGCAAGAAATCGAGTACCTTTTGACGAATCGAAGAAAGAAATCGAGAGAATTTGTGTGTGCTAGAGAGAATTTGTGAGTTATGAGAGAAAGGTATGTGAATTGTGTGCAAAAGGTGTATTTAAAGGAGTAAATAAACCTGGTCAAAGTCGGAATGTGCGCCGTCAACGACCCTCTCGATCGACCTCTCGATCGAGAGACCTATCGAGAGGTGCGTACTGGATTCTGAAAATTGACCTCTCGATCGACCTCTCGATCGAGAGAGGTGTCGAGAGGTAGCTACTGGAATCTGACATTTGACCTCTCGATCGAGAGAGGTGTCGAGAGGTGCTGCTCTTTACGTACTGACCTCCCCTCTCGATCGAAAACACGGGGTCTCGATCGAGAAGCTTCACGTGACACACCTGGGAATCAACAATTCAAAACCTCTCGAACGACCTCTCGATCGAGAGAGGTGTCGAGAGGTCCTTACTGTATGCCAAAATTTCTCCTCTCGAACGACCTCTCGATCGAGAGAGGTGTCGAGAGGTCCTGCTCGACTTTGTTTTCTACACAACTTTTAACATTCGTTAGTATATTAAGGGGTTCGACTCTAAAATACGAAATTTGACTCAAAACTACGAAAAATAAATTACCTAAGACTCTAAAACGTAAAACGAAACAAAATAAAATAACAAAAAACGAATATTGGGTTACCTCCCAACAAGTGCTACGTTTTACGTCTTTAGCCCGACGATACCTCCTTTCTACTTTGGATCATCGAGGTGAATGGCCGCTTTCTTAGGGAATAGAGGCATCGGCTTGAAGTAGTGCTTGAGGAGATGTCCATTCACTACGAATTTCTCACCGTCGTTCTTCAACACCTCGAATGCACCATTCTTCAAGTCCTTGTAAATGACGTACGGCCCCGACCACTTACTTTGCAATTTTCCTGGAAACAAACGAAGTCGAGAATTAAAAACAAGAACATCATCACCAATTTCGAACTTACGCTTTTTGATGCTCAAGTCATGGAATCTTGCAGCTCGTTCCTTGTAGATCCTCGAATTTTCGAATGCTTCGTTTCTCCATTCATCAAGCTCCAACAAGTCGTCACATCTTTGGCCCATGGCTTCCTTGAACTCGAAGTTGATCCTTCTCGTCGCCCAATAAGCTTTATGCTCCAATTCCATTGGTAAGTGGCAAGACTTGCCAAATAGCAATTGATATGGCGATCTCCCAATTGGCGTCTTGAAAGCCGTCCTATAGGCCCAAAGTGCGTCATCCAAGTACTTCGCCCACTCCTTTTTGTTGGTGACGGTCTTCTCCAAGATTTGCTTGATCTCTCGATTAGCTAACTCGGCTTGACCGTTTGCTTGAGGGTGGTAGGCCGATGTAACTTTGTGCTTGACTCCGTATTTTGCAAGAAGCGATCCTAACCAACGATTGTTGAAGTGGCTCCCCCCATCACTAAGCAAAGCCCTCGGAGTTCCATACCGAGTCAAAATATTTCGCTGGAGGAATTTGATCACCACCTTCGAATCGTTGGTTGTAGTCGGAATGGCCTCGACCCATCTAGAAACATACTCCACCGCAAGTAGAATGTAGGAGAACCCTTGAGACTTGGGAAAAGGACCCATGAAATCAATCCCCCAAACATCGAAGAGCTCCACTTCCATGATAGTTCGTTGCGGCATCTCGTCCCTCTTCGTGATATTCCCCATCCTTTGGCATCGATCACATGACTTGATGAACTCATGACAATCCTTGTAGATCGACGGCCAATAGAAACCACTATGAAAGATCTTGAGGGCGGTCCTATTCGCTGCAAAGTGTCCCCCATTCGGAGCGCTATGGCAATCTTCGATGATCTTCTTCCATTCCGATTGTCGAACACATCGTCTTATAACTCCATCGGCACATCTCCTATACAAGTATGGATCATCCCAATAATAGAACTTACAATCGTGGAGGAACTTCTTCTTTTGGTGAGACGATAGATCCTTGGGCACATGATGGATCACCAAATAGTTGACGATGTCGGCGAACCAAGGTGTCAAATCGTCCATCTGAAAAATCTGCTCATCGGGAAAGCTCTCCTTGATTTCAATTTTCGAATCCTCTCCTTCCACGGGCTGCTCGAGTCTCGAGAGATGGTCGGCCACCACGTTCTCGCATCCTTTCCTATCCTTGATCTCCATGTCGAACTCTTGAAGAAGCAAAATCCAGCGAACTAACCTTGGCTTCGAGTCCTTCTTGTTGAATAGATAGCGAATGGCGGCATGGTCGGTGTGCACAATCGTGTGAGATCCCACCAAATAAGGTCTAAACTTATCGAAAGTGTAGACCACAGCAAGTAACTCCTTCTCCGTGGTGGTGTAATTCCTTTGAGCCGAATCCAATGTCTTACTCGCGTAGTAGATCACTCGGAATAGCTTCTCCCTTTTCTGCCCCAAAACTGCTCCTACCGCCCAATCGCTTGCATCGCACATGAGCTCGAACGGGGCACTCCAATCCGGTGACACCAAGACGGGAGTAGAGATAAGCGCCTTCTTCAATGTCTCGAAGGCTTCCAAGCACTCATCATCGAATACGAACTTGACGTCTTTCTCAAGCAATCCACACAACGGCTTCGTGATTTTTGAGAAATCCTTGATGAATCTCCTATAGAAGCCGGCATGTCCTAAGAAACTTCTCACCGATTTGACATTGGTTGGCGGTGGCAACTTCTCGATGGCTACAACTTTGGCTCGATCCACCTCCAATCCATATGAAGACACCTTGTGACCTAGCACAACTCCTTCTTGAACCATGAAGTGGCACTTCTCCCAATTGAGAACGAGATTCGTCTCTTCGCACCTTTGAAGCACCGTGGCGAGATTCTCCAAACATTGGTAAAAAGAGGGACCAAAGACTGAAAAATCATCCATAAACACCTCCATGATATTCTCGATTAAACCGTGGAAGATGGCCATCATGTACCTTTGGAAAGTGGCCGGTGCATTACATAATCCAAACGGCATCCTCCGATAAGCGAAGACTCCATATGGGCATGTAAATGCCGTCTTGTGTTGGTCCTCCGGAGCGATGGCGATTTGATTGTAGCCGGAGTATCCGTCGAGGAAGCAATAATACTCATGACCGGCTAGTCGATCGAGCATTTGATCTACGAACGGGAGGGGAAAGTGATCCTTCCTTGTTGCTGCGTTGAGAAGACGATAATCAATGCACACTCGCCATCCCGTGACGAGCCTTGTCGCGATCAGCTCTCCTTTCTCGTCGTTGATGACCGTCATGCCTCCTTTCTTTGACACCACTTGAGTAGGGCTCACCCACTCACTATCCGAAATAGCATAGATCATGCCGGCATCAAGCAATTTCAGCACCTCCTTCCTCACAACTTCTTGCATGGCTGGGTTCAATCGTCTTTGATGTTGGACTCTTGGGCGATGGCCTTCCTCGAGCAAGATCCTATGCATGCAAATCGTAGGACTAATACCTTTGATGTCGGCAATCGTCCATCCAATTGCAGATTAGTGCTCCCTTAGCACCCTCAATAGCTTGTCCGTGTTTGCCTCCGTGAGATGAGAAGATACGATCACCGGGTACGTCTCTTCTTCTCTTAAGAACTTGTACTTGAGGTGCTCGGGTAATGGCTTCAATTCCACCTTAGGGGCTGCATCCCTCTTCTCTTCTTCTTCGAAAAATCCATCGTCCACCTTCTTGTTGATGTCAAGATATGAAACCTCCTTGTGGTGACTCGATGGTTGATTAGCCTCCAACTGATTGAGATACTCGAGAATCTCGTCGCAAGCTTCATCCAACTCCTCGTAGGCATAGAGAGAATTCGAAATACAATGGTTAAGTGCCTCCTCCGAAGTAGGTGGTATCAATGTCTCGATGGAGAAGATATCCTCACGTTGATCGTCGGGTCTCTTCATAGCTTCGTAGATAGAAATTTTCAGTTCCTCCCCGTTGACTCGAAATGTGAGGTCTCCATCTTGCACATCGATCAACGCTCTCCCCGTTGCTAAGAATGGCCGCCCCAAGATCAATGGTTGATTTGTATCCTCGGGCATGTCCAAGACTACGAAATCTGCCGGAAAGACGAGGTTGTGCACTTGAACGAGAACGTCCTCCACTATCCCCCTTGGATATGAAACTGATCGGTCCGCCATAAGTAGAGAGATGGTGGTTGGCTTCATCTTCCCGATCTTGAGCCGGTTGAAAATAGGGAGAGGCATCAAATTTATGCTAGCACCAAGATCGCATAGCACGTTTTGGAAGATTTGATCACCAATTTTGCAAGACAACGTGAATCTCCCGGGATCCTTTTGTTTCAATGGTAGCTTCCTTTGGATCACCGCGCTGCACTCCTCCGTGAGATTGATCGTCTCGAACTTCCCCCACTTCTTCTTCCCCGAAACCGCATCCTTGATGAACTTCATGTGGTTGGGCATGTCTCGGAGAGCATCGAGAAGTGGTATGTTGATGTTGACCTTTTGTAGTATCTCCATGAAGCGTTGATACTTCTCGTCTTGCTTCGTCTTGGTCAATCGTTGCGAGAAGGGGGCCTTCGGAGTGTAAGTCGGGATTTGGTGCGGCTGCTGGGCCTCTCGACCGACCTCTCGATCGAGAGAGGTGTCGAGAGGTCCCTTCTGACTTTGCTGTTTGACCTCTCGATCGACCTCTCGATCGAGAGAGGTATCGAGAGGCTCCATTTGAATCTCCTCGTCGTAGACCTCTCGATCCTCCTCTCGATCGAGAGGGGTGTCGAGAGGTGGTTGCTGAGTTCCAGTGTGGACCTCTCGATCGACCTCTCGATCGAGAGAGGTATCGAGAGGCCCTCGCCTCGGCTCTTGTATCCTCGTTTCCTCGAGCACTACGTTCTTGAAGTTCCCGACTCCTTTCTTCTCAGCTTCCAAGGATGGATTTGTGTATGTAGTGCCGCTCCGAAGCTCAATAGCATGAACGTGATGGTTGTTCTTCGGGTTTTGCTCCGTGTTACTTGGGAATTGGCCGGGCTTATGGACTCCTCCTTGAGCGTTGGCTATTTGACTCATTTGTGTCTCCAACATTTGCATTTGTTTGGTCAACGCATTGATGCTACTCGCCAAGTTGTTGGTTGATGTACTTTGAGTGAGCTCCAACGTCCTCAACTTTGCATCTTGTTGTGTCATCCTCATCTCCGATTGAGCCATATATTGACGAATTAAATCGTCGGTGGACATCTCCTTCTTGGGCTCTTGGATGACTCCGTTCTCAACATGGAAGCCGGGAGGTGGTTGCAAGGCGTTGTTCGGATTGGCATAGGAAAAGTTCGGATGATTTCGGTTGTTAGGAACATATGGCTTCTTGTACCCTCCTTGGTAGTTTGAACCTCCTTGTCCTCCTTGCCCTCCTTGCCACTTGTTTCCTTGATTCGGTTGCCACTTGCCCCCTTGTTGCACAAAATTGGCATCTTCCTCTTCGGTTGGGTTTGCTTGATCGTCCGTGATAGCATCGCACCGAAGTACTCCTTTCTTGATAGAATCCAACTCATTTGCTGTTTTTGTATACTTCTCCATCAAGTCCTCGTAAGCATCGATCACAATGTTGGCAACTCTCCTTCTTCCAAGCCGTCGATCGGTAGCCTCTTCATAGCTCGAATTTACGGTCAGCTCAATAATCTCCATAGCCACTTCATACTCATTGTTCAAGAATCCTCCCTTCGAAGCGTAATCGAGCTCCTTCCTACACAACTTGTTCAAACCACGATAGAAGCATGTGATTTGATCCTCCTTACTAATCCCATGATTCGGGCATGCTCGAAGTAACTTCTTGAATCTCCCCCACGCCTCATAAAAGTGCTCATCCTCATATTGTTGAAATTGGTTGATCTCATTGATAAGCTTTTGAGCCCTCGAAGGTGGGAAGAACTTGTTGAGAAACTTTGTGCACATCTCAGCCCAAGTAGTGACCTCCTTCTTGTCCAATCCATCCAACCACTCTCTTGCATCATCCTTGAGAGACCACACGAAGAGACTAAGCTTGAGGTAGTCCGAAGATACTCCATTGGCTTTGTATGTAGCACATATGTCCAGAAATTGCTTCAAGTGCGCGTTGGGATCCTCCGCCGGTGATCCTCCGTATTGATTGTTTTGCACCATGTTGATGAGGGACGTCTTGAACTCGTAGTTGTTAGCTTCCGTGGTCCCCCATCCTCCTTGCTGAAATTGGTCCACGACCGGTTTGAACCGATCGTTCAAAGTCCTCCTCACTTGATCCGCCATTGAATCGAAACTCCTTGGTGAATCGGGTGGTGAAGAGAGGGGTGTATCGATCTTCCTTGCCTCCTTCTCTCGCCTCAACGCCTTTAGAGAGCGCTCTAACTCCAAGTCTATAGGAATAGGTTGTATCCCTTTAGACCTTGTGGTCATGCACTACCTAAAACCAAAGAAGAGAAAAGAAAAACGTGAGATCAATAAACCGAAAACAGAAAATAAAAGTGCCTAAATCACCTATTAATTCTATTTCAAAATATGTGTATGAAATCTAATCAATCCCCGGCAACGGCGCCAAAATTTGATCGCACTATTTCTACCACACAAAATAGGTGTAATATAATGAAGCACGAGTATCGTATCCACAGGGACTGATAAACCGAAAACGCACACAATACCTCTACTCAAGAACTAATGTGATGTCTAGGCTTTTAAGGGTTTAATGATTGTGGTATTTATAGACTAGGCAAATAATAAAAAGACTCAATTAAATCAAATAAGGGAACAAAGTGTGCAGGAAAATAATTAGTCAAAATTAAACAACTTAAGGCACAAGCAATTAAGTAAATAAGGAAAGTGAACAATTAAGGAAAAGTGTTGATTCTAGGGAAGCCTACCTAATCAAACTTATGCAAGTAATTAATGAATACAATTAACCAATTTAATCCAATCTAAATGTGATACATGCAAAAATAACTTACACCCCGATTAAAGCAATGCAAGTAGTCACCCAACGAGATCCTAATATTCTCTCGAATTAGTAGAATCGAATCAAGTGCAAAATAGAACAAGTACCAATAATATAATCAACTAGGTTCAACTACGACACCAAATCAATTATATATGAACATATAACAATTCAATTATCAATTAAGAGAATTAAACTATTATATCATGCTTTCATGAGATCGATTATGCAATTATCCGATTAAGGCATAAACACATAATTATGCATACACAATTAATGGCCAGTTAACTATGCATGAGAATAAGCACCATGAAACATGCATCTAGATTGGAAGGCTAATTGTAAACAAAAACACTTACATAAATTCAATTAGGCATTCAATCCCTAAAATCAACTAAGAAATTTAGCTAGACATAATTAAAGCAAACATAAACACAAAAGATTGAAAGAACATAATTAAAAAGTAAGAGTAAGAAAAACTTGGAATTGAATCTCGAACACGAAGAACTTCGAAACTTGAATCTTGAATAAACTTGAAAAACTCCAATGTAAAATACAAAACTATAAAATAAAAGTATGCTAGAAAATATGGTGGTTGCTTGCTTACTTAGGGTTTACAATGCTAGACTAGGAGTATATATAGGAGAAATTTACATAAGGAAAGCCTAAACCAAAAAGGAGTCTAATTAAAATAAGGAGAAAAATTCCCGGCTGGACACCTCTCGACAGACCTCTCGATCGAGAGGTCGATCGAGAGGGTATGATTTCTGCTCTCGATCGATAGCTCAAACAGAAGGCACCTCTCGACACCTCTCTCGATCGAGAGGTCGATCGAGAGGCCTTCACTCGAACTCAAATCTTGGATTTTCAGCTTCGATCTTCACGCCTTTTCTCGTCTCGGGGTTTTATCATCGATTTATCATCAATTTATGCCTGAAAACACATAAAAATACCTACAAGCATAATATTGTCCCATATACTAAAAACCATATAAAACATAGACAATACTATAAAATCGAGACACAAAATTGACTCTTTTTGGCTATAAAAACAAGGTAAATTTCACCTATATCACTTACCAGGATTCCTATACAAATTAATATCAGGGATATTCTAAGAAGTGCCCGAAGGAGGCCTAACTACCAAATAGCACTTATGCCAATCTTTATCTATAGATTCATACTTGTCGTATATATCAGCAAAGCGAACAGCGTGAGAAAAATACAGATGAGAGTCTCTGTGTTTTAATTCATGAGTACGAAAGAAGAGGAACGCAGTATCCTTTACTCCCTCAAGGCTAGCAATTATGTGGAAAAAAGTAGCCTTACGAATGGAGGCTGGATTCAATTGATTCAAAGGAGCATTGTACAAATGAGCAAGGCGAGAGAAAAAGGGGGGCACCAGAAAATGCAATTCGGCCCCTAATTGAAAGAACCAGAAGGCCTTCAGAGGAGGCTCTAATGATGAAGGACGCTCGTTTTTCTCAGGGATCCTTAGAGAATACCCTTCAAACTCCTTTACTTTTTTCATAAAAACATCTAACGTTGTTCTATCTAGGGCAGCAGATTCATATTTTTCTAGGGGTAAGGTCTGTTTCTTTGGTTTATCCTCCATGCTCTCCCTTTGAACACCAGATCCCGAAATAGATCTGGTAGACCTGCTACGGCCTTGATGGCCAGAAGTACCTCGTTGGGAGGGAGAAGACTTCATAGTAGCCCTCTAAAAAGATGACAATGGAGAATCTAAGAGGAGGGTGAAGTGTAGAAAATACTTGTGTAATGGAGAGAAAGAGCGTCAAGAAGTCGAAAGGGGGAAAATGAAGGGTTTCCTCTCTTCCTCTGAAAACTTGAGAAATATAGGGAAAAACAAGTAGTTATTGCCCATAAATTTTGGGAAAAGAAAAGGGGAAGAAGAGAAAGCGCGTTTCTATCAACGCTCTAGAATCTAATTAATGCCAGAAGAAGGGTATCATCCTCCTTTTGAGCGTGCTCACACGCGCGAGAAAATAATAAAAAATAAAGAGAGACAATTAAGGATGTGGATCCTTTTTTTTTTCCTTCAGAAAATAAGGCCAATTCTTTCATTAAAAAGTTAGAGAAGACTTAAAATCATCCCCAGGAATTCGCCGAAACCTCATATAACACGGAGAAAATACTCTCATAGTTTGAAAAAACTCAAGTTCAATGAATGAAGTTTAGTCCTTGGTTTCGACGGCAATGAGTAATAAAGGGTTTATAAGTGAAAAATAACGAAGTCCTGCCCCTCTTACGCTTTAGTCATATCGGAGAAGTAATGATGAAGAAAATTGAAATTCCTGCATCTTTCTGACCTTGGAAGACCAAACATTGCACCGTTTTCCATGCGACAAGATGTTGTGGCATATGTGGCGTAACTTTTCCCTACCAGTACCTCACCAGAAGTTAATGAAGCTCACTTCTAGACCTGGGGGGGGAGTAGCTGATAGGGACCAAGTATCAGCCTCGTTATCTAAATAAGTCGATTCACTAGAAAGACACCTTTCTTATAGGCATATGGAGGCATACTACCAGAAGCTCTGTGGGTGCTTAAAAGCCTCAGACGCTTAATGCATAGGTATAAAGTATACCCTACGCAGAAGCCAGAAATCTTATCTTCTTCCATAAGCCACCTGGAATTCATCGGCATCTGTTAGGAGCTAAGGGATCTGACCAATGCCCCAGGCATCTGGCAGAACCCTAGGTTCTGTATGGAACGCTATCCGCGTGACTCTACGAACTATAGAGTGAGGACCACTGCATTCATGACGGAGGGAATCTTACCTCTATAAGAATTCCTTTTATGTCCTTCCTTCACACGAATGTTGGCTTTTTCACCCTCCTTGCACCTATAAATACCCGACTATCGTGTCCCTCATAAACCCATCATCACAGCACAATTCTTCGCACACACTCTGTGTACAGTTTCATTCACCTTCATACTCTTCCACAAGCTCCTTTGAGCTCAAGCAGTCCAGGCTTCCGAAGCCTCCTGCCGGAGATCATCATCCGTAGTCACTTTCATTCCTCCTCTTCGGCATCGGGAAAAATCTCTCTTACATACCTCACCTTGAGCCTAAGGTAAAACCCTCATTGTCTAAAAGAGAATGAGGCTTAACGGAGCTCCACTCTCCCTGTTTCTATCTCCTTTCTACTTCATCCCTTCATTATCTACTTATATGAGTGCAAAACTCCATGAATCTTAACAGTTATGGCGAAATATGCCCTTTACACACAGCACACAGCTCGATTATCACTCGTTATTTCTATGCGAATCATGCTCTATTTAAAATACTTGATTATAGCCTTGTATGCGCATGAATCTCTTGCTCTTTACCACTGCAACCCTATATCTATGAATGCTCTTTGTAAAACATGATGTATAACCTCTTAAATTGTTGAGGATCTCCAACCCGGATCTATCATAGTTGATCGAGTCTTCATGTTCCCTCACTTAGGAATTTGTTTGATGTTGAGCCCTATAAGCATGTAACTTATGATCAATGTGAATGATTCAAAGATGGAATCTTTAGTTGTTGGAATTGATTTGAGCATAAATTAGGTTGGTTTAATCTTGAGTTGTTGTTGATTATGTTTCGATGAGTTGTGGGGCACGAATTAATTTGAGTTTTGAGGAAAACGACTAATGATTTTTGGTTGAGTGATAAATCTAGATTGTTGCGACTTGGATTGCTAGTTTACTTTCCCCTTATGTTAAAAAAAAAATAAAGAGTTGTGTTTATGTGAATAAAAGAGTTGATAGGATTCTGCTCCTCTTACTTGTAACGTATGAAAATACTAGAGTAATGAGCATGGGAAACCACATGAAAAGGCTTCGAGGGACCCTCGAATGATCATATTTCATGAACTATGTCCTAGATGATACTCATGTATATTAGAATAAAGTGTTCGTAGGCATTCAACCCCTCTTGCCAATGGGTACGGGAAACCGCACTAGGAGGCTCGATGTGACCCATCGATGATTAAACCTAGTGAATTATGTGCCAAAAACGTTCACGTGTTAAAAAAAAAAAAAAAAAAAAAAAAAAAAAGAGTTGATTATGTATTGAATAAAAGGGGAAGTAGGCTAGACGTCTAAATTGTGGTGATCTAGATACTTGTGAGATGTGTGTATCATTGCTTTTCCTCTTGCTTGGATTGATTTATAAGCCACATAGTTTGTCGGGGATTGATTGATTGTAACTTGGGATTAAAGTGACCTCGTTTGAGTTTGTCGACTCCGGTGATTAAATGTTCTATGACTTGATTTGTTTGGATTGAATATAAGTTGTATGTTTATATTGCTTGAGGACAAGCAAAGGTCTAAGTGTGGGGGATTTTGATTGGTGTTTAGATGTTAGGATTTTCGTAGTGTTTTCGAGTCCGTTTTCGTTGTGCTTTCGTGTCTTTGTGTGTGTTTATGGCTATGATTTGGTTGTTTGGAGTTTTGGAATTTGTAGGTGTTCATGGATAAAAAGGAGCGGAAACGGGTCAAAAAGGAAGGAAAAGACGATGATTGGACAAACGAGGGCAGAACGGAGAGTTGGACGGGCCGTCCAACTCATCTGGACGGCCGTCCAACATCACGTCCAAGAGCTTTGGACGGCGTCCAGCATGTTAGAGCCGAGTTATGCCAAGTTTTGGACGGGCCGTCCAACTTATGGACGAGCCGTCCAACTAAGGCGGCCAGCAATTCCTTTCCTTTTATATCTAGGTTTTTACCTAGTATATATATATTAACTCCTTGTACACGAATTTGAGACATCTTTTATCATCTTTTAGCTTTAGTTTCTCGCACTTAAATACTCTAGATTAGTTTTACTTTGTTCGGATCCGGATTCTTTGTTCGTGCAATTCAATTCAAGACTTTTCTTTTACTTTGCGTTCTTCGTTCTTCGTTTAATTCTCGTAAGTTATTTATTGCTTTCGTTTACTTGTCTTAATTGCTTTACTTAGTTTTAGATTCGATTTCTTAATTGCTTCTTTGGATTTCCTTAGTTTAATTTTGTTCTTTCGATTTCTAGTTTAAAGTTTAGGTTCGTTTTTCCTACGATTTCAATTCTCTCGTTTTTAAAGCTTTCAAAGTTAGATTTATTTTTCTTTAAATTTGCAGATTTTATTCATCATGTCTAAGGTAGTTTATGCTTTCTTCGTTGCTTCCTTTATTGATTTCTTTTCGATTCTTGCCTAGATAGATTAATCGTTTCACTTTAGTTTAATTCTTAGATTTATTTGCTTGTTCTTAGATTAGTTATTTACTTGCTTTTATTTATTGCTTTGATTTATTTTATTTGCCTAGGATTTAAAAAAAAAACCCAAAAATCTTATTTACTTGCTTTCCTTGATTTAGGCTAGATTAGGATTTACTACATAATTAATTGCCCTGTTAAGTTTTCCTTGAGATTCGATACTTAGGTTTTACTTGCTAGTGCTACGATAGGATTTCGTTCTATTTCGAACACTTTTTGGTAAAACAGCAGTCTAAAACCTAAGCATCTAAAGCAAAAATAGAAGTCATCCTAACATTATAGGCTTAGAAAAATTTTAACCTATCTACATCAAAATAGGGTCGCTTGGGAATAGGATAGATAGGGGGTTTTGGGATCGAATCAAAATACATATTCATTTAAATTAAAGCATCCCGTTAAGTTCCCCCTTAACATATGATCCTTAACAATTCCCAACAATTTCCCCCTTTTTGATGATGCCAAAACCCACTATTTTAAACCAAACTAAGAACTTTCAAGCGACTGCTTCCTTTGCAATCTTCTCATTTTTTTAAGTTCTTTTATGGTTATTGTGAGTTTGTAGCAAAAAGGATAAATACACACAAAGCTTGTAAAATGAGACAAGCTTGACAGAATGTAAAGATAGATTGTTAATCAAGCACGACAACAGATCAACAATTTAAGATTTCTCAGCAGGTTTAGAGAAATAAGCAGATAAGACTTTGATCTCCATCGTCTTGATGTTCTCCGTGCTTGCCCGGTGGGAGTTGTCTATCTCCAATGCCTCATCCACTTCTGCTTCGATCAATCTTTGGTTCGGCACATCGGTTCTTGGCATTAGGGGCAAAGGGAATTGCTTCTTCTCAGGCACAATGATAATCTTCTTATTGGGCTCCGCGCGCTCTGTTTGTATGAAGATTTTCCTGCGCAATTCCTCATTGTACAAGCACAAAAAATTATTCAAAGCGTCCAGCTTTGAACATTCATCCTAGAAAGGCACTACTTACCAAAAATAGTAGGCCTTGAGGAATTTCTCCTTGCACTGCATCCTTTCAGCCATCAGATCATCTGAAATGAACTTTTCAATCTTGCAAGCGTCCGGATGATCTGCCCTCCTCGCTTCAATCTCTTCGGCCGTCCTCTCCGTCATTTCCTTTATCTTTTTGTTGAACTTATCACCCATTTCGGAGTTGAACTGGGGAAGTCTTTTGTTAATGACTTTGCGGATGATGTCGAACTCATCTGGGGAGTAGCGGCGAGAATCGATCATCTCTTTGATCGTGACCCGACACGCATTAATGTCCGCTTGAACGGCGTAAGCGTCTGATTCTTTCGGCGTGAATGGGATGTAGGCGCTTCGAACCAAGGTTGATTGAATCTGCCTAACCTCTTCCCATAGATTGGCGGCACGCTCTTCGATTTTCTTGACTCTGGCAACCTGTAGTTTCTCCTCCTCTCCTCTTCCTCCTTTCTCTTTACCAACATGCGTGAAGCTTTTGTAGTTAAGGATTGTTGAATCTTCTGGCACTTAGCCGCGGGATCCAACTCCATTTTTGCAGGGGCGGCTCGCTTCGGCTGAGTTTTCGGTGCTGGAGGTGATGGTGGTGGTGCCATCTTTTTCTTCTCAGTGGGTGCAGAAGGGGCAACAGCCAGAGTGAGAGCGGGACTGATGATGGTCTCACTTGAGATGGCATAGATTGAAGCGGCTTGACCAAGGGAATGATAGTAACTCCCTTCTCACTCAGATCAGTAGCTTGCTCGTATTGAAGCTATAAGGCGAGAGCAGCGTCTTCAGCAATCTGTTGCTCTACATGGGCTGCAGATCGGGGATGAGCTGCAAGGGATGAAGCCATCAGCTTCTGCGATTGAGGTTTTGGCTTTTCCTGGTAAACTGCAATCCCTTTCCCATGTGGCTTCACAGTCTGCTCTTCTTCTCCTTCAGCCTTTCCTTCCCCCTTCAGTGCAGACTCCTCTACTGCAACTACCTCCTTTCCTCCACTCTCCTTCACATCACTTCCCCCTACGACTTTGCTTTCCCCCTTTTTGGCATCATCAAGACTGCCAAAGGGAATGGGGATCAGAGCTTTTCCAACTATGGCCTGGCGGAGGGTAGTGAATTCGTTGTAAACAGCGTGAAGCATCCCCTCCGCTCGCTTGGCAAATGTATGCTCTTTGGTAAGCACGAGCTCTGCTGTTTTCTCTGAAATTTCCTCAATGAGGTATTTGCACTGCTCCTCACGCTCCTTGATGGATTTCTCCTTCCTGGCTACTTCGGCCATCACAGCTTCAAGTGGCTCAACGGCTTTGAAGCGAGCGGCCAACTCCGCTTCAATCTCGGCGCAAATTCTCCTCCTTTCTTCCTGTAGGAGAAGATCAAAATGAGTTTGAGTCGCTTCAAGCTCGGCCCTTTGTGCAGCGAGTGTCCCTTCTCTGATGTTGAGTTTTGTGTTGATCAGGGACACGGCGGTAATCTTCATGGCAAAATTCTCTGCCTCCTTGTTAACTTCACCAAGTTTGATACCTAGCTCGGCTTGCTTCAAATCGACATCACGAGCAACCTTCATCTGACTCTCCAACTCGCTTAACTCTTCAGCAAACTTGCTTTTGAGTATATCATTTTCCTTCTCCTGTGCAGCGAGCTGAAGCTTTGTCTTATTCAGGTCGCTTCCCAGCTTGATTATCTCTCCATCCTTCTCCTCAATTACCTTCTGCAATTTTTCAGTATAACCAGAGACGTTGCTGACATTCTCTCCGTATTTTCTGGTCATGGTGCTCTTCTCCTCTTTCTCTGTCTTTAGTTCACCCTCCAAAGCGACCAATTTGGAGTTGAACTCTTTCAGCCTACTCCTCTCGCTTTCAAGCGACTGCTTCGCCTCCTCCACTCACTTCACTTCCTCCTCAAGCTTTCCCTCCAGCTCGGACTTCACCTTGTCGAAGTCTCTACGCAGACTCTCGACCTCCTTCTCTTTCTTCTCAACTACCTCCGTCCTCCTCCTTATTTCCTCATGGAGACTGGCGATCTCCTCCTCCTTCTCCAGCATCTCCGCTTCATGTTGCTCCACCATTTTCTGCTCTTGGGCAGACAATTTGCAGGCTGGGAGCTGTGCGTCGGGATACGCTCGCTTCACTGCATTGTCGAGCAGCTCCCAGTACTTGGCTTCGTTGATATGCGTGTTGAAGCCGTCTATTCCCACAAATTGAAGCATCTCCGCCTCCTTTACTGCTAGAGAGCTTTCTGAGAAGGCTTGGCGGAGGGCGAATATCTTGTAGTATTCGGTGCCTCTGTAAATGATGTATGTGAGGAAGTCAGTGGATTGGTTTTGGAACGCTTCGCTCATTTGCAGACCTGGGTACCGCATCTCCAACTCCTTTGCGGCCTGGTCCCAGTCTACCTTGTAGCAGCGTTGGGCTCTTTCAGCTGAGATGGGGGCAGTGGTTTTGTAGGTATTTGGGAGATGGTGGTTTGGGTGTCGGTGGTGTCGACAGTATCGGTGGGGGAGTTGGGGGTTGAGGCTTGTACTGTTTGGGCCGCTTGGATGGGTTCATATAATGTAAAGGCGGCGTCTGGGTTGGGGTCGAGTAGTGGAATATCTGGGATGTGGATTGTGGTTGCAGATTCCTCCTTGAACTGTGTTTGTTCGGAAGCTTGGGGGGCAGTTTGGGTTTGAGGTTGGGCGGTTGTGGAAGTTTGTGGTTGAGGTTCTTGGAGTTGAGTATGGGCTGGGGAGGTTTGGGGTTGGCTTTGTATTTTGGCTGGTGAGGCTTGGGGTTGATCTACTTCAACTTCTTCTGCAAGCGGATGCTCCTCCTGCTCCTCGCTTGCTTCCACGAGTGAAGCGATTCGCTTAACTTTCTGTCGCTTGGGAGCCGCTCGCTTCGCGGGTGAAGCGGCTCGCTTGGGCTTTTTCCCTCCTCGCTTCTCAGCGTAGGGACTGCAGGGAGCACTTCCTTCTTTGTCGACGATAATTTTGTCTGTCTTGTACAAGTCGTGGAAAACGCTTGTCTTCTCGTACTCTTTTGTCCCAGTCCAGTTCCTCTCCGGGAACATCTACTCCAGGGCGAAGGACAACTTCGCGAAGAAGCGAAGCTTCCCCTTCCATACGATATCGACGGTGCTTCCTTCCTGGTACTCGAAATCCTTGGCGGTGTCGTGGATTTGGTTGATGAACCAATCGTGCCAGTTGAACTTCGTCCCGGACAGGCTGTCAACGATGGCGCTAACGGCAAAGATCTTGGAGCCGGAAAGCTGTCCAAGAGTTCCGATGTTGCACACCATGGATTTGGTGTACAATTCGCAGATAAGGATGAAGGGCTTCTCCAGATCTGTTCGCATATTACTACCCTTCACCTTCCACACTGCGTTTTTGTTGGCGGCGAATCTGGCGAATTCGACCTTCACGGATAATTCCAGTTTCGAGAGAGCATCTACTCCTTCTCTCGGCAATTTGAACACTTCAGCGACGTCGGCAAGATCCACCTCCATCAATTCTTCATCATCTGGATCTGTAATCGACGTCACGGTCTGGCTTTCTTTTAGATTTAGCAGGAACTGGGCTACTTGAGGGGCAAGAATCCTCGTCGGCTTTGCAGTAACAAAGTTCCACAATCCGGCCGTAGTCACGGCCTTGCGGAAGAAACCGTTAGGCTCAACTATCCTTTCGTCAAGATGGGGCTCAACGTTGATGTTGTCTTCAACTGTGGCCAAAAATTGCTTCATCGTTTGGGTTGCAGTCTTCTTTACCATGATTTTTTATTTGAGAGAGAGAGATTTGAAGAATAAAACAAGGGTTGAGACTCGTGAAATTTGCAGGAAGTGCAGAGAATTTTTCACAAGAATGGCAAATATGGGGAGTGATAAAATTTCTGCAGATCTCCATCGACGCCCATATATAGCTTTAGGGTTTGGCTGACGTGGCAAGAGAGGTGCGGTAATTTCCTCGAAAGTTCTGTGTAGGCGGCGGCTATCGGCGACGTGACTGACGTGTCCGGTTAAGTTCGGCGTCACCACAGTTAAAAGTGAACTGCCATAGTGAGTCAGCACTCCACGTGGCCTGCCGTGATTCGCTTGTTCGAGCGGCGTTGATCGTGCGGTTGAGATTTGAAGACTGTTGCGATTCGACGGTTGGATCGCATGCAAATTTGGCGCTTCAAATTTGAAGTGAACACCACGCGCCCGGATTCTCGGTTCTGTACCTCTACTGCATTTAATGCAAAGTAAAAAGTAAAATTGCACTCGAGTGTGTACAGCTCATAAGGCTCGCTTCGTACTTGCTCGCTTGAGAGTGGCCGCTTGGCTTTTACTCGCTTGCGAAGTACTCGCTTGACGTGATTGTTCCACACTCGCTTGCGATGGCTCGCTTGAGTGACGAAGCACTCGCTTGACCATCTGAAGCGACTATTTTAAGAAATGAAATTTCTTTGCTTTAATTTAAAATGTTTCTGACTAACATACTTCGAGGATAAACAAGAGTGTTTTCTCTATGTATTTGTGTCAGATTCATTTATATTTTCCACATAGCAAGTGAAAGTTTCTAGCACTCTTCACTTTGCTTAGTGTACTTTGAATTGAAACACTTACCAGTCAATCTCACTTTGTAGGAGATTGATACCACGTATGTAGATCTTTTTAAGCTTGATCTTCTTGGCATCCATCTCTTCCATCTTCCTCTACGAACTAGAGAGTCCTCCATCGAAGTGAATGAGGGGGAGAATGAATAAAACCCTAAAGCTTTCTTCAACCCGAAGGGAGACTCGCTTGAGTGCTATTCACGATGAATGGGAGATGAGTACAAGTCCTTATCTCAAGTTGGAATAGGACAGGATGACAATGAGAAGCTCTGACAAGCCATTCTCGATTTTTATGCAAAGACATGTCACCAGTCATGCAACCTTTAGAAGTAAAGGGAACCCTTCAAGCTCTCCACTTAAAGATCTACAGAATGAATAAGCATTCGACTCGCTTGACCCAAAAGAGGGAAAATTAGAGCGATGCATTATTCAAGGAGGGGGGATAATGAATAAGCACCCGGCGGCTCAACTCGGTTAAGAGTGAGTAAAAAGTGAGTGATTATTCACGACGAAGGACATGAGAAGACATGCTCCTCTTCGGCAGAAAGATGGGAAGAGGACGCAAGGTCTAGGTGCCAGCCCTGCCTAAGCTTTCACCATTTTTACGTGGGAAGGCCCGATACAAGACCCCACAACCTTTACTAGAAAAGGTACATGCAAGTTTTTATACCCACTTGCTAGGGATCCTAGGCTAGGTAGCAGCTTTCCTTGTTCGCTTTGGAAGTAGACTACTCCGAGAGCAATCAATAGTTCCCCCTTAACCATAGCCTTAACAATCTTGTTAGTTGGTAGGGAACATCTTCCAACACTCCACCTTTCTCCACTTTGTTTCTCCTTCTTCAAGCGAGTGAGATTTGAAGTGACTCGCTTGAGTGGTGAAGATCCAAGGCGAGGGACGCTTGACGGCAAGCTTCCACTCCCTTGTGCATCCTGGAACTAGCACTCTTCCCTAAGGGTCTAGTAACCCTAATTACATGTATAGCTGGTTGAAGCGATACTCAGCTAGAGGCTTGGTGAGGATATCTGCTCGCTGGAGATCGGTATGAATTTTCTCGACCTTGATATCCTTCTTCTCGACATGATCATGAATGAAGTGATGTCGAATCTCCACATGCTTGCACCTGGTGTGAAGCACTGGATTCTGCGAGATACAAATAGCACTGTTATTGTCGCAGAAGATTGGAACTTCATTCGCTTCAACTCGATAATCCTTCAACTGCTGACGAAGCCATAAAATTTGGAAATAGCAGCTTCCGGCGGCCATGTACTCGGCTTCAGTCGTTGAAGTAGCTACGCTTGTCTGCTTCTTCGAGAACCATGAGACAAGCTTGCTTCCCAAGAACTGACACGTGCCCGAAGTTGATTTCCTATCAATTCGGCATCCTCCATAGTCAGCATCGGAATATCCTGTGAGCTCCAGATTATCCTCAGCAGGATACCATAGTCCCATATTGACAGTGCCCTTGAGATAGCGAAGGATTCGCTTGGCAGCTTCAAAGTGGCTAAGCTTGGGATTGCTTTGGAAGCGAGCACATACTCCAACTGCAAACGCAATATCTGGCCTGCTTGCAGTGAGATAGAGAAGAGATCCGATCAAAGCTCGGTAGTCTGTAGCATCCACAGACTTCCCTTCTAGGTCTGGCTCCATCTTGCAGTTGGTGTTCATCGGAACCTTCACAGCTTTAGCATGCTGAACACCAAACTTGGCAAGCATATCTCGAGTATACTTCACTTGATTGATGAAAATTCCATCATCTTGCTGCTTCACTTGGTGTCCTAGGAAGCAACTCATCAATCCTATCATAGACATCTATATTTGGTCTTCATCAGCTCTCCAAACTTCTCGCTAAGCGACTGGTTTGGCGAGCCAAATATGATGTCGTCGACGTAGATCTGGACCCATAGCATGTCTTCTCCATCATTGATGGTGAAGAGAGTCCGATCTATTTTTCCTTTGCGGAATCCATTATCCACTAGGAATTGAGATAGCGTATCATACCACGCTCTAGGCGCTTGCTTCAATCCATACAAGGCCTTCTTCAATCGATACACTTTATCTCCTTGCTCAAAACCCGGTGGCTGCTCCACATACACTTTGTTGGTCCCGGTTTGTTAGAGGAAAAACATGTGGGGGGGGGGGGGGTGAATACGTGTTTTGAAGTTTTTCAACTTCTTTTCCAATAACTCAGAGTTTTAAGTAAAGTGATCGCTTGAAAACTAAGACCTAGCCAAAGGCTGGATCTACAGTCTAAGCTAGTCTCTTGACCTAAGCAAATGCTTGATCAAGAGTGAGACTTTACTCAAGATGCGGAAATTCGGTGAGCTATTCTTTCCTAAGTATTTGAAAATACAGTTTAGGTTTGTTAAGTATGCTTGTGCAATGATAAACCAAAATAGTAAACAAATAAAGAGTTTAGGGTTGGAGATACGACACAGAGATTTAGAGTGGTTCGGTGATAAAACACCCACGTTCACTTGTTGAACTAGGCAACTAGTTCTCTTCACTCAAGAACTTTGAAGATTATGGGTTCTTCAAAAACTTATGTCAAGATCCAGCTTCACTTGCTTGGATCTGACGACGACTGGGTGATTACGGGTTCACCACACAAAACCTAAACTGGACTTGAAGCTTCACTCGCTTCAGTCCAACGATAGGGAGATTACGGGTTCACCACACAATCGAGGACTGTGTAAGCTTTGATCTAGACTCTATGATCGATGCTTCTACTATCGAGGAAAGTAGAGCCTTGGATCGAAAACAACCTCTCGATGAACACAAAACCTAACAATAGAACTTAGGGTTAGGGTTTTTGGTTTACGACGAACACACTAATGAAGAGCTCTTTACAGTAAGTGTAAAGATGGCTAGAGCTCTTCTCTAAGCTTGGATATGAAGTAGGCTTAGAACTCTAAGTGTGAAGGTTGCGAAGACGAGTTTCGATGGAACTGAAACTCGGAGAACACTTGGAAACAAAGACTCGAAAGTATGCTAAAAGATAGGAGTATTTGTTTGCAGTAGGCGCTGAATGCTCAAGTAGTGTTCTACGTCTCTTCGTCTTCATCCTTCACTATTTATAGGCGGAGGGTTGGCCGAGATCCGTTGCTTGGTAGGTGGCTTTGTCCCTCCTCTTCTCGACAGTACTTGCACAGGCTGGCTGCTTTTCAGATGCGCGATTTGGCACTTTGCCAAAAATGGCTAAGTACCAAGTGTAACAGTAACTGGAGCTATCTAGGACTGTTGCGGCGCCCTTGTCGGCCTGGCAGTCAACTCCGCTGCTCCTCTCCTCATTCGACACGTGGAGATCTTGCATTCAATGCGGTGATCTTCAATTTGACTGGAGTTCAAATTCGGAGCGGGAATTGAGCGGTCGCAATCTATTAGGTAGGAGCTCGCTTCGCTTTAGACTTGGAGCATCCACTTCAAATGAGTCGCTTCGGGTCATACTTGAAGCGTCTACTTTGGAAATAAAATTTCCGAGTATTGATTAAGTAAATTTTGACCCGCTTTGACTTTCGCTGTAGCGCTCGCTTCGCTTCACTTTAGTAGACTCGCTTCGATTCTTCTGTAGCGCTCACTTCGCTTCGCTATTCCTCGGCACGCTTCGCTTCGGCTCGCTAGACTTGATTCACTTGGAAAACTCACTGAAGCGAGTGGCCTTCGCTTGAAGTTCCTGCAATCTAAAATCTAAGCGACTAAAGCAATAAAAGGAGCCATCCTAACAGTATAGGCTTAGAAAATTCTTACCTTTTTCTACATCAATTAGGGTTGCTTGGGAATAGGATACTTAGGGGTTTTGGGATCAAATCAAAACATATACATTTTTCAAGGGTCCCACTTGAGTTCCCCCTTAACAAGTTATATCCTTAACAATTCCCAACAATTTCCCCCTTTTTGATGATGCCAAAACCCACTTAACTTTTTACTAATTTTTCTAACCGTGAAAAGAACTTCAAGCGACTGCTTCCTTTGCAGATTTGCTCATTTTTTTAAGTTCCTTTCCCTTTTTTTTTCAGTTAGTATAGTGAGTTTGTAGCATAAAGATAAATCATTCACAAAGCTTGTAAATGACACAATTGACAGAAAATAAATTTGGATAGATGAACAAGTTGTTCACAAAATATAGGGAAATCAAAGGTCTTTTGCAGGCTTCTTCTGCTCCTCCTCCTTCTCCTCCTCCAAGTAGTATGCATAAAGGAACTTTTCTTCCATGGACTTCACATTGAACTGGTTTGGTCTGAAGCTGCTCTCCAATCTCAATGCTTCATCAACCTCTTCATCAATAATCCTCCTGTTCGGAACGCTTGAGTTTGGCAGAAACGGCATAGGAAAATCTGTTATAGCGGGCACTTTGATAATAATGGGTTTAGGATCAGCTTCCTCCGCCTGCGTGAAGATTTTCCGCCGCAACTCTTCATTGTAATAGCACAGGAAGTTATTGAGAGCATCCAGTCTTGTGCACTCATCTTGATAAGGGACTACTTGCCAGAAGTAGTAGGCCTTAATGAACCTTTCCTTGCAGATGAGCCACATCTCAAGAAGATCACTGGAGATGAAATCTTCAATCTCCCGAGCATCGGGATGGATCACTCTTCTCTCAACCAATTCCTCCTCCGTTCTGCTTGTCAACTCCTTCATAATCGTGTGGAATTTGGCACTTGCTTCAGAGTTGAATTTTGGAAGTTTCTCATTTACTTGCTTGCGAATGTAGTCACATTCATCAGTCGAGTAACGACCAGAATCGGACATTTCTTTTATTGTGACTCGGCAAGTGTCAATCCATGCTTAGATTTGGCACGCTTCAGACTCTTCAGGCGTGAAGGGGATGTGGGAGCTTCGTGAAATAGCGGATTGAATGAGCCTCACTTCATTCCAGTGGGTCTCAATCCGTTGATCCACCTTCTTGAGTCTGGCGATTCTGACTCTCTTTTCCTTCTCAGCTTCATTCTTCCTCTCTTCTCCTTTCTTCTTCCTTCTCTCCAAGCGACCAGATCTCGAAGCGACTGTCTGTTTGTTCTTTTGGCACTTGGCCGCGGGATCCTCTTCTCTCGATTCAAGTGCAGTCCGCTTCAATGGAGCTTTTGGTGCTGGAGGTGGTGGCATCTGCTTTTTCTTTTCTGTAGCAACAGAGGGAATGATCGCTTGGCTGGCTGAAGCGGTACCAACAGTGGCTGAAGCGAGGGTAGCAGTTG
The DNA here is from genome assembly GCA_029379335.1 of Thymus mandschuricus. NCBI lineage: Eukaryota > Viridiplantae > Streptophyta > Magnoliopsida > Lamiales > Lamiaceae > Thymus > Thymus mandschuricus. The sequence continues at coordinate 23,585,899 of CM057072.1, forward strand.
TAGCAGGCGCTTGAATGGAAGAACCTGTAGCGCCTGCTTGGATATCTTTCTCAGATCAAACTCTTGCTGCAGAGCCACGGCGAGAGCTTTGTCTGCTGCAATCTGTTCCTCGGTTTGTTTCTAGGTATGTGCAGTAGAAACAGGATGAGCAGCGAGTGAAGAAGCTAGCAACTTCCCAGCTAGCGGCTTGCGGGGCTCCTCGAAGCTTGCCTTGTCCTTTCCCTTCTTGCGAGCAAGCTCTGCCCGTACCTCTTCATCCATCTGCTCCTCACCTTCAACTGTCCTTCCCTCTCAACTTCCCCCTTCGATTCTCCTCTCTTCTCCAACACTTCCACCTTGATCACAATCAAATTCTCCTTTCTTTCCACAATATTTCCCCCCTTTTTGGCATCATCTAGACTGCCGGGGGTGGTGATGAACATCTTTCCGCTGATGGATTGATGAATGGCGTCGAATTTGGTGTAGACAGCATGAAGCATCTGCTCAGCTCGCTTCGCGAAAACGTGCTCTTGAGATAGCACGATTTCTGCTGTCTAGGCTGAAATTTCATCAAGCAAGTATCGACACTGCTTTTCCTTTTCTTTCACAGAGGCCATTAAGCTCTCAAGCGGCTCGACTTCCTTGAAACGAGCGTCCAGCTCCGCTTCAATTTCAGCACATATTTGTCTGCGCTCCTCCTGCAGAACAAACCCAAAATGATTCTGGGCCGCTTCAAGTTCAGCCCGAGCAGTGGCAATGGCTTTTCTCTCTTATTCAACGCCACGTTGACTTGAGCAGCAGCAGCAATCTTGACGGCAAATCTCCCGCCAACTTCTGAGCTTTATCAATTTGGATAGCAAGCTCTGCCTGCTTCAAGTCAGTGGCTTGAGCACTCCTCCGTCGGCTTTCTAGCTCGCTTAGCTCCTCTCTGATAGATCCAGGTTAGAGATCCACAACAATTTGAGAGATTATTCATTATGTGTTGCAAGAAGCGTTTATGGATAACGTATAGTAATGATAAAGAGCGAGAGATTCATGTGTTTAAAGATCCATAATCATGTATTTTGGATAGAGCATTGTTTGCATAGAAATAACGAGTGGTGCTCAAGCTATGTACTTAAATAAAGGGCATATTCAGCCATAAACTAGTAAAATCCATGGAGTTGAACACTCGTTCAAGCAGAGAATGAAGAAACTAAGTAGGGAGAAAAAGAGAAACAGGGAGCTCGGAGCTCAACCAAGCTTCATTCCCTCTGGATAATGAGGGTTTTACCTTATGTTCAAGGTAGGGGGTAAAGAAGGCTCTTCTCAGCGTCGAGAGGGAGGATAGCAATGGCCGTGGAGGAGACTTCCCGGAAGGAGACCTCGGCAGCCTTGACTACTTGAGCTCAAACGAGCCCGTGAAGGAGTGTGTGAGTGAATGAAACAGTACGCTAAGAGCGTGTGTGTATGAAGAGTTGTATTGTGATGTGTTGTTGGATGAAGTGTGTAACCGTCCGCTATTTATAGATGTAGGAAGGGTGAAAAAGCGAGCATTCGTGTGAAGGAAGGACCAAAAAAGAATTCCCATAGAGGCAAGATTCCCTCCGTCATGAGTGCAGTGGTCCTCACACTAGAGTACGTAGAGTCATGCGGATTGCATGCCGCACAGAACCTAGGGTTCTGTCAGATGCTTATGGGAATTGATCAGATCCTTCGATTCCTGACAGATGCCAATAAATCCCGTATGGCTTCTGGGAGGAGATAAGACCTTCGGCTTCTGCATGAAACGTGCCTTATAGCTGTATTGAGTTTTTTGAAACCTATGGAATCTCTTGATAATATGCTGTTATGCAGAACAGCTTCTATCGATCCCTGTCAGAATTAATATCTACCTTCTTTAGTAATGATCTTAAGGCCAGTTCTATCTAGAACTTATCATTCCTTTTTAGCTTGGTAAGGTCTCTGCATTGGGGCAGCATCTACTGCTTTAGGGAAGTGGTTTCGACTGTATTTACACATCACTATTAATGTTAACTCCTCTTTGAGATGATACCTTAGGATTATGGAGGCTTGCCCTCTTATCGATTGGAGTCGTTTGTATCAGTAGGGCTGATACTAGTCCCTATCAGCTACTCCCCCCCAGGTCCAGAAGCGTCCCTATATCAGCTTCTGGCAGGTGTTTTAGCGGGAAAATTACTTCTGCTTTGCTTTATCGGGACTTTCTCCTCGAGAATAGAGAAATATTATAATAAATATATTTTGAAAAGAAAGGTGCGTTTCTTTTTGGAAAAGAAAAGGCGTTTCTTCCCCCTTTTGCAAACCAACGTGGAATAACAAGTGGGGTATCACTTCACTCTCTTTTTGCCCTTTAACTTCCTTCCTTCTCTTCTCCCCTTCATTCTCCATACCGTTTTCTTGAGAAGGGTGGTAACATTCTCGCTTTTACGCTCTATATTTCCAACGATTACTTCGTTTTCTCCTTCTCACAGGTAGTTTTATTAATATCGTTATCTTCGTATCTCTCTACTGCATTCGCACGATCTACACCCATGGGGGTCTTCTGCTATTTTATTATTTTTATTTTTTGAGAAATTGCTGATACTGACCTTTATTTTTCGCAAGCTCGATTCAAGGACGAGTATGGTGCGAACCTTTACATGAGAATCCCAAGATTTTTGAAAGATTGAGTTTTACTTGTATTTGTTTTCAGCCATGGACTTTGATGAAGGGGAAATGCTACGGAAGATTCGAGTGAAGTTAGGACAAAGAATGACTGAGGCCAGAACCCCAAACCCCGAGCCCATTTTAGACGATGCTCATGTGTTACCTTCCGTGGATACCAGAGTTTCAGATTCTGACCAAGAAAACCCTCAAGAGATAATCATAATGAAACCTCGTTTAGGGTTTCGCTTTCCTGGCCTATCGTCAGCTAACCATTTTGGGGAGCACGTTAATCCTTGTTCCCTTCCCTTTCCTGCCCCGGGAATGGGCAGCTCTACCTCTCCTTCTGAGAGGGCAGACGATTTTCATTCCCCTGTGTTTGCAGAGGCGAACCGATTTTCAACCCCCTCCTTCGGTGCTCAAGCTTTAGCTTTCGACCAGTTTTTGGAGATTCTATCTGAGGTCGAACAAAGTAGGGACCGTTTTCAAGCTAAGGCTCGTGATCTTCAAGACTGTCTTCGTGGTAAAGAGAAGTATTGCTCTGCTCTCGAACAACGCGTATCCTTATTATCAGAACGAGTGAGGGAATTAGAGAAAATTTTAGAAACTTCTTCAGAGCGACCGATACAGGTACGGGAAACCTTTGCCTCCCAAATAGAACAGTTAATGCTCACGCATGAGCAAGAGTTGGATCTTTCCTAAACTCGTTTCTTTGTTAAGGGGTTAAAGGCAAGCCAAGATCAGGGCATTTCCATGGGGATACAGGATTGTCGGTCCAATTTCTTAATGACCCCCTTTGACCAAGCTTTCATAGATTCTTTAATGAAGGAATTGCCCGAGGCTTTTATCAACTCTCCTTATTTTTGGGCACGGATGATAGATCCTCTCACAAATTGGGTTGCTGATGTAGTCTTTGGATGCTGTGATCAACTGGGCATCCCTGAGCAAGCTACCTCTATCAACTTGGTGCCCATAATACATATGTTCGAGACGAAGCCCGAGGCCCTTAAGAGGAACTGTTTCATCCCTACCGGGGAACCTTGGTTCATGCCTGTGCTGAGAAAAGCTTCTGAGGTCCTTCGGCAGCCCGTTGAGCCCTCCGAGGATCTTCCTGCTTGGGATGCCCCCCCTTTTCCTCTTTTTTCTGATGACACTACAGTCATGAGGCTTATGAAAAAGGCCTTTGATAAGGTGCCCTTCTCTTCTTTGCCATGGCTATGTTTATCCATTAAGAATCTATTACTATATATTTAACGATATTTTTTTTTTTTTTTTTTAGGACTTAACAAGGGAGAAGATTTTGTGTCCCTCCTTTTCTCAAGAAGCTATTCCTACCGTGCATGCCTTATCAAATAAGGAAGATGGGTTGGAGGCAAATATGCTTTTAGTATTCCAACGAGCCGTCCTAAGGATGATTGGATCTTGCATTCGACTAAAACTCCCCTTGTTTCCCAGGGTGAAGCTTCATCCTTTCATTCATCTAGCTCTGAGGATCTGGCCTCCACCTCAGATCCTACTTTTTAGAGCGGTTATCTTTGATAGAATGTTTTAAAACAATTTACTCTTTTTGATGTTTGTAATAGGGCGCTTTTTATGGTTCTACCATCATGCTGATGGGGCACAAACGATATTACTTCTTTCTGCTATCTGCCAGATGCTTTTTAAAGTCTAGCCTTTGGCATGTTTCTATTGCTTTCTATCAGTTTAGAATATTATCCTTCTACTTATACGACCTCTCGTCTTGTTTTTGTTTGCTGTGTTCCCCTTGCTAAAGCATTTTGAGGTAATAGAACACAGGCTAGAAGCATTTTAAAATAATGGAATACGAGTATGGGGATGTGTAAAAAGCATTTTAAGATAATGGAGTACTAGTATTGGGATGTAGGGGATACCCTACTCCCCCCCCCCAAGTGAGGCGTAAGGAACCAAAGGAATTACTCCTCATTTGAGAGCTAACAACTTGCAAAACATACTGATTATAAATAAGGGGGGCATGGTCCTATGTTTTTCCCATGCCGGCTAATATAAAAAAGTTTTTGAAATGAGTAGAGGTCATAATCCCCCAGCATTTTTCCTTTTTTCCCAAGAACAGCTCCTAGCTCTTCCTGCATATTGATAACCACATATTTAGCATGCCTTAGAGTGCGTCTCGATGCGTGTTTTGGGTCAGATATGTGTTTAAATGATTAGGAAATGAAAGGTTTTTACAATTTATTCATTTTCTATATGTTTTGCGTTTTCTCTCGGTTTCCGTGCTGATTTCAGGTGCTGTGGAAATTTTCTGGGCGATTTTGACTTATCCTATGTCGAAGAGGATCGAAAGAGGAAGCCGTAGCACTTTGCGGATTAATTTTCCGAAGCCGGACGAGAGAGAAAGAGCCAAAACCGTGAGAGCGCGCAAACTGTGAAATGTGGGCGGAAAATGCACTAGTCAACCGAAAATGCACAAGTCAAACCTCTATTCAACTTTCCAGAAATTACAGATTTTACCCCACCTTCTCATCTCAAGTTTCTAGTATTTGCAATTTGACCCCAATTTGTGGGAAAACTATAAATAGCTAGTTATTTTCCTTATTTGGATTGAACAACACTTGTAATTCACTTTGGCATTTTCTCTTAGAACCCTAGCTATTTCCCTCTTTCTACTTTGGTATTTTCAAATATTTGTGGATGATCAAGCTTGGATATTGAAGATTTGTGGAGCATTTCAATTCCTTTTCATTTCCTTGTTATTTCTATTATGTTTTCTCTTACTTTTGATGGTTTAATTGCTAGATCTATGGTTAGCTAAGTTTGCATATGGCTCCAAGTGATGGATAATTTGATGTAGATGATAGGTGTTAGATTCTAGGAAGTTGATCTACCTTCCTCTTGGATTGCCTATGGATTGGGACTTTAATTTGAATGCATGAATAATTGATCACTAGGAGTGCATCTAAGGTGTTTGATGGAATGCATAGTAAGCTTCCATTCATAGCACTTGGCATCAATCCATACCCATATCACTTGATTTCATCTCATATAGTTCCTAGAAAGAATTAGATGGATTGGATGAGAGTTGGTAGGTTATCTTAGACTAATTTGAGCTATTTGGAGTTGATAGAGTATTTAAAGGCTTAGAAAGCATTTGTTGCTCTATTGATCCACTTGTTAATCACCCTAGTAAGGTAGGTTAGCATATGTGATATAAGAAACCATTCAAGGTGGATTAAATTGGTTTGAAGCATCTATATTCTAAGGCCTTCATCATCATCATATTGGAAATCACTTGGATCCATGCCTTTTACTATTGTTGATTCTTCATATTTGCACTTTACTTGTCTTGTTTACTTCGCATTGTCAAGTTTACCATTTACTTTACTCTTTGCATAGTTTAGAAAAAACCAAACCATGAATATGTGCTCAAATAGGATAATAGAGACGAGACGAACTACTTGATTATCTCTCGACACATTCACTCCTCGTGTTCGATACTCGGACTTCTCTAGTTCGATATTATTGCTAGGTTAGAAATAGCCTAGTCAATTTTTGGCGCCGTTGCAGGGGAGTGAATAGATTTATGATCAATAGATTGTTTAGTCTCTTGTTGCTAATTTGAGCTCGTTTTTATTTTTATAGTTAGGATGGTATCTTGCTTGTTAATTCAAGCATTTTATTGGATTATTTTTGATCTCTTTGTTGGTGTGTTTGATAGGTACACATCTAAAAGATCCAAGGTTAAACATGTGGAACCTTTCATTTTGGATCATGAGAAGAGAGAAAGAACTTCCAAAGAGCAAGATGTTGAAATCAATCAAGAAGTGGAAGTTCTTATGAAGCAATTGGAGGTTATGGAAGCAAAATTGGATGAGCAAAGGAGGAGAACTCAAGATGTTCAATTAACTCCTATAATTGAGATATTCCAACCTCCAAAAGCTAGTTATCAAGGAAGAGAATGGGGCACTGTTGATGCACCTAGCTTTGAGCTTAAACCGGGTTTGATTCGTTTGGTTCAAGCAAATCAATTTGGAGGAGAAGTCGCCGAGGACCCAAATGATCATCTATACTCATTCCTTGAAATTTGTGATACCCTCAAGCTCGAAGGAGTGCCAAATGACACAATCCGGATGAGACTCTTCGGATTTTCACTTCGTGACCGGGCAAAAGAGTGGTTCAAAGGTCTCAATGGGAAGTCAATCAAATCTTGGGATGATTTATGCAAAGCTTTTCTTTCGAGATACTTTCCACCTTCCAAGGTACAACGCCTAATCTCGGAAATTTATCAATTTGCCCAACATGAGGATGAGACGATATTTGATGCTTGGGAGAGATTCCGTGAGCTCTTAAGGAAATGCCCTCCACATGGCCTAGATGAGAGTCGACAAATCTTCTTCTTCTATGGTGGTTTGAGTTCACAAACAAGAACTATTGTAGATGCTACCTCCGGAGGTTGCTTGCTAAATCGAGAGGTGAAGGAAGCCATGAGGATTGTTGAAGATATGGTTTCCAATTCTTTTCAATGGCCTATGGAAAGGGTGAATTCAAAGAAAGCTACCTTGATAGGGTGCATTTTTACCCTATTATCTAAGTGTTATATTATCGTTTTCTTGTCTTATTTTGATAGTTTTAGCTCATGATTTATATTGTTTATGTTATTTCAAGCTAGATTACGCTTTTGGGTTGTTTTGAGTGTTTTTAGGGCTTTTGAGTCGAGACAACCCAAGATAAGACAAGAGGCGATGAAACCAAGGAAGAGATGAAGTATTGATCCCAAGTTCTGACTTTTCACGATTTTTTAAAAGAGTTATTCTGGAAAAGTGGAAGCATAGTATTGAAGAGGAGTTCGATAGGAGCACGTAGGCGAAAACGGAGGTCAATTCGGAGTTCGGATGAGGAAGATATGACCGAAATAAGAAAGTTGCGCAGAACCCTCTCGACCCTTTCGACCCACCTCTCGATCGAGAGAGGTGTCGAGAGGTGCCTCCTGTTTTCCAGACGGGATTTCTTTTAAAAGGCAATTTTTGACTTTTTCTTGGTTTCCTTGTACAATTAGGTATTGGATGTAAACTTCTACCCTACAAATACCTCTAAACCTATCATTGTAAAGCCAACAACATTAGCCAACATTAGACCACCATACTTTAGATTAGTTTTTCTCTACACTTTTATATTTTAGCTTTAGATTTAATTCATGTATTTCTTGGAAGACCATTGAAGATTGAAGATTTATTCAAGATTCAAGAGTTTTTCTATCCCTTTCTCTTTTACTTTATGTTTTTACTTATGTTTAATCTTCCTTCTACCTTTCTTTTAATTATGTCTAGCTAAATTCCTTAGTTGATTTTAGGGATTGAATGCCTAATTGAATTTATGTAAGTGTTCTTGTGTACAATTAGCCTTCCAATCTAGATGCATGTTTTCATGGTGCTTATTCTCATGCATGATTACTTGATCACTAATTGTGTATGCATAGTTATGTTCATATGCCTTGATTAGGATATTGCATAATAGATCTCATGAATACATGATATGATAGTTTGATTTGTCTTAATTGATAATTGAATTATTATATGTTCATATATAATTGATTTGGTGTCTTAGTTGAACCTAGTTGATTATATCCTTGATACTTGTTCTATTTTGCACTTGATTTTGATTCTTACAATTCGAAAGAATATTAGGATCTTGTTAGGTGACAACTTGCATTGCTTTAATTAGGGTGTAGGTTATTTTTGCATGTATCACATTTAGATTGGATTAAATTGGTTACTTGTACTCATTAATTGCTTGCATATATTTGATTAGGTAGGCTTCCCTAGAATCAACACTTTTCCTTAATTGTTTACTTTCCTTATTTATTTAATTGCTTGTGTCCTAATTTGTTTTATTTGGCTAGCTATTTCCTTGTTTATTTATTTCCTTATATGTTTAATTGAGTCTTTTATTTATTTGCCTAGTTATAAATACCACAATCTCAATTTCTTATTTGCCTAGACATCAGTTTAATTCTAGAGTAGAGGTATTGTGTGTGGTTTCGGTATATCAATCCTTGTGGATACGATACTCGTACTTCTTTATACTATACCTATTTTGTGTGGTAGAAAATAGTGCGATCAAATTTTGGCGCCGTTGCCGGGGATTGATTAGATTTCACATACATATTTTGAAATAGAATTAATAGGTGATTTAGGCGCTTTAATTTTCTGTTTTCGGTTTATTGATCTAACGGTTTCCTTTTCTCCTCTCTTTGATTTTAGGTAGTGCATGACCACAAGGTCTAAAGGGATAAATCCTATTCCGTTGGACTTGGAGTTAGAGCGCTCTCTAAGGGGGTTGAGGCGAGGAAAGGAGGCAAGTAAGATCGATACACCACCCTCTTCACCACCCGATTCGCCAAGGAGTTTCGATTCGATGGGGGATCAAGCAGTGAGGAGGACTTGGAACGACCGCTACAAGCCGGTCGTTGATCAATTTCAGCAAGGAGGATGGGGAACTACCGAAGCAAACAACTACGAGTTCAAGACGTCCCTCATCAACATGGTGCAAAACAATCAATATGGAGGATCACCGGCGGAGGATCCGAACGACACTTGAAGCAATTTCTGGACATATGTGTTACATACAAGGCCAATGGAGTGTCTTCGGATTACCTCAAGCTCAGCCTCTTCGTGTGGTCTCTCAAGGACGATGCTCGGGAGTGGTTAGATGGATTGGACAAGACGGAGGTCACTACTTGGGCTGACATGTGCACCAAGTTTCTCAACAAATTCTTCCCACCTTCGAGGGCTCAAAAGCTTATCAATGAGATCATACAGTTTCAACAATTCGAGGATGAGCACTTCTACGAGGCATGGGGGAGATTCAAGAAGCTACTACGAGCATGCCCAAATCATGGAATTAGCAAGGAGGATCAAATCACGAACTTCTATCGTGGTTTGAACAAGATGTGTAGGAAGGAGCTCGACTACGCTTCGAAAGGCGGATTTTTGAACAACGAGTATGACGTGGCCATGGAGATTATTGAGCTGACCGTGAATTCAAGCTATGAGGAGGCTGTTGACCGTCGCATTGGAAGAAGGAGAGTTGCCAACATTGGAATCGATGCTTATGAAGACTTGATGGAGAAGTACACAAAAACAGCAAAGGAGTTGGATAACATCAAGAAAGGAGTGCTTCGGTGCGATGCTATAGTTGATGAACAAGCACCCCAACCCGAAGGAGAAGATGCCAATTTCATGCAACAAGGTGGCAAGTGGCAACAAAATCAAGGAAATAATTGGCAAGGAGGACAAGGAGGTTCGACTTACCAAGGAGGGTACAAGAAGCCCTACGTTCCCAACAACCAAAATCATCCGAACTTTTCCTATGCCAATCCGAACAATACCTTGCAACCACCTACCGGCTTCCATGTTGAGAACGGAGTCATCCAAGAGCCATAGAAGGAAATGTCTACCGACGACTTGATTCGTCAATATATGGCTCAGTCGGAGATGAGGATGACACAGTCGGAGATGAGGATGACACAACAAGATGCGAAGTTGAGGACAAAATTTGATCGCACTATTTCTACCACACAAAATAGGTGTAATATAATGAAGCACGAGTATCGTATCCACAGGGACTGATAAACCGAAAACGCACACAATACCTCTACTCAAGAATTAATGTGATGTCTAGGCTTTTAAGGGTTTAGTGAATGTGGTATTTATACTAGGCAAATAATAACAAGAACTCAAGTAATCATATAAGGAAATAAGCAAGTAAAGAAATAAGTAGTCAAATAAAACAACTTAAGGCACAAGCAATTAAGTAAATAAGGAAAGTGAACAATTAAGGAAAAGTGTTGATTCTAGGGAAGCCTACCTAATCAAACATATGCAAATAATTAATGAATACACTTAACCACTTTAATCCAATCTAAATGTGATACATGCAAAAATAACTTACACCCTAATTAAAGCAATGCAAGTAGTCACCCAACGAGATCCTAATATTCTTTCGAATTGTAAGAATCGAATCAAGTGCAAAATAGAACAAGTACCAATAATATAATCAACTAGGTTCAACTAAGACACCAAATCAATTATATATGAACATATAACAATTCAATTATCAATCAAGAAAATCAAACTATTATATCATGTTTTCATGAGATCTATTATGCAATATCCAATTAAGGCATAAACACATAACTATGCATACACAATTAATGGCCAATTAACTATGCATGAGAATAAGCACCATGAAACATGCATCTAGATTAGAAGGCTAATTGTAAACAAAAACACTTACATAAATTCAATTAGGCATTCAATCCCTAAAATCAACTAAGGAATTTAGCTAGACATAATTAAAGTAGACATGAACACAAAAGATTGAAAGAACATAATTAAAAAGTAAGAGTAAGAAAAACTTGGAATTGAATCATGAACACGAAGAACTTCGAAACTTGAATCATAATTAAACTTGAAAAGCTCCAATGTTGAATACAAAACTCTAAAGTAAAAGTGTGCGAGAAAGTATGTAAAATAATAAGGTGTTAGGGTTTACAATGCTAGACTAGGAGTATATATAGGGGAAATTTACATAAGGAAAGCCTAAACCAAAAAGGAGTCTAATTAATAAAGGAGAAAATTCCCAGCTGGACACCTCTCGACAGACCTCTCGATCGAGAGGTCGATCGAGAGGGTACAATCTTTGCTCTCGATCGATAGCTACAACAGAAGACACCTCTCGACACCTCTCTCGATCGAGATGTCGATCGAGAGGCCTTCACTCGAACTCAAATCTTGAATTTTCAGCTTCGATCTTCACGCCTTTTCTCGTCTCGGGGTTTTATCCTCGATTTATCATCAATTTATGCCTGAAAACACAGAAAAACACCTACAAGCATAATATTGTCCCATATACTAAAAACCATATAAAACATAGACAATACTATAAAATCGAGACACAAAATCGACTCTTTTTGGCTATGAAAACAAGGTAAATTTCACCTATATCAAATCCCCCAAACTAAAACATTGTTCGTCCCGAACAATACCAAAACATAAACAATAGACTCTAGCATTGTGAACTATATAGGCCTCAAAACTTTTCAAAACCAATACTCATGATCATGATCAAAACTATGCACACAACCTTAGCATCAATAACACAACCTATCCAACAAATTCAAAACATGTCAATCTATCAAAGAACACTCTCCAATCATGTGAGATTATGTATATAAGTGAACTCTCAACTCTCTCAAAGAAAAGATGTAATAGAATGTACATCATAAGGTTCACTCAACATCAATGTAATGCAACATGTTTACCATAGGCTTGCCCCTAATCTCAACATCTCCACCTAATGTAATATTCACAAACTAAGATCAAAAAGGTCTTTATAAAAGCTTGTAATGTAGGGACATTGGTTAAGGTAGGGAATGTATAGGCTAAGTGACTCAAATTACTCCAAATCATTACCCTTTTTTCAACTCCAAACAAGGTATGGTTTTTTACTCCATCTTCTACCATCCAACACCAACTACAAAACTCAATATCAAGATGCAACATATACAATCCAAGCTAACTATCCCCTTATGCTTTTATTCTCATACTTTTTTTTTTCTTTTTCTTTTTTTTTTTTTTTTTTTTCTGTTTTTCTAACTATAGAGCTCCTCTAATAAATGTTCTTTCTAATATTCGAACAAAGGCTCTAACTTTCTTTTCTCTCTTTTTTTTTTTTTTTTTTTACTATTTTTTTCTAAGCTCATAGGGATAGCTAACTATACTTAATCAAGCATCTCAAATTCTTTTCTTTTTCTTTTCATACCACATCAAGATAATCTACTCAACTCCTTCCCACATCATCAACTAACTCCACTAAAGATACCCTTATCCATCCAAACCTCCTATCATCCAAGCTCAAGAAAGAAAGGCTCATAACAAGGTTCAAAGGGGGTAAACAAAGATAATGATCAAGGTTAGTGTATGAGAATCATGTGGCTACGAAAGAATGGCCTAATATCATCTCCTAGTTCATAAATATACTAAGGTCTTGACGGTGAAATAGGGCAAGTTCTAGAAACAATGAAGCATACATGATCACTCAATCAAGAAAATAGGCATCAATATGCACCAATAGCTCAAAACTCACGGGCTCAAACTAACTAGTTCCCGACTTCATGACATGCTTCAATTTCAATGAATAAAATGCGTCGCTTCGCCAAGGTTCCATGCATAATAAAGATCATGAATTTTCTCCAAAAATCAATCAAAAATTTTCTATCATTGGCCAAATTCACAACACTATCATCACATGCTTACTTGACTCAATTTAAACCTAAGACTCAAAACAATAAAAGACTCTAACATACCCCAAAATAATACTAACAAATAAAAGACTCTCAAAGCAAGAAAACAATAAAAGTAATTAACTTAGACACTCTTTCCCTCCCCCAAACTTATTTCAAAGCATCGCAACGAAATAAGTTTAAAGAAAAGAAGTAGGCTAAGTTAAAAAAACTGACCTCATTGAAATGGCGGTGGGAAGGGAGGGTTGTCGGGGTTATTGGGGTCGAATCGTTGATGGCTCTCCGGGTATTGAGGATAGAAATAGTGCATCTCATGCACCATCCTATTGTAATTCTCCATGTACGCTCGTTCATCCTCACGCCTCTTCGCCTCCTCTTCTCGAAATTTCCTCTCATTCTCAATGTAGGCGTCGAGAGTATCAAAACGACTTCCAATAAATGTACGAAGATCCCCCACCTCGGTTCTCAACGTTTGTACCTCTTCGCGAACTCCTCTTACTTGGGATTCAACAAACTCCCTACTATCCCAATGATAGTTGTCCATTGCTTCCATTGACTCCGTGTGCCAATCCCGCATCGTAGAGAAATCCGGAGCTCTCATATGAAAATCGGGCTGTGGAACACCCTCGTATCCTTGCGCAAAAGCATCTTCCCCTTGATCAAATCCCCGCTCATATTGCTCACCCTCGTCTTCATCTTCTTCCTCCTCATCATCATCACCACCTTCGTCGGGTTTTGGACCTCCCTCAGCCCACATAAGCTCCTTGTTTTCCAAATATCACCCTCGTCTTCATCTTCTTCCTCCTCATCATCATCACCACCTTCGTCGGGTTTTGGACCTCCCTCAGCCCACATAAGCTCCTTGTTGGATGATAAATATGAAGACCTTGTTTTCCAAATTACCAACCTCAAGAAGGAGCATGAAGAGATTAAAAATGTGTTGATGGAAACACGAGCTTGGCAAAGACCTAAGAATGGAAGAATTATTGGCCAAGAAGAAGTGATTCACATCAACCAACAACCTTTCTCTGTTTCTCAACAACTTGTAGAAGATGATCCACTCCAATCTTGGAGTTATGAGGCTCCATTGATGTCTCCACTTTCCATGCCTATTCATGAGCCTCAAGAGGAAATAAAGCCCTATTTGCCATATTCAATGAAGGATGAAGGTATCTCTCTTACTCGTTTTCCCCAAACTTTTATGAAGAATGATGATGTGAGTGAGTTGAATGATGGTATCATGAACGATGTATCATTTCCTCTTGAGTTTGGATATGAGAATCATGCTAAGTTTGGGGGTGAGAAGAGAGATGATCTTGTACAGAGTATCCCTCACGAGGAAGTTGTAGAGATGAGATTTGATAGGTTGGAAATGTCGAAGAAGTTGGATATCAATGCTTCTTTGGTTGAGTTTGTGAGAACTATGCCAAATAATGAGAAGTTCTTGGAGGATGTGGACAAGAGAAAGATGAGGATGAATGAAGTGAAGTTTCCATTGAAGATTGGAGATCCATTCCATGACAAACATGTAGGAGTGAAGCTTGAGGAGAAAATTGATGAGCCATATCGAGGAGGAGGCTTCACAAAATTTGATGGAGTAAAGTTTAAAGAAAAGATTGTCGATCCATTCCATGAGAATTGTAGAAGAGTCCAATGTCTAGGCAAGAAAGCCTCGTTTGATGTCCCATGAGCTCCATTGGGGTATCGTCGAGCTAGCGACGTTAAAAAAAAGCGCTCGTTAGGAGGCACCCTAACACATATCCTTTTATCGCTTTTACTTTCGTTTATTCTTAGTTATTTTATTTCGTTTTATTTTGATTTTGATTTTGATTTTCTTTAAGTACCATATACATATATTGTTCTAAGATGGGTTTAGTTAGTTTAAAATTAGTACTAGTACTCGCCCACGCGCGATGCGCGACTCCGTAAGTTACGAATATTTAATAAGAGCAGCGAAACGGAACGTAAACATAACACACTAAGAGCAGACAAATATAATGTTAGTGCACTACAACAACACAATACGTTATGCATTTCGGAACACTTCCTTATACAACATTTGTCGTCCCTGCTGATGCGTCAACGTCAGTTACTAAATCAAAAAAACTAAACCCTTAAAAAAAATGAATCCTAAAAAAAACTGAACCCTAAAAAAAGAGATTATTTTGCAAATGTGAATAAGAAAAGAAAAGGAAAAAAAAAAAAAAAACCCGTAAAGTCATGTATTGATTTAAGTGAAAACCGTAAATTACAGTTTGTTTATGAAATTTACATATATGAACAATTAGGTTTTTCATGATTTTTTTAAAGTGACTTATAAATATTGTGTCACCCAATGTATGGTATATTTATTTTATTTCTGTTCTATTTTCGGGTATTTTCGGGCCCATTAAACTTTGGCCGATATCTTATTGTTTTAGACCACTAAGTTAAATAAAAATTACAGGAAAGAAAACTGGAATAAATAGGAGAGAATTTAACACATGACATTAAATAAAATAAAAGTAAATTATAAATATTTGTTAAAATACAAAATTACAATTGTTTGAAATACAAAATCAAAATATCAAATAATAGAAAATGAGATGAGAAGATTTTTTTTTTTTTTTTTATTCAAAGTATAGCAATATTGGTGTCTATTTGTAGAGAATTGAAAATCATAATTTATGGTATAATTTTTAATTTTTTAAAATAAATATTTATCTCCATTATTTTGAAAATAAGAATTATTTTGATGTAATTATTTTCACCCATAAATATTTGCCAAGTGGCAAGGAGGAAAGAGAAGAGGGGAGAGAGAGAAGAAAATATGACGGATGGTTTTTTGTGTTCACACTGGGTTATAGTTTTTAGTTTTAGACCCTTAAATTATAGTTTTTAGGTTTAGACCCCTGAAATTTTCATTTATTACAAAATTGACCCCGCAATCAATTGAAAATTGATAACTGCCAAAAGTGTAATCTTTTTATATATATATAGATTGTTTTTCTTTTTTTTTTTTTTTTAAAAAAAGAGAAAAATTTGGAAAAGGAGCAATCTTAGAAAATTGGGAGTAATATTGTCTCTTTAGCATTTTTTAAGTAGAAGAAAATGGAAAAGGAAATTAAAAAATATATATATATTAATATAAATAAATAAATTTAATATAAAAAAAATTTAAAAATTGAATTTTGCAGATTCCGGCGACGGGCGGCCGGACGACAGCAGTTTCCGGCGCGGAGCAGCAGCGAGCCGAGACGGCGACCAAAACGGCGAGCTGCTGGGTCGCCGGGCGGCTTCTGCTTCGAGACGGCGACCAAACGGCGACTGGTGGGTCGCCGGCTGGAGTTCGAAGATGAAGCAGCCCCTGTTCGCGATCTGCAGATTCCGGCAGCTTCTCCTTCGCGGTTCCGGCGTGAACAAGCAGCAACTCTCCCCCGTCGCGATTTCGGCGCGTTTCAAGGCTGTCGCGTTTCCGGCGACGTCAAGGAGGTCCCGATTCCGGCAAGCCCCTTCCCCATTCGCGATTCCGGCGCCGAGTTCCCATTCGCGATTCAGGCAGCCGGCGATGATGCAGCATCCCGACGGTGGCTCCACGAACAGCAAGAAGAAACGGCGACGACCAGCAGCTTCCGACGCGAACATCCGGCGAGCAGCTGCAGCAGATCCGGCGATGGCGGCTGGGCCTGGTTCGGGCCCAGATCTAGGTCTGGGCCTGTTCGGGCCGGGTCTGACCGGCCGGGCCGGGCCGATATTTTGCCATTAAAAAAAAAATTGGATTTTTTTTTAAAAAATTCTGAAATTTTTATAAAAATTCTAAAAATTCTGAAAAAATTAAAAAATATATATATATATTTACAATTTTTGAATGAATAATTTCTCCTCTCTCACCCTCTTTTCTTCTAATTTTTGTGCTAAAATTGTGGGATTTCTAACATTCCTTGTGATTTTGTTGCTTATAGTACATACTTGTGATTTTGTTGCTTATAGTACATAGATAGAAGATTTGTGGGGTGACGAATGGGGGAGAACATGCAAAGGACATGACGGGAGATTCACCTTCAAAAGAAAAATCGCGACTGTGGGGTCCGTCTTGAGGCTCATCACATGGAAACGGGAATCATTCCCCGCCTCGTCCCTCACTTCAATAGCTTGGACATTTGTGAGTAGTAACTTACATATCTTATGTATACTCGTCCCTCCAACCTTATTTTTTATTTTATTTTCAAAAATAAGTTTGGGGAAGGGGGATGGGATAAGATATTCAAGTTACTTTTTCATATTTCTTCAAGTTATTTTAAACGCATTTCTTTCTTTGTTTGTTTAAAATTTGTACGTCTTGTTTGGAGTGAATTGGTGGTGGAATTTGTGTGTATTGAAGGATGAGTTGTTTTGGTGTGTGCAAATAATTCAAGTGATGTTTTCATGCTTTAAAAGGGTGCTTAGTTGCGTAGGTGCAAAATTTTCGAATTTCATTTTAAAAGCATCACTTGAGTTGTAGTGCTTCTTGCTTACATGTTTAGATATTGTGGTTATAGCTCCTTTGCTTTCAAGAGAGATGTCGATGATGATTTGAGCGGAAAATGCATCATATTTTTGGAATTTCTCATGTGTGTATTGAGCATGAAAGGTTGCATGACATGATTGGCTAGGAATGATTGATCTTAGGCACATGAACTCTAAACAAAAGCTTGTGAGGTTTGAGCCAAAACGTTGAATTGATAACGCTATGTTTCTTTCTTGAGAGTTTGTCATGTATTGCATTGTCATCTTCTAGAACTTGCCTTCAATCTCGATCGAGGTTGCTATATGTGCTACTAGAACTTAGAAATGATTTTAGGCCCTCACTTGTTAGCCTCATTATTCTCTAAACACTAACTAAATGAAACGTTAACTTTGTGGTCCCCTTTGAGCCTTTGAAGCCATTGTTGCTAAACCGGATGAAAGGGGGTGAAGGTTGGTTAAGGGAATCTATTGAGAGGTTGTGAAGTAAGTGAGAAAACGAGGTTTGAGTAGTTTGTTGGAAGAGATTGTTTTAAGATGAGAATACTCCTATGAGCTCTAAAAAAAAAGAAAAAAAAATGAAAGAGATGAGAATGGAATTCTCATAGAAAAAAAAGAAGTGAAAAAAAAAATGATGAGAAAAAAAGAAAGAGAGAAAGAAGTTGAAAAGAAAAGAAAAGTTTGAATAAAGTTAGTTGTGAATGAGAGCATAAAGGAGTTATTCATGAATATTTGAGAAGCTTCAATCAAGCTTGGGTGTTAAAGAGTGTAAAGAGGTGACATGGTGAAGGTAGAAGGTGGAGAAATTCACACTTTGAGTGGAAAAGATACGGTGAAGGTACTTAAGAGATTTCTTAGTCACTTAGCCTAAATATCCCTACCTAAACCAATGTCCCCACATTACAAGCCTAAATAAAAGACCTAATTGATCTTAGTTCGAGTGCACAATCAAGCGATGGAGATCTTGAGATTTAGGGCAAGCTTATGGTAAGAGCGATGCATGCATGAGTTCGGTGAGTGTAAACTTCTTACCATACACTTGAGAGAAAGAGCGATACACTTACACTTAGAGAGGTTTGGAGTTTCATTATGCTTGAGTGATTGATTTCTTGGTTGAGAGTGTTGTGTGGTTGTGGATTGTTTAATGCACCTTGGGAGTTCCATGCTTGAAAATGCTTTATTGAGTGAGCTTTGAGGCATCGATGATCTTGATTTGCATACCCATATGTGCTTATGTTCTTTGATTGTTCGTTCCATTGTCGGGACGAGCAATGGCTTAAGTTTGGGGGAGTTTGATAACCACATATTTAGCATGCCTTAGAGCATCTCCAACAGTTTCCCCTATTTTCCAGCAGCACTATCACTAAAATAGTGCAGAAACAGTAACTCATCTCCAACAGTTCGCACTAAAATACAGCATAAAAAGAATATTCCAAAATATCCTTTTTCATTCATTTTTTTAATAAAATGTGAACATGATTAAAAAAAATGACAATGATATAAATTTTAACTCATTTAATTAAGATAAAATAAGTAGATATTGCAAATAATTAAAATTACATTCTTAATAAATTATAAAATTACAAAAAAAAAAAAAAACAAATAACGATGATCGAGCCTCATCAAAACCTCTCAAGTGAGTAGGAAAAAGAGTACTCATCCCAACTTGTTTTGTTTTTATATTTTGTTTCATTAATTTATACAATCATTTTGTATATATATTTGTATCACAAGTAAATTATACATAGAGTTTAAAAAGAAGAGAAAAATTAGTTAAATTATTACAAGTAACATACGATAAATTGTGAAAAGAACAAAAAAAAAATCATTAAAAAAATTTGATACACACAAAACAAATAAGCATATATCAAATTAAATTGTGAAAAGAAAAAAATAAAATTATTACTCATACAACAAAACAAATTAAATTGAAATACTACACCACAAATAAAAATCGCAAACAAACACGAGCACAAAATGATGAACACAAAATTATAGTGCAGTGAATAGTGTTACTCTATATTTTAGGGGAACACTGTTCATTGCACTATAATTTCGCTATTTTAGTGCGGACTGTTGGAGCAAAACTCTGCACTAAAATAGTGCTCAGCACTATTTTAGTGTGCTCTTGGAGATGCTCTTAGAGTGCGTCTCGATGCGTGTTTTGGGTCGGATATGTGTTTAAATGATTAGGAAATGATAGGTTTTTACAATTTATTCATTTTCTATATGCTTTGCGTTTTCTCTCGGTTTCCGTGCTGATTTCAGGTGTTGTGGCAATTTTCTGGGCGAGTTTGACTTATCCTATGTCGAAGAGGATCGAAAGAGGAAGCCGTAGCACTTTGCGGATTAATTTTCCGATGCCGGACGAGAGAGAACGAGCCAAAACCGTGAGAGCGCGCAAACTGTGAAATGTGGGCGGAAAATGCACTAGTCAACCGAAAATGCACAAGTCAAACCTCTATTCAACTTTCCAGAAATTACAGATTTTATTTCACCTTCTCATCTCAAGTTTCTAGTATTTGCAATTTGACCCCAATTTGTGGGAAAACTATAAATAGCTAGTTATTTTCCTTATTTGGATTGAACAACACTTGTAATTCACTTTGGCATTTTCTCTTAGAACCCTAGCTATTTCCCTCTTTCTACTTTGGTATTTTCAAATATTTGTGGATGATCAAGCTTGGATATTGAAGATTTGTGGAGCATTTCAATTCCTTTTCATTTCCTTGTTATTTCTATTATGTTTTCTCTTACTTTTGATGGTTTAATTGCTAGATCTATGGTTAGCTAAGTTTGCATATGGCTCCAAGTGATGGATAATTTGATGTAGATGATAGGTGTTAGATTCTAGGATGTTGATCTACCTTCCTCTTGGATTGCCTATGGATTGGGACTTTAATTTGAATGCATGAATAATTGATCACTAGGAGTGCATCTAAGGTGTTTGATGGAATGCCCAGTAAGCTTCCATTCATAGCACTTGGCATCAATCCATACCCATATCATTTGATTTCATCTCATATAGTTCCTAGAAAAAATTAGATGGGTTGGATGAGAGTTGGTAGGTTATCTTAGACTAATTTGAGCTATTTGGAGTTGATAGAGTATTTAAAGGCTTAGAAAGCATTTGTTGCTCTATTGATCCACTTGTTAATCATCCTAGTAAGGTAGGTCAGCATATGTGATATAAGAAACCATTCAAGGTGGATTAAATTGGTTTGAAGCATCTATATTCTAAGGCCTTCATCATCATCATATTGGAAATCACTTGGATCCATGCCTTTTACTATTGTTGATTCTTCATATTTGCACTTTACTTGTCTTGTTTACTTCGCATTGTCAAGTTTACCATTTACTTTACTCTTTACATAGTTTAGAAAAAACCAAACCATGAATATGTGCTCAAATAGGATAATAGAGACGAGATGAACTACTTGATTATCTCTCGACACATTCACCCCTCGTGTTCGATACTCGGACTTCTCTAGTTCGATATTATTGCTAGGTTAGAAATAGCCTAGTCACATATCTCGAAGGTCCCTTTCCCTTATTTGTTACCTCTTCGACATTCCCTTGACCTGGCATCTCGGTTAAGCCTCTGACTTTTGCCCTTGCTTTGGCCATCAATGTTTCCCACTGCCTCTTCACAATTGGAGCGTGGCATGTGCTTGCTGTTTTAGTTTCAAATCCTTTACCTTTGTTGATCTGTTGGAGCGACCTCTTACCTAGGCTTCTGGATAGTAGGGACCCTTCAGAGGGATTGGTGTTGGCGATCAGTAAATGCTCCATCGAAGTGGAAAGATTTTGGCTTTCTTCTGCCGGAGTCAAGGCCTTAAGCCTCTTTTCTTCAGGTTTCGTTTCGGGTTTATCGCCAGCATGTTCTGTTATCGGCCTTTTCCTGGCTTCTCCCGCCTGCACTGATTGGATGTAGCAATTCCGCGAGACCCTTTGATCTCCCGACACTTGTCCCACCTGGCTTCCCACAGGGAATTTCATCATCAGATGATTAGTAGAAACCACTTCTTAAAAGGGATTTAAGGCAGTTCTTTCTAGGATAATATTATAAGAAGATGATTGCCGCACCACCAGAAAAGTGACCGGCTTTGATACCCGCGTAGGTCCTTCACCTAGGGTGAGCATCAAGTCGATTGACCCTAATGACATTACAGGGTCTCCTGAGAAGCCATGCAGAGCCGTGGCTACTCTATTCAAAAGCTTCTGGAGACTCATTTGATTAAAACAACTCTCAAATATAACGTTAACGGCGGCCCCTGTATCCACAAAGACCCTTTGGACTTGATACCCTTCTATCTCCACTGTGATGACCAACGCATCATCATGGGGAGTTACCTTTTGGTTATCTTCGGGTCCAAAAAAAATTTCTGGCGGGGGTAGGCCTTTTTCGACCTTCCAGACCCCATGTCTTTCGTGCATATGCAACTCTCTGGCAGATGCTTTTCTACTTCTGTTGGAATCTCCCATGGTTGGTCCTCCATATATCATTTTGATAACGCCCTTAGGCTCTGGTCCCTGGTTAACATCAGGTGATTTTTCAGGAGCTTCTTTGCACCTTTTGTTCTATTCTGTCTCCCTCTTGACATACTCCAAGAGCTCTCCTTCCTGGATTAGCTTCTCAATGGCAATCCTTAAATTTCTGCAGTCATTGGTCGTATGGCCAAAGTCATTATGGAATTTGCAGAACCTTTCGGAAGGTGGATTCCTTGTTGGCTGCCTATGCCCAGTAGGGATTTGGACCCCTGGTTTTTTCATGACCACTTCTAGCAAGTCAACAGGTTGCTTGATGAGCGGAGTAAAAGATCTCAAAAATCGTTCATTTTTATCAGCTTTCTTGGCATCTGGGGCTGGCCTTTTCCTTTCCTCTGGCTTCTTTTCCCTTTGAGAAGCTAGTTCAGCCCTCTTGCTACTTAGGGCTTCCTCCATATGGATATATTTTTGAAGTCTTGTCAATAGCTCTTCAAAAGAGGTGGCTTCCTTTTTGATAAGAGAAGCAAAGAACTGTCCTGGCTTTAAACCATCTACACAGGCATGTACTTTTAGCTTGGGCTCTACTCCTGGGATTTCTAGGACGGCCTTGTTAAAACGCGTCATGTAGTCTCTCAGACTCTCATTGGCGCCTTGCTTGATAGTCGTTAGATGTAGAGAATTTCTAGTAGTTCTTTTAGCACTGACGAACTGTTGGAGAAAAACCTCCCTCAGATCCATGAAGGAGTGGATAGAAGCTTTTGGTAGTTGCTTGAACCAATGTTGAGCAGTCCCTGACAGAGTTGTGAGGAATACTCGGCACTTGACGCCCTCTGAATATTGATGGAGGAGGCATAAGCTCTCAAATTTCATCAAATGTTCTTCAGGATCTACCTTCCCTTGGTACTCGCAAGAGATTGTTTTTAAGTTGCTGGGAACAGGATCAGTTTGAATGTCCGCAGAGAATGGACTATTCTCATCGATATATAGGGAGAAAAGCTCCGACTTGTTTCCCTTACTCTTGTTATTGGGAAAGTGTTTATGGTTTTCTTCTTCATTTAGATTGCGAATTTCTCTTTCGCTTGCCTCTGTTTCCTTTGAGGTCCTTTCTGCAGCTTGCTTTTGCTCTTTTAGCCTTTTTACTTCTTTTGCCAGGAGCTTCATCTGCTCCTGTTGCTAGGCATACTTCTTGGCCCATGCGTTATTGGTGTTCTCATTAAGGTTCCCTTCAATTTCCTCAGGTCCCTCTTCATCTGGGGATTCCCAATCAGTAGAAAATCCCTCCTCTGTCTCATCCACTATGGGAGGCAGCTTCGAGACCAGTTCTTGATTTGTGCTCGGGTTTATAGGCTTTTGTTTGTGCGCTGCCGGGGTGCTCTTGCTTCCTCCACCCTCCTGGGTTTCACCCGGGGATCTGGGATTTGGGAGTTCATTCCCAAGGCGTGGAGTTTTTTCTCGACAGCCCCTTCAACCACGCCTTCTACAAGCGTTTTCATTTGGAGGAGCATGGTTGGAGAGAACTGAGCCTCCATGTTGACACTAGCTTCTGTCACCACAGTTCCTTTTCCTTTATTCCCAAGTGGGGAATTCGCTGGATTTCCAGTAGCTTGGCCAGCTTCTTTTGAAGCAGCCTCTGAGGCAGTATTCATCTTTGCAAGGTTCTGCAAATATTTAAGGATGCTTAGAGAAATTAGTTTCAGATGCTCCTTGAAGGAAGCTTAAGATATGTATAATTTGTGTTTAACAGATTCTTTTGTAATCATAAACCTTTTACGGTGGTTTTAACAAACATTGTCTATTTACTACAAGGCTTTTTTAAGGGGTGGCTTTTGCCAATATGAGGTTGAAGTCAATAAAATCTGCTTTTGCAAGATCCATTACTAGGGTGTCCACTTTCTTAAAGCATTCTTGATGAAGCTTCTGAAAAGGATGTGATTGTGGTGGGAGGTCTTTTAGGACTCGTATAGCGTCCTATTTTATAAGGCCTGATATAAGGTATCTGGCCATGCAGACCTTTTATGTATAATGCTTACTACGGAGAGTTGTTTATGTGATGCCTATTTTGCAGGACTTTTTTGGAGGGACATTCTTTGTTAGAGAATGTCTAAGGAGAATGATATCCCTTATACGGGATTTATGATAATATGGTCTTTTAAATAGAGCTTTCAAGAATAGTGCTTATTGAATAAGGCTTATTAAGGGTTCTGCCCCTTGTAGGGGGCTTATGAGAGTGCTGCCTATTGAGTAAGGCTTATGAAAATGATATTCTTTATATGGAATTTATGAAAATGTTGCCTATTAAATAGGGCTTGTGAGCGGTTCTGCCCATTATATGGGGCTTACGAAGGTGTTGCCTATTAGATAGGGCTTGACTTATAATGTTTTGCCTATTATATAGGGCTTTTGAGGGTGTGCCTATTAGATAGGGCTTATCCTGCCTATGAGATATGGCTTATGCTAGTGTTGCCCATTGTATGGGGCTTACGAGGGCGCTGCCTATCAAACAGGGCTTATGCGGGTGTTGCCTGTTAGACAGGGCTTCTAAGAGCGTTGCCTGTTATACATGGCTTCTGAGAATGTTGCCTGTTATATAGGGCTTCTGAGAATGTTGCCTGTTAGACAGGGCTTCTGAGATCTTATGGGAGGCTCTGCTTTCAGATGCAGGGCCCCTTCATCAAGGTGAATGGGGTGACCTTGTCATCTTCAGCTCTCCGCTTTTTACTGTTTTTTACTAGGTGGGTTTTTGATTCATAGCAATACAGGGGCATATATGAAAGGTTTGAGAAATGGTGCTTCTTCTATAATTACCAATCCCTTATAGCCCACAAATAGATTTCGTACTTTGAGATAGTTACAGGAGTTGTAGACTCACCAATTACACAAGGTGAACTGAATGTGTTCTGAAACTGCTGTAACTTTTGACCCGGCTTTCCTTCGGATCCTTCACAACCTTAGGATTTTGACAAACAAAACAGTTTAGTTATCACATTTCATACCATAAAGGAAATACGGCCCCAAAACCGCTTCTGATTACTTGAGGATTTACTATGAGCAATGCAGCTGGAACAGATTCGCAATACACATGCTAGAATTCTCTAAGAATAACATCAATCTTGAATTCAATATATATTCCTTCTATAATGCGATCGCCATCTTAGGCATTTCTCGTAACAGGGAAAATAACGGGGTAAATTCATAAACGCATCATCAAAATCAGCTAGAGCTTCAAAGATAGGTAGGAGGTTAGCACTCCAGATTCATAGACTTTTAAGGCATTTACAATTAGCAAATCCAAATTCGCATACAAGGAGAAAAAATCAACCCCTCAAACACGAATTTCCCTTCGATAGGGTATCTTTAATTTCCACCAAAGAAGAGAACATAATCTTAAAATCACGCTATATTTTACAGCTCATAATCTGAAAGGCCTAATAAAAATCAGGCAATAATGTTTGCACCCAGATTTCTGCGGATTGAACAGCGGACACAGCATACCCATTCGTTCTAATGTCAAGTTCTTTCAGATTCTTCGCGTAAGGAAATGATAAAGAAAATCATCGATCAGCATTATAACAGCGAGCTAGAATTTCGCATAAAAACAGGGGAAATCGACATCTTAGACTCCATAATTTCCCACAGACGGTGCCAGTTGATAGATTAGGGTTAGAGATCCACAACAATTTGAGAGATTATTCATCATGTGTTGCAAGAAGCGTTTATAGATAACGTATAGTAATGATAAAGAGCGAGAGATTCATGTGTTTAAAGATCCATAATCATGTATTTTGGATAGAGCATTGTTTGCATAGAAATAACGAGTGGTGCTCAAGCTATGTACTTAAATAAAGGGCATATTCAGCCATAAACTAGTAAAATCCATGGAGTTGAACACTCGTTCAAGCAGAGAATGAAGAAACGAAGTAGGGAGAAAAAGAGAAACAGGGAGCTCAGAGCTCAACCAAGCTTCATTCCCTTTGGATAATGAGGGTTTTACCTTATGTTCAAGGTAGGGGGTAAAGAAGGCTCTTCTCGGCGTCGAGAGGGAGGAATAGCAATGGCCATGGAGGAGACTTCCGGAAGGAGACCTCGGCAGCCTTGACTACTTGAGCTCAAAGGAGCCCGTGGAGGAGTGTGTGAGTGAATGAAACAGTACGCTAAGAGCGTGTGTGTATGAAGAGTTGTATTGTGATGTGTTGTTGGATGAAGTGTGTAACCATCCGCTATTTATAGATGTAGGAAGGGTAAAAAAGCGAGCATTCGTGTGAAGGAAGGACAGAAAAGGAATTCCCATAGAGGCAAGATTCCCTCCGTCATGAGTGCAGTGGTCCTCACTCTAGAGTACGTAGAGTCATGCGGATTGCGTGCCGCACAGAACCTAGGGTTCTGTCAGATGCTTATGGGAATTGATCAGATCCTTCAATTTCTGACAGATGCCAATAAATCTCGTATGGCTTCTGGGAGGAGATAAGACCTTCGGCTTCTGCATGAAACGTGCCTTATAGCTGTATTGAGTATCTGAAACCTATGGAATCTCTTGATAATATGTTGTTATGCAGAACAACTTCTATCGATCCCTGTCAGAATTAATATCTACCTTCTTTAGTAATGATCTTAAGGCCAGTTCTATCTAGAACTTATCATTCCTTTTTAGCTTGGTAAGGTCTCTGCGTTGGGGCAGCATCTACTGCTTTAGGGTAGTGGTTTCGACTGTATTTACACATCACTATTAATGTTAACTCCTCTTTGTGATGATACCTTAGGATTATGGAGGCTTGCCCTCTTATCGATTGGAGTCGTTTGTGTCATTAGGGCTGATACTAGTCCCTATCACTCTTCACGCTTGAGTTTTAAAAGTTGCATTTCTTTCTCAAGCGTGTCGAGAGCCTTTTTGGTCCTGGTCAACTCGCTCCCGAGCTTGATCAGTTCCTCATCTTTCTCTTCCACAACTTTCCTCTTCCTCTCTAGGTGCTTAGACACCTTCTTCTTCTCTTCCTCCACAGCCACTAGCTTGGAGTTGACATCTTTCAAGCGACTCCTTTCAGCCTCAAGTGACTGTCTGAGATCTTGAATATTTTTCTCTTTTTCTTCTGCCAACTTCACTTTCTCCTCCACCAGTTTTTCCTTCTCATCCACCAACTTCGCCTTCTCCTCGAGTTTTGCCTCCAACTCGGTTTTCACATTGTCAAAATCTGCACGCAGATTCTTGACCTCCTCCATCTTCTTCTCCAACTCCTCAATCTTCCGCGTGATCACGCTTTGAAGACTGGCAATCTCCTCCTCCTTAACCTCCATCTCCGCCGCATGCTCCTTCAACAGGCTTTGCTCATGAATGGATGGCACTCGCTCTGGGATGACAGCGTCTGGATACGCTCGCTTCACTTTTGCATCTAACATCTCCCTGTAGCTAGCCTCGTTGGTGAATATATGGAATCCATCGACTCCAATAAAGTTGAGCATCTCCGCCTCTTTTGCTTCAATCGCCTCTTCCGTGAACATTTTACAGAGATTGAAGATCTTGTAATACTCCGTTCCTCGGTACGCAATGTACGTGAGGAAGTCGACGGCTTTGGTGAAGAAGTCCTCAGACATCTCCACGGCGGGGTAGCGGTTTTGGATCGTCTCTGCAGCTAGCTCTCTGTCCCCCAGATAGCGGGTTAGAGCTCTCTCTTCTGCGGATGGGGGAGGGGGTTGAGTGGGTGGTTTGATGGTGATTTCTGTGTTGCCGGTTTGGGTAGTGTCGGCTATATAGGTGGTGTCGGCTGAGGTGGTGGGAGAATTGGGTGTAGAGGCTTGGAGTGTGGCGGCTTTTGTGGTTTGGGGTTCTTGGGTTTGGGTGGTTTCTTGCTGGGTTTGTGTTGGTTGGTAGAGGGTATATACAGCATCTAGATCAGTGCTGAGGAATGGAGTTTTGGGGATTTGGATTGAAGAAGTGGATTCTTCTTCATGTAGAGAGTGGGGAGATTTTTGGGGTTTAGCGGTTGTTGATGTTTGGGGTTCTTGGGGTGGCTGAATTTGAGTTTGGACTGGGGGAGTTTGATCTTTGGCTGGAGAGGGAATGGGTTGGTCAACTTCTGCTTCCTTTTCGAGCGGCTACTTCTCAGCCTCGCTCGCTTCAATCAACGAAGCTACTTGCTTCACCTTCCTAGCTCGCATCGGAGCCACTCGCTTCGCTGGTGAAGCGGTTTGCTTTGGCTTCTTTGCCTCGTTTCGCCTTTCTGCGACGGGGGCGGCAGGGAGCACTTCCACGTCGAAGATTCCCAAATCAATGGCTTTTTTATCAGTCTTTTATATGTCGAAGAATATGGTGTTCTTCTTGTAGTCGACTGTGTCTGTCCATTGTCTGTTCTTGAACAGTTTCTCCAGAGCATATGAAATTCTGGAGAAAAACTTGAGTCTTCCCTTGCGAAGAATTTGATCGGTGCTTCCTTCCACGAACTTGAAGTCCTTGGCAACCTCGTGAATTTGGTTGAAAAACCAACCGTACCAGTTGAACTTTGTCCCGGTCAGACTATCGACGATGACCGTGATGGCGAAGAGTTTTGCATCGGAAAGTTGGCCCAAAGTTCCGATACTGCAGGCAACCGATTTTGTGTAGAGTTCGCAGATGTAGTTAAATGGAGTAACTAGATCTATTCTGATGTTGCTGTGTTTAGGTTCGAACACTGCATCCTTATCAACGGCGAAACGAGCATACTCGACATAGACGGACAGCTCCATATCTAACAGAGAGTTCGCTCCTTCTTCCAGCAAGTTAAAAACTCCG
Organism: Thymus mandschuricus; assembly: GCA_029379335.1. NCBI lineage: Eukaryota > Viridiplantae > Streptophyta > Magnoliopsida > Lamiales > Lamiaceae > Thymus > Thymus mandschuricus. Next base: position 23,614,530 of record CM057072.1, read on the forward strand.
GCGATAGCACTCAGATCCACTTCCACCGGCTTCCCGTCCTTCGGGTCTGTGAACGTTGAAGAGTTCCGTCCCTCCTTCAAGTTCAGAAGATTTTCAGCTACGGCTTTGGCCAGAATCTTCTGCGGCCTTGCAGTGACGAACTCCCACAAGCCAGCCGTAGTCACAGCCTTGCGGAAGAAGCCATCTGCTTCTACTACTTTCTCGTCGAGGTGTGGCTCAACATTGATGTTATCGATGGCCTTCGATAGAAACTCCTCCATAGTGTGTGATGCTTCCTTCTTTCCCATGGTTGAGTATTTAGAGAGATGAGTGAAGATTTAAAAACAGGGGGGGATGAGACTCGTGAATTGCAGGGAGATGCAGAAATTGCACGAGAATGGTAAATTTGGGAAGTGATAAAAGCTTCTGCATCGACGCCCTTATATAGATCTAGGGTTCAGCTGACGTGGCAGGGGCAAGACAGTAATATCCCCGTAAATGCTATGCGTAGGTGGCGGCCATCGGCGATGTGACTGACGTGTCCGGCGTCATCACAGTAAAAGTGAGCCGCCAAGTTGACTTGGCACTCCACGTGGCCTTCTGCAATTCGTCTCTCCAAACGGTGTCGATCCAGTGGCTGGGATTCAAGAACTGTTGAGATTCGACGACTGGATTATGTGCGAAATTCCCGCTTCAATTTGAAGTGAGTTGCACGCGCCCGAAATATCTGCCTTGTACGTGAATCTGCATTAAATGCAAAGCAAAAGGTAAAATTTGCACTAGAGTGTGTACAGCTCACACTCGCTTCGTACCCGCTCGCTTCGAGTGTGGCCGCTTGGCTTTTACTCGCTTGCGAAGTACTCGCTTGGCGTGACTGTTCCACACTCGCTTGAGTGACGTAGCACTCGCTTGGCCATCTGAAGCGACTGGAATAAGAAATTGAAATTTCTTGACATAATTTTAAAATGTTTCTGACTTACATACTTCAAGGATAAACAAGAATGTTTTCCTCTAGTATTTGTGTCAGATTCATTTCATATTTTCCACATAGGAAATGAAGGTTTCTAGCACGCTTCACATTACTTAGTGTACTTTGAATTGAGAAACTCACCAGTCAATCTCACATTGTAGGAGATTGATACCACATATATAGACTTCTTTTAGCTCCCTGTTGGTATCACTTGTTGATACTGCATCAAGCTTGATCTTCTTGGCATTCATCTCTTCCATCTTCGTCTACGAACTTGAGACTCCACCATCGAAGGAACGAGGGGGGGGGGGGGTGATCGCACTATTTTCTACCACACAAAATAGGTATAGTATAAAGAAGTACGAATATCGTATCCACAGGGATTGATATACCGAAACCACACACAATACCTCTACTCTAGAATTAAACTGATGTCTAGGCAAATAAGAAATTGAGATTGTGGTATTTATAACTAGGCAAATAAATAAAAGACTCAATTAAACATATAAGGAAATAAATAAACAAGGAAATAGCTAGCCAAATAAAACAAATTAGGACACAAGCAATTAAATAAATAAGAAAAGTAAACAATTAAGGAAAAGTGTTGATTCTAGGGAAGCCTACCTAATCAAATATATGCAAGCAATTAATGAGTACAAGTAACCAATTTAATCCAATCTAAATGTGATACATGCAAAAATAACCTACACCCTAATTAAAGCAATGCAAGTTGTCACCTAACAAGATCCTAATATTCTTTCGAATTGTAAGAATCGAATCAAGTGCAAAATAGAACAAGTACCAATAATATAATCAACTAGGCTCAACTAAGACACCAAATCAATTATATATGAACATATAATAATTCAATTATCAATTAAGACAAATCAAACTATCATATCATGTATTCATGAGATCTATTATGCAATATCCTAATCAAGGCATATGAACATAACTATGCATACACAATTAGTGATCAAGTAATCATGCATGAAAATAAGCACCATGAAAACATGAATCTAGATTGGAAGGCTAATTGTACACAAGAACACTTACATAAATTCAATTAGGCATTCAATCCCTAAAATCAACTAAGGAATTTAGCTAGACATAATTAAAAGAAAGGTAGAAGGAAGATTAAACATAAGTAAAAACATAAAGTAAAAGAGAAAGGGATAGAAAAACTCTTGAATCTTGAATAAATCTTCAATCTTCAATGGTCTTCATACATAAAATAAATCTAGATCTAAAGTATAAAAGTATGGAGAAAAGAATAAAAACTAATCTAATGAATGTAGGACTAATGTTGGCTCTATGTTGTTGGCTTTACAATGATAGGTTTAGAGGTATTTATAGGGTAGAAGTTTACATCCAATACCTAATTGTACAAGGAAACCAAGAAAAAGTCAAAAATTGCCTTTTAAAAGAAATCCCGTCTGGAAAACAGGAGGCACCTCTCGACACCTCTCTCGATCGAGAGGTGGGTCGAGAGGGTCGAGAGGGTTCTGCGCAACTTTCTTATTTCGGTCATATCTTCCTCATCCGAACTCCGAATTGACCTCCGTTTTCGCCTACGTGCTCCTATCGAACTCCTCTTCAATACTATGCTTCCACTTTTCCAGAATAACTCTTTTACAAAATCGTGAAAAGTCAGAACTTGGGATCAATACTTCATCTCTTCCTTGGTTTCATCGCCTCTTGTCTTATCTTGGGTTTTCTCGACTCAAAAGCCCTAAAAACACTCAAAACAACCCAAAAGCGTAATCTAGCTCGAAATAACATAAACAATATAAATCATGAGCTAAACTATCAAAATACGACAAGAAAACGATAATATAACACTTAGATGATAGGGTAAAAATGCACCCTATCAAAATCCCCCAAACTTAAACATTGTTCGTCCCGAACAATAACAAAAACGAAATAAACAATAGACTCAAGCATTGTGAACTATGTAGGCCTCAAAACTTTTTTCAAAAACAAGCTCATGATCATGATCAAAACTATGCATACAACATTAGCATCAATAACACAACCTATTCAATAAATCCAAATCATGCTATTCAATCAAAGAACACTCTCAAACATGTGAAATTATATGTGTATAAGTGAACACTCAACTCTCTCAAAGAAAAGATGTATAAGATAATGCACATCATAAGGGTTCACTCAATATCAATGCAATGCAACATGTTTACCATAGGCTTGCCCCTAATCTCAACATCTCCACCTAATGTAATATTCACAAACTAAGATCAAAAAGGTCTTTATAAAGCTTGTAATGTAGGGACATTGGTTAAGGTAGGGAATGTATAGGCTAAGTGACTCAAAATGCTCTAAATCATCAACCTCTTTTCAACTCCAACCAAAGTACGGATTTTTACTCCATCTTCTACCATCCAATACACCAACTACAATACAACAACATATCAAAGATGCAAACAATACCAACTATACAAATCAAAGCTAACTATCCCCTTATGCTTATATATTTTTTTTTCTTTCTTTTCTCTCTTTTTTTCCTAGAGCTCAACTAATAAATGTTCTTTCTAATAATGAACAAGGGCTCTATATTTTTTTTTTCTTTTTTTTCTAAGCTTATGGGGATAGCTAGCTATACTTAAACAAGCATCTAAAATTTTCTCCTTTCACACCACATCAAAATTTTCTATTTAACTCCTTCCATACCACCAACCACAAATACTAATGATACCCATAACCATCCAAACCTCCTATCATCCGGTTTTACAAAGAACGGCTAATAAAGGCTCAAAAGGGGTAAACAAAGGATTATGAACAAGGTTAGTGTATAGGAATCATGTGGCTAAAGAAAGATGGCCTAAGATCATCTCCTAGTTCATAAATATACTAAGGTCTTGATGGAGAAATAAGGAAAGTTCTAGAAACAATGAAGAATGCATGATCACTCAATCAAAGAATAGGCATAAATATGCACAAAAAGCTCAAATCTCACGGGTTCAAACTAACTAGTTCTCGATATCATAGCACAATTTAAATATCAAATAAATTGCATCGCTTCGCCAAGGTTCCATGCATAATAAAGATCATGAATTTTCTCCAAAAATCAACAAAAATTTTCTATCATCGGCCAAATTCACAATACTATCATCACATGCTTATTTGACTCAACTTAAATACCTAAGACTCAACAAAAAAATAATAACTACTAATAATAACTACTAATAAAATATCCAAAAATTAAGCTACAATCCAAGAACCCATGTAAACGAGTTAACAAAGCCACACTTCTCCCTCCCCCAAACTTATTTCGAATCATGATGAAGGAATAAGTTTAAGAAGGAGTGGATAAGTTAACGAGCGTACCTTTCACCGAAGCTAGCTTACTATCGATCTTCTCTTCTAGCCGAAACCTCATCGAGAAAACCTACAACTCACAAGCTTCGCAAATTCTTGGATAAAAAGCTTAATAAAAGATAAGACTCAAACAAAAACGAAAACAAATAAAACGAAAACTGAAAATTAAAGATAGAGTTGGGTTACCTCCCAACAAGTGCTACATTTTACGTCTTTAGCCCGACGATACCTCTTATCAAGGTGGATCAAAATGAACGTTCTTTTCTCCCCCATCTTTGAGTTTCCTCATGGCTCCATCAATTAATCTCTTGAATTCGGCTAACTTTAATGGTGAAATGGCTTCCAACTGATTTAAGCACCCGAGGATCTCTTTGAAAACTCCGGACATCTCCATGTAATGGTGCAAGAAGTTGGTGATGATCTTGTCGAGACATTCATCAGGTGCCGGTGGTATAGGAGGTTCCCAAATTTGGACGGCAAACACATCTTCTCGATTATCATCGGGCCTCTTCATTGCTTCATAAATGGAAATCTTCAATTCCTCTCCATTGACTCTAAATGTTAGATCTCCATCTTGAATATCGATCAAAGCTCTCCCGGTAGCTAAGAATGGCCGTCCTAAGATCAAAGGTTGGTTTGCATCCTCGGGCATATCCAATACCACAAAATCCGCCGGGAAGACGAGGTTGTGAACTTGAACGAGAACGTCCTCGACTATTCCACGTGGATAAGAAACTGAACGATCCGCCATAAGTAGGGATATAGTTGTCGGCTTCATCTTTCCAATCTTGAGCCGGTTGAAAATAGAGAGGGGCATCAAATTGATGCTAGCACCAAGATCGCATAGCACGTTTTGGAAGACTTGATCACCGATCTTGCATGATAGTGTAAACCTCCCGGGATCCTTTTGTTTCAACGGAAGCTTCTTTTGTAAGACCGCGCTACACTCCTCCGTGAGGTTGATCGTCTCGAACTTAGCCCACTTCTTCTTCCCCGCCACCGCGTCCTTGATGAACTTCATGTGGTTTGGCATGTCTCGGAGAGCATCGAGAAGTGGTATGTTGATGTTAACCTTTTGAAGCATCGCCAAGAAACGTTGATACTTCTCATCTTGCTTTGGCTTGGTCAATCTTTGCGGGAAAGGGGCCTTCAGAGTGTAAGTCGGAAATTGGGGCGGCTGCTGGGCCTCTCGACCGACCTATCGATCGAGAGAGGTGTCGAGAGGTCCCTTCTGACCTCGATTCTTGACCTCTCGATCCACCTCTCGATCGAGAGAGGTGTCGAGAGGTGGATTCTGACTTCCAGTATGGACCTCTCGATCGACCTCTCGATCGAGAGAGGTGTCGAGAGGCCCTCGCCTCGGCTCTTGGATCCTCGTTTCCTCGAGCACCACATTCTTGAAGTTCCAGACTCCTTTCTTCTCAGCTTCCAAGGATGGATTTGTGTACGTAGTGCCGCTCCGAAGCTCAATAGCATGAACATGATGGTTGTTCTTCGGGTTTTGCTCCGTGTTACTTGGGAATTGGCCGGGCTTATGGACTCCTCCTTGAGCGTTGGCTATTTGACTCATTTGCGTCTCCAACATTTGCATTTGTTTGGTCAACGCATTGATGCTACTCGTCAAGTTGTTAGTTGAGGTACTTTGAGTGAGCTCCAACGTCCTCAACTTTGCATCTTGTTGTGTCATCCTCATCTCCGATTGAGCCATATATTGACGAATCAAATCGTCGGTAGACATCTCCTTCTTGGGCTCTTGGATGACTCCATTCTCAACATGGAAGCCGGGAGGTGGTTGCAAGGCGTTGTTCGGATTGGCATAGGAAAAGTTCGGATGATTTCGGTTATTGGGAACATATGGTTTCTTGTACCCTCCTTGATAGTTCGAACCTCCTTGTCCTCCTTGCCAATTATTTCCTTGATTTTGTTGCCACTTGCCACCTTGTTGCATGAAATTGGCATCTTCTCCTTCGGGTTGGGGTGCTTGTTTATCAACTATAGCATCGCACCGAAGCACTCCTTTCTTGATGTTATCCAACTCCTTTGCTGTTTTTGTGTACTTCTCCATCAAGTCTTCATAAGCATCGATTCCAATGTTGGCAACTCTCCTTCTTCCAATGCGACGGTCAACAGCCTCCTCATAGCTTGAATTCACGGTCAGCTCAATAATCTCCATAGCAACATCATACTCATTATTCAGAAATCCTCCCTTCAAAGCGTAGTCGAGCTCCTTCCTACACAACTTGTTCAAACCACGATAGAAGTTCGTGATTTGATCCTCCTTGGTAATTCCATGATTTGGGCATGCTCGTAGTAGCTTCTTGAATCTCCCCCATGCCTCGTAGAAGTGCTCATCCTCAAATTGTTGAAACTGTATGATCTCATTGATAAGCTTTTGAGCCCTCGAAGGTGGGAAGAACTTGTTGAGAAACTTGGTGCACATGTCAGCCCAAGTAGTGACCTCCGTCTTGTCCAATCCATCTAACCACTCCCGAGCATCGTCCTTGAGAGACCACACGAAGAGGCTGAGCTTGAGGTAATCCGAAGACACTCCATTGGCCTTGTATGTAGCACATATGTCCAGAAATTGCTTCAAGTGTGCGTTCGGATCCTCCGCCGGTGATCCTCCATATTGATTGTTTTGCACCATGTTGATGAGGGACGTCTTGAACTCGTAGTTGTTGGCTTCGGTTGTTCCCCATCCTCCTTGCTGAAATTGATCAACGACCGGCTTGTAGCGGTCGTTCAAAGTCCTCCTCACTTGATCCCCCATTGAATCGTAACTCCTTGGTGAATCGGGTGGTGAAGAGAGTGGTGTATCGATCTTACTTGCCTCCTTTCCTCGCCTCAATGCTCGAAGAGAGCGCTCTAACTCCAAGTCTATAGGAATAGGATTTATCCCTTTAGACCTTGTGGTCATGCACTACCTAAAACCAAAGAGAAGAAAAGAAAAACGTTAGATCAATAAACCGAAAACAGAAAATTAAAGCGCCTAAATCACCTATTAATTCTATTTCAAAATATGTATGTGAAATCTAATCAGTCCCCGACAACGGCGCCAAAATTTGATCGCACTATTTTCTACCACACAAAATAGGTATAGTATAAAGAAGTACGAGTATCGTATCCACAGGGATTGATATACCGAAACCACACACAATACCTCTACTCTAGAATTAAACTGATGTCTAGGCAAATAAGAAATTGAGATTGTGGTATTTATAACTAGGCAAATAAATAAAAGACTCAATTAAACATATAAGGAAATAAATAAACAAGGAAATAGCTAGCCAAATAAAACAAATTAGGACACAAGCAATTAAATAAATAAGGAAAGTAAACAATTAAGGAAAAGTGTTGATTCTAGGGAAGCCTACCTAATCAAATATATGCAAGCAATTAATGAGTACAAGTAACCAATTTAATCCAATCTAAATGTGATACATGCAAAAATAACCTACACCCTAATTAAAGCAATGCAAGTTGTCACCTAACAAGATCCTAATATTCTTTCGAATTGTAAGAATCGAATCAAGTGCAAAATAGAACAAGTACCAATAATATAATCAACTAGGATCAACTAAGACACCAAATCAATTATATATGAACATATAATAATTCAATTATCAATTAAGACAAACCAAACTATCATATCATGTATTCATGAGATCTATTATGCAATATCCTAATCAAGGCATATGAACATAACTATGCATACACAATTGGTGATCAAGTAATCATGCATGAGAATAAGCACCATGAAAACATGCATCTAGATTGGAAGGCTAATTGTACACAAGAACACTTACATAAATTCAATTAGGCATTCAATCCCTAAAATCAACTAAGGAATTTAGCTAGACATAATTAAAAAAAGGTAGAAGGAAGATTAAACATAAGTAAAAACATAAAGTAAAAGAGAAAGGGATAGAAAAACTCTTGAATCTTGAATAAATCTTCAATCTTCAATGGTCTTCATACATAAAATAAATCTAGATCTAAAGTATAAAAGTATGGAGAAAAGAATAAAAACTAATCTAAAGAATGTAGGACTAATGTTGGCTCTATGTTGTTGGCTTTACAATGATAGGTTTAGAGGTATTTATAGGGTAGAAGTTTACATCCAATACCTAATTGTACAAGGAAACCAAGAAAAAGTCAAAAATTGCCTTTTAAAAGAAATCCCGTCAGGAAAACAGGAGGCACCTCTCGACACCTCTCTCGATCGAGAGGTGGGTCGAGAGGGTCGAGAGGGTTCTGCGCAACTTTCTTATTTCGGTCATATCTTCCTCATCCGAACTCCGAATTGACCTCCGTTTTCGCCTACGTGCTCCTATCGAACTCCTCTTCAATACTATGCTTCCACTTTTCCAGAATAACTCTTTTACAAAATCGTGAAAAGTCAGAACTTGGGATCAATACTTCATCTCTTCCTTGGTTTCATCGCCTCTTGTCTTATCTTGGGTTTTCTCGACTCAAAAGCCCTAAAAACACTCAAAACAACCCAAAAGCGTAATCTAGCTCGAAATAACATAAAAAATATAAATCATGAGCTAAACTATCAAAATACGACAAGAAAACAATAATATAACACTTAGATGATAGGGTAAAAATGCACCCTATCAGGGGGGGAGAATGAATAGAGTACACAAGCTTAATACAACCCGAAGGGAGCTTTACTATAGTGTACTTATTCACGATGAATGGGAGATGAGTACAAGTCCTTATCTCAGTTCCTACTCAATGGAGAGCTCAAAGAAGAAGTGTATGTGGAGCAGCCACCGGGTTTCGAGCAAGGAGATAAAGTGTATAGACTGAAGAAGGCCCAATATGGATTGAAGCAGGAGCCTAGAGCGTGGTATGATACGCTATCTCAGTTCCTAGTGGATAATGGATTCCACAAAGGGAAGATAGATCAGACTCTCTTCACCATCAATCATGGAGAAGATATGCTATGGGTCCAGATCTATGTGGATGACATCATATTTGGGTCACCAAACCAGTCGCTTAGCGAGAAGTTTGGAGAGCTGATGAAGACCAAATATGAGATGTCGATGATTGGCTTGATGAGTTGCTTCCAAGGTCTTCAAGTGAAGCAGCAAGATGATGGAATCTTCATCAATCAAGCTAAGTATACTCGAGATATGCTTGCCAAGTTTGGTGTTCAGCACGCTAAAGCTGTAAAGATTCCGATGAACACCAACTGGAAGATGGAGCCAAACCTAGAAGGAAAGTCTGTGGATGCTACAGATTAGCGTGCCTTGATCGGGTCCCTTCTATATCTCACTGCAAGCAGGCCAGATATAGCGTTTGCAGTTGGAGTATGAGCTCGCTTCCAAGCACAGCCATCTTGAAGCTGCTAAGCGAATCCTTCGCTATCTCAAAGGCACCATCAACATGGGGCTGTGGTATCCAGCTGAAGATAATCTGGAGCTCACTGGATATTCCGATGCTGACTATGGAGGATGCCGTGTTGATAGGAAATCAACGTCGGGCACTTGTCAGTTCTTGGGAGGCAAGCTGATCTCATGGTTTTCAAAGAAGCAAACCAGTGTAGCTACTTCAACGACTGAAGCCGAATAATAGCCGCTGGAAGCTGCTGTTCTCAAATTTTATGGCTTCGTCAACAGTTGAAGGACTACAAAGTTGAAGCGAATGAGATCCCAATCTTCTGCAGTTGAAGTGAATGAGATCCCAAGCAGGCCAGATATAACGTTTGCAGTTGGAGTATGTGCTCGCTTCCAAAGCAATCCCAAGCACCGCCATCTTGAAGCTGCTAAGCGAATCCTTCGCTATCTCAAAGGCACCATCAACATGGGGCTGTGGTATCCAGCTGAAGATAATCTGGAGCTCACTGGATATTCCGATGCTGACTATGGAGGATGCCGTGTTGATAGGAAATCAACGTCGGGCACTTGTCAGTTCTTGGGAAGCAAGCTGATCTCATGGTTTTCAAAGAAGCAAACCAGTGTAGCTACTCCAACGACTGAAGCCGATTAATAGCCGCTGGAAGCTGCTGTTCTCAAATTTTATGGCTTCGTCAACAGTTGAAGGACTACAAAGTTGAAGCGAATGAGATCCCAATCTTCTGCGACAACAACAGTGCAATATGTATCTTGCAGAATCCAGTGCTTCACACCAGATGCAAGCACGTGGAAATCCGACATCACTTAATTCATGATCATGTCGAGAAGAAGGATATCAAGCTCGAGAATATCCATACCGATCTACAGCGAGCAGATTTCCTCACCAAGCCTCTAGCTGAGTCTCACTTCAATCAGCTATGCATGGAATTAGGGTTACTAGACCCTGGTGAAGAATGCTAGGTCCAGGATGCACAAGGGAGTGGACGCTTGCCTACAAGCGACCCTCGCCTTGGATCTTCACCAACTCAAGCGAGTCGTTTCAAAATTCACTCGCTTGAAGAAGGAGAAATAAGGTGGAGAAAGGTGGAGTGTTGGAAGACGTTCCCTACCCGCTTACAGGAATTGTAAAGCCATTGGTTAAGGGGGAACTATTGTTTGCTCTCGGAGCAAGCTACTTCCAAAGCGAGCAAGGAAAGCTTCTAAATAGCCTAGGATTCCTAGCGAGTGGGCATAAACAATCGCAAGTGCCGTTCTAGTAACGGTTGTGGGGTCTTGTATCGGGCCTTCCCACGTAAAAATGGTGAAAGCATAGGCAGGGCTGGCACCTAGACCTTGCGTCCTCTTCCCATCTTTCCGCCGAAGAGGAGCATGCCTTCTCATCTCCTTCATCGTGGATAAACATTCACTCATTACTCACTCTTCATTGAGTTGAGCTGCCGAATGTCTATTCATTCTTCTCCCACCTTGAATATTGCATCGCTTCAATTTTCCCGTTGTGGGTCAAGCGAGTCGAATGCAAATTCATTCTGTAGATTCTAGAGGAGAGCTTGAAGAGTTACCTTTTACTTCAAAAGGTTGCAGGGCTGGTGACATGCCTCTGCTTAAAACCGAGATTGTCTTGTCAGAGCATTCTCATGTATAAAAATCTACTTAAGGGATTATATGTAATGTCCACCTATAGTGGCTGATGTATAAAAACTTAATGTGTTGGGGGATGCTTTTTATATTGTTTCAAGGCTTATCAATATAATTTGCTTCAAATTTTATATGACTGTTAAGGTGATGTTTATTTATTTATTTCAGCTTCACTATGTCTCTTAATCCGCTTGCTACGATTCTCAAAGAAAACAAACTCGAGGGTTCCAATTATATTGATTGGAAAAGAAACTTGGATATTGTTCTTACTGCTGACAGACACAAATACGTCCTCATTCAGGCTTGCCTTCCTGAACCCACTCAGGAATCCACGCTAGAACAGCGTGAGGCTTATACCAGCTAGAAAAGGGCAGATGAGATGGCAAAATGCTATATACTGGCTTCTATGTCAAGCATTTTGCAACATCAACATCAGAATGTCCAAACCGCAGCTGATATGATCTATAGCCTTACGGAGATGTTTGGGCACCATGGTCGCCAAGCGCGTCAGAAGGCTATGAGGGCCATTATGACTATGCGCATGGCTGATGGTGATTCTGTGAAGGATCATGTTCTTAGGATGATTGGTCATCTTAATGAACTTGAGGTTCTGGGTGCTGAGATCGATGGGGAAACCCAGGTCGATATTATCATAGAGTCGTTTCCTAGGTCTTTTGATTAGTTTCGGATGAACTATAACATGAATCAGAAGTTATACACGTTATCCGAATTGCTCAATGAGCTTGTGCAGGCTGAGGATGTTCTAAGGGTTGAACCTCAGGTACATGTAGCCACTGCTTCTACTTCTTCTAAACCGAAAGGTGGAATTAAGAAGAAGAAGAAACAGGGTGGCCTAGCTCAAAAGGGAGCAAATTAAAGAGTGGGAGGACCTCAGGGTGGCATAAAGAAGCCTAAAGGGAAGTGTTTCCGTTGTGGACAGAAGGGACATTACAAGGTGGCTTGTCCTCAGTTAAGAGGCAATAATAAAGGTATATCTTGTGCATTAGTTGTCGAAGCTTGTTTAGCGGCTCGTTCTACATGTACTTGGGTTGTAGATATGGGAGCCACTGATCATGTATGTTTTGACTTGCAGGGGTTTTGTCGAACCCGAACGCTTAATGCTAGAGAAATTACCGTCACCATGGGGAATGCTACGCATGTGGCGGTTTCTGCAGTAGGAGTTGTCAGTTTACCATTTTTGGATAAAACATTGGTTTTGAGAGACGTTTTGTTAGTACCTGGTTTTAAAAGGAACCTTATTTCGGTTTCCAAATTGTATTTGGATGGATATTCGGTTACTTTTGGTTTGAATGACGTTGCTATTTTTCGTAACAATGATGTCATTTGTTCAGGTATTATGTCTAACAATCTCTATACCATTAACTGTACTGTACCTGCTATTTATAGCGTATCATCGAGTTCGAGGAAATGAAAGGTTTCTTCAAGTGCGAATCAAACATATCTCTGGCATCTGAGGCTAGGTCACATTAACCTCAAGCGAATTCAAAGGTTGGTGAAAGATGGTCCTTTGGATAAACTCCAAGTAGGACCACTACCAACTTGCGAATCTTGCTTGGAAGGTAAAATGACGAAAAGGACCTTTAAATCCAAGGGCAACATATCAGAGAATGTATTGGACTTGATTCATACAGATGTGTGTGGTCCAATGACAATTCAGGCTAGAGGTGGCTTTGAGTATTTCATCACTTTTATTGATGATTGCTCACGATTTGGATATTTATTTGATGAAACGGAAGTCTGAATCCTTTGATAAATTCAAAGTTTTTAAGGCGGAAGTGGAAAATCAGCATAATAAATCCATTAAGTCCATTCGATCTGATCGAGGTGGAGAGTACCTTAGCACTGAATTCTTGGAATACATGTCACAAGCCGGGATCACCTCCCAGCTTACTGTGCCAGGAACACCACAACAGAATTGTGTGGCAGAACGCAGGAACCGAATATTACAATATGATTCGGTCGATGATGAGCTATTCTGAGCTAACTACTTCGTGTTGGGGCTATGCCTTGGAAACGGCGGCGTATATTCTAAACTTAGTTCCTTCTATATCAGTACCCAAAACTCCCTTGGAATTGTGGTCAGGCCGAAAGGCCAATCTTGAACATATTCGGATCTGGGGTTGTCCTGCACATGTATTGCGCAAGGATGCTGATAAGTTGGAATCACGAACTGAATTACGGCTGTTTGTAGGATACCCAAAGGGAACGAGAGGTGGATTGTTCTATAGTCCGAGGGACCAAAAGATCATTGTTAGCACTAATGCTCAAATTTTGGAAGAGGACTACATGAACAATCACAAACCCATGAGTGAGGTCATCTTAGAAGAGATGAGGGATACAAACCCACCTGAACCACCCGTACTAGATGTTGCACCATCAACTACACCACGTGTTGACACTAGTACACAATCTCAGAATATGCCTCGTCGCAGTGGGAGGGTCGTCATTCAACCTGAAAGATTGTTGTGTTTGGGAGAGTCTTCGGACAACTTACCTGGTGAAGATGACTCTGACCCCTGGACGTACAAAGAGGCAATCCAAGACAAAGATGCACAGCTTTGGCAAGTTGCAATGGATTCTGAAATTCAATCCATGCATGAAAACGATGTGTATGACGTTGTAGAACATCCTGAAGGGGTTAAACCCATCGGGTGTAAGTGGATCTACAAACGTAAGAGAGGACCTGACGGGAAGGTTGAAACCTTCAAAGCTAGACTCGTGGCAAAAGGTTTCACTCAGAAAGAGGGCATCGATTATGATGAAACTTTTTTGCCTGTCGTCATGCTTAAGTCAATCCGGATTCTCTTGGCCATTGCGGCCCATATGGATCTGGAGATTTGGAAAATGGATGTTAAGAATGCTTTTCTGAATGGTAGTCTTGATAAGCTCATTTACATGCGCCAACCAGAGGGTTATATTGCCGAAGAAAGTGAGCATCTTGCATGCAGGCTTAAGCGATCCATTTATGGACTTAAGCAAGCATCTAGGTCTTGGAACACACGGTTTGACAAGGTAATCCAGTCATATGGATTCACGCACTGCGTGTATGAGAGTTGTGTTTACAAGAAGTGTGAAGGAAACGTCTTGGTGTTTCTAGTACTGCATGTTGATGACATTCTACTGATTGGCAACAACGTGGATATGTTATCGGACGTACGGATGTGGTTGTCCAACCAATTCAAGATGAAGGATTTGGGAGAAGCAGGACACATTCTTGGGATCAAGATCTTTCGGGATCGAAAGAAGAGAATGTTGTGTCTTTCCCAAGCAACCTACATTGATACAGTTGTAAAGCGGTTTAGCATGGAAAATTCCAAGAGGGGATCTCTACCTCTCTAGAGTGGAATTCATCTGTCAAAAGAGATGTGTTCGATGACACAAGAGGAGATAGATGACATGAAGGCAGTTCCATATGCTTCAGCAGTTGGAAGCCTCATGTATGCTATGCTTTGCACTAGACCAGATATCTGTTATGCAGTGGGCATGGTTGCCAGATATCAGTCTAACCCAGGAAAAGGACACTGGACTGCTGTAAAGAATATAATCAAGTACCTGAGAAGGACTAGGGATTATATGTTGGTCTTTCAGTCTGACAGTCTACTTCCTTTGGGATATACTGATTCTGATTTCCAATCAGATAGGGATTCTCGAAAGTCTACCTCAGGATGTGTTTTTACACTGGGAGGTGGAGCCATTTGTTGGAGGAGCATAAAGCAGAAATGCATTGCTGACTCAACAATGGAGGCTGAGTATGTCGCAGCCTCGGAAGCAGCCAAAGAGGCTGTATGGCTCCGGAACTTCTTGATGGATTTGGATGTGATTGCGAATTTGCCTCAGTCGATCACTATTTATTGTGACAATTCTGGTGCAGTGGCAAATTCAAAGGAACCACGAACCCATAAGGCCAGTAAACACATTGAAAGGAAGTACCACCTCATACGAGAGTATGTGAAGAGAGGAGAGGTCGTGGTGTCAAAGATTGCTTCGGAGGATAACCTGGCTGATCCTTTCACGAAGGCCTTGTCTATCAAGGTGTTCGAAAGGCATGTTGAAGGCATGGGAGTTCGATGCATGAAAGCACTGCTTTGAGTATAAGTGGGAGAGATAGTAGTGTAATAGTATACTTGAAAGCATGCTTTTGAGTATAAGTGGGAGAATGTTGGGACTATATACAGAAAAGCATTCTTTTTATGCTTAGTTTTACACTACTTCTTTCTGTTTTATGAAATAAATGGAGTCATATGTTTTGCATATTTATTCGTGTTATGGTTATGCAAATAAACATCATGTAGTATATATTATAGATAATATGGTGTGGGTGGTCACACGGAAGATCATATTATTGGTTTCTTATATACTTAAATGGTGTTTGCAACCTAAGTAATCATGGACAAATTACTTGTTAATGTTGTAGTATAATGCTTGATATTAGCTGATCTTGGCTATTAGCTTATACTAATGCATCCAGTTGCATTGAACAGGATCGCGGTGAGATAAATCCTTTTGTACTGATTTAATAAAGGATTTAAGATCTTGGACGATTATTATTTCTTAATTCTAGTTGTATGATATTGAATTATATATTTATGATAATTATTACTGTGATTTATCAATGAGTGCGATTTATTGAAACTCAAAGTATCCCGATGTCTTGGGTAATATTATTATAAATATGATAATTAATATTATAGCTAGAAATCATGTCTCGGTGGAGTCCGAGTTGATGATGTCCCCTTGAGGTGCTCCAAAGTTTATTATATCAAACCCTAGGTGGATTAAGTTCCGATATAATAATAAGGTCGAGCGGGTACTACTCTCGGTTGAGATATTAATTAATAAAGCTATCAGTAGCTTAATTAATTAATGGACATGCAATAACTTAAACACGGGAAATAATATAATTCAAAAAGGAGCCCGTTATGTAATAATTTGGGAAATGGACGGCAGTGTAATATTATTTCTTTAATGGAGTGAAATAATATTAATATAATTAAGTAAAGTATTCGGGCCCAGAGAATACTTGGATTATTAATTATATTGGGAGGCCCAGTCCATATCCTCCTTAAGATCCATAGTGTAGCCCACCAGAAGCAGGCCTGGCCAAGTAAGGAAAACCCTAACCCTAATCTGCCTCTACATATATAGATGGTGAGATGGGATTCCGTCATTAGTACACATACAAGAATTAGTGTGACGGCTAGGGTTTTACTGTGAGGGAGAGAAGAAAGATTTTCGTCCATCCGGAGTTCTTATGTGTGCTCGGGAATACTCTAGAAGATCTCGAGGTTTACGAGAAGAGCTAGATCTCGTGTGCAGAGATCTAGTGCGAGGAATTCTTCACCGAAATCTCATTATTCTGGCTGGATCTGCCCGACAAGGTATGCAATCTAGATCTGTTTCCGCTTTAGGATCTAGGAAATTGCATGATATAATTTTTGTATAATCGATTAACATCCGAGCGATCTTCACGGATCCAACAGAGGTAGGCTTACCCTTAGATTCCTCTCTTGAAGATATAAACATCTTCATGGGTTTCTTCTTAGGGTTCTCAAACACTTTGCCTTTGTCTTTGCTAGTGGTCGCTTTGGAGGCAATGGGCACATCCAAAGAGACTGATGGTGTAGTGATTGAAGCACCAACAAAGACTGTAGGCTTGGAAGGTCCACCCTCATATCCAAGACCTCCTTTTCTACCAAAAGGTAGAAGTGAGTCTTCTAGTGCCTGCCTAGCGAATGAGGCTTTGTTTAAATTGGCTACTAGTTTGGATTGGGTTTCATACCTTCCTTCCAAGCTTTTATGCCTAGCGACGAAGAAGTCCTCGAACTTACTAGTCATAGCCCTTCAATTAATCTTGACTTCATCAAGTTCAGTGGCTAGCTTTCGGTTCTCTCTCTCGCCATCAGACATAGCTTGTTTCAATACTTCGTGAGTGCTTGATAATTTGTGGAGTTTATCAAGCAGCTCACTCCATGTCGAGGAATGTACTTCCTCTTCGAGTTCGTGTGCCAGTGTAATTGAGTTGATAGAAGGATAGTAGAATACCTCTCCTGTATCTTCGTCAGTGAGCGCCATTAACCCTAGATCTTCTCCTTCGCCGGAGTTTGGATCTGTGAAAGCGTCTGAGTCGCTTGGCACTTCCTCGCTTGGATTATCTAGTGGCTCGCTTGCTACCAGTGCTCGTCGGGGAGCTTCCCTTCTAGCCTTCAATTCTTCACGTTCCTTGGCACTCAGCTTTGGGCACTCGGATTTGTAGTGGCCCATCTTGTGGCAGTGGTAGCACTCCACATCCATCATATCCCTTGAGATCGGCTTTGTCGTTTCTTCTCGCTTTCCCTCTCCGTCTCGAGCATCAGTGCTCTTTCCTTTGTATTGCTTGTAGAATCTCTTGTATTTTCCCACTCGAGAGTTCATTTTGTTGAAATTCTTTGACAAGAATGCGTAATGCTCTTCAAGTTCCTCTCTTGTCATCTTGGCAATCGACTGGTCGCTTGGCGTTTCTGCAGCTTTGAAAGTGACTCCTTTTGATGACGTAGGACCTTCGTCTTCATCGTCCAGACTCATTGATCGAATTCGTGAGCCTTAAGCTCGGAGAATAGTATTTCTGGTGAGAGCTTCGATAGATCCTTCGTTGCCAAGTACAACTCCTTCATTGTCTGCCATTTCCGTGTGAGGGCTCGAACAATCTTGAGGTTTACTTCCTTGTCAGTGAACTCTTTCCCAAGAGAGATAAGTGTAGCGATGAGGTTGGTGACGCGTAGCTCGATGCGTCGATTGTCTCTCCAGACTTCATCGTTAAGCTCTCGAATTCTCTCTTCAGCACTGCAAGCTTGTTCTCCTTGATTTTGTCAGTGCCTTGGGAGATTAGGGCTAGAGTTTCCCACATCTCCTTCGCAGTTGTGCACTTCCTTATCCTAGGGAGATAAGCGTCTGACACAGTGCTCTGCATTGTGTGACGTGCTATACGATCTAAGTTGGCGATCCTGAAGTCATTGGAAGAATAATCCTTTTTCGCCTTTTCCACATGGTCGTGCCTGACCGTAGCTTCCTTGCCTTCTGCAGCTGGGACGTTCACCATGATGATTTTCTTGATCTCGATAGGCCCTTCATCTATGACCTCCCACATCCTGTCGTGGATGGAGCATAGAAAGCTTTCGACACGGAAACTCCATGTTTCGTATCCATCAATCGAGAACTGTGGAAGATTGGATGCACTATATGTAGACATAATGAACTGTTAGTAGCGATGCAATATGCGTGAGTGATATTTTGATGCACATAGGAAAAACCGGATCGGTTCAGTGAGACAACGTGAAGCGAGAGGGGACTCGCTTCAGGTATGCAAAGCAGTGGCTCGAAAGAACCCCTGCTCTGGTACCACTTGTTGGTCCCGGTTTGATAGGGGATACACACGTAGTGGGGGGGGGGGGGTGAATACGTGTGTAGAAGTTTTTCAACTTCTTTTTCCCTTATCTCAGAGTAGCAAGTTTGAGTGCTTGCTTCAAGTACTTAAGACCTAGCCGAGAGCTAGATCTACAGTGGAAGCTTCACTTTTAGACCGAAGCTAACGCTTGATCTATGAAAGTGATTCACTTGCGTTATGCGGAATTAGGTGAGCTATTCTTTCCTAAGTAATTGAAATTTCGTTTTAAGTTTTTTTACGATGCTTGTGCAATATGAATAATCAAAGCAATAAACAATGTAAAGTAGGGTTAGATACAACACCGAGGTTTATAGTGGTTCGGTGATAAAACACCTACGTCCACTTTGTTGCTTGCAGCAACGGATTCTCTTCACTCAAGAATCTTGAGGATTACGGGTTCCTCAAAAACCAAGACTAGATCGAGCTTCACTCGCTTGGATCCGACACAACAACTGGGAGATTTTGGGTTCTCCACACAAACCTAGCTAAGATCGAGCTTCACACAATCGAGGATTGTGCTAGCTTGGATCTACACTATAAGATCGAGACTTCTACTATCGAGGAAGTGAGTCTTAGATCTTACAACACAACAACCATTCGACGAACACAAAAACCTAACTAGATAGAACTAGGGTTAGGGTTTTTGGTTTTGACGACACTCTAAATGAAGAACTCTTTACAGTGAATGCAAACAAGGGTAGAGTTCTTCTCTAAGCTCGGATTTATGAAGTAGGCTTAGATCTATGGAGTGTGAAGGTTGTGGAGACGAGTTTCGATGTTGCAGAAACTCGGAGAACACTTAAACAAAGACTCAAAGATTTGCTCGAAGGCTGTGAGTGTTTGTTTGCAATAGGCGTTGAATGCTCAAGTAGTGTTCTGCTCTTCTCCGTCTTCGACCTTCACTATTTATAGGCGGAGGGATGGGCAAGAGCCGTTTGATGGTTGGTGGCTTTGTCCCTCCTCCTCTCGACAGTACTTGCCTTGACCGGCAGCTTTTCAGACGCGTCGATTTTTCTCTTTGCCAAAAATGGCTAAGAGCCAATTTTAACAGTAACTAGAGCACCCAGTACTGTTGCGGCATCCTTGTCGGCCTGGCGGTCAACTCCGGTACTCCATTCTTCAATCGCCACGTGGAGATATGCAATTAATGCTTCGATCTTCACTTAACTGAAGTTTGAACTCATCGTTTAAATTGGAGCGGGAATTGAGCTGTCACTTTCTGTTAGGTAGAGGCTCGCTTTGCTTCAGATTTGGAGCGTCCGCTTTGAATCGAGTCGCTTTAAGTCATACTGTAGCGTTTACTTCGAAATAGATTTTCTAAGCATCTGCTTTAGTAAACGTTGACTCGCTTTGACTTTAACTGTAGCACTCGCTTCGCTTCGCTTCAGCAGACTCGCTTTGATTCTACTGTAGCGTCTACTTCGATTCGCCTCGCTATACTTCGGCACGCTTTGCTTTGCTTTGGTAGACTCGCTTCGCTTTGAAACACACTCAAGCAAGTGGCCTTCACTTGAAAACCTAGCAGTCTAAAACCTAAGCATCTAAAGCAAAATAGAAGCCATCCTAACATTATAGGCTTAGAAAAATTCTAACCTATCTACGTCAAAATAGGGTCGCTTGGGAATAGGATACATAGGGGGTTTTGGGATCGAATCAAAATACATATTCATTTAAATTAAAACGTCCCGTTAAGTTTCCCTTAACATATGATCCTTAACAATTCCCAACAATTTGCTCGAGGTTCTTACCAACGGCACTGTCTGTGGCTGCAGAAATAGCAGCATTGCTGACATGTGCTACTTCATCTGCTTGTGCATCCCCCTCTACGTCGCATGCATCAGCATCATCGCCCCGCGTCCTTTTCTTGAGGGCATCACTGGGATCATACTTCAAAGTAAACGGCTTGGTTTCCGGATCATCAGCCAAGGATAACCAAAACCCTTCAAGCTTCTCTTCCTTGTGAGGTTTAAGCTTATGAACCAATCCCTGCATCCATAAGTAAACAAGCTTAGATGGTTAGAATTACTATCAAGATGTAAGAAATCGTCAGATTATCACACAACATTTTATGAACAAACCACATTCTTACTACGTAAACATTCGTAGCACTGATATAAAAAATAATAATTTATACCACAATTTCTTACCACTAACAACACATTCTTACAAGCAACACATTTTCATGCAATTTTACTACTAATCACACCATAGTTTCTTACTACTAACACCACATTCTTACCAATAATTAATCAATTGACACATTCTTACAAACAATACATTCTCATGGTTTGAATTACTACCAAAGTGTAAGAAATCATCTCCTTATCACACAAACCACATTCTTACGACCTAAACATGCGAAGCACATATAAATATATTACTTTATAACGCAGTTTCTCACTACTAACATCACATTCGCATGCAACAATTAACAGACTACATTCTTACTACGTAAACATTCGAACCACACATATAAAGAATAATAATTTAAACCACAATTTCTTACCACTAACAACACATTATTACAAGTAACACATTCGCATGCACACTCCCTTAGTGGTGCAAATTACATGGTTTTGAATTACTACCATAGTGTAAGTAATCATTTCCTTATCACACAAACCACATTCTTACGACCTAAACATCACATTCTCATGCAAATTTACCACTATCCACAACACAGTTTCTTACCAATAACATCACATTTGCATGCACATTTCTATAGTGTTGTCTTACTAACAAAACATACCTCTTTGATTTCGTCATCTGTTGGATAACGTCTCTCCTTCACGTAGGAGTATTGAACGAACCGCGGGATCTACCTATCCTTGCCCCTGAGGCCAACAACAGTACCAAAGGTTGGTACAGCCTCAAAAATCCAAGCATGTTCACCAAAAACACATAATAGCAGAAGTTAGATAAAGCACCATTTATTACTGAATGTAAAGAAAAAATAAGAATACTCACACAGAAAGCAACAATGTTCCCCTTAATACCGTAATTTAGTTTTGTCTTCCCCTTTCTCTCCTTTGGGATACCCCTCACAGCTTCTAGCAGCATCTGGTAATCTGGTAAGAAAGACTTCCCCATGGGAAGTTTTCCCTCTCGTTCTCATTTTCCAGCAACACCTACAACCAAATTGGTATTTTTTTTCTTTGTTGCATCGAACCCTAAGCAAAGTAGCAGCTTCAAAAGCTTCATTCAGTCTTCAGGCGTTGCACACACCTCTTTTCCTTCCACCGTGAACGTCCTGTCTATGTAAGCAGTACGAACATCACAAAGGCGTATACTTGGACTTGCACCAAACAGTCTTTCAAAAGTAGAGTTAGGGGGCAGTGTTCGCTCAGCGTATGGATCGAAGGTAGAAGACCCGAATTTGAGTCCACTGACCAAGGCGTACTCGACTCTCGAGAAGCGCAAAACTTTCCTTCCAATTTTGAAAAACAAGGATGTAGGATCAAAGTTTGGTTTTGGGACTACCTGGTCATAAATCAGTAAGAATCTTTCTAGAATAGGTAAAGTAGTATATTACCAATAGCATGAAAAAAATTAACACAAAATAACGTAAGAATATGGAATCATTATACCTGGTGACAAGCCATGTAGTACATCATTCTTCCGCAACGCTTTGTTAACTGATCAAGCCTAGTGAATTGTTCCATTCATGAATTTCTCACTATATTTGCCATTGGGACACTCAATTTCTTCGTCAGCAATGCATTAACTTCCCCTGCCAAGCCTTCGTACCCTGCTGGAATAACCTTTCTAGACATAGTAAGAAGCTCCAACCTCTCATACCTACATTCGACCTACAAGGACTTTTATATCAGTGATTACAAAATAATCCTCACATTCGTATCAAATAATCCTCACATCCGTATCAAACAAACATTCAGCACACAATATGATACAAGCAAATATCAGCCACAACAGCAATTTTCTTACAAACATTACTCATCACAGAAAAACTTCAACATTCTTACTACCAACATTTTTAGAACATAATATCACCAGTTTTTACCAACACAAACCAACATTTTTACCAAAAAATTAGGGGGTTTTAGCAACATTCTTACTAACCACATTTTTAGATCATAATATCACCAGTTTTTAGCAATTTTCTTACAAACATTACTCATCATAGAAAAACTTCAACATTCTTACTAACAACATTTTTAGAACATAATATCACCAGCTTTTTATCAAGGCAAATCAACATTCTTACCAACAAAAACATATTTTTAAAATGTAATGATAAAAAAAACACCAAAACAAAGAAAGGATACCATGAAATAGAACATATACTTACGAGCAAATAAGCATTCTTACTACCAACTTTACTAATTTATATTCAAAAATTGTTTGAATCACTGCTAGAACTTAACAAGGGGGGATAATTTACAGTATTGATCTTAGTACACAAATCTCCACACAAATCACCACATATCATCGTTATTTTATCAAAATAAGGACTAAACACAATCTTACACTCTAAAAACCCTATTCGAACGAAAAGGGGGCTGTTGCACAGCAAACCCTATGTTTTAGTGTCGATTACTATCAATCATCAACAAGAAATCAAACCCAGGTCGATTCCACCACAAAAATAGAACATGTAACAACAGGTTTGATGTTAAAAACCCTAGTTTTCTTACCTCCTCATCTGTAAATGGAAAGCCGCTTGGTTTGGGGACCTACTCCGCCGGCGCTGGACTGGATTGTGCAATATCCTCCGTCGGCTGCTCTACTTCTTTAGTATTCCTCTTCCTCTTCCCACTTCGAGTTCCGGGTGCCATAGTTAAAGAGATGGATGGGGGAGGGGGGGGTAGAGTGACGAGGAAAATGACGAGAGGGGCGGGGGGAATTGTTCCGGTGGTGAGGGAAACTAGGGCGACTGCCGGGAACGAAAGCGACGGCGGGGTGTAGTTGACGGTGGTGGAGAACAGAAGGGAGAGAGGAGAGGTTTTTTGAGTTGTAGACGTGAATGAGGGGTGGTAGGTGGGGTGGTGGGGAGTTAAAAGGTTTTCTCGGTTTTCTAGGTTAGAATTTGAATTTTCCTTTTTTTCTCCCCAAACTGATTTCAGGGGCATTTTAGTCTCATTTACACAAAAGTGGGTATCTTTTGTGTAAATTTATAATTGGGTACAATTTTGGTTTTATCTTAGCCATAGTAGGTACTTTAATTTTTGCCTCACTTAATATACTCATCAAGTGGTGTAATGGGCTTATCCTTTCTGGGCTAAAACCAAAGGCCTATGAGGACGGTGACTTCCTAGTCCACCTCTACCGTATCCATAGCCGTGCACGTCACACTTGTCGCAATGGGCACTTTGAGGCGCACTTTGCATCGTCACGAGGAGCTGAGGGCCTTTTCTTTTCCAAAATCGAACCAAGCATATGGCTCAGCCCAAACGTGTTTTTTCGAACACACGCAATGGGCGAACCTGTGCGATGGTTCGAACCGAAAGGGTACCAGGCGTGTGCATGACACGAGCCAGCATCCAAGGGGTTCGAACCAATGGACGTGAGCGCGTGCCGAGCACAAGCCCGTGACTTGACCAGGCTTGCGCCGGGCAAGAGCCAGGTTCGGAAAGGCTCATGGAGGGTCCGAACCATAGTGATGGTTCGGTTCAATGAATCTGGGCCGTCAAACAAAATTTGATCGAACAGTTCAGACCGAAGCACCCCTTCACAGAAGGCCACCTACTTCCTATAAATAGAGCCCTCCATGACTCGATCCAACACACCAAAAATGAAGATAAAATATGTCATCTCATTTTTGTCTCTCCTTCTTCTTATTTCTTTACAAAGTCTCGATATTCGAGTAGTTCGACGGATTCTCGACTTGTAGTGCAACAACTCGAGAACGAAGAACCGTTGTATCTTGGAGACAATTGCTATAGTCCGATTACACTATATCGGAGCAATATTGTCTTACGGAGATAGAGTTTAACTCTAGCCTCGGTTCTATCCATATTTCGTGTTACGGTTCTAAAACGAAACTCCCCCTGAAGTAGGGGGAGATGAAACTGATGAGCAAAAGCGAAATGCTCTTGATGCATGGCATCACAGAGACTTCTTGTGTCGCAACTACATCCTGAATGGGTTAGAAGACACTCTCTATAGTGTCTACTCGGAGCACAAATCCTCAAGGGAACTATGGAGCTCTCTCAAAATGATGTACAAGAAGGAGGATGCCGGCTTGAAGAAATTCATAGTCGGGCGATTCTTGGAATTCAAGATGGTAGATAACAAGACGATTATTGACCAAGTGCAAGAACTTCAAATAATCTTGCATGATATCCATGCAGAAGGTATGTCTCTTTCAGAATCTTTCAAGTAGCAGCTATTATTGAAAAGCTGCCACTATGCTGGAAGGACTTCAAGAACTATCTCAAGCATAAACGCAAGGAGATGGGGCTTGAAAATCTGGTCGTCAGGCTTCGCATTGAAGAAGACAATCGGAAAAACGATGGGAAATCCACCAAGACCTCAATGGAGGCAAAAACAAACTTGGTCGAGTCGAGCAACAAGAAGAAGCGAAAGTTTCCCGAGATGAAAGGAACCCCGAAGAAGTCAAAGCGTATCAAGGGGAACTGCTACAACTGCGACAAACCAGGCCACATGGTAAACGACTGTCGTAAGCCATAGAAGGACAAGAAGGACCAACGTCATCAAACAAATATGACGGAGGACAAAAGTATGACCATAGACTTATCCGAACTAGACCTATATGCGGTCGTTGATGAAGTCAATATGGTTGGTAACCCAATTGGGTGGTGGATGGAAACCGGTGCCACTAGATACATCGCTTTGGATAGATTTGTGTTCTCTACTTATGAGCCCATAACCAAAAAAAGAAACTTTAAATGAAGAACTCTTTACAGTGAATGCAAACAAGGGTAGAGTTCTTCTCTAAGCTCGGATTTATGAAGTAGGCTTAGATCTATGGAGTGTGAAGGGTGTGGAGACGAGTTTCGATGTTGCAGAAACTCGGAGAACACTTAAACAAAGACTCAAAGATTTGCTCGAAGGCTGTGAGTGTTTGTTTGCAATAGGCGTTGAATGCTCAAGTAGTGTTCTGCTCTTCTCCATCTTCGACCTTCACTATTTATAGGCGGAGGGATGGGCAAGAGCCGTTTGATGGTTGGTGGCTTTGTCCCTCCTCCTCTCGACAGTACTTGCCTTGACCGGCAGCTTTTCAGACGCGTCGATTTTTCTCTTTGCCAAAAATGGCTAAGAGCCAATTTTAACAGTAACTAGAGCGCCCAGTACTATTGCGGCGTCCTTGTCGGCCTGGCGGTCAACTCCGGTACTCCATTCTTCAATCGCCACGTGGAGATATGCAATTAATGCTTCGATCTTCACTTAACTGAAGGTTGAACTCGTCGTTTAAATTGGAGCGGGAATTGAGCTGTCACTTTCTGTTAGGTAGAGGCTCACTTTGCTTCAGATTTGGAGCGTCCGCTTTGAATCGAGTCGCTTTAAGTCATACTGTAGCTTTTACTTCGAATAGATTTTCTAAGCATCTGCTTTAGTAATCGTTGACTCGCTTTGACTTTAACTGTAGCACTCGCTTCGCTTCGCTTCAGCAGACTCGCTTTGATTCTACTGTAGCGTCTACTTCGCTTCGCCTCGCTATACTTCGGCACGCTTTGCTTCGCTTTGGTAGACTCGCTTCGCTTTGAAAACACACTCAAGCAAGTGGCTTTCACTTGAAAACCTAGCAGTCTAAAACCTAAGCATCTAAAGCAAAATAGAAGCCATCCTAACATTATAGGCTTAGAAAATTTCTAACCTATCTACGTCAAAATAGGGTCGCTTGGGAATAGGATACATAGGGGGTTTTGGGATCGAATCAAAATACATATTAATTTAAATTAAAACGTCCCGTTAAGTTTCCCTTAACATATGATCCTTAACAATTCCCAACAATTTGCTCGAGGTTCTTACCAACGGCACTGTCTGTGGCTACAGAAATAGCAGCATTGCTGACATGTGCTACTTCATCTGCTTGTGCATCCCCCTCTACGTCGCATGCATCAGCATCATAGCCCCGCGTCCTTTTCTTGAGGGCATCACTGGGATCATACTTCAAAGTAAACGGCTTGGTTTCCGGATCATCAGCAAAGGATAACCAAAACCCTTCAAGCTTCTCTTCCTTGTGAGGTTTAAGCTTATGAACCAGTCCCTGCATCCATAAGTAAACAAGCTTAGATGGTTAGAATTACTATCAAGATGTAAGAAATCGTCAGATTATCACACAACATTTTATGAACAGACTACATTCTTACTACTTAAACATTCGTAGCACTGATATAAAAAATAATAATTTATACCACAATTTCTTACCACTAACAACACATTCTTACAAGCAACACATTTTCATGCAATTTTACTACTAATCACACCATAGTTTCTTACTACTAACACCACATTCTTACCAATAATTAATCAATTGACACATTCTTACAAACAATACATTCTCATGGTTTGAATTACTACCAAAGTGTAAGAAATCATCTCCTTATCACACAAACCACATTCTTACGACCTAAACATGCGAAGCACATATAAATATATTACTTTATAACACAGTTTCTCACTACTAACATCACATTCTCATGCAACAATTAACAGACTACATTCTTACTACGTAAACATTCGAACCACACATATAAAGAATAATAATTTAAACCACAATTTCTTACCACTAACAACACATTATTACAAGTAACACATTCGCATGCACACTCCCTTAGTGGTGCAAATTACAAGGTTTTGAATTACTACCATAGTGTAAGTAATCATTTCCTTATCACACAAACCACATTCTTACGACCTAAACATCACATTTTCATGCAAATTTACCACTATCCACAACACAGTTTCTTACCAATAACATCACATTTGCATGCACATTTCTATAGTGTTGTCTTACTAACAAAACATACCTCTTTGATTTCGTCATCTGTTGGATAACGTCTCTCCTTCACGTAGGAGTATTGAACGAACCGCGGGATCTACCTATCCTTGCCCCTGAGGCCAACAACAGTACCAAAGGTTGGTACAGCCTCAAAAATCCAAGCCTGTTCACCAAAAACACATAATAGCAGAAGTTAGATAAAGCACATTTTATTACTGAATGTAAAGAAAAAATAAGAATACTCACACAGAAAGCAACAATGTTCCCCTTGATACCGTAATTTAGTTTTGTCTTCCCCTTTCTCTCCTTTGGGATACCCCTCACAGCTTCTAGCAGCATCTGGTAAGAAAGACTTCCCCATGGGAAGTTTTCCCACTCGTTCTCATTTTCCAGCAACACCTACAACCAAATTGGTATTTTTTTTCTTTGTTGCATCGAACCCTAAGCAAAGTAGCAGCTTCAAAAGCTTCATTCAGTCTTCGGGCGTTGCACACACCTCTTTTCCTTCTACCGTGAACGTCCTGTCTATGTAAGCAGTACGAACATCACAAAGGCGTATACTTGGACTTGCACCAAACAGTCTTTCAAAAGTAGAGTTAGGGGGCAGTGTTTGCTCAGCGTATGGATCGAAGGTAGAAGACCTGAATTTGAGTCCACTGACCAAGGCGTACTCGACTCTCGAGAAGCGCAAAACTTTCCTTCCAATTTTGAAAAACAAGGATGTAGGATCAAAGTTTGGTTTTGGGACTACCTGGTCATAAATCAGTATGAATCTTTTTAGAATAGGTAAAGTAGTATATTACCAATAGCATGAAAAAAATTAACACAAAATAACGTAAGAATATGGAATCATTATACCTGGTGACAAGCCATGTAGTACATCATTCTTCCGCAACGCTTTGTTAACTGATCAAGCCTAGTGAATTGTTCCATTCATGAATTTCTCACTATATTTGCCATTGGGACACTCAATTTCTTCGTCAGCAATGCATTAACTTCCCCTGCCAAGCCTTCGTACCCTGCTGGAATAACCTTTCTAGACATAGTAAGAAGCTCCAACCTCTCATACCTACATTCGACCTACAAGGATTTTTATATCAGTGATTACAAAATAATCCTCACATTCGTATCAAATAATCCTCACATCCGTATCAAACAAGCATTCAGCACACAATATGATACAAGCAAATATCAGCCACAACAACAATTTTCTTACAAACATTACTCATCACAGAAAAACTTCAACATTCTTACTAACAACATTTTTAGATCATAATATCACCAGTTTTTACCAACACAAACCAACATTTTTACCAAAAAATTAGGAGGTTTTAGCAACATTCTTACTAACCACATTTTTAGATCATAATATCACCAGTTTTTAGCAATTTTCTTACAAACATTACTCATCATAGAAAAACTTCAACATTCTTACTAACAACATTTTAGAACATAATTTCACCAGTTTTTATCAAGACAAATCAACATTCTTACCAACAAAAATAGATTCTTATAATGTAATGATAAAAAAACACCAAAACAAAAGAAAGGATGCCATGAAATAGAACATATTCTTACGAGCAAATAAACATTCTTTACCAACTTTACTAATTTATATTCAAAAATTGTTTGAATCACTTCTAGAACTAAACAAGGGGGGATAATGTACAGTATTGATCTTGAATTTTAGTACACAAATCACCACACAATCCTCACATTTGTATCAAACAAAAATTCAACACACGATATGATACAAGCAAATATCAGCCACAACAACAATTAATTTTCTTACAAACATTACTCATCATAGAAAAACTTCAACATTCTTACTAACAACATTTTTAGAACATAATATCACCAGTTTTTATCAAGGCAAATCAACATTCTTACCAACAAAAACATATTTTTAAAATGTAATGATAAAAAACACCAAAACAAAGAAAGGATACCATGAAATAGAACATATACTTACGAGCAAATAAGCATTCTTACTACCAACTTTACTAATTTATATTCAAATATTGTTTGAATCACTGCTAGAACTTAACAAGGGGGGATAATTTACAGTATTGATCTTAGTACACAAATCTCCACACAAATCACCACATATCATCGTTATTTTATCAAAATAAGAACTAAACACAATCTTACACTCTAAAAACCCTATTCGAACGAAAAGGGGGCTGTTGCACAGTAAACCCTATGTTTTAGTGTCGATTACTATCAATCATCAACAAGAAATCAAACCCAGGTCGATTCCACCAAAAAAATAGAACATGTAACAACAGGTTTGATGTTAAAAACCCTAGTTTTCTTACCTCCTTATCTGTAAATGGAAAGCCGCTTGGTTTGGGGACCTACTCCGCCGACGCTGGACTGGATTGTGCAATATCCTCCGTCGGCTGCTCTACTTCTTCAGTATTCCTCTTCCTCTTCCCACTTCGAGTTCCGGGTGCCATAGTTAAAGAGATGGATGGGGGAGGGGGGTAGAGTGACGAGGAAAGTGACGAGAGGGGCGGGGGGAATTGTTCCGGTGGTGGGGGAAACTAGGGCGACGGCCGGGAACCAAAGCGACGGCGGGGTGTAGTTGACGGTGGTGGAGAACAGAAGGGAGAGAGGAGAGGTTTTTTGAGTTGTAGACGTGAATGAGGGGTGGTAGGTGGGGTGGTGGGGAGTTAAAAGGGTTTCTCGGTTTTCTAGGTTAGAATTTGAATTTTCCTTTTTTTCTCCCCAAACTGATTTCAGGGGCATTTTAGTCTCATTTACACAAAAGTGGGTATCTTTTGTGTAAATTTATAATTGGGTACAATTTTGGTTTTATCTTAGCCATAGTAGGTACTTTAATTTTTGCCTCACTTAATATTCTCATCAAGTGGTGTAATGGGCTTATCCTTTCTGGGCTAAAACCAAAGGCCTACGAGGACGGTGACTTCCTAGTCCACCTCTACCGTATCCATAGCCGTGCACGTCACACTTGTCGCAATGGGCACTTTGAGGCGCACTTTGCATCGTCACGAGGAGCTGAGGGCCTTTTCTTTTCCAAAATCGAACCAAGCATATGGCTCAGCCCAAACGTGTTTTTTCGAACACACGCAATGGGCGAACCGGTGCGATGGTTCGAACCGAAAGGGTACCAGGCGTGTGCATGACACGAGCCAGCATCCAAGGGGTTCGAACCAATGGACGTGAGCGCGTGCCGAGCACAAGCCCGTGACTTGACCAGGCTTGCGCCGGGCACGAGCCAGGTTCGGAAAGGCTCATGGAGGGTCCGAACCATAGTGATGGTTCGGTTCAATGAATCTGGGCCGTCAAACAAAATTTGATCGAACGGTTCAGACCGAAGCACCCCTTCATAGAAGGCCACCTACTTCCTATAAATAGAGCCCTCCATGACTCGATCTAACACACCAAAAATGAAGATAAAATATGTCATCTCATTTTTGTCTCTCCTTCTTCTTATTTCTTTACAAAGTCTCGATATTCGAGTAGTTCGACGCATTCTCGACTTGTAGTGCAACAACTCGAGAACGAAGAACCGTTGTATCTTGGAGACAATTGCTATAGTCCGATTACACTATATCGGAGCAATATTGTCTTACGGAGATAGAGTTTAACTCTAGCCTCGGTTCTATCCATATTTCGTGTTACGGTTCTAAAACGAAACTCCCCCTGAAGTAGGGGAAGATGAAACTGATGAGCAAAAGCGAAATGCTCTTGATGCATGGCATCACAGAGACTTCTTGTGTCGCAATTACATCCTGAATGGGTTAGAAGACACTCTCTATAGTGTCTACTCGGAGCACAAATCCTTAAGGGAACTATGGAGCTCTCTCAAAATGATGTACAAGAAGGAGGATGCCGGCTTGAAGAAATTCATAGTCGGACGATTCTTGGAATTCAAGATGGTAGATAACAAGACGGTTATTGACCAAGTGCAAGAACTTCAAATAATCTTGCATGATATCCATGCAGAAGGTATGTCTCTTTCAGAATCTTTCAAGTAGCAGCTATTATTGAAAAGCTGCCACTATGCTGGAAGGACTTCAAGAACTATCTCAAGCATAAACACAAGGAGATGGGGCTTGAAAATCTGGTCGTCAGGCTTCGCATTGAAGAAGACAATCGGAAAAACGATGGGAAATCCACCAAGACCTCAATGGAGGCAAAAACAAACTTGGTCGAGTCGAGCAACAAGAAGAAGCGAAAGTTTCCCGAGATGAAAGGAACCCCGAAGAAGTCAAAGCGTATCAAGGGGAACTGCTACAACTGCGACAAACCAGGCCACATGGTAAACGACTGTCGTAAGCCATAGAAGGACAAGAAGGACCAACGTCATCAAACAAATATGACGGAGGACAAAAGTATGACCGTAGACTTATCCGAACTAGACCTATATGCGGTCGTTGATGAAGTCAATATGGTTGGTAACCCAATTGGGTGGTGGATGGAAACCGGTGCCACTAGATACATCGCTTTGGATAGAGTTGTGTTCTCTACTTATGAGCCCATAACCAAAAAAAGAAACTTTACATGGGAAACTCTGCGACATCCAAAGTAGTTGGAGTCGGAAACGTGGTACTCAAGATGACATCAGGCTTGAAGTTGACTCTCAAGAATGTGATGCATGTCCCAGATATTCGCAAGAACCTCGTATCAAGCTCCATACTTAGCAAGGCCGGTTCTAGACTAGTCTTTGAAGCAGATAAAGTTGTAATGACCAAAGGTGGTCAATTAATAGGAAAAGGCTATATAAGTGTAATCTCCAATGTTGAAATAGATTAGGACACACAAATCTAAATACACTACGAAGATTAGTGAATTTAGAATTGCTTCCTAAAGTAAGCTTTTTCGATCAACACAAACGTTGTGAAATACTTGTTGAACCAAAAATGGCTAAAGGACCTTTCTGGTCGGTTGAAAGAATCTCACAACCTGTAGAACTCATACACACCGATTTGTGTGATATGAAACTTGTGCAAACATGAGGGGTAATAACTATTTTATCACATTCATAGATGATTGCACAAGATATTGCTATGTGTATCTTTTGATAAGCAAAGACGAAGCTCTCATAGCTTTGAAAAGGTACAAAAGTGAAGTTGAAAATCAACTTAGCATCAAAATTAAAAGAATCCGAAGTGATAGAGTGGTGAATACGTTGCACCTTTTAATAAATTTTTCCATGAAAATGGCATCATTCACGAAACAACTACACCTTATTCACCACAATCCAACAGAGTTGCCTAAAGAAAGAATAGAACTCTAAAGGGAATGATGAATTCTATTTGGATTAGTTCTGGCTTTCCACAGAACATGTGGGAGGAAGCCATTCTTTCGGCAAACAAAATTTTAAACAAAATTCCACCAAAGAAGCAAGACAAAAATCCATACGAGCTATGGAAAGGTCGGATTCCTTCATTTAAATACATAAAAGGGTGGGGTGTCTAGCTAAAGTTGAGGTACCAAAACCAAAGCAAGTACGGCTTGGCCCAAAGACAATTGATTGCATCTTTATTGGATATGCAAATAATAGCAGTGCTTTTCGATTTTTGGTACACAAATCAGAAATACCCGACATAAATGAGGGAATGATAATAGAATCGAGAAATGCAACATTCGTTGAGTCTATATTCCCCAAGAAAGATAAAATTACTACAAGTCCTAATGAGAGGACTTATGAGAGTATGGGAAATATGGGAGAAAATGTGGCATCTACGTCACATGAACCTAGACAAAGTAAGAGGACAAAGATTGCAAAGAACTTTAGTCCAGACTTTGTAGTATACTCATTAGAAGATGAGCCTAAGACAATAAAAGAAGCATTGTCTAGTCCAGACTCTCCGTTGTGGAGGGAAGCTATAAATAGAGAAATAGAATCCATCATGAACAATCATACGTGGGAGATTGTTGATCTCCCTCTTGGAAATAAACATTTAGGATGCAAATGGATCCTTAAGAAAAAATATAAAGTTGATGGAACAATCGACAAATATAAAGTCTGTTTGGTAGCTAAAGGCTTCAAACAAAAGGAAGGGTATGACTACATGGATACATACTCACATGTTACAAGAATCACATCCATACGAACGTTTATTGCCATTGTGTCATTATATAACTTTGAAATACACCAAATGGACGTGAAAACTGCATTTCTCTATGGAGATTTGAAAGATTTGTATATATATATATATATATATATATATATATATGGAACAACTAGAAGAGTTCATCATTCCTGGAAAGAAAGGAAAGTCTGTAAGCTAGTTAAGTCATTATATGGACTTAAACAAGCTCCTAAGTAATGGCACGAAAAAATTTGACAAAACTATGTTATCAAATAGATTCAAAATAAATGAATGTGATAAATGTGTCTACATTAAAGGAACACATAATAATTTTGTTATTGTGTCTTTATGTAGACGACATGCTTATAATAGGAAGTAATCATGAGATCATCATGAAGAGAAAAGAAATGTTGAAGAAAAACTTCAACATGAAGGATTTGGGAAAAGCCAATGTAATTCTAGGAATTAAAATTTCTAGAACATCTGAAGGAATTACCTTGTCATAGTCCCACTATGTAGAGACTGTTCTCAGGAAATTCAATGCATTGGATCTACCCCTAGCTAAAACTCCAGTGGATTTAAACTTACACTTAGCAAAGAATCGAGGAGATCCAATTTCTCAATTGAATTATGCAAGGATCATTGGAAGCCTAATGTACATTGCTAATTGTACAAGGCCTGACATAGCATATTGTAGGCATGCAAAATTTAAGGAAAATAATTAAATACTTAATTATATTTTCTGTTAATATTTTTGGGATTAAATTAAATATACTTCCAAAATTAGATAGATACATATTTGGTATTTAAATATATGGAATAAATCTGTGCAATAAAGGAATAAATCTGAATGAGCCAATCAAATCATGCCACGTCAGCCCTAGGCCCGTTATTTACGGGCTCAAGCTTGAAAGCCCAACCCTAAGTTACCTAAATTGAAATCCTCTACACCTATAAATAAGGGTGCTTAGAACATTCATAAATCACCACAAGAAATAGTTAGAGAGCTCTGAAGAGAAGAATGCAAATTCTCTACGATTTCTCTACAATATTCAAAGTGGTCGGTCGTCATCCATCATCGCGTTCTTCGTGGATTCTTCACGTTCTTCGTCAAAGTCTACTCAAATCTACGCTAGATCCGGACGTCCTCCTAATCTCCGCGTTCTTCGCCAAAGTCTGCTCAAATCTACGCTAAACCCAGACGTCCTCCGAATCTCCACATAAATCTGCTCAAATCTACGCTAGATCTGGACGTCCTCCAAATCTCCGCGTTCTTCGCCAAATCATCCCAAATCAGCACTTAATCCGGAAACAAGTCAAAAGACCTCCGGATTATAGCTAAATCCACACATCAAATTCGAAGAGATCAAGGGGAGCCAAATTCTCCGCAAATCTCGAAGCCACCCAAAGTTCAAAAATCAAATTGGAGAGAAAATCAGATGAATCATAAAGATAGCAACCTACAAATCTACTCAAGTTCTTCAAATATTTATTTGTACACATCTTTTGTATTTATTTTACCAAATAAATGAAATTTGTGTTTACACATATTCAATAAGCAAACTGAGTCGGTTCACAAGTAATCCCGGAAAGGATCATTGGACAGCTCTAACTCGAGTACTAAGGTATTTAAAACATACCTTAAAACACAGTATTCCCTATTCTAGATATCCTGCGGTTTAGAAGGATATAGTGATGCTAATTTGATATCACACACAAAGGATTCAAAATCCACAAATGGATATGTGTTTACCATAGGTGGTGGAGCAATATCTTGGAAATCCTCTAAACAAACATGTATAGCTCGGTCTACAATGGAGTCTGAATTCATTGCTTTAGACAAAGTTGGCGAAGAAGCTAAATGACATAGAAACTTTTTAGAGGATATTCCTTGTTGGGAAAAACCCGTGCCTCCCATAATGATACATTGTGACAGTATGTCGGCAATTGGGAGAGCACAAAGTAGTATGTATAATGGTAAGTTTGGACATATACGTCATAGACATAATACAGTGAGACAATTGATCACTAGTGGAATAATTGTCATTGGATATGTAAAGTCCAAAGACAACATTGCGGATCCATTTACTAAAGGTATTAATCGTGATCAATTTTATGATGCTATTGGGGGAATGGGTTTAAAAAACCACAAATAAGACGTTCATAGCGGTAACTCAACCATGATGAATGGAGATCCCAATAACATGGTTCAATGAGACAACTAAGTTATGAATGTTCAAGTTGAGCCTCATCAATCGTCAAAGGAAAAATGTTGCTTCAACAGCTCGCAAATTGGTTCGTATCTTGAATATGAACCTCATCAATGATCCTCCAATAATTTGCATCATCTCATCTAGAGTAAGCACTTTCTCCTCAAAATTTTCTTAGCAAAGTTTCTTAACTTATTTCTACTCGCCTCTGATCTTCTTGGCCATTGTTCTTGGCAGTGACCGCGAAGGAACTTTTGCGATGCAGGATTATGCTATAGAATGTTGGAAAATCTAATTTCATCCCCAGTTCACTTCCAATATGAATGGGGTATGGTATGGGGCAATGATGCACTAACGACTTCATTCCAAAAGAATTGATGGATTCGGCAAATACTTCACGTATATGTGCGCGTACAAAGGAATGGAACTCTTAGCACTACTTTTGTTGGATATAATGTGAATCTTCGTTTTATTGTTGATTGTTTAGCATTATTTTACTAATAGTTTGGGTTGGTTTCATTTGCTCCAACTTATTTCATTAATATAATTATTTTATCACAGTTTAATTTGTTTACTTTCGTTTTGGTTGACAAATGATATGTGAAATGTCAATATAGTTGAGGTATAGAGGTTACATAAAAGAAGAATTGTATGTATCAAGTTGTATTTTTCTTTGTTTTATAGCATTTTTTGGCAAGCCATGACGTTTAAACAAAATGTTAAAAAATGCTAAATAATAATCTAAAAATCACAAAATTTGACATCAAATAATTACCACTAACTGGGTCCCCCAAATTTACCCAACATGATTATAAAAATTAATATTTCTCATCGTCGTTTCTACCCAATTCAGAAATAATAGCTTCTCAAATTGTTTCGATAACTATTCACAACCCTCTCTTTCACCCTATTCTCATCCGTGGCCGAAAATCATTGGAGTTGTTCGAATGAAAAGTCTTTGTTGATCGGGAAGAACTGTCCCTCGCCATCGAGGCCTTTATCTCCGCTGTTAGAGCGCTCGTTTCCAGGACCTAATCAGGGGTCTCTTGCCGCACCCTCACTGCAATGATGGCAACCCAGCGCAGTTTGCTCGCGGGCGATGAAGAGATTCCTACTGGAAACTGCAACCCTTTTCGGGTTTTATGTTGTTAAACAATTTAATCGATGAATGAAATGCTTTTAAGTGTTTCAATATCGAATCCTTAGGTTTATTTTGATTTGCATACTATGATTTTTGCTTTAGTAATGTCAAAATCAATTTGTTGATTTCTTTAAATTTATTAATTTTTTTATATGAATATTAATGGACAATTATGATCTACTAATTATAAGTATTGTTTCTATAAATGATATGTGGGTAAAAATTAAAAATAAAACTTATTGTAAAATGAAGCATACCTCGTATTACTATACAACATACAATAAAAATAATGCAAAAATAATGAGACACGCAGATAGGATAAAAGGAAGAAATAATATTCTAAACTCATACTCCCTCCGTCCACTGTGATAGGGACTGTTTGTTTCGGCACGAGAATTAAGACGATAGGGATAATAGTGTGTTAAAGTGATGGGTAATAGATTAAAGTGATGTATTTGAATTTTATTGAGTTAGAATTTTCTATTTGGGAAAATGTCCCTATATCAATGGGACGTCACAAAAAGAAAAATGACTCTTTATCGGTGGGAAAGAGGGACTATATCATTATATGGATATGGTGGACCAATTCATTTAGGTTAATAAATATAGAGAAATCCATGTGTTTGAAAAAAATCTGAATTTTAACGTAGAATATACGATAAATTGTTATTATTTCATCCATATTCGTGATGTATTACATGAAATGTACGAAAGATTGTACGATAACAGTTTGACAATCATAGACTCATAATTGTTAATGGAATTTGAACCCGTGATCTATCGAATTACATAATAACCCCTCAACCACTGGGCCGCGTAAGTGTTATACATTTTAAAATACGCTATTCACATTAAAAAAAAATTATTGCAATACATATGAATTGAAAGACTCACAACACTGATGGTGTATAACAAATTCATCGAATTTCTTAATTGTAAGTAGAGTCATGTCTTTAAATTTTGACAAAACGTTAAACTAGAAAATGACAAAAATAGTTGGAGTGTGAGGATTTTAGTTGTATTATTCCACAATATATAGGCACAAAATATTATAAATATAGGAAGAATTTAATTCTATACCATAATTTATGCACTGTCAGAATTAATTTGTTGATTAAAGATTATTCAATACAATTATGACATACCATTTATTATAATTATTTCCAAAATTTATACACATTGATATAAATGAACTAATATTAATCATAATTTTTTTTACATAAATGTACATAATTAATGAACTATAATTACCATAAATAAAAGAGGCAAAAAAGAAAATACTCTTTTTGACTTTGTAAAAACAATTTTAGGTGTGCATATTTTGGTATGGTAGACAATAATACCCTTACTTTTAGCACATGGTCACTCCCTCCTCCCCTTTCTTCTCCCTACACGTGTTTCCCTCATTCCCTCCTTCCTTCTTTTTTTTTTTTTTTTTTTTTTTTTGTTTTAATTATTTACTAAATTATTTATTTATTACTATATTTTTTATATAAAAAAAAATCCCTTTTTTTCCTTTTTTTTTTTTTTTTGACTTTTTCCATTGTTCCATTTTTTTTCCCAATAAGTACAAGCACATAGTACATTATATTTTTTTAGTACTATGTACCGGTACGTGGTAAACCAAATAATACTTCTTATAGTACTGTTTACTGAAAGTAATAAACGAATAATATCAAATTGTACCTATATTACGCAGTACGTTCATGTTGTTTTAGTATTATTTACCAGTAAGTGGTAAACGAAGAATGATGATGCAAAATGTTTACTTTGCAAGGAAAAACCGGTAAAAGGAGCAGAAATGTGAGAGGACAGACAAATATTACATCAACCTTGTCATAGCCAAATTGCAAAACTTCAGTGCCCTCAATTCTCTGTACACATCTTGTTTGCTCATACCAACCACCCCAGAATTTCGTCCATAATATATGAGGTCTTGTTCTTGAATTTGTGAAAGAGTTTTAGAAGCTTTAGCTATCCTCTTTCGCTCTTTCCATGGTCTCCGAGAAGTCCACTCATTGTATATCTTAGAATTTTCTTCTACAAAAGCAAACCCGAACAGAATCGAACCGTTTTTCAGCATACCACCCTGGATGCAAACATAAGAGTAGCAAGGGAGTAACTAATCTTAGTTCTACGCAAACTCCAACAATACCAAAGTGTTGAGAATGTGCACAGCAAACTGGAATGTAATTTTATTTGTTGACAACTTACAAGTAATACAGATACAGGCTTCCTCTAACTCTAATTAGTACGCTATATCTCCTTGCATTACTCATTATTCAACGAGGAGGTGAAAATACAGATGCAGGCTTCCTCTAACTCTAATTACTCGAAGGAAACCTAACGAAAGAAGTTGAACTGTGCAGTAAAAGCATCAATTCATCATCAGAAATAAGTAATTTCCATTGTTCCTTGGGAGTAGATACAGAATAGATGAATTAGTAAATCGATTTGGGGAAGAGAGTTACCATGATGGGAATAGAGGCCCAATGTAGATGTTTTGAAATTCTGCACTACATACATAGAAATGGGCAGCGAAGCAACATCGCCGGAACCGAGGGCACGCAATACTCTTCCAGGAATCGACAACGCCATCTCCGAATTCAGCCCAGAAATGTTACTCCGGCTGCAACCAAAAGTAGGGTAGCTAGATTACTCCTGGCATTCAAATCAATCTCAAAATGAAAAACGAAAAAGGAAGAACGAAATTGATGGAGGAAAACACATTCATACACAAAAATTATCAATGAAAATGTCAGAAATCTTACCAGCATACCTGAGTGAAACTTATGGATCTGAAATCAACCGGAAGGCCTTCGTAGCTCACTCGTTAATTTGTAAAAATCAGAGCATACAAACGGGCCGAGGGAATCAATTGAAACTTTGTGTATGGCTTCGTATACGTATGGGGGAACTCCAGGATAAATTTGAGCCAAAACGCACGGCCAGAAATCGCCTCTCAATTCCAAATCAGAAAATCTGTCACCAGAAGGGAAAAACAGCGTCGCCGTCGATCCACCGGTTGGATTTGGCTGAAACTTTTAGCGAACCTTCCCAGATGCAAGGCGAGGTCCCTGTGAAGTTTGGTTGCAATCGGCCGGCTGGATTCGCCGGAAATCGCAGAGCGGTGCCGAAACCCTAATTTGGGTCCGCCGGCGGATGGCTTCACAACCACCACCAACGTGTGCGCCTTGATGAGAGGGTCACGAATCTGTGGTTTTGATGGTAAGATTGGCCGCCGTCGCCGGTGAGAGAGAGAGGAAGAGAGTGTCGGCGGTGAGAGAGAGGAAGACAGTATATGGGAGAAAGGGAGGGAGAGAAGAGAAGAAGAACCACAATAATAAAAAACAAAGATAGGGCTATTTTTGTCCACCCAAACCAAAAATTGGGTGTTTTTATTGTAAAACTATGTTCCATACCTAATAGGTTTTTGACAAAATCAAAATGGGTAGAAACATATATTATCTCTAAATAAAATCCGTAACCACTTTTATATATTACATTGATTAAAACAATAATGTAAACTCATACTCAAAATGATACTCCATCTATCTCTTACTAAGTGACTCATTTATTGTTCCTTACGTGTCAATAAAAAATGAATCAGTTTGAACGAGACAGATGAAATAACAAACATATATAACAGCTACACTTTATCTACAATTTCTTATTCACACATTTAGTTTGCCAAAAAAAATAAATGTAATTCCATTTCGAGCAGATTAGAGACTATTTTCACTTGATGGATGGAGTACTTTTTTATTTTTAAGCATCAACAAAAAATTAGAAATCGTGTCACGAAATACTCAAACCCAAACTTTTAGCTTCGAAACTTAACCCCCACTGTCAGGTCAACACACATACACATATGGAATACTTTATATATTCGTTCGAAATGAATGTTAACAAACACAAGAACTTTGGGCAAAAGGGACATAATTAACACAAGCATCTTTTTTCCAATGAAAAGTGAAAAATATACAAATGTTGAACTACATGCATCAATAGCTTCTTCTGCTCAAGAACTCGAGTTAAACAGCAAATTAATGGTACCTCATCTCTATTCACAAGCCAATTTAGTGTCAAAGCTACTCAGGC
This sequence comes from Thymus mandschuricus, assembly GCA_029379335.1. Lineage (NCBI taxonomy): Eukaryota > Viridiplantae > Streptophyta > Magnoliopsida > Lamiales > Lamiaceae > Thymus > Thymus mandschuricus. Next base: position 23,655,697 of record CM057072.1, read on the forward strand.
AAATTGCAAACGCCTGAAATGCAGATAGTGGATACCTATAGTCCATGGTAAATATATCTTTCCCAACCTTACCAAACTGCAGAATAATCTTGTCATGGTCCGGCTGCACCGGTTGAGACGTACCCGTGCCACTAGCCGCTGGCTGAGTAGTAGTAGCTGCAATCAACTGAAAATTCTTCACGGATGCAACGGTTACACGCCCTCGGAAATTCAGGCACCAGCACTGCAACTGTTCGTGCCACCTAGGCGACTTGTTCTTCAAGACCAATGGTCTCTGCTTGCTTTCACTGTCCGAATTCGAAATCCCGGCAATGTCTGAAAATCTCGAGCTACTAAACTCGATCGAATGGTCAAGAGACTTTGAGAAGGAGATGCTGCGGAACGAGTCTTCGAGGGGCCTAGGTAGAAGCTCTGGCTGTCCAGGCACAGCCCCACCAGGTTCAATGGAGGAGGCAGGGATCGAATGCATGATGCAGTTCATCCTTCGTGGGCCCCGTGTCCCTAGCACATTTAGTTCGTACGAAATTTGGGATATGTTGTAACTCCCAGCTGGTACTTTCGGAGATACTTTCTTGGAGTAGAACCTGCGGCTAGTTCTCCCAGGTGGTGTGATGTGGGAGCAATTATGTGGAGGTTGGGTGTCGAATATTATAAACTTTGTGCCAAGGAAATTCGACCTGTGAAAAAGGAAAACCAGTAAGTATTTGATAATGATATTAGTAACTGAAAAGGGGAAAACCAGTAAATATTTTTACACGAGATGGAGAAGCTGCACGAATATTCACTTGATTGCACAAGCAAAATATGAATTGGTAATAGCTTAAAGTTGCAAGCCAAGTCTTTTATCATCATGACAACAAGTAATATGGAAATCGAAGTACTAGGCATCCTCAACTACTGTGTGTTCTAGATGCAATCTTATAAACGATAACATTACTTTTCTAATGCAAACCGCAAAGCTGAAACATGTATTTCCACATTATAGATACAAACAAAAAGTTAGCGAAGGTGATGTTATTCCTTATAAAGGACACAGATGCCGAAAATCGGAGCTATAACAAAACATTGTATGCATAAGTTTTATAATTCTTGTTAAAATAGCCAAAGGATGTATTGATCTCATTAAGCTGTCCAAAATGCAAAACATAGTATAATTACAGTGATTGACATCCAAATCTAAAGGTAGCATACGAACATTACAGAAAATTAGTCCATCCTGAACTGTGATGTTATTCAAGAACAATAACACAATATCAGATGCGAGTCATGTGACAACAAATAAATGTATAGGATGATGAACAATAATACTTAATTATACCTGACTTTTCCAATAAATGTGCTGCTTGATCTTGAAATGTTGTCTGCGTCCATTGAGATAACATACTCAGTACACGTAGTTCTACGAGTTCGTTTTGCAGAGAGAAGGAACTTCCCATTCTCGACTAGCAAAGCTGTAGATGTTACAAAACAGATCAGCAACACAAGCAGCAATATTAAAGAAAATTAAAGCGTATACAGCAAGAATTTTCAGGAGCGGGAAAAACAAATTTAGATGGAACCAATATCATTTTTATCTGAAATCTGAATTGCAGTTTGTCAAATAAAATAATGCATGCTTTCTTGACCAGAAGCTTCTTGACAGGATTGAAGAATTTGATGATAAAAGGAAGTTCATTTTTCAAATTTAAAGCAATAGCACATATTTTCTTGCAACAAAACTAAGTCCACCAGCTTTACGATGATATGCTCACTCTGTAAAAGAGAATTGATAACACTAAATAGCAAGAAGCTCATCACATGGTTGCTGAGATAATTTGTGTAATTTAAACCATTGTTGGCAAATACAAATCCAGCAATTATATATTATCAGCCAAACCAACTGAAACAGACTCATCAGTTTGTGAATGACATAAAAATAAAAGTATACGCAGTTAACTATAAAGCAATAGTAAATCAACCAAAGGTAATAACTGATTATGTCCCGAGGCGAAGATTTAAATTTCCCAAAAATAGCAAAAACGCTAAAGGGAACAAGTAGCAATCATATTCAGAAATACATGATTTCCAAAAGATACTCACCAGGGCTAAGACACAAAAATAGATGGTAAGTTAGATTAGATTTGTCCCTCTTGATAAAGCACTGGATGGTTCCATCGCGAGTTCCTGGCTGTATATAAGATAAAACTAAATTAACTTTTAGCATATCATTAACAATAAATCTATTCAGTTCAAACTAATTACTAAAGGGAAAGTGCTGCAAAAGGACAAATATCCTGCTGTTTTATTTCCCCTTATCATTTTTCCATATTTTTTTTTTGTTGCCATTGCAAACTGCAAAGGCCTCGAGATGGTGTATTATACCTGCTTCAGTGAAACTGGAAAAGTAAGCTTCCCAGATAATTCAGGATTCCTAACAAGTTCCTTGCACATACTCCTCCATGATCGACAAACAGCAGCACATGCAACCACATGTTTTCGGGCTGGCCATGTACTCTCACTCTCCTCCAGCCTTCTAATTACATCATACAGTAGCTCTTCCGGAAGATTAGCCCATCGACAGTTCTGAACTACCAAAGGCGGCTGGTCATTCAAGTCATGGAAAGAACCATGTGATTTACCTCGATGATGACCAGAAACCCTCACATCAAAGCTCCGACGTGATAAACTCCCAAAACTATCTCTTATATCACGTGCTATACTTCGGAATGACATTGAACCTCAAAGTGACGATATGTAATGTTTAACTTCCAAAGAATAGGTTTGTGGCAAGCTCGAATCAGGAAATCAGCTGTCCATGACAAAAATAAGGACAATTTTCAGAGCTAACGAAGTACTATATCACAATGAATAGGAAAGGGTAATGGAGAATCACCCTCTTAGGAACGGGAAAGGAAACAGTGCCACTTGGATTTGTGTTAGATAGAGTCCTTATAGGATCTCACTTCGATTATGTACACTTATGGTGAAATTTAAGAACAAATGGAGCTCACAAGAGCTGAAAATCTTATATTCATATCCTATGCCAACAAAAGCAAAGACATTTCCATTATAAGCTATAATTTTAGAATTAGCAAGTGCCGATTACCAACCATTAATTCGTTGTATATTCACCCCACTAAAGGAATTTTTACCTTCAACTGCTAATGTACAGAAACCAAAAGAGCCCAATATTGCTCAATACCTACGAAATTAAAGTTGAAAATGACCCTCAAAATTAGATGATTTAAGCTTCTTGCCGACTAAAACAAAATCTTATATTCTTCATGGAGCACAGACAGAATACAACCAACGTAATAACAAACAAGAACGAAAAAGCAAAGTTATGAGAGAGAGAAACAGCAAACCTAGACCAAGGACTTCACCAAAGGGCAAATTTTGTAATTTCTTCAGAGATCTGCAGGAATTTAGAATCAAATTAGTATATCAAGTTCTAAACTCTCCTCCTCCTTCTCCTTCTCCTTCTTCTTCTTCCTATTATTTAAAACGAAACTACTACTTCGGTACACTTTGAAAAATGAAAAACCACAAGAAAAGCAAGGAATGAGCTAAACTGACAACACTTTTACTTATCCTAGGCCCAAAACAAATTACTGAATAACGGCAAGAAAGGATTACAGAAATGAACGAGGGGCATTGACTTGAGGGGAAAAAAGTCTCCACCTCTACAATGGAAAATTCAAGCTGGAGAAAATTAGATCGGAGATCTACACAAACTCCAAAATCCCAAGTTCACTACGCATCAAAGATATCAAACCCAGAAATGCAGGCTACTTTATTTAGAGAGAGAAGCAGCAGATCAAAAAAGAGAAAAAGAAATAGCCACGGCCGTTTAGTAACAGAAACATACGCAAATACGGATTTCAACTTGTCTCAGTCACTGGCAATCTACAGGGAGATGCTACTCATCTGGGGCACCAAGACGGGATGAATCTAGTTTCGAAGAACCGGAGAGAGAGAGAGAGAAGGGGGGAGGAGGTTGAATATCGACCTTGAATCAAGAAAGGTTAAATTACTGTAACGTGGAAAAAGAAATGTTAAGATTAAAAAGTCTTTATGAATAATAAACGGAGTACTACTTTTCCGTTTGGCTTTGAATTATAAGCGTTATTATTATATGCTCTCTGTTTTTTTCAAATGACATGTTTCTTTTCGGTACAATATTCAAGAAATATAATAAAAAAGTTAATATGTAATATGAGTTAAATATAAGTATAAAATTAAAGATAAAAGTGGTGTTTGTTGAGCCTTAAAAAAATAAGTCATCTGAAAAAACGTCTAAAAATAACAAATAAGTCATTTGAAAAAAAACGGAGGGAGAAGAGTATTCGGCCACTATCTTAATATCACCGAAATAACAGGCTAGCTAGCAAGCAACTACTCAACCCCAACATGGAATTTTTGACTTTTCTATTTAGTAGTAGTATAATGTATCATGGATACTTTTTTTATAAAAAAATGTATGAAATGATAATCACACAAACATTTTAAATGGAAGAAAGAAACTTACTGTCAATACGTGATATATTGATTCATTAACGAAAATAAGTTGACCTACATAATTTATAATAAGCCAAATTTACATTTGTACGTTCTGTTCATCACGAGTCATGTTTAGACATGAAATAACTAGGTCCAATTAATAACCATCTTCCATCGTCTCGCTTAATTAGTCCACCTAAAGTGTGGCATAACTAAGGAAAATAGAGATAGTTGAGTTTTAAAAGGTGTTTTTGTGTATTCATTTACTTCCTTTTTAAAAAAGTTGACTAATAAAGTTAGACAAATTTAAAAGGAAAGATTGACTAATTTAGTGAGACAGAGATTTATCTACATCTACGAAAGGATCGCTCATATCTAAATTCTTGCATTGGTTACCGTTTTCAATGCACTTGACAATTTTTTTCACTTTCATTTTCAAGGCACTTGAGAATTTCCCTTCTAGCTTTTCATTTGCTTGCTCCATTTTGCCTAGTTGAGGTTATTCATAAAATCCATTGTCTCCCTCATAGCACTCAGTTGTGTAGCAGTTCCCAAGATAATTATTGTTCATATCGTCGAAAGTTGATCGCTACTCAGCCACATCTATCTATATACACCGTCATAAGTAGACATCGACAAGAGCACATCACTTGAATTTTTACCTGTTACAAGGATTTGCAACTTGACGTTGAGCTCTGTCATATCTATTCGAAGCTCTAAAGTTGAATCATCTTCATAAATCAACTCTAATTTCGTTCATCCTCCTAGCAAGAATAGTTGAAAAGAAAAATAAAAGATAAGAACAACCTAAAATAAAATAAAGGTAATGTCTAAATTGTGATAGAACACAATTTGTATAACCTACTAGTTACCATCAATGGTGCCAAAAACTATATTATCTAATTCTTTAAATCTCTTCTCAAGTGAATGGGCTAATGTAATTCTCCATTCGTCCCACATATCAGTGTGGGGAGAGGGATAACTTATGGAATAACTAGAAAAGTGGGTGAAATGTAGAAAAAGCAAGATAAAGTGGAAAAAAAATAGGTCAAAATTAAAAGTACGAAGAAAGTGGTATATAAAGAAAAGGTTAAAGAGTATATAAGTCATTATGATGAGAGATTTTTTTTTTCATTTTTGGTTAACACACTAATATGTAGGACGTCTTTAACGGTTAATAATCACATGAATAATGGAGGCGAAGGGAGTACTATGTAAACTAGAATAGATGCATATCTTCATAATATGGTAATTTTCCATATATGTCCAAAAATAAATCTCCATAATAATATTGAACAATAATATTAAATAGATAAATCCTTCATGCAATTTATAAGAGAGCAGCACATCACAAGACTTGATGCATAAAAATGCCAAATTGACAATGAAAAGAATATTGCATGCAAACATGCAATAACAATCTCCCCATTTGGTATCTATGCATTCAAAATAAATTGCATTCACATAAGCATAGAAGACCATTGTTCAGGAAAAAAAAAAAAAGTACATCTTCAAGATCATAGTAGTAATTGTGAAATCTGACAACAGATACTCAAGCTAGATTCTCCCCCTTCATCACATAATGGAAGTAGCAAGGAGCGCACCCACAATACCAATAATATTAAGTCCACACAAATCCACCAACAACACCAGATGTTCGTCAACACACCAAATGAGATTAAAACACAGTCAATCTCAACACAAATACAGTTATTCCATGATACCAATTGAGATCATTTGTCTTACAGACCTAAAACAAAAGAAAATATATTGAACTGAACTGAAGTCTAAAAAAACAGAACTGAAATCAAAATGCAGATTTTAGAGCTTAAAATCCCCTTTTGCTTATCACCCCCTATTTGGATGCATAAATCCAAAAGATTACTTAGGAGGACCAATGTATACTTCTGGACCATCATCCTCTGTGCCATTTCAAACTTCTTCATTATTTTCCAAGTTATCCGCAACATTGAACACAGTATCAAGGTTAACCCGACAAATAGAGTCAACAAGAGCATCAACATCCTTCATTGCAGCATGAGAAACAACCGGTGATCTATCATGAGAAGACACAAAAATAGAGACATCCTCAGTGTGAGTAGGACTCATCACAGCATCAGTGTTCGTCACATGAGATACGGAACGATGATCCCTTGAGGGAACAAGAGAATGAAGAGTTCAATAGGATCTGCAGTAGCATCAACAGAGGGTAAAGCGTCTAACATACCCTGCACAACTTGTCATTGAAGGGAGAGTTGATTCATCATCTAGTATAAAAAGGACAACTAAGCGTGAGACAAGTTCTTTGCTTTCCCAAAGCAGCAAAACCAAAAAAATAAAATTAAATTAAAAATTAAAAAAAAAACTCTAGGAGAAGATTTTAGGTACATGAGCATATCTAGAGTCTTTTTCAAGAGCATCATGCTCAGAGTCACTATCCACCTCAACTACATGAGAAGCGGAGAAAATCTTCGAACGAAATCGCATAGCCTTCAAAGTTCTAGCCTTAGAATCAGAGGCACGAGAGGTAACTCCTTGAGCTTTCAAAATCCCTCCAATCAACCCTGAGAACCAAAGCCTCTTCTTAGAGCCAAGAATTGCTATGAATTCAGAAACCTTGCCAAAGATGATATTCCCCATATCAACATTTAGATTATTTCCAATACCAAACAAAATACTCCCCTCCAAGCGCCCAATTGGAGGCGCGATGAGATGTAGGAGTCCAATTTCTAATTGTAAGAGCATATTCAGACAAATAGGGATTCAACATTGCACAGACGCTAATTAGCTGACCACTATGAAATCTTGTCGTGGGTAAGTTTTAAAATGTCATCATCATAGTCCAGATCATCAACAGAAGAAGCTATAGACTTCCTTTTCAAAGCCTCATCAATGATTTTTGGACTAAAATCGATCATCTTCCCTCTCACAAACACCTTTTGATAGTGGGGAGAAGAATTATCAAATATTTATGAATTAAGATTAGCATATAATTGCCTGACCATTTCAAGAACATAGTTATGAACCTTCAAACAGATTTCAACAAACCAGCTTCATCCAGCATCTCATAAACATTTGACCTTCTCAAGGTGTGCTCAGTCACAATGTGATCATCTATAAACTTTCTTTTGCAAAAAACTCCCTTTGAGCATACTCCATCACAGAAATATGAATATCAACATTAACTGACCATTACACAGATGAGACATACTTTGGTAAATTATATTTAGTATAAAATGATGGATTCTTTTTTAATAAATAGTTTTAATATTGAAATAGTTTAGACGCTAAATATGATTAAAAATTAAAAATTTTAATTAATACTACGACAAGAAAAATTATATACTCCCTCCGTCTCACTCATAAAGGGATAACTTTTCCCGACCCGAGAATTAAGACAAGAGTGATAGTGGTGGATAAAGTAGTGTGAATGAGTTTTAATGGGTTAAAAGTTTGCTATTTAATGTTATATCCCTATATGAGTGGGAAGGACGAAAATAGAACTTTTCCCTTTATAAATGGGACGGAGGGAGTACTAAACATTATAAATGACACAACTCATAAAATACTTGATGAAGGATAAAAAAATAAGAACAAATTTAAAGCAAACCTAGCTTATTTCACGTCTTCGTACTCTGAATCCTCTACAATTCCATCATAGTCTCGATTATTAGGAGGACCTTGTCAGCCGCCTCGTCCTCCTATGCCACCACTGCCTCAAGTAGAATAAGAATGTTTGGATACTTCTACTTAACCGATCCTATCATACACTAAGTCTATCTTTGATTCCATCATCTTTCCCAATTTCGACTTCAATGCCTCGAACATGCTTGGGATCAATATGATCATCTTGACTTTTACCTACCATACCTGTAAATATTCTCCCTCTTTTTTTTTAACAAAACGAAAAGGGGTAGCTAATTAAAACAAAATCCTCACCACCTCACAAGCACTTGTGTATTGCTCGACGATGATTCACTCAGCACTCGTGTAGCACTCAATAGTCAATTGTTTATAGTCTCACCATTCTTGCCTTTTTTCCACTCAAATCTCTCTCAGAATCTCAATGTTGCTTAGAAATTGATCCTATGATGGGCTCTAGACGACTCCAGGAACTTCAGAAACCTAATTTCCAAGTATAACTTTTCAGAAGGAAAAAAAAGCTAGGCATAAACTAGCTTAGAATGATCAGAATGACTCAGGGAACCCTAATATAAACATGACACATAACATAAATTCATATTAGTGTTACGGGGAAAATAACTCAGAATGTTATAAATGACCTAAAGAACCTGAAAATCACAATTTGACGTAAGAAAATTTCGCAAAAAAAAGGTGCATACTGAAGCATACCAAATTACTCTACAAACCACCTGGCCAAAATACTAAATTCTACGTAGGTAGTTTTGAAACTTTTTTTTTGTGATGAATAAAGAAAACGAAATAAACAAATCTGGGACTTAAGACACGAACGAAAACAAAAGCAAAGATAATGAATGAATAACTTGGAATAAATCTGGCTCTGGTGCCATTTAATACAATTCATGACGAGAGAACACCGAACACTCAAGCAGAAGCAAAGCACGAACAGATAAAAGATGGATATTCCCTAAATCTTTGAATCTGACCCTCTAAATGATAAATACTAGAATTAATATACATAATCCCCGGAGAGACAGTTCACTCAACAACTCATAAATGATGAATGGCACACAACAAGAGATGATCCACTCGCTAATTCGCCGAATAAAAGTTCGTTTTGAATGAACAAAGAGAAATTTTGAAATTCTCTAATGTGAGATAAATTCACCTATAATAATAATAATAAAGCTAATTCTCGCTCATACATTAAAGTCATATTTATAGACTTCAAAAATTCCTAATTTCACATGGAAACTAATTAAAAAGTGCTGGTCCCGGTTTAATAAATAAGATAGTGGTGTAGATATTTTTCAACTTCTTTTTCGAACTTATCAGAGAGTGGTGTCACTGTAGAGCTTAGCTAGACTGTAGACCAGAGTGAGAGCTCGATCAAGAGCTAGAATGAATGCTAAATACCTAAGCGTGAGCTTGATCTTTTTGCAGTGTAGCTTTACAACTTGCGAAATTTGGTAGGCTTTAGTTTTTCTTAATAAAAATCCCGTATTAGGTTGTTTTATATGCAAGTGCAGCGTGCATAAGATAAGACCGTAAATAAAGGCTGACAAACATGGATTTTTCACTTCATTTGGGTGTATTTTGATGTCTTTCATAATATTTTCCATGTTTTAATCAAACTTGAACATTCATATCTCTTATTAAGGATGATTATTCTTGTTTGACAACTTTTCAGGTAAACTGGGAATTATGAAGTCCTATTTAAGGTTTTAAACCTTAATAATATTGAAGAGGAAGTGTCTTAGGAGTACATAGGTGAAAACGACGATCGAATCGGAGTTCTTACGAGGGAGAACGAGGCGAAACGGCGAGATAGCACACGGTCGAGTGCCTGGACCGCGCGCCGAGGCACCGCCGCAAGGTGGCGATGAGCGGCTAGACGAGGGACCGCGCACGCGCTTGGGGACAGGGAAGGGGCTGACCGCGCGCCCATGCAAGCTTTGGCATACGCCGCGCGGTCACCGTGCGCGGGTGCTCCGTTTCGTCGGGTTTCGGCCCAGCTCGTTTCGCTTCGATTTTCATCCCGTTTTTCATTTTCGACCCCATTTTCTCTCATTTTCATCCCCAATCTTAATATCTAATTAGTCACTCTCTCCTAAAACATATAAATACTCATTTCAAACTTCATTTTTAGGTTAGTCTTCATGAATTTCACACACTACACACTTTCTCACACACTAAATCTCTACACACTCCACCATTGATCATCTTCATTCTTGGAGGCTCACTTGGATCTTGAAGATTTGTTGAAGGAGAGAGTCTAAGGAGCAAGAATAAAAGATGAAGAGCTTGGATTTGATTCTAAAATCATTTTCCTTAGTCTTTTATTCATGTTTATCTTGGATTTGGTATTTATGTTCATCATGTGTTTGATTGTCTTAATTCATTTATTCTAGGGAGAAGGATAGTTGGATTTGTAATGGATTGATCTTATTTCCTATTAATGCATGATTGATTGGATTTATCTCCTTGTGATCTTATTTTGTATGGATGCTTTGATGCTTGATCACCATTGATGCATAGATTAGACATTGGATTGAGTATCGAGAGATGAGATTTGATGTTGGAAACCGATCACAAGGCATAAGGCTCGATAAACCGAGAGGGTGAGAGTAATTTTGACGGCAATTGATCCTAGGAGCTTTTAGGAGTTATAGGCTAGAGGTTTATAGGAGACTATGACCATGGCTTGTAATCTACAGTAGTTGTCGTCCAAGAGGAGGAAAATACGAATTAGAGATCGCCCTAGATAGAGATAATTGATTCATGTATTGATAGACTTAGGCTATATCCATTGCATTCCACCGATTCCGGACCCCTAGAATAACTCTACTCCATCGTTTCTTCAATCATTCACTTGAATTTACTTGTTTTTGTTTATGTGCTTTGTTTACTTGTGTTTAGTAGTTTAGAAAACCCACTGAAAACTTGTTAGCTTAAATAGATTAGACGAACCTAGTAATAGTATTCACTATGTTTTCTTTTATTGGTCCCTGTGGAATACGACCTTTATATTACGATTTCCCGTACTCTTGCAGTAGGTTAATATTTAGCTCGTCAAAAGCGTAGGGAAATAGATACGACACAACAAGATTTAGAGTGGTTCAGAGTAAACAACTCCTACGTCCACTTTGTTCCACGCCTGGAACGAATTCTCTTCACTCAAGAATTTTGTTGGGATTACAACAGGTTCCCAAGTGACCTACACAGTGATCGAGCTACACACTATCGAGGAAAGTGTGAGCTGGGATCTTACAACATGACTACAACCGGATCGAGCCTTTCACTATCTATGAAAGTGAAGACTTGGATCTTAACAACTCGAAACACACTAAACCAACACTAACAAAACACGCTATAATCTTCACTCGACAGAGACTTGGGTATTGGGGTAGGGTTTGTGTCTAAACTATAACTTGAAGAATCCTTTACAATAAGATCAGTAAATGGGCTAGGATTCTTCTATGAAGTATGCTTGGATTTCAAAGTGTGGCCTAGAACTTAGAGTGGAGCTGGGGTTGTAGAAATTCAAGCTTTGATGGTACTAAAAGCTTGGAACACTTCGTAAGTACTTTGGTCCCAGAAAGAGTTAATTGGTGTGTGTGTGTGTGTGTGTGTGGGGGGGGGGGGGGGGGGGGGGGATACACCAATAGCCAACCGTTTTTTATTTTTACAAACAAACTGTCTCGAGGTGACTGGTCAAGTCGATCTCACAGAGTAAGGAAGATTGATCTATCAAGCTTGTTGTTTAAACAAGCTTGAGCTATCAAACTGACTAAGTGCGGAATGTGGTGGTGGGGAGGTTGTGCTAGAAAATTCTTTTTGTAAAATCTTTAAAGCCTTTGATGGTAAGGCTGTTTGTATGCAATGCGAGTATGATTTGTAAAGGCAGTTCGATGATGAACTATATACATCATTATAGTAATGAGAGAAAGACAGTAGAGAACAACGATTTTACGTGGTTCGGAGGTAACTGTTTTACTTCCACGGTAGATCAAGCTAGTGTTGGGGTTGTTGTATACCTAAAGCAAAACCGGTTGTTTTAGTGGTTACGACACAGGTCCACTGTTAACAATCCCTATCTGGAAGAATATGTTTAAGCAAGAATAAAACCCATTATCTCATGTTTTAGACCACGTGTCGATCTGAGTTCGGAGAGGATCACGAAGGTCGTTAATAATGATGAGATATAAACAGTTCACAGTCGAGACAGCTTGGGCTGAGCTGTCGGTCTTGACTGCAGCTTAATGGTAGTGATGAGTCCTAATCACTTATTATGCTGGTACGGTGGAACGTATTGAAGGATCAATAGAGATAATGCTCTTCTGATACTGACCCTATATCAGAGGTGATATAGGTGAAGAGCTATAGATCTCAGGCTCTAGCTCGATCTTAACCTTGGTAAACTATTAGATGTATATGTATTCTTCGATGTTACTTTGATTTACGAAGATATGAACTTCGTTAGTTCATCTAAATCATGTCGTACTTTGGGTAACATGAAGATGCATAGTATGTCTAATAAGTGTTATCAATAAGCTGCGTCCTGTGTGAGTGCAGGCTGACGTTATCCCCTCAAGGGAGTTCACAATGTTTATTATACCAAGTCATGCATGCTGATTAAGTTCAGGTATAATAATGAGGAGTGAACGGGTACTACCTGAGGAATAGATGTTAACAATTAGGAGCAGTCATGGTAGCTCTAATTGATTAACGGATAAGGAGGTCTTAAACACGGGGGTCGAACTATACAAAATACCTACCCAATCTACATAATTGGGAGAGAGCGGTGATTCAGCTATGACACTTTAGTGGAGTGCGTCATAGTTCTAATGAGATACATGTTCAGGGGTGGACATGGAAATATCGAATTAGATAAGGCCCAACTCTGTCTGGTATCTGATCCCTAGGATGGCCCAAACAGACCTCGGGAATCGATCTAAATTGTATTATTGAGTATGGACTCAATAATTGTACTCAGGCCCAGTATATGATATATATTGGATTTATATCCGGTGAATGGATAATAAATATAATTAATTGAGATTTATATCCTATGGGATTAAATCTAATTATTTATTATTTAGTTATTCACGGATAAGATTAAATCTAATAAGATAAGATTTATTTAATTAAATCTTATGGTGATAAATATCATATATATAAATATATTTTGTATATATTTATTTATTTATTCTTCTACTGGAATTAGAATAAATTCTATTTGTTAGAATTAATTCCGGATATACAGTTGCATCTTATTAATTCCGTATTAATAAAGGAATAAGATTTGTAAGTTATGGAAAGAGAATAAATATGGGATGGCAAAGATATGGTTGGAGATAAATAAGGAATCATATCTCCTTATTTATGAACCATATATATATACTCTCAAGTCTCTCATAAAACCCTAGTTCTCATAATCTGACCTAGCCACTAGAATCGAATTCTGTGAGATTGGCGCAGAACCCTAAGGGCGAGAGAGAGAGAGTCGGCCGAGTCTGAGTGTGAAGGAGATCGAGGTTCCAGTGATCTCGAGACGCCCACCAAGTCTCGGATTTCAAGGTGTGGGATCACATCCTAGAAGATCAGAACCGTAGATCGATCAGACACGATTCAAATTGCACGTTCTTCATAATCAAGGTATGTACTCGAGCCATTGCATGAATTTATGTGCACGATCGAATCAACACATCCGAACCAAGATCTGGGTCGGGGCGGCTTTCAAGCAGCCGTTTCCCAACAGCTAGATCTACGAATCCCTTTAACTTTCATATTCTTCCTCTCTCTTATTTATACTAACTGAGTATCAGTTTCATACAAGCATACAAATTTGGTTTACAGTACCGAAAAATAAACCACTATCTCAACTATCTAGTCTAACTAGGATTGTGAGAGAGTACAAAGGTAGCTTGAAGCAGCAGTAAACACTTCAAGCTGGGGTAGGTATTTCGATGGTGAAATTCTCTTTCTTCAACACTTGGGAAATTTCAAGTAGTTTCGAGTGTTGAATCGGATGACTCGATGTGAGGGAATTTCTGTAGCAGTTTAGTTCTTGAATCTTGAATTTCCCGTAACTCTCCACCATTGAAGTGGAGAGCTTCATTCCACTAAAGAATCACAATCGATCCACCGCTTTGTCTCAATTATGTAGTTAGGGGTTGATATTTTGCATATAGTGAGCCCCTTGTTTAATAATCTTGATATCCGTTAATTAATTAGATCTCGCTGACTGCTCCTAATTAATTAAATTTTTTTTACATTCTTAGATAGTACCAACTCAACCTTATTATTATACCTTGAACTTAATAAGCTTGCAAGAATTGATATAATGAACATTGTGAACTCCCTCAGGGGATATCTCAATCTTTATGGACATGGCATCTCGATACAACTAACTAGACAATATACGTGCCTCCATGTTAACCAAGATACAAGGATATAAGGAACCATGTAGCAGGCCCATACCGAGTAAGTCAAAACAATAATGAAAGACGCATATACATCTAATAACTTATCAGAATTAAGATCCAACTACTAGAACCCGATATCTATAGCTTTACACTTATTTCTAACTTATTTCTAGGGCCAAACTGAAAAACATTATCTCACTACGATCCTATCAATACATATCATTGTATCGGCATAACTAGCAAATAAGACTCATCACTATTGTTAATGTTGGAGTCTATCTCGACTGTGATACTTGTATATATCTCATGAGTCCCTCGATATATATTATCCTCTCTAAACTCAGCCTACACATGATCTAAAACATGAGATAATAGACTTATTCTCTCTCAAATATATATTTTCAAATAAGTGATTATTAATAGTGGACTAAATGTTGCATACCCCAAAACACTTGTTTTGCTATAGGTATACAAAATCCCAACATGTCACTGTTGGTGACATGTTAAAACGTCACAGTAGGTCAAATTGACTTAGAGTCTGTGAGAATTTCTCGATACAAGGCTATGAGAATGGAGCTTCATAAGTCGTATGTTCTTACAAGCACATCACGTTCTTATGTGGAAGTTATTAAGAACGACCTTACTTATATCTTCGATGCTAAGGCCACTATTGTTTAAGGAACTTCTCATGATGAGACCACTTATGCAAAGAAGCTCAAAAACTTCAAGACTGCACGATTGAGGAAAGGAAAGAAGGAAAGAAGCTAGCCATGAAAACTTTAAGAAATGACTCATTTCTAGCACAATTGATAGGTGTGAAATTTACTTATTTTTCTAAGTGTTTAGTAGTCATTTCCTCGTCTAGTTTAGGTAGTATTACTCATGTTTTGTATGAATATCGAGTCATATTACGCTTTTGGGTAGTTTTTCATGTTTTCATGTGCTTTTAAGTAGAGAAACCCGAGATGAGGCGATAGACGAAGTATCGAGTGAAGAATCGAAGGCCAAAGTGAAGATTTGGACGAGATCAAGGCCATTCCACCTGCCTCTTGGTTGAGAGGTAGGCCGAGACAAACATATTGGATGGCTTCTCGAGGAAGCACTCGATCGAGAGACAATTTCCAATCCCTATGACCAACCTCTCGATCAAGACCTTAGTCGAAAGGGCTTGGTCAAGTGGTTTTGCGTTTTTATGTTCATTATTTTATAAGAGTCACTCTTTACTTAGAATTTTCACCCCTATATGTACTTTAGACTTAAGCATTGTTTAGGAATCATCTTTTATCAGTTTTTTACTTAAATTTTCAGATTCGTTTAGTTCTTACTTCATTCAAGATTTGTAGCTACTTTGAAGATTGAAGTTTCAAGTTTTATTCAAGATTCTCCAAATTTTTCTTACTCTTATTCTTTAATTATGTTATTTCAATCTTTGTTAGGAAATTTTTAAGGATCACTTGTTAAGGGGGAACTCACAATGGGACGCTTTGAATGTATAAAATTATATGTTTGATTCGATCCCAAAACCCTCTGTGAATCCTATTCCCAAGCGACCCTACTTGATGTAGAATAGGTTAGAATTTTTCTAAGCCTATAATGTTAGGAAGGCTTGTTTTTATGCTTTAGATGCTTAGGTTTTTTTAGACTACTAGTTTTTCAAGTGAAGGCCACTCGCTTGAGTGTGCTTTTGAAGCGAAGCAAGTCTACCGAAGTGAAGCGAAGCGTGCCGAAGTGTGGCGAGGCAAAGCGAAGCAGACGCTACAGTAGAATTAAAGCGAGTCTGCTGAAGCAAAGCGAAGCGAGCGCTACAGTGAAAGTTAAAACGAGTCAACGATTACTAAAGCAGACGCTCGGGAAGTCTATTTCCAAGTGAACGCTACAGTATGACTTAAAAGCGACTCGATTTAAAGCGGACGCTCCAAATCTGAAGCGAAGCGAGCCCCTACCTAACAGAAAGCGACAACTCAATTCCCGCTCCAATTTACACTTCGAGTTCAAACTTCAGTCAAGTGCAGATCGACGCATTAATTGCGTATCTCCACGTGTCGATTGAAGGATGGAGCAACGTAGTTGACCGCCAGGCCGACAACGACGCCGCAACAGTACTGGGCGCTCCAGTAGCTGTTAAAATTGGCTCTTAGCCATTTTCGGCAAAGAGACAAATTGGCGCGTCTGAAAAGCTGCTGGCCGAGGCGAGTACTGTCGAGAGGAGGAGGGACAAAGCCACCAACCATCAAACGGCTCTTGCCCATCCCTTCCTCTATAAATAGTGAAGGTCGAAGATGGAGAAGAGCAGAACACTACTTGAGCTTTCAGCGCCTACTTCAAACAATTACTCCCAGCCTTCAAGCAAACTTCTGAGTTTTTGTTAACGTGTTCTCCGAGCTTCAGTAACATCAAAGCTCGTTTCCGCAACCTTCACATTCCAAAGATCTAAGCCCATTACATATCCAAAGCTTAGAGAAGAACTCTAGCCTTCTTTGCATCTATTGTAAAGAGTTCTTCATTTAGAGTGTTCAACGAAAACCAAAACCCTAAACCCTAGTTCTGCGTGTCAGGTTTTGTGTTAGAAGAAAGGTTGTCGTGTTGTAAGATCAAAGACTCTACTTTCCTCGATAGTAGAAGTCTCGATCATAGAGTCTAGATCCAACCTAACACAGTCCTCGATTGTGTGAAGCTCGATCGAAGCTAGGTTTGTGTGGAGAACCTGAAATCTCCCAGTTGTTGTGTCGGATCCAAGCGAGTGCAGCTCGATCCAGTCTTGGTTTTTGAGGAACCCGTAATCCTCAAGATTCTTGAGTGAAGAGAATCTGTTGCTGCGTGCAACAAAGTGGACGTAGGTGTTTTACCACCGAACCACTATAAACCTCGTTGTCATATCTCTTTACCCTAGCTTTCCATTATTTATTGCTTTGATTATTCATACTGCACAAGCATTATAAACAACTTAAAACGAAGTTTTAAATACTTAGGAAAGAATAGCTCACTAAATTCCGCACTACAAGTAAGCCTCACTCTTGATCAAGCATCTGCTTAGGTTGAGAAGTAAGCTTCCACTGTAGATCTAGTTTGAAGCTAGGTCTTAAGTAATTGAAGCGAGTGCTTTAGTTGTTACTCTGAGATAAGGGCAAAAGAAGTTGAAAAACTTCTACACACGTATTCAGCCCCCCCCCCCCCCCCCCCCTCTACTTGTGTATCCCCTATCAAACCGGGACCAACAAGTGGTATCAGAGCAGGGGTTCTTTCGAGCCACTGCTTTGCATACCTGAAGCGAGTCCCCTCTCACTTCACGTTGTCTCACTGAACCGATCTGTTTTCCTAAGTGCATCAAAACCCTCACTCATGCATATTGCATTACTACTGACGGTTCATCATGTTTACATATAGTGCATCGAATCTTCCGCAGTTCTCCATTGAAGGCTATGAGACATGGAGTTTCCGTGTCGAGAGTTTTCTATGCTCCATCCATGAAAGAATGTGGGAAGTCATAGAAGAAGGGCCGATCAAGATTAAGAAGGCCTTCTCAGTGAACGTTCCAGTTGCAGAAGGCCGAGAAGCTCATGTCAGACAAGACTACGTGGATAAGGCAAAAGAAGATTACTCTTCCAATGATTTCAAGATCACCAACCTAGATCGTATAGCATGCCATACGATGCAGAGCACTGTATCAGACGCTTATCTCCCCAGGATTAGGAAGTGCACTACTGCAAAGGAGATGTGGGAAACCCTAGCCCTAATCTCCCAAGGCACTGACAAAATCAAGGAGAACAAGCTTGCGGTGCTGATGAGAGAGTTCGAAAGCCTAACAATGAAGTCCGGAGAGACGATTGACGCCTTCGAGCTACGCGTCACCAACATCATTGCCACTCTCATCTCTCTTGGCAAGGAATTCACTGACAAAGAAGTTAACCTCAAGATTGTTCGAGCCCTTACACGGAAATGGCAGACAATGAAGGAGCTATACTTGGCAACGAAGGACCTATCAAAGCTCATGCCGGAAATTCTATTTTCCGAACTTAAGGCTCACGAATTCGATCTCAATCGAATGAGTCTGGACGATGAAGACGAAGGTCCTACGTCATCAAAAGGAGTCGCTTTCAAAGCTGCAGAAATGCCAAGCGACCAGTCAATTGCCAAGATGACAAGAGAGGAACTGGAAGAGCACTGCGCATTCTTGTCAAAGAATTTCAACAAGATGAACTCGCGAGTGGGAAAATACAAGAGATTCTACAAGCAATACAAAGGAAAGAGCACTGATGCTCGAGACGGAAAAGGAAAGCAAGAAGAGACGACAAAGCCGATCTCAAGGGATATGATGGATGTGGAGTGCTACCACTGCCACAAAATGGGCCACTACAAATCGGACTGCCCAAAGCTGAGTGCCAAGGAACGTGAAGAATTGAAGGCTAGGAGAGAAGCTCCCCGGCGAGCGCTGGTAGCAAGCGAGCCGCTAGACAATCCAAGCGAGGAAGTGCCAAGCGACTCAGACGCTTTCACAGATCCAAACTCTAGCGAGGAAGAGGATCTGGGCCTCATGGCGCTCACCGATGAAGATACAGGAGAGATATTTTACTATCCTCCTATCAATTCAATTACACTGGCACACGAACACGAAGAGGAAGTGCATTCCTCGACATGGAGTGAGCTGCTTGATAAACTCCACAAATTGTCAAGCACTCACGAAGTGTTGAAACAAGCTATGTCTGATAGCGAGAGAGAGAACCGAAAGCTAGTCACTGAACTTGACGAAGTCAAGATTAATTTAAGGGCTATGACTAGTAAGTTCGAGGACCTCTTCGCTAGGCATAAAAGCTTGGAAGGAAGGTATGAAGCCCAATCCAAACTAGTAGCCAACTTAAACAAAGCCTCATTTGCTAGGCAGACACTAGAAAGCTCACTTCTACCTTTTGGTAGAAAGGGAGGCCTTGGATATGAGGGTGGACCTTCCAAGCCTACTATCTTTGTTGGTGCTTCTAACAGAACACCATCAGTTCCTTTGGAGGTGCCCACTGCCTCCAAAGTAACCACTCACAAAGATAAGGGCAAAGCGTTGAGAACCCTAAGAAGAAACCCATGAAGATGTCTATATCTTTAAGGGAAGAATCTAAGGGTAAGCCTAGTTCAACAATCCCTAGCACTCAAAATGCTAAAACTTACCATTCAAAAGGTAAAGGGAAGATTGTTGAAGCTTCGAAGTCTCAAACCAAGACACTAGAGACAAAGGATCTTCCTCTCAAGAAGAGTTGTAATGTCTATGTGTCACGTGAGTCGGATTGGAGATGGTCCAACCGTTCTTACGTTGAGGGGGAAGTATTTGAAGCTCCCAAGAGGAAGCTTCAAACCCCAAAGGTTTCTCAAGCGAGTCAAGGTCAAAACCCTAAACTGACTGCGCAGATGAAACCAAGCGAGTCGCTTGCCAAGACTAGAAACCCTAAGTCAGTCTCCAAGCCTACGGCTAATCCGAAGCGAGACGCTTCAGGATATAAGCAAAAAGGAAAGAGCATAGGTGTGTCTCAAGCGAGTCGCTACCCCTCTTGCACACACTGCTGCACATGTGAAGCTGCGTCCAAGCAGATGTCACAAGCTAGTAAGGCCAAGGAATCTAAAACACAAGCGAACACTCAAAGGAGAGTGAAGCAAGTGTGGGTACCTAAGAAAGTTAACCTGCAAGGACCCAAACTGATTTGGGTACCAAAATTGGCTTAATTGCAGGTGAGCGCCGTGGATCCCATGCCCAGTGAAGGTCAACCAATATGGTACTTGGACAGTGGATGTTCAAGACACATGATGGGCATGAAAGCTCTACTTCAAGAGTACACAGAGAAGAAGGGTCCACATGTAACCTTTGGTGACAACTCTCGAGGAACCACCAAGGGATACGGCGTACTGAAGATAGGAAAGCTCAGAATTGAAAAAGTTTCCTATGTGGAAGGACTAAAGCACAACTTCCCCCTCAACTCGCGAGGAACCACCAAGGGATTCTGCGAGTATATGGCCGCAGGAAGCTGCTGTTCTCAAATCTTATGGCTTCGTCACCAGTTGAAGGATTATCGAGTTGAAGCGAATGAAGTTCCAATCTTCTGTGTTAACAACAGTGCTATTTGTATCTAGCAGAATCCAGTGCTTCACACCAGGTGCAAGCATGTGGAGATTCAACATCATTTTATTCGTGATCATGTCGAGAAGAAGGATATCAAGCTCGAGAAAATCCATACCGACCTCCAACGAGCAGATATCCTCACCAAGCCTCTAGCTGAGTCTCACTTCAACCAGCTATGCATGGAATTAGGGTTACTAGATCCTGGTGAAGAGTGCTAGTTCCAGGATGCACAAGGGAGTGGAAGCTTGCCGTCAAGCATCCCTCGCCTTGGATCTTCACCAATTCAAGCGAGTCGCTTCAAACCTCACTCCCTTGAAGAAGGAGAAATAAGGTGGAGAAAGGTGGAGTGTTGGAAGACGTTCCCTACCAACTAACAGGATTGTTAAGGCTATGGTTAAGGGGGAACTATCGATTACTCTCGGAGTAATCTACTTCCAAAGCTAGCAAGGAAAGCTGCTACCTAGCCTAGGAATCCTAGCAAGTGGGTATAAACACTTGCAAATACCTTTTCTAGTAAAGGTTGTGGGGTCTTGTCTCGGGCCTTCCCACGTAAAAAACGGTGAAAGCTTAGGCAGGGCTGGCACCTAGACCTTGCGTCCTCTTCCCATCTTTCCGCCGAAGAGGAGCATGTCTTCTCATCTCCTTCGTTGTGGATAATCACTCATTTATTACTCACTCTTAACTGAGTTGAGCTGCCGGGTGCTTATTCATTCATCCCCCACCCTGAATAATGCATCGCTTCAATTTTCCCTCTTTTGGGTCAAGCCAGCCGGATGCTTATTCATTCTGTAGATCCTAAGTGGAGAGCTTGAAGGGTTCCCTTTACTTCTAAAGGTTGCATGACTGGTGACATGTCTTTGCATAAAAAACGTGAATGGCTTGTCAGAGCTTCACATTGTCATCCTGTCCTATTCCGACCTGAGTTAAGGACTTGTACTCATCTCTCATTCATCGTGAATAGCACTCAAGAAAGTATCCCTTCGGGTTGAAGAAAGCTTAAGTGTATTATTCATTCTCCCCCCCCCCCCCCCCCCCCCTCCCATTCACTTCGATGGAGGACTCTCTAGTTCGTAGAGGAAGATGGAAGAGATGAATGCCAAGAAGATCAAGCTTAAAGTGGTCTACATATGTGGTATCAATCTCCTACAAAGTGAGATTGACTGGTAAGTGTTTCAATTCAAAGTACACTAAGCAAAGTGAAGCGTACTAGAAACCTTCACTTGCTATGTGGAAAATATAAAATGAATCTGACACAAATACAAAGAGAAAAACATTCTTGTTTATCCTCGAAGTATGTTAGTCAGAAACATTTTAAATTAAGTCAAAGAATTTTCAGTTTCTAAAAACCAGTCGCTTCAGATGGTCAAGCGAGTGCTTCGTCACTCAAGCGAGCCATCGCAAGCGAGTGTGGAACAGTCACGCCAAACGAGTACTTCGCAAGCGAGTAAAAGCCAAGCGGCCACGCTCAAAGCGAACAAGTACGAAGCGAGCCGTATGAGCTGTACACACTCAAGTGAAAATTTTACTTTTACTTTGCATTAAATGCAGATGAGGTACAAGGCCGAGAATCCGGGCGCGTGGTGCACACTTCAAATTTGAAGCGCCAAATTCGCGTGAGATCCAACCGTCGAATCGCAACAGTCCTCAAATCTCAACCATTGGATTAGCACCGTTCGAGAAAGCGAATCGCGGGAGGCCACGTGGAGTGCCAACTCACTTTGGCGGCTCACTTTTTACTGTGGTGATGCCGGACACGTCAGTCACATCGCCGTTAGCCGCCGCCTACACAGAACTTTCGGGGAAATTACCGCGCCTCCCTCGCCACGTCAGCACTGAACCCTAAACCTATATAAGGGGAGTGAAGCAGATCTGCAGAAACTTTATCACTTCCCTATATTTGCCATTCTTGTGAAAGTATTTCTGCATCTTCTGCAAACTTCACAAGTCTCAAACCTTTAAATTCTTCCAAATCTCACTCAAATCATCAACATGGTGAAGAAAACTGCAAATCAAACCTTCGAGCAGTTCATGGCCACCGTTGAAGACAACATCAACGTCGAGCCCCATCTCGACGAAGCCATGGTGGAGAAGAAAGGCTTCTTCCGCAGGGCCGTGACCAAGGCCGGACTGTGGAACCCCGTCACTGCAAAACCAACTGAAGTCCTAGCCCAGACTGTTGCTGAATTCCTATTAAATCTAAATGAAGGACAGACTGTATCGGCCATTACAGATCCAGAGGATGGAGAACTAGCAGAAGTGGATCTGGCCGATGTTGCAGAGATTTTCAAGCTTCCGAGAGAAGGAGTTGATGCTCTCTCAAAGCTGGAGTTATCGGTAGAGGTCGAATACGCCAGATTCACCGCCGATAAGAATGCTGAATGGAAGGTGAAGGGAAGTAACATGCGGACTGACCTGGAAAAGCCCTTCAATTACATTTGCGAGTTGTACACCAAGTCAGTGGTGTGCAACATCGGAACCCTAGGGCAACTTTCCGATTAAAAAATTTCCGCTATCAGTGCCATCGTCGACAGTCTCACTGGCACAAAGTTCAACTGGCATGATTGGTTTATCAACCAAATACAGGAAGCTGCCAAAGACATTGAGTACCAGGCAAGAAGCACCACTACAATTGTGCGCCAAGGAAGGCTGAAGTTCTTCGGGAAGCTTTCCTACGTGTTGGTCCCGGTTTGTTATAGGAAAAATACGTAGAGGGGGGTGAATACGTATTTTGAAGTTTTTCAACTTCAAATTCCTTAACTCAGAGTATGAAGTAAAGTGCTCGTAGAAATACTAAGACCTAGCCGAGAACTAGATCTAAAGCAATCAAGAATCTCTTGACATGAGCTTAATGCTTGATCAAGAGTGAGACTTTACTCTTGTGCGGAATTTGGTGAGCTAATGTTTTCCCTAAGTAATTAAAATTCCAGATTATGTTTGTTTAGATGCACATGCAATGAATAATCAAAGTAAAGAGTTTAGGGTTGAGAGATACGACACAGGGATTATAGTGGTTCGGAGATAAAGCTCCTACGTCCACTTTGTTGCACACGGCAACTGTTCTCTTCACTCAAGAACTTGAAGGTTACGGGTCCTTCAAAAACCTGGTCGAGATCGGGCTTCACTCGCCTGGATCCAACGACAGAAGTAGTGATTGCGGGTTCACTACACAAACCTAACCTGGACTGGAAGCTTCACTCGCTTCAGTCCGAACAACAGACAGGGAGATTGCGGGCTCTCCTTACAGCCTAGCTTCGATCGAGCTCCACACAAACGATGTAGGTGCAAGCTTGGATCTAAACTCTATGATCGAGGCTTCTTCAATCGATGAAAGAAGAGCCTTGGATCGAAACAACCTAACGACGACGAACACAAAAACCTAACTGTTTCACTAAAAAGTGTTCGCAATAGAACGAAATCTATCCTAGCACTTAGTAAGTAAAAACCCAATGTCGAATCTCGAAGGAAAACTTTGCAGGGCAAATAATCGTGTAGCAAAACAACCTAATCTAGCCTAAATCTAAGAAAGCAAGTAAAAAGAATTGTTGGGTTTTTGGTTTTTAAATCCTAGGCAAGAAAATAAATCAAAGCAATAAATAAAAGCAAGTAAATAACTAATCTAGAAAGCAAATAAATAAATCGAACTAATTAATCTAAAGAATTAAACTAGAAGAAAGCGATTGAACTACCTAGGCATGGAATTGAAAAGAAAGCAATAACGAAAGCAACGAAGAAAACGAATCTAGACATAATAATTAAATCTAAAAATTAAGCGAATAAATCTAACTACGAAAACTTGAAATCGAAGGAATTGAAAACTAAGAAAAACGAATCTAATCTAAGAACTTGAAAACGAACGAACGATATTAAACTAAGCAATTAAGAACTAAATCTAAGGAACTAGGGAGCAATTAAATCAAATAAAAGAAAGCAATAAAGACTTACGAGATTAAACGAAGAACGAAGAACTAAGTAAAAACTTGAATTAATTGAAGAACGAAGTAGCGATCCGGATCGAACAAAGAAAAACTAAACTAGAATGTAATGTGCTGAAAACTAGAGCTAAAACTAATGTAAAAGGTTGTAGAATTCGTGTACAAGGGGTACTATTTATAATAGGTATGAAAACCTAGTTATAGAAGGAAAGGAAAGCTGGCCGGAACGTTGGACGGTCGTCCAACGTACGTTGGACGCTCGTCCAACGTAGCACTCGCATTGTATTGCGCGCCTATCTTGTTTCGATCGTATC
Organism: Thymus mandschuricus; assembly: GCA_029379335.1. Lineage (NCBI taxonomy): Eukaryota > Viridiplantae > Streptophyta > Magnoliopsida > Lamiales > Lamiaceae > Thymus > Thymus mandschuricus. The sequence goes on from CM057072.1 coordinate 23,680,589, forward strand.
TTCCTCGTCCGAACTCCAAATTGACCTCCGTTTTCGCCTACATGCTCCTAACGAACCCCTCTTCGATATAAGGCTTCTTTCTTCTCATTTCCGCCCTTTTAATCCTACAATACCAATGACTCCAAAGCAACCAAATCATAGCCATAAACAACGAAAACACAGAAAAACTAAGGGAAAACGGACACGAAAACATGACGAAAATCCTAACATCTTGACACCAATCAAAATCCCCCACACTTAGACCTTTGCTTGTCCTCAAGCAACATAAAAACGAAATAAACAATAGACTCAAGTATTGTGAACTATATAGGTCTCAAAACTTTTCGAAAACAAACTCTCATGATCATGATCAAAACTATGCACACAACCTTAGCATCAATCAACACAATCTACTCAACTAATTCAAAATATGCTAATCCATCAAAGAACACTCTCCAACATGTGAAAATTTATATATGAAAGTGAACACTCAACTCTCTCAAAGAAAAGATGTATAAGATAATGCACATCATAGGGTTCACTCAATATCAATGTAATGCAACATGTTTACCATAGGCTTGCCTTCAATCTCAACATCTCCACCTAATGTAATACTTACAAACTAGGATAAAAAAGGTCTTTATATAAGCTTGTAATGTAGGGACATTGGTTAAGGTAGGGAAAGTATAGGCTAAATGACTCAAATAAATCTAAATCATCAACCTCTTTTCAACTCCAACCAAAGTATAGACTTTTACTCCATCTTCTACCATCCAACACACACCAAATACAAACTCAAAGATGCTAAAATATCAACTATATAAATCAAAGCTAACTACCCCCTTATGCTTATATTCTTATTCTCTCTTTCTTTTCTCTATTTTTTTTCTTTTTTTTTTCTCTAGAGCTCCACTAATAAACGTTCTTTCTAATGTTGAACAAAGGCTCTATTTTTTTTTTCATCTTTTTTTTTTCTTTTCTCTTTTTTTTTTCTAAGCTCATAGGGATAGCTAACTACATAAATCAAGCATCTAAAACTCCTTTCTCCTCCTTCTTCACCACAACCAAATTTTTCTATTCAACTCCTTCCATATCACCAACAATAAATACTAAGGATACCCATAACCATCCAAACCTCCTATCATCCGGTTTTACAAAGAACGGCTAACAAAGGCTCAAAAGGGGTAAACAAAGGTTTATGAACAAGGTTAGTGTATAGGGATCATGTGGCTACGAAAGAATGGCCTAAAATCATCTCCTAATTCATAAATATACTAAGGTCTTGATGGAGAAACAAGGCAAGATCTAGAAACAATGGAGCATGCATGAACACTCAATCAAAGAATAGGCATAAATATGCACAAATAGCTCAATTCTCACGGGTTCAAACTAACTAGTTCCCGACATCATAGCATACTTCAAATTCAATGAATAAAATGCGTCGCTTCGCCAAGGTTCCATACATAATAAAGATCATGAATTTTTCTCCAAAAATCAACAAAAATTTCTATCATCGGCCAAATCCACAATACTATCATCACATACTCATTTGACTCAATTAACTCCTAAGACTCAACAAAATTAAACACATCATGCCAAAGTTTCAAAGACCCCCCCCCCCCCCCCCCCCCACACACACACACACACTTAAAATCAAGAAATGTCCCCATTTCAAGAAAATAAAAAGGAGAAGGAAAGAAGGAACTTATCGCAAGATGACGACCAATAACTCAAAATCTCGAAAGACTCCAAGTAGTACCTACAAAACAAACACCAAAACAAACTACCAAAGCGTAAAAGTGCACAAAACAAAGAAATAAAAGACTCAAAACAAAAATAGAAAGACACAAAACAAAGCTATGGGTTGTATGGACCGAAATCACTGGTGCTCGATCTAGTGGTATTTTTATGGGGATTTTTACGGGGATCATTTGGGGCCCAAAAACGGGGATCGTTCGGGTCCGGCTCGATCTCTCTCTTCATCACACCCTCCTTGTAAACTATTCCCTACACGAAATTCAAAAGAAAACGAACAAAAAACAACTAAAATAATAAAAATAAAGCCTACTCTAATTTTTTTTTTACGTGGGTTGCCTCCCACCAAGCGCTTGTTTATCGTCATTAGCTTGACGTACCAAAAATTCTCATCCAAAATCTGTTGCAACGAGCAAGGTCTTTAACCTTCCATAGACGACTCTCGATGCAAAGGTGGACTCTTCTTTCTCTTCGGCTTGAAACTCGAAAAGAGGGTTATCTTGGACACTCATCTCCCCCACACTTGTGTGAAAATCCATGTAGGAAATATCATGATCTTCAAAACTTGATGATGGATCCTCCATAAAAAGTGCTTCCTCGTCGAGATCGGCAAGAAAGTTGTCCATGATTTCTTCCTCTTGTTGTGAACTCAAAATCGACTCCTCCGTATGACTATTGTGATCCTCCATGCCTTGCACATTGCTCAAAAACTCCTCCACGATCTCTTCCTCATCCAATTTGCTCAAGAACTCATCAATAATGGCTTCTTCCTCATCCACACAACTAAAGAATTCGTCATCTTCAACGGACTCTTCATCTTCAATGAATTCTTCAAGAGTTGCTACCTTGTTAAAAATCTCACAAACATTTTCCTCAACACAAGGGTTATCAAGCTTAACATAAGAGCATAAATGAAAAGAAGAAGTAGGAATAGGAGGTGAATTTCCAAATACCGAAAATGTTACCGAACCTCCTTCACCGGCCATGCTCAATGTGCCGGTACCTACATCAATCCGAGCTCGAGTAGTGGCCATAAATGGTCGCCCTAACAAGAGAAGATGACCTCTCTGACTCCTAGCTCCTCGCCCCACGTCAAGCACAACAAAATCGGCAAGAACTTGAATACCCCTCACAAGTAAAGCAACGTCTTCCACAATCCCCAAGGGACGACTCAAAGAACCGTCGGCTAGCTCGATGCAAAAATTGGTGGGCTTAAGATCCCTCGAACTCATTCTCTCGAAAATCGAGTATGGCATCAAGTTCACCGCTGCCCCCCAAATCCAACATACCCGGCACACTATCTCCATTATCCAAAACAACATCTAATTTGAAACTTCCGGGATCACCTTGTTTCGGTAGAGATGAGAGATGACCAGCTGGGGTGGGTGAGGCGTGAAGACGTTGTTGGCTCGCTTTGATGGCAGCCACGGTACGACTTCTCCATTTATTTTGTGCCATTGCTTCGAGCTCTCGACTTCTTCTTCCTTCTTCGCGGTTAAGAGCACCTTCTCCTATTGATGATGTCGATGTGAGGTGTCAACTTCCTTTAGAGACTTCGACGACCTTGCATACACAACACTCAACAAACAAATTAAACGCACCGAGTGGAAGGGGAAAAAAAAAATCGAACAAAAAATAAAAATAAAAATAAATAAACAAAATACTACACAATTAAATAGCCTAAAGTTTTCCCCGGCAACGGCGCCAAAATTTGTTTCACTAAAAAGTGTTCGCAATAGAACGAAATCTATCCTAGCACTTAGTAAGTAAAAACCCAATGTCGAATCTCAAAGGAAAACTTTGCAGGGCAAATAATCGTGTAGCAAAACAACCTAATCTAGCCTAAATCTAAGAAAGCAAGTAAAAAGAATTGTTGGGTTTTTGGTTTTTAAATCCTAGGCAAGAAAATAAATCAAAGCAATAAATAAAAGCAAGTAAATAACTAATCTAGAAAGCAAATAAATAAATCGAACTAATTAATCTAAAGAATTAAACTAGAAGAAAGCGATTGAACTACCTAGGCATGGAATTGAAAAGAAAGCAATAACGAAAGCAACGAAGAAAACGAATCTAGACATAATAATTAAATCTAAAAATTAAGCGAATAAATCTAACTACGAAAACTTGAAATCGAAGGAATTGAAAACTAAGAAAAACGAATCTAATCTAAGAACTTGAAAACGAACGAACGATATTAAACTAAGCAATTAAGAACTAAATCTAAGGAACTAGGGAGCAATTAAATCAAATAAAAGAAAGCAATAAAGACTTACGAGATTAAACGAAGAACGAAGAACTAAGTAAAAACTTGAATTAATTGAAGAACGAAGTAGCGATCCGGATCGAACAAAGAAAAACTAAACTAGAATGTAATGTGCTGAAAACTAGAGCTAAAACTAATGTAAAAGGTTGTAGAATTCGTGTACAAGGGGTACTATTTATAATAGGTATGAAAACCTAGTTATAGAAGGAAAGGAAAGCTGGCCGGAACGTTGGACGCTCGTCCAACGTAGCACTCGCATTGTATTGCGCGCCTATCTTGTTTCGATCGTATCTTCCTCGTCCGAACTCCAAATTAACCTCCGTTTTCGCCTACATGCTCCTATCGAACCCCTCTTCGATATAAGGCTTCTTTCTTCTCATTTCCGCCCTTTTAATCCTACAATACCAATGACTCCAAAGCAACCAAATCATAGCCATAAACAACGAAAACACAGAAAAACTAAGGGAAAACGGACACGAAAACATGACGAAAATCCTAACATCTAGACACCAATCACTAACAACAAATTTAGGGTTTTTGGTTTACGACGACACACTATGAAGAGCTCTTTACAATAAGTGCAAAGATGGCTAGAGCTCTTCTTCTAAGCTTGGATATGGAATGGGCTTAGACTCTAAGTGTGAAGGTTGTGAAGACGAGTTCCGATGAACTGGAAACTCGGAGAACACTTGGAAACAAAGACTCGAAGGTTCCTAGAAAGCTGGGAGTGTTTGTTTGCAGTAGGCTCGAATGCTCAGGAAGTGTTCTACTTCTCTCCGACTTCATCCTTCACTATTTATAGGCGGAGGGATGCCGACGTTGCTTTGTTGGTGGCTTTGTCCCTCCTCCACTCGACAGTACTTGTACAGGCTGGCTGCTTTTCAGACGCCCAGTTTTGGATTTTTGCCGGAAATGGCTAAGATCCAATTTCAACAGTAACTGGAGCGACCCAGTACTGTTGCGGCGCCCTGTCGGCCTGGCAGTCAACTCCGTAGCTCCTCTCCGCGTTCGACACGTGGAGATCTCATAATAAATGCGGAGATCTCCAGTTGACTGGAGTTCAAATTCGGAGCGGGAATTGTGCTGTCACTTTCTGGTAGGTAGTGGCTTGCTTCGCTTTGAAGTTGTAGCGTCCGCTTAGATTTGAGTCACTTCGTAGTCATTCTGTAGTGAGTCGCTTGGGAAGTAAAGTTCCCTAGTGACCGCTTTGGAAAATATTGACCAGAGTTGACTTTCTTTGACTTTATACTGTAGCACTCGCTTCGCTTCGCTTTGGCAGACTCACTTTGAATCTACTGTAGCGCTCACTTCGCTTTGCTTTTCTTCGGCACGCTTCACTTCGGCTTGCTAGACTTGCTTCGCTTCGGAAAACACACTCAAGTGAGTGGCCTTCACTTGAACTTTTGAAGTCTATTATTTGAAGCAAAATAAAGAGCCATCCTAACATAGTAGGCTTAGAAAAATTCTAACCTATTAACTACATCAAAATGGGTCGCTTGGGAACAGAACGCTTTGGGGTTTTGGAATCAAATCAAAACAATGAAGTGTCCCTTATAGGTTACCCCTTAACATGTTGTTCTTAACAATTCCCAACAATTTCCTCCTTTTTGATGATGCCAAAACCCAAAGACTTAAGATTATTGAAATCTAGTCTATCTAACCGTGGAAGGAACTTCAAGCGACTGCTTCCTTTGCAGCTTCGTTTGTATTTTTCTTTTAAGTTCCTTTCCCCTTTTTTTTCGGTTAAATTGTTTGAGTTTGTAGCAAAAAGTAAAGTCATTCACAAAGCGAGTAAATGACACATTTTGACAGAAATTGAAATTGGAATATACGAACATCAGTTCACAAAATATCAAGGGACTTGAAACTCAAAGGTTTCCGGCAGCCCCTTCCTTATCTTCCTCCTTCTCCTTTCTCTCCTCTTCCTTCTTCTTGCCAGCAATATCATCATAGGCAGATAGGACTCTTGACTCCATAGTACCCACAGTATAGATACTTGGTCTTCTCCATGCACTTTCCAGTCTGAAGGCTTCACTCACCTCCTCATCTATGACTCCTCTGTCTGGAATGTCTGTGCCTGGATAATAAGGCATGGGGAAGTCCTTTAGTGCTGGTATTTTGATGACCAAGGGCATGGGCTCTGCAAGTTCAGCTGTGGTGAAGATCTTCCGTCGCATCTTCTCATCGTACGTGCAAAGAAAGTTACTGAGGGCACTTATCCGAGAGCAACGATCCTGTAGTGGTACTACCTCCCAATAATAGTAAGCTTTGATGAACAAATCCTTGTAGTATAGCCACTGATCGCGCAGATCTCTCGGGATGAAGTCCTCTATTTCCCTGGCGTCCGGATGCTCGTTCCTCCTCTTGGCCAACTCTTCTTCCGACCTGCTAGATAACTTAGTCATGACCGCATTGAACTTCTTTCCCGACTCGCCGCTCCACATAGGAAGCTTCTCGTTGAGTCACTTGCGAATGTAATTCTGTTCCTCCTTGCGGGAGTAGTGACCAGAGTCAATCATCTCTTTAGCAGTCACATGGCATGTATCGATCATAGCTTGAGCTTGGCATGCTTCGGACTCCTCCGGCATGAATGGAACAAAGGCACTTCGAACTAAGGCGAACTGGATGAGTCTCACTTCATTGTAGTGTTCCTCAATCCGGCCGTCAATGACTTGAAGTCGCTTTGCCTTTATTCTCCTCTCCTTCTCGACTTCATCCTTTCCTTCTTCTTCTCCTCTCTTTCTCCTTCTCTCCTCCTTCTCTGCCCTTGAAGCAACTGCCTGCTTGACCTTTTGGCGCTTGGCCGCGGGGTCATCTCCTTTCGTTTCTGGAGCAGTTCGCTTCACTGTTTGCTTTGGTGGTGGGGGAGGCGGCATATCCTTCTTCGTGGTTGCACTCGGAGGGACAACTGCAGATGAAGTGACTCCTGCAGTTGCTGAAGTGAGTGAGGCAGTTGAAGCGGGCGCGGCGGCTGAAGCGGGCGCTTTGGAACCTGAAGCACCTGCAAGTGTTAGCCTTAAATTAAACTGGCGCTCCAACTCCTGAGCCATGGCCGCGTCCTCCTCCGTTTGCTTCCGCCTTTCTTCCTTGGTTAGCACCGTAACTGGAGGATGTCGTGCGATTGAGGCGCCAAGAACTTTCTCTTCGATTGGCCTGCGGGGCTCTTCAGGCTTCTTCATTAGCTCCTCCTCTGTGAGCTTTACTTTGCCCTTCTTCGCACGTAAGGCCCTCTCTTCATCATCTAACTCCTCCTCTGCACCTTCAGCACCACTCCTTCCTCCTTCGATCAACTCCATTTCAACTCTACTTCCTCCGGCACCTCCAACTCCTCCTACCTTCACCTGTCCTTCCCCCTTTTTGGCATCATCAATGCCGGGGGTTGGGGTGATTGTTTTTCCAGAAAGGGATTGGCTAAGCTCCTCGAATTTGTTGAACAGGGCGTGAAGCATTTTTTCAGCCCGTGTAGCGAAGACATGCTCTTCAGATAGTACAAGTTCTGCTGTTTTTGCACTGATTTCTTCGAGCAAGTACTCGTACTGCTTCTCCCTTTCAACAACAGACACCATCAACCTCTCCAATGGCTCCACTTTTTTGAAGCAAGCGCTCAGCTCCGCTTCAATCTCATCCTTCATCCTCTTCCTTTCCTCTTGCAGATTGAAGTACCAGAAATTATGGGCCGCTTCAAGTTCTGCCTTCATCGTTTCAAACGACCTCTCTCTCTGATTCAAAGATTGGTGAAATTCAACTCCTGCAGCAACCTTCGCAGTGTAAGCTTCTCCCATTTCTTTGACTTTCTGCAGTAGGATAGATAGTTCAGCACTCTGCAGATCAAGAGCCTGCGCACTCCTCCTTCGACTCTCCAGTTCTTTCTTGTCTATCTCACTCTCTTGTTTGAGTTCCTTCAACTCATTTCTGAGAGTGTCGAGAGTTTTCTTGGTGCTGATCAGCTCACTCCCCTTCCTTATCAGATCTTCATCCCTCTTCTCTACTGCCTCCTTCAACTTCTTCACCTCCTTCTCCAAATCCTTCTTCTCTTTGCCAATTGAGACAATCTTGGCATTAACCTCCCTCAAGCGGCTCCTTTCCGCGTCAAGCGAGGCCTTGAGTTCGATGATGGTTTTTGACTGGTCTCCCACCAGCTTCACTTGCGCCTCCAGCGCCTTTTCCTTTGCCTCCAGTAACCTTCCCTTCTCCTCCACCATCGCCTCCAGTTCTCCCTTCTTCCTGTCAAAGTCTTCACGAAGACTCTTGACCTCCAGCACTCTCCGGTTCACCTCTTCCTCCTTCTTGGAGATCTCGCTTTGGAGATTTGAGATCTCCACCTCCTTCGCCTCCATCTCCTCTGAATGAGCATTGATCAACCGCTGCTCACGAGGGGTTGGCTCTTGTTTGGGAATCATAGCATCTGGGTATTCTTGTTTTATCTTGGCTTCCAGCTTGTCCCAGAAGCTGGTCCCATCAAGAAAGTTGTGGAAGCCGTCCACGCCAATGAAATTGAGCAGCTTGGCCTCCAGCTTGATCAATTCATCTTTCTTGAAGGCCTGCATGAGGTTGTAGACCTTGTGTACTCCGTTCCGCGGTACGTGATGTACGTCAGGAAGTCGACGGTCTGGGTGTAGAACACGTCGGTCCACGGAACGTTGGAGTAGCGAAGAGCAATGGTCTCTGCAGCTTGCTCTTGATCCTTGAGGTAGCGGTCGATCGCCTGCATTTCTGCAGAGACGGTGGGAGGGATGAATTGTGGGATGATGGTGAGTTCACCGGTAGTATGGGCGGTATCGGCTGTAGCTGCCGATGTCGAAGGGGATGTGGAAGATGATGGGGCTTCAGTGGTTTCAGTTATGTGTATGGTTTCTGTGGGTGGTGGTTGTATTTGCTGGGTTTGGATGGGTTGGAACGTGGTGTAGGCTTCGACTGGGTCTACATGTAGTATGGGGATTGGGTGTATCTGGAATGAAGATGCAGATTCTTCTTCATGTGGGGATAGGGGTGATTTTTGGGATTGATGTTGGGCAGTGGAAGATGTTTGGGTTACAGGTAGTGGCTGGGTTTGGGTTTGAAGTGTTTGTATTTGGACTTGGGGTTGGGGAGATTGGATTTTGATTGATGAGGATTGGGGTTGAGTCACTTCAACGTCCTCAAGCGGCTTCTCCACCCCCTCTCTTTCTTGAACGAGTGAAATGACTCGCTTCATTTTCTTCTTGCCTCGCTTGGGCGCAGCTCGCTTCCCGGGTGAAGCGGCTCGCTTTGCTTGGCTCACTTCAGCTTGCCTTTCGGCAACTGGTATAGCAGCGGGCACTTCTACATCTAGAAGTCCCTGATCAATCGGAATCTTGGTCTTCCTCCATTTGTCGTAGAAAATAGACTGCTTGTTGTAGACAGCCGTGTCGGATTCCGGCCACACTTTGCCCGGAAACTTCTCCTCCAAGGCAACAAAAAGTCTACAGAAGAATTTCAACTTCCCCTTGCGGAGAATCTGATCGGCGCTTCCCGGCATGAACGCAAAATCTTCAGCGGCTTCGTGGATTGGGTTGAGAAACCAACCATGCCAGTTGAAATTTGTTCCGGTGAGGCTGTCGACGATGACGGTGGTGGCAATCAGCTTCGTCTCAGACAGCGTATCCAAGGTTCCGACGTAACACGCGATGCTCTTCGAAAAGAGCTCGCAAATATGGTTGAAGGGGGCCTTCAAGTTGGAACGGATACTGGCCTTCTTGAAATTTGGTTCAGCTCCGGCGATGGCGAAACGACCATACTCCACTCCGGCCAAAAATCCCAAATCTAACAGGGAATTTCCTCCTTCCCTCGGCAAGTCGAACACGCCGATGAGCTCGCTTAAATCCACCTCCACCGGCCTTCTGGTTTGTGGATCTGTGAATGAAGATATGTTTTGCTCCTTCCTCAGATTCAGAAGAAACTCTCCCACCGCCTTCGCCAAGATTTTCTTTGGTACCCGCCGATACGAACTTCCATAGACCGGCCGTGTTCACGGCTCTACGGAAAAATCCGTTCTCTTCTACGACGACAGGGTCGAGATGGGGCTCGACGTTGATGTGTTTGTCAACTTCAGTGAGGAATTGCTCCATCGTCTCGGTGTTTAACTTCTTTCCCATGGTGAAGAATGAGAGGGTTTGAATCGGAGATTTATCGACGAAAAACTGGGGATTTCTAGGACTCGTGAGTTGCAGAGAGTTTTTGCACAAGAATGGCTAAGTGTTGAGAGTTGTGAAAATTTTTCAGTCTGCAATTCCACCCTTTATATAGAAGTAGGGTTTGGCTGACGTGGCAAAGGGAGGACAGTAATATCGGCGAAGATCCTGTAGGTAGGCGGCGGACGTGCAGTGATGGGATACCACTTGTTGGTCCCGGTTTGTTAATAGGAAAATACGTAGAGGGGGGGGGGGGGGTGAATACGTATTTTGAAGTTTTTCAACTTTAAATCCCTTAACTCAGAGTAACAAGTAAAGAGCTCGCTTGAAACTTAAGACCTAGCTGAAGCTAGATCTACAGTATGTAGCTTGCCTGCTTGACCGAAGTAAGCACTTGATCAAGAGGGAGTCTTTACTCGTATATGCGGAATTTGGTGAGCTAAAAATCTTTCCTAAGTATTTAAAATTTCCAGATTAGGTTTGTTTAGATGCAATATACAATGGATAATCAAACAAGTAAGAGTTTAGGGTTAGAGAGATACGACACAGAGACTTATAGTGGTTCGGAGATAATGCTCCTACGTCCACTTTGTTGCACGACGGCAACTGTTCTCTTCACTCAAGAACTTGAAGATTTCGGGCTCTTCAAAAGCCTGGTCAAGATCGAGCTTCACTCGCTTGGATCTGACAGACGCTGGGTGATTCCGGGTTCACACCAAAAACCTAACTAGACTGGAAGCTTCACTCGCTTCAGTCGGACAGACAGGGAGATTACGGGCTCTCCTTACAGCCTAGCTTCGATCGAGCTCTACACGAACGATGTAAGTGCAAGCTTGGATCTAGACTCTATGATCGAGGCTTCTCCAATTGATGAAAGAAGGGCCTTGGATCGAAACAACCTAACGACGACTCAAAAACCTAACAGACATATTTAGGGTTTTTGGTTGACGAACACATTATGAAGAGCTCTTTACAGTAAGTGCAAAGATGGCTAGAGCTCTTCTTCTAAGCTTGGATACGGAATGGGCTTAGACTCTAAGTGTGAAGGTTGTGAAGACGAGTTCCGATGAACTGGAAACTCGGAGAACACTTAAAACAAAGACTCGAAGATTTGCTCGAAGGCTTGGGAGTGTTTGTTTGCAGTAGGCTCGAATGCTCAAGTAGTGTTCTACTTCTCTTCGTCTTCATCCTTCACTATTTATAGGCGGAGAGATGGCCGAGATCCGTTGCTTGGTTGATGGCCTTGTCCCTCCTCCTCTCGACAGTACTTGCGCAGGCTGGCACCTTTTCAGACGTCCAGTTTTGGCATTTTGCCAAAATTGGCTACCTTACAAGGTTAACAGTAACTGGAGCGAGCCAGTACTGTTGCGGCGCCTTTGTCGGCCTGGCAGTCAACTCTTCCGCTCCACTCCGCTTTCGACAAGTGGAGATCTTATAATTAATGCTATGATCTCCTGTTGACTGGAGTTCAAAATATGGGCGGGAGTCGCGCTGTCGCTTTCTGGTAGGTAGTGGCTCGCTTCGCTTTGAAGTTGTAGCGTCTGCTTTAGTTGAGTCACTTCGTAGTCAATCTGTAGTGAGCCGCTTTGGGAGATAAAGTTCCCTAGTGACTGCTTTGGAAATTGATGACTAGAGTTGACTAGCTTTGACTTATACTGTAGCGCTCGCTTTGCTTCGCTTTGAACTGTAGCCCTCGCTTCGCTTCGCTTTGAACTGTAGCGCTCGCTTCGCTTCGCTTTGAACTGCAGCGCTTACTTCGCATCGCTTTGGCAGACTCGCTTTGAATCTACTGTAGCGATCGCTTCGCTACACTATTCTTCGGCACGCTTCACTTCGGCTTGCTAGACTTGCTTCGCTTCGAAGAACACACTCAAGCGAGTGGCGTTCACTTGAAAATTTGAATCCTAAAATCTAAGCAAATTAAAGAGCCATCCTAACAGAGTAGGCTTAGAAAAATAATTCTAACTTATTAATTACATCAAAATGGGTCGCTTGGGAACAGAACGCTTTGGGGTTTTGGGATCAAATCAAAACAATGAAGTGTCCCTAATAGGTTCCCCCTTAACATGTTGTTCTTAACAATTCCCAACAATTTCCCCCTTTTTGATGATGCCAAAACCCATAAGACTTAGATAAAAATAAATCTAGTCTATCTAACCGTGAAGGGAACTTCAAGCGACTGCTTCCTTTGCAGCTTCGTTTGTAATTTTTTTTTTAAAGTTCCTTCCCCCTTTTTTTTTCGGTTAAATTATTTGAGTTTGTAGCAAAAATGTAAAGTCATTCACAAAGCGAGTAAATGACACAGAAGAGACAGAAATTGAAATGAGATAAATGAACATCAGTTCACAAAATATGAAGCTTGAAATTCAAAGATTTCCTGCAGCTTCATCCTTCTCCTCCTTCTCCTCTTCCTTCTTCTCTCCATCATCAGTAATATCAAGAGCATAGGCTGATAGAACTCTTGATTCCATAGTTTTTACAGTGTGAATGCTCGGCCTTCTCCATGCACTCTCCAGCTTGAAAGCTTCATCCACCTCCTCATCAGTGACTCCTCTGTTAGGAACGTCCGTGCCTAGATGATAAGGCATGGGGAAGTCCTTCACTGCTGGTACCTTGACAACAATTGGCTTGGGTTGAGCTTGTTCAGCCATAGTGAATATTTTTCGTCGCAATCTGTCATCATAGGTGGTGAGAAAGTTGTTGAGAGCACTTATCCGAGAACATTGATCCTGCAGCGGCACTACCTCCTAGTAATAGTAGGCTTTGATGAACAAGTCCTTGTAGTATAGCCACTGTTCGCGCAGATCTCCCGGAATAAAGTCCTCGATTTCCCTTCCGTCCAGGTGCTCATCCCTCCGCTTGGCCAACTCCTCTTCTGATCTCTTTGACAGTTGAGTCATGACTTTCTTGAATTTCGCTCCCGACTCGTTGTTCCACGATGGACGCTTCTCATTGAGTCGTTTGCGAATATAGTCTTGTTCATCTGTGCGAGGGTAGCTTCCCGAATCAACCATTTCCTTTGTCGTCACGTCACATGCATCAGATATGGCTTGTGCTTCACATGCTTCGGACTCATCTGGCATGAGAGGGATGAAGGCACTGCGCACTAAGGAAGACTGGATGAGTAACACTTCACTGAAGTGTTCCTCGATCCGTGCGTCAATTACTTGGAGTCGCCTGACATCTATCCTCCTCTTCCTTTCGCCTTCGCTTCTCCCTTCTTCTCTTTCCTTCCTCTTTCTCTCCTCCCTTCCAGCTTTTGAAGCAACTGCTTGCTTGACCTTTTGGCGCTTGGCCGCAGGGTCATCTCCTTTCATCTCCGGAGCAGTTCGCTTCAACGGAAGTTTCGGTAGTGGGGGAGGTGGCATGTCCTTCTTTGTAGCAACACTCGAGGGGACGACTGCTGATGAAGTGAGTGCAGCAGTAGTCGAAGTGAGTGCGGCTGACGAAGCTGGCGCGGCGGCTGAAGCGGGCGCTTTGGGTGAAGCGGCCGCTTGGGAACTAGATGAAGCACCTGCAACAATAGATTTTTTGGTTAGTTCAAAAAGGCGCTCCATCTCCCACGCCATGGCAGCATCCTGCTCCACCTGCCTCCGCTTCTCCTCCTTCGTAATTATGGTCACCGGAGGATGCCGTGCAATTGAAGCACTCAGCACTTTTTCCTGAAGCGGCCTGCTAGGCTCTTCGGGCATTTTCATCAACTCCTCCTTCGTGAGCTTTGTTTTGCCCTTCACTTCGCCCAGAGCCCTCGCTTCATCTCTCACTTCCTCCTTATCACCATCACCACTGCCTCCCTCCAACATCCTTTCTATTCCAACTCTGCTTCCCCCTGAACCTCCAACTCCTCTTAGCTTCATCTGTCCTTCCCCCCTTTTGGCATCATCACTGCCAGGGGTTAGGACGATTGATTTTCCAGAGATGGAATGATGGAGCGAATTGACTGTGTTGAGGATGGCCTCCAACATCTTCTCAGCTTTTCCCACGGTTGGAGCCACCAGTTCAGCTGTTTTAATGGAGATTTCCTCCAGCAAGTACTCGCATTGCTTCTCCCTCTCAACAACAGAAGCCATCATTCTTTCCAACGGTTCCACCTCCCTGAAGCGAGCCTCCAGCTCCGCTTCAACTTCCCTCCTTATATCCGCCTTCTCCTCTTGCAAGTTGAAGTACCAGAATTCCTGAGCCGCTTAAAGTTCAGCTTGCATCGTCTCAAGGCTCCTCTCTCTCTGATTTAGAGAGAGATGGAATTCGGCACTTGCAGCAATCTTTTCCGTGTACTCTTCACCCGGCTCCTTGACCTTTTCCAGTAGTAGGGTTAATTCAGCGTTCTGTAGGTCAATAGCCTGCGCACTTCTCCTCCGACTCTCCAGTTCCTTCTTATCAGTCTCACTCACTTGCTTCAGTAGCTTCATTTCATTCCTGAGTGAATCGAGAGTCTTTTTAGTGCTCAGCAGCTCACTTCCTTTCCTTATCAACTCCTCTTATCTCTTCTCATACGCCTCCTTCAACTTCTTCAACTCCTTCTCCAAATCTTTCTTCTCTTTGCCAATAGAGACAAGTTTGGCATTCACCTCCCCTCAAGCGGCTCCTTTCTGCATCAAGCGAGCCCTTGAGTTCGGTGATTGTTGTTGATTGTTCTCCCACCAGCTTCACTTGCGCCTCCAGCGCCTTCTCTTTCTTCTCCAGCAGCCTCTCCTTTTCCTCCACCTTTCCCTCCAAAACCTTCTTTTTCCTGTCAAAGTATTCTCTAAGACTGATGACCTCCCCTGCCTTTTTCTCCATCTCCTCACTCTTCTTTGTTATCTCGCTATGAAGGCTAGCGATCTCCGCATCCTTTAATTCTACCTCCTCCTTATGCTCCCTGATCAGCTTCCTTTCATGGGAAGAGGGCACTCGCTTCGGAACTATAGCGAGTGGATAGGCTTCTTTCACCTTTGCATCCAGCTTCTCCCAGAAGATGGTCCCATCAAGAAAGGCATGGAAGCCGTTTTCGCAAATGAAGTTGAGAAGTTTGGCTTCCATTTGGATCTGTTCTTCCTCTGTGAATGCTTTGAGAAGCCTGAAGATCTTGTAATACTCCGTTCCACGATAGGTGATGTACGTCAGGAAATCGACGACATTGGTGTAGAATACGTCTGTCCATGGAACATTAGAGTAGCGGAGGTTGATTGTCTCTGCGGCTTGCTCTCTCTCCTTGACATAGCGTTCGAGAGCCTGTTTTTGTATGGTGAGGGCAGGAGATATGAACTGAGGAATGATGGGGAGTTCTCCAACAGTTTGGGCGGTATCGGCTGTAGCTGCCGATGTCGTGGGGGATTGGGATGAGGTTTCTTGGGTTTCGGATATTTGGATGGCTTCAGTTGGTGGTGGTTGTATTTGCTGGGATTGGAAGGGTTGAAAAGTAGTGAAAGCTTCGACTGGATCAATATCGAGCAGTGGCATTTTGGGTATGTGAAAAGAGGATGCAGATTCTTCTTCATGGGGAGAGAGGGGGGTTATCTGTTTTAGTGGTTGTTGGGTTGATGAAGATTGAGGTTCTGGTATTTGGGTGGTGTGGGTTTGGATTTGGAGTGGGGGTGATTTGGCTTTGATTGGTGAAGGCTGGGGTTGAGTCACTTCAATGTCCTCAAGCGGCTTCTCCACCGCCTCGCTTTCTTGGACAAGCGAAGTGACTCGCTTCATCTTCTTGCCTCGCTTTGGCGCGGCTCGCTTCCCGGGTGAAGCGACCTGCCTCGCTTGGCTCACTTCGGCTTGCCTTTCGGCAACCGGTCTTGCGACGGGCACTTCGACTTCAAGAAGTCCCAAATCCATCAATGTTTTTGTCTTCCTCCACTTGTCGTAGTAGATGGATTGTTTGTTGTAAATGGTGGTGTCAGTTTCCGGCCATGCTTTCTCCGGAAACTTCTTCTCCAAAGCAAAGGAGAGTCTCGAGAAGAACTTCAGTTTCCCCTTGCGGAGAATCTGATCGGTGCTTCCCTTCATGAACGCAAAGTCATCAGCGGCTTCGTGAATCTGTTTGAGGAACCAACTATGCCAGTTGAAGCTGGTTCCGGTGAGGCTGTCGACGATGACTGCAGTGGCGATCAGCTTCGTCTCGGAGAGAGTATCCAAAGTTCCGATGTAGCATGCGACACTCTTCGAGAAGAGTTCACAGATATGATTGAAGGGGGCCTTCAGACTTGAACGGATACTGGCCTCCTTGTAATTTGGATCTGCTTTGGCGTCTGCAAATTGACCGTACTGAACTCCGGCCGAAAGACCCAAATCGAGCAGAGAGTCTCCTCCTACTCTCGGCAAATCAAACGCGCCGATGAGTTCACTCATATCCACCTCCACCGGCTTCCTAGTCTGTGGATCAGTGAATGAGGATGTATTCTGCTCCTTCCTCAAGTTCAGCAAAAGCTCACCCACCGCTTTTGCCAGTATTTTCGACGGGACTGCCGTCACAAATTTCCATAGACCGGCCGTGGTCATGGCTCTACGGAGAAAACCATTTTTCTCGATGATGGCTGGATCGAGATGAGGCTCGACATTAATGTGTTTGTCGACCTCCGCGAGAAACTCCTCCATCGTCTCTGTCTTCTGCTTCTTGCCCATGGTGGAATTTGAAGGATTTTGAGAAGAGTTTTAACGATGAAAAGTAAGGGTTGAGACTCGTGAGTTGCAGAAGTTGCAGATCTAAGCACGAGAATGGAAATTTTTGAGGGCTGTGAAAGGTTCTGCAGTTCTGCATTGTCTCATATTTATAGAGTTATGTCTTGGCTGACGTGGCAAGGGTAGGACGGTAATATTGCCGAAAGTCCTGTAGGTAGGCGGCGGACGTGCGGTGATGGATCTGATGTGTCCGGCGTCACCACAGTAAAAGTGAACCGCCACTTGCTCGGCGTCTCCACGTGGCCTGCAATGATTGGGTTGTCTTATACGGCGCTAATCCAACGGCTGCAGATTGGGGGCTGTTGAGATTCGACGGCTGGATCTTCTCCGCCTTTTCCCGCTTCGAATTCAAAGTGAGAGCCACGCGCCCGATATTTTCGCCGTACGTGAACCTGCATTAAATGCTTGGCAGAAAGTGAAATAGGCACTCGAGTGCAGACAACTCATACTCGCTTCGTGCCCGCTCGCTTCGAGTTGGGCCGCTAGACCTTGACTCGCTTGAGAGGCACTCGCTTGAGTGACTGTTCCGCACTCGCTTGCGATGGCTAGCTTTGAGTGACGTAGCACTCGCTTGGCCATCTGAAGCGACTGGAATAAGAAATTGAATTTCTTTGCTTAATTTTAAAATGTTTCTGACTTACATACTTCAAGGATAAACAAGAGTGTTTTCCTCTTTGTATTTGTGTCAGATTCATTTCATATTTTCCACGTAGTGAGTGAAGGTTTCTAGCACGCTTCGGCTCACTTAGTGTACTTAAAATTGAAATGCTTACCAGTCAATCTCACATCGTAGGAGATTGATACCACTTATTGAAGACTTTATCTTGATGAATTGATTCCACTTGATACCACTTGATGGTCATTCCTTGTTGGACTTGGTCTTCATGGCATTCATCTTCCTCTACGAATTAGAGCATCCTTCATCGAAGTGAATGGGGGAGAAAATGAATATAGTACACAAGCTTACTACAACCCGAAGGGAGCATCACGTAAGTGTACTTATTCACGACGAATGGGGGATGAGTACAAGTCCTTATCTCAGAGCAGAAATGGACAGGATGACAATGAGAATGCTCTGACAAGAAAATCTCGTATTTTACGCAGAAGCATGTCACCAGCCCTGCAACCTTTTGTATAAAAAGGTAAACCTTCAAGCTTTCCTACAATCTAGAGAATGAATCTGAAGTCGACCCGCTTTGACCCAAGCTAGGGCAAATTGAAGCGATGTAGATTTCGAGATAGCAGCATACTTTGCTCGCTTTGGAAGTAGCTTGCTTCGAAAGTAAGCATTAGTTCCCCCTTAACCATATACTTAACAATTCCTGTAAGTTGGTAAGGAACTTCTTCCAATACTCCACCTTTCTCCACCTTACTTCATTTTCTTCAAGCGAGTGAGATTTTGAAGTGGCTCGCTTGAGTTGGTGAAGATCCGAAGCGAGTGAAGCACAAGTGAACAAGCTATCACTCCTTCGTGCATCCTGGAACTAGCATTCTTCACCAGGGTCTAATAACCCTAATTCCATGCATAGCTGATTGAAACGAGACTCAGCTAGCGGCTTGGTGAGGATATCTGCTCGCTGGAGATCGGTATGAATTTTCTCGAGCTTGATATCCTTCTTCTCGACATGATCACGAATGAAATGATGTCGAATTTCCACGTGCTAGCATCTAGTGTGAAGCACTGGATTCTGCGATATACATATGGCACTGTTGTTGTCGCAGAAGATCGGAATTTCATTCGCTTCAACCTTGTAGTCCTTCAACTGTTGACGAAGCCATAGGATTTGAGAACAGCAGCTTCCTGCGGCCATATATTCAGCTTCAGTTGTTGAAGTGGCTACGCTTGTTTGCTTCTTTGAGAACCACGAGATCAGCTTGCTTCCCAAGAACTGACAAGTGCCTGACGTTGATTTCCTATCAACTCTGCACCCTCCATAGTCAGCATCTGAATATCCAGTGAGCTCCAAATTGTCCTCCGCTGGATACCACAGCCCCATATTGACAGTGCCCTTCAAATATCGAAGAATTCTTTTGGCAGCTTCAAGATGGCTGTGCTTGGGGTTGCTTTGGAAGCGAGCGCAAACTCCGACTGCAAAGGCAATATCTGGCCTGCTTGCAGTGAGATAGAGTAGTGACCCAATTAGGGCACGATAATCTGTAGGATCTACAGATTTTCCTCCTTCGTCTGGCTCCATCTTCCAGTTGGTATTCATAGGGATCTTCACCGCCTTAGCATGTTGAACACCAAACTTGGCAAGCATATCTCTAGTGTATTTGGCTTAGTTGATGAAAATTCCATTATCCTGCTGCTTCACTTGAAGACCAAGAAAGCAGCTTATCAAGCCAATCATCGACATCTCATACTTGGTCTTCATCAGCTCTCCAAACTTCTCACTAAGTGACTGATTTGGTGATCCAAATATGATGTCGTCCACGTAGATCTGAACCCATAGCATATCGTCTCCATGATTGATAGTGAAAAGAGTTCGATCTATCTTCCCTTTGTGGAAGCCATTCTCCACTAGGAATTGAGATAGTGTATCATACCAAGCTCTGGGAGCTTGCTTCAACCCATACAGGGCTTTCTTCAAGCGATATACTTTGTCTCCCTGCTCGAAACCCGGTGGCTGCTCCACATACACTTCTTCCTTCAATTCACCGTTGAGGAATGCGCTCTTCACATCCATTTGGTACACTTTGAATTTCTTGGACGCTGCATAGGCTAGAAATAGTCGGATCGCTTCAAGCCGTGCCACTGGAGCGAAAGTCTCGTCAAAGTCAATTCCTTCCTCTTGGCAGTAGCCTTTGGCAACGAGTCGCGCCTTGTTCCTTACAACGTTGTGGTCCTCATCCGTCTTGTTCTTGAACACCCATTTGGTGCCAATTACGTGCTGGAATTTGGGATGATCCACGAGGTACCATACGTCATTCCTGGTGAATTGATTCAGCTCCTCTTGCATGGCGATCACCCAGTTAGAGTCGGCTAGGGCTTTCTCCACGCTTGATGGCTCAGTGTTTGAGAGAAAGCAACTGAACATGGCACTTTCTCCAAACGCTTGACTTCTGGTCACTACACCCTTGGATGGTGTTGGGAACCCCTTGCAGTTTGATTTTGATGATGTTTATCGAAACCACACTTAGGCATATTTTACTTGTTTAGGGTCAAGGCCGATAGATCGACCTGCTACCTGTTAGTGCAGGTCGATGCCCTCTAATGTTTAGAATCAAGTTCGATCCACCCTGTAAGAGAAAGGTCGATGTATCGACCTGCCTCAATTGGATCGAGCTGGATCATCAGCCTGTCTATCGACCTTCCTTATCAAGCTTCTAGCCCGCTTTGACTTAGAAGATTTCAAGAGCTGGATTATCAATCAAGGTCGATGCTCCGCCTTCATGGAGCGTCACGACCTGATCCTTGCCACGTCGGGTGCCAGCAAGGACGAATATTCCCAACGGCTAGAAGTGAGTCAGCTTCCAACGGCTAGTGCCACGTCAGCCTGACTCCAACGGCTAGTTTTTCAAAACTGCCTATAAATACTTCAGCCATTATCAGATTCAAGTACGGGAAACACAAGCTATCAACGCCATATCTCTGCCCAAATCTCTCTCAAAGTTCATATCCATTCAAGTGTTCGAAATCCGATTAGTTTCCCAAGCACTTGACGAAGAGAGGTTTCCGATTCCGATAAACACCACAACGATGAAGCGTTCACTGCTGCTTGTCGATTGTTCAACAACTTCTTCTCCGACTTGTTCGAAGTTAGAAAGCTTGTTTTTATTTTTGCCATTATAGAGTTAGACAAGCTCTGTAATTAGCGTAAGGTTGTTTGTACGCTTCAGTACGAAGGTTGTAAGGGTCACGACCCAAAACTCGTGTCTAGATATTTTCAAGTTAGATTGTATCTAGAACTGATACTCAGTCAGTATAAATAAGAGAGAGGTTGAATCCAAAGGTAAACGGATTCTCAGGTCGAGTCGACCTGACATGGACGTAGGAGGGTTTCTCCGAACCACGCTAAATCGCGGTCTCTCTCTCTCTCTCTCTCTCTTTATTTATCGCCCTTATATTTTATTATCAAACTGACTAGCATCAACCTGCATATCACTCATCAACCTGCTACTGTTCACCAGCCTTAAGAATTTTCAAAGAGTAAATCAACCTCCACCAACTTCCGCATTAACAACAGTTTGATAAATCAAGCTTGATACCATACGAGCTTGATAGATCAAACTGCCTCTGATAGGGTCGACCTTGACAATCGACCTTTAGATCGACCTGATTTTATAAAAGTCAATAACGGTTGGTAATTGGTGTATTCCCCCCCCCCCCCCCCCCCCATACACCAATTACTCTTTCCCGGGACCAACAAGTGGTATCAGAGCAGTGGTTCTTTTGACCGCTGCTTTGCATACTAAAAGTTCTTTATTAAACTTTTGGTCATTTTGAACCGATCCTTTTGAAAAATCTTTTCATACACGCATATCATATTATTTGCTATGGAGGCTTCTCTTCTCAGGGTGTGTGAAGACTTCTCCATTCAAGGCTATGAAGACTGGAGTTTCCGAATCAAGATGTGTCTCAAGGCACATCACGTCCTCATGTGGATATTATCGAGAATGGCCCCTCCCCCATTTATGCAGCGAAGATTATTGTGGATGGAACATCCCCCGGGGAGGCTACATACGAGAAAGTCCTCAAAAACCCTCGCGACTACTCAACCGAGGAAAGGAAGGAGGCCGGCCTCAATGATTACGCAAAAGGACTCATCTCCAGCACCGTGAAGGGCGTCTACCTGGCCAAGATCCGAAATCTTGAAACGGCCAAAGAAATGTGGGATACCCTCCAGTCCATCAGCCTTGGCTCAGAGGAAATGAAGGAGAACAAGCTGTCTATGGCGTGCAGCAAGTTCGATGACTTCAAGATGGTTTCAGGTGAAACCATAGAAGCGATGAAAATTCGCTTCACCGAAATTATTCTCGAGGTCGCTGCAATCAACCCGTACAAATATACGCAGCGCAAGAAGAATCTCAAAGTTATACATGCCCTTCCTGCAAATTGGCACGTATACGCCGCCATGCATCCAGCCCGATCGGATTTCAACTCCCTCACCACTGAAGACCTTTTCGACATTCTTGTCGGAAATGAATATGAGATGATCCGCATCCATGGATCAACACAGCCTTCCACCAGCAAGAAGGCTGATGAAAAGAACAAGGAGGTAGCTTTCAAGGCCGACTCAGCCTCTGCTGCTACCCCAAGTCTGATTGACGAATCCATCGTCAAGAAGTTCGAGAAGATGACTCTCGACTATGCTCTAGCTGCTAGGAGAAATGAGAAGCTCCTAGGGAAGGTTGTCAAATACAAGAAATTCTACCGTGACAACAAGCGAAACTTCTCAAACCGCAACCACGACCGCCCTGACAAAAAGGGAGAAGGTAAACCCTCAACCTTCAATTCTTCTAACACACCCGAGGGTGGTTGTTTCAATTGTGGCAGGCCAGGTCACTACAAGACCGACTGCCCGGATCTTACCAAGGCCGAGAGAGACGAGCTTCGTGCAAAGCGCGATAAGAAGCTCAAAGATCAACGAGCTGCAATGATTGCCGAAGAAACAAAGGAAGCTCACCTCTCGGATAGCTCGTCAAGTGATGACGAAGGTTACATCGCTTTCGACGAAAGTGATGATGAAGAATGTTCGTTGGAGAGCACCAACAAAACGAGGGATCCTCAAAGGTAGATCTTCAACCCATTTCACTTTCTTTTTCTGACGATGTTTGTGCAGAAGAAGGTGATGAAGACCTATCCGAGGCTGTGTCTTGGGAAGAAATCAAGAAACAGCTCGACGACTATGCCGATCTCGTGGATACACTTAAAGAGGTCGTTGAAGATAATGCTGAGCTTATGAATAAAAATGAGAAATACAAGCTAGCATTAGAAGAAAGATTCTCTCCCTACGATGCAGAAAAGGAAAGGGAGATCGAAGCCCTAAAGTCAAAGGTTGATGAATTGACTTTAAGGGTTAAGGAGTTCGATACAAGGGCGCTCGAGAAGGACGAGTCCCTCAAAGCCAAAGATGTCGAAATACACAGCCTTACATCAAAGTTGGCTGACTTGGTAATTCGACACGAACTCCTCGTGAAAAAGGAAGAAAAACTTCAACTCACCTTGAGTCAGTTGAAGAAAAGCGGAAAGAAATTAGAAGAGGTCCAATCCATGCAACGCAATCCGCGCGATCACTCTGGTATTGGATTCCATGGAAAATCCAAAGAAAGCAAGGATAAAGACTGCGAAATCACGTTCGTGAAGGCGCAGTCAAAATAAAAGAGTGTTCGGAAAGCTCATCAAGCTCTCCCAGATAAGATGGTCAAGCTGAAGAATCCAGTTCGACAGCCCCAAGCCATTCTTGTAAAGCAACACAGGAGGGAACAGCCTGTTCCTCAAAAGAAAGAGAGTCGACCTGCTCAGCATCGTCGACCTGCCCCCGCTCATCAAAAGTAGGCTGTCCATCCAGGGCAATACCAAGGCCAGTACTATCAAAGGCCGTATCACCCTCAGCTCTTCTATCCTGCTCATCAAGATTGTCACTGCCACTATCCTCAACGGTCTAATTATCAAGACTGGCAGTATCAATCTGGCTTTCATGATGAGCAGTTCTATCAGCCTCGTCGCCCTCGCTTAAAGAAATCCAAGGCTCCCAAGCCCAAGACCGCTACTGCCTCGTCCTCAGCCTCGGATAGAAGCAGACCAGTGAAGCAAATATGGGTCCCAAAGGCCGTTCCCGCAACCGATGTAGCTCCCAATCTCAAATGGGTCGCTAAGTTTAACTAATTGCAGGTTGGGAAGGCTCAAAGAAGGAGCCAAGCAGCTCATGGAGCTGTATGGATCATTGATAGTGGATGCTCAAAGCACATGACGTGTGACAAAAAGCTACTATCAAACTTTCAAGAACGAGACGGGCCACTTGTAACCTTAGGAGGAAATTCTAAGGGATTTACGAGAGGCCAGGGCGATCTAAAAGTTGGTAAAACAACTATTTCTAACGTCTCTTATGTTGAAGGTCTTAATCATAACCTATTTTCTGTGTCGCAATTCTGCTCGAGTGGTAAACGAGTAGAATTCACCACTAACAAATGTCTCGTTAAAAATGAGGAAGGAGAAACACTTCTTACCGGAATTTTGCAGGATAGACTCTATATTGTTCAATGGACAGATTGGATAGAGACCTGCCTGGTCACAAAGGCTGATTCCGAGACAAGCTGGCTATGGCACAAGAGGTTGAGTCACTTGAACTTCAAGGCCATCAACAAGCTCGCACGCAACAAGCTGGTGAACGACCTGCCAGATCAAGTCTTCGATCGTGATCACATCTGCAGAGCCTGTCAAGCTGGAAAGCAAACAAGATCATCCTTTCCAAGCGTGACGGCACAAACATCAAATCGAATTCTTGAGCTTCTCCATCTCGATCTCTTCGGTCCAGTCACTCCCTTGAGTATAAACGGTAGAAAATACGCTCTCGTTATTATAGATGATTATTCTAGATTTACGTGGGTTATTTTCATGTACAAAAAGAAGGAGACTTTGGAGAAGCTACCTGCGTTGCTGAGCAAGCTGTGCAATCAAAAGGAGAAATCCATCATCTCCATTCGATCAGATCGAGGCACCGAATTTATCAATGCAATGATCGAAGAATATTGCACAAAGAGTGGGATTCATCATCAAACCTCAGCAGCTCGTACACCTCAACAAAATGGCGTAGTGGAACGCCGTAACAGGTCGCTGAAGGAAGCAGCTCGTACCATGTTGGATGTAACCAATCTTCCAAAGAAGTTTTGGGCAGAGGCCGTTAACACAGCCTGCTACACCCAAAACAGGTCGATCATCACGACCCGACATGGAAAGACTCCATACGAGCTGTGGAACAACAAGCTCCCCAGGTTAAAGTATTTTAAAGCTTTTGGGTGCTTGTGTTACATTCATAACAATGGGAAATCTCAATTAAAGACTTTTGATAGCAAGGCCGATCCAGGAGTATTTTTAGGATACTCAGAGGTTAGCAAAGCTTATAGAGTCTTTAATAAGAAAACCCTAGTTGTGGAGGTAACACCTCATGTTGTGTTTGATGAATCTACTTGTCTGTACAGAGAATCAAGTACAGGTACAGAACAGCCCGCTGCTAACAGGCCGTCTAACTCCCCCATCGATGACCTGCTAGTATGGACTCCAAATGATATGGAGGAAGAGGATCAATCTGATCCTAGGGTCACACAGCAAGGGGGAAGTGATGCAAATGATAATTCGAGCTGTAATACATCAGCCGGACTTAACCAGGCTGATCCCCCTCCCTCAGTCCCCAAGACTGATGCTGTTCACGACCTTACATCCCAAATCGAGCAGCTCGATAACACTATGGAGCAGCTCAACATCCAGGCCGAACAGCAGCCAGATCAACATCCCGAGCAACAGCGCGTGTCCACTGATCAACCTTCAACTCACCCGGAGTTTGATGAACCCATTAATGAGCCCGAGCCAATCATTTCAAATGAAGAAAGAGCTCGACGCAGACGTTGGATCGATGCTCATCCAAAAGAACTCATTGTTGGGAACCCAAACCAAGGAGTACGAACGAGAAGGACGATTGGTGAAAGCGCACTACTAAGCTGCTATCTCTCTCGAATTGAACCCAAAGATGTTATTGAAGCTCTTCAAGATGCTGACTGGATTCAAGCCATGCAAGAAGAACTCAATGAATTCAAAAGAAATGAAGTATGGTCTCTAGTTGATCGTCCTTACCATCAGGGCGTCATTGGAGTCAAATGGGTTTACAAGAACAAAAGAGATGAATCTGGAGAAGTTGTCAGAAATAAAGCCCAATTGGTAGCAAAGGGTTACTGTCAACAAGAAGGAATCGATTATGATGAGACGTTTGCCCCCGTTGCAAGATTAGAAGCAATAAGGCTGTTTCTAGCTTATGCTGCTCATCAACGATTCAAAGTCTACCAGATAGATGTTAAAAGTGCGTTCCTCAATGGCATTCTCGAAGAAGAATTCTATGTGGAACAGCCTCCTGGATTCGAGGAGGGTGATTCAAGCAAAGTCTACAAACTGCACAACGCCGTCTACGGTCTTAAGCAAGCTCCTCGAGCTTGGTATGAGACGCTATCATCCTTCCTCATCGAATCAGGATTCAAGTGTGGTTCAGTCGACAAGACGCTATTCACTATCAAAGTGAATGAACATATCCTTTTAGTACAAATTTATGTTGATGATATCATTTTTGGATCTAAATCTCCCATTTTGTGCGAAAAATTTGGTAACCTCATGACCGAAAAATATAAAATGTCTATGATGGGGGAAATGAATTTCTTTCTAGGGTTGCAGGACAAGCAGTCCGATGAAGGAATCTTCATTAGCCAAACAAAGTACGCACACGAGCTGGTCGACAAGTTTGGTGTCAAAGACAGCAAGCCTGTCAAAATACCGATGCTCTCTGGTGGGAAGATCGACCCGGATCCCGAAGGAAAACCTGCCAACATAACTCAGTACAGGGGTATAATTGGTTCATTACTTTATCTAACTGCTAGTCGACCTGACATCACTTTTGCAGTTGGAGTGTGTGCTCGATTTCAAGCTAATCCGAAGGAATCACACTTGGAAGCAGCAAAGAAAATTCTTCGTTACATCAAAGGAACCACAAATTTAGGTCTTTGGTATCCTTGTGATGATAATTTGCAGCTTACAGGGTATTCAGATTCTGATCATGCAGGGTGCAAGCTCGATAGGAAATCTACCTCGGGTACTTGCCATTTTCTCGGAAACAAGCTGATTTCATGGTTTTCAAAGAAACAAACGTCAGTAGCCACCTCCACCACAGAGGCCGAGTACATGGCCGCAGGTAGTTGTTGTGCACAAATCTTGTGGATCAAACAACAACTTAAGGATTATGAAGTTGAAGTCAGTGAAGTTCCTATATTCTGCGACAGCTCGAGTGCCATCGCCATTACTCAAAATCCAGTTCTTCATTCAAGATGCAAGCACGTGGATATTCGACATCACTTTATTCATGATCACGTGGAAAAGAAGAACGTGGTTATTGAGAAGATACACACTGACATTCAACAAGCTGATATTCTAACCAAACCTCTAGCCGAAGAAAGATTCAAAATGCTATGTGGAAAACTAGGGTTATTAAATGTTGAGTCATCAGGCCGATCGTAAGCCTACAGGCCGTTATCTCCTCATCAGCCTGCCACATCTTTCAAAAGCTTGTGTGGGACCAACAATCGGGACCAACAAGCAGGCCGTCTCTTTACAAACAGGCAGATATTAAGGGGGAACAGGCCGTCAACTACTCAACAGGCCGTTACCATTTGAACAGGGAGTTACTATTTGGACAGGCCGTGTCTATCTACAGGCCGTGCCTATCTACAGGCCGTGTCTGTCAACAGACCATGTCTATCAACAGGCCGTGTCCATCAACAGGCCGTTGACTATTCTCAACAGATCGACCTATGTTCCTCAATTGAGGGGGAACACTTGGCCAAAATGATCCATCATTTGAGGGGGAACAAAGGCCGATATTATAAGTCCAGGCCGTTTATTTCGCCAAGCCGATATCACATGTCCAGGGCGTTTATTTCGCCAGGCCGATGTCTTCCCCCCAGGCCGTCAACTTCGACATGCCGTTCTATGCCACAAGGCCGATATCAACAGGCCGATATCAACCTGAATGCAACTGCATTTATGAAGGAAGAATCAAAAGGGCAGTATCACCCTTTTGTCTTATAACTTCTTTAATACACATTGATTTCTTCATTTATTAATGTTATTTATTTCTCAATGTGTTTCATTATTTAAGGGTCTGATAATTTGCAGAAAATGAGGAAAAAGGGAGTAATGATTACCATTTTTGTAAAACATCCAGTCAAGTGTCAAATATTGACACATTGACTGAGGCTGCATTTAATTCCCTGCCTTCTCTCTGCAAAAGTGCAAGTTATCGCACGTTTTCAATATCTCACGCGCGAATGTGTAACGTTTCACATTTCACGCGCACCCATCGTGTGGATGAAAATTAAAGAGAGATTTTCACCTTTTCAAATTTGAACGATCACAACCGTTCGAAGACTCTATATATATGGCATGCAGTTTTCTCTCAAACTTTACTTACTCTCATCATCTTCTTCGAAAAACCTAATTTTTCTCTCTGCAAAAATTTAAACTGCCGCCGTCGTGTTCTTCGTTTTTCTGCTTACTCACTATCTGCATCAAATCACTCTCCGTGGTTTGTACTCTTTTCACCGATTATGTTTTTATTTTCTGTCAAGTTCTTCACTGGTTTTATTTTTCTAATCTCTCTCGAAAACTTGCAGGAAAAACAATGGCAGAAAAAGTTTCAACCTCCGGCCGAAAGGAATTGCAATGGTCGGAAATCGAGGACTATTTGACTGCTCGCATCAAGTACGAGCCATACATGGTGCGCGAAAACTACGGTTTTCGCGATCTAGACTCCATGTTCGCCCTGGTGGAGAAGTGCTTCCCATTCCATCAGATTATCTCCCACCGGCCGGCGAAGAGTCTACCCAAGCTTGTATGTGCCTTCTTCTACAACTGGAACGAGGGCGAGTCCGTGTCTTCCCACACAGTCTCCCTCGGAACCCAGAAAGCCATGGTCACCATCAACATTCTTGACGCGGTGAAGGCTGCCTTCGGTATTGGTGAAGGAGGGACGTTGCAGCTCTCGGATATTTCTCGAGATCAACTGCAGCAGGTTGCAGATCAAGTGCTGATCGAGCAAAGGCAGTTCGTGCCAGTAGCCTTCAAGAGGAACGAGCTACGTCCCAAATACCGCCTCCTGATGGACTTCGTGCAGAAGTGCTTTCTAGGGCACATCGGGAATTACGACCAGGTCACCCCGTTCAAATTTCAAATTTTGACGGCCGTAATCCTCGACCTGCCCATTAGTTGGGCCAAATTGATGGTCTCGTTGCTCTGGGAGGAGGCCAGACAGATCGTCTGCGAGACGGAGGGAGAGGCCGTAGTAAAAGTGTCTCTCCACAACGAGAAAAGGCCGATGCGCCTTGGGACGAAGGCCACCTGTATTATCATTTCCTACTTCAAGAATAGGAAATGGTCCATTGATCCAGTCTTCCCCCCTCTGTTTATTCCAAAAGATCTCCACCAACTGGAGATGGCGATAGGGGTGGCGCCGCAGATTTATTTCAACTCCCCAGACTCAGTCAGGGAGCATCTCGTCAAGACCGGCCAATCCAAGGTTGGTTGGAGGATTCCAGATCGACCCATCCAAAAGAAGAGGAAGGCCGATGTCGACCTGGTTCCCTCTCGCCCTGCCAAGAAGGCTCTACGTGTGAAGACTCCTCCACGGAGGACGCAGTCGGCCTCCGGTGATCCACCCAGGCCGTTTCACAAGATCCTCCCTCTGGATTTCGAGGTTTCTGCACCTCCTCACAGGGAGCCATCACCCTCTTCATCGCCCTCTCATTCTGCCGAACAGACTCCATCTCCAGTCCGTTCCGCCGCCGAGCCATCCGCCTCGAAGCAACGCCCTGCATCCTCTCCGCAGGTCGTTGTTCCCTCTCCAGTAAGGTCTCCCCCAGTCCAACGAGCTGGATCCGTTGAGATCCAGGATCTCACTGCTGAAGACTCTCTGTCTTCCCCCATTTGGGACGTGCCCGTGGAGGAGGACGTCGTGCTGCCGATCCAGCCATTCTCTGAGCAGCCGATGTCTGCTGCTCACTCCCAGGTCGCCGCCATGAAGGCCGAAGCCAAGATGAAGGTCATCGACCTGATGCCAGGGATAGCCCAACTCCCCAAGACCCTCGACCTCGCCACTCGCCTCCAGTTCTATCTGGATTGTAAGTCGAGTTATTATTTCATCTTCGAGGCCTTGCTGCAGGTCGTTACTCTCGACGACTTGAAGGTCGAGGAGTTGGCGCTGGAAGCGGAGTTTAGTTTCTTCAATGTGGGGGATGCGGCCTCAAACTTTCGATCTCTTGTGCTGCGCCGCATGAAGGTCGAGGCCAAAATTCTGGGCATCGACCTTCGCCCCCTCTACATCAACTCTCGTGCTCTCTACAATTCCGCCTTAGAAGCTGGAGACAAGTTTGAGTTGATTCAAACTCCGGAGCAATCGCCATCCAGGAATGAGGGTGGTGATCAGCTTCTTGAAGCTGCTGCTCCGACTTCTCAGATTTCAAAGGCTGATGTGGAGGTGGTGCTCGATACAATTTCTGCCAAGCTCGAGTCCATCATCACCAGCCTTCCCGAGCAGATCAAGAAGGCCGTAGCTGAGGCCCGGGTCGATATTGTCAAAGATGCCAAGATCCAGGCCGATGAAGCTGCCATGGAGCGTGTCACGGACTTTGCAGTGAGGCTATTGAAGGAATATACTGACAAGCTCCTGCCTGGCCAGCTCGAGGAACTCAATATGGCGTCCCGCGACCAGATCGGGGAAGTATTGGAAGATTTGGCCAAGGTCGATGAGCGAGTATCCAATCTGACTTCTTCAGTCTCCAACTCGGCATCGACCTCCAACGATCAAATCAACGCCATTCACAGCACCATCTCCTCCCTTCTCAATGGTCAACAGGAGTTGAAGGATGCCGTGACCAAGCTGCATGAGGAGGATGCGACTCTTCTTTCCCTCATCAAAGCCCTTTCTGATGATGTCGAAAAGGGGGAAGAAGAAAGAGCCGCCGCCGCCGCGAAGAAGAAGAAGACCTCCAAATCCAAAACTCCTTCAACTTCCGTGGCTCCTCCTCCGCCTCCTCAAAAGAAGCCTGCCCTGGCTGTCTCCTCCAAGGCCGTTGCCTCCAAGGCCGTTGCCTCCCAGGCCGATCCAATTTCTCTTCTTGGTGCTGCCGAGGCCGCCGCTGCCAAAGCCCGTCTGGCCAAGCATTCTGAACTTATTTCTGCCATGGTTCTGGCCGGGGCGACGCAGGAGCAGTCCGTTGATCCGGAGGAGCAAAAGCGCTTCATTGCCAAGCGCCGGGCTGATGAAGAAAGGAGGAAGAGGGAGATGGACTGGATCAGCTAGTCCTCCCTCGTTTTGAATGCTGGAGTCCAGCAGCAGGTCGTTGAATGGCTCGACGAATCTCAGAACAACCTGCTGCGGGAGCTCAACAGCTGCTTCATCCTGCTGCATTACTGGATCCAGGACCCCTCACTTCCTGCTGACGCCGATGAAGCCTACGCAGCTTACATGCTTAAATTCCCTTACCAAGATTTCATTGGTGAGCTTCGGAAGAAAGCTGCAGAGGCCGGTGTGATGATAAGGGCGCCAGCCAAGCAATTCTTCACGCCCTTGTTTCTTGGTGATTCGGGGTACTTGGATTACTCCCGGGTCGACCAATACGTCGCACAGACCGCCATCGGCCTGGGCGTAAATATTTCAAATTCCGATCCCGACTTCCGCCGAATCAGGGATGGAATTTATGCAAGTATGCAGTCGAAGTCGAGGGAGCAGGTCCAGGAAGAGAGAATAGCAGCCCGAGCCAAGATCCAGCAGATGTAGTTAGATGATTTTGTGTTCTTTTTGTTATTCATTTAAGCTCTCAGCCTGCATTGTAAATTCTCTATGTATTTCGCTATCGAGCTGAATGAAGCAAAAATCATCTTTCGTCCTGACGACAATATCTCTTTGTCCAGGCATCTGCCTTTACTGCTTCATTTACTTTTGCTTTATTATCTGCATTCTTATAATTCCTTATCAACCTTCGTGATTAAAAAAATTTTTCAAGCTCTGATACCATCTTTCAGTGTTTTATATCTTAGGAATTATTTGTAAAGTGTTTGGTTTCGACATCATCAAAAAGGGGGAAATTGTTGGGAACCCCTTGCAGTTTGATTTTGATGATGTTTATCGAAACCACACTTAGGCATATTTTACTTGTTTAGGGTCATGGCCGATAGATCGACCTGCTACCTGTTAGTGCAGGTCGATGCCCTCTAATGTTTAGAATCAAGTTCGATCCACCCTGTAAGAGAAAGGTCGATGTATCGACCTGCCTCAATTGGATCGAGCTGGATCATCAGCCTGTCTATCGACCTTCCTTATCAAGCTTCCAGCCCGCTTTGACTTAGAAGATTTCAAGAGCTGGATTATCAATCAAGGTCGATGCTACGCCTTCATGGAGCGTCACGACCTGATCCTTGCCACGTCGGGTGCCAGCAAGGACGAATATTCCCAACGGCTAGAAGTGAGTCAACTTCCAACGGCTAGTGCCACGTCAGCCTGACTCCAACGGCTAGTTTTTCAAAACTGCCTATAAATACTTCAGCCATTATCGGATTCAAGTACGGGAAACACAAGCTATCAATGCCATATCTCTGCCCAAATCTCTCTCAAAGTTCATATCCATTCAGGTGTTCGAAATCCGATTAGTTTCCCAAACACTTGACGAAGAGAGGTTTCCGATTCCGATAAACACCACAACGACGAAGCGTTCACTGCTGCTTGTCGATTGTTCAACAACTTCTTCTCCGACTTGTTCGAAGTTAGAAAGCTTGTTTTTATTTTCGCCATTATAGAGTTAGACAAGCTCTGTAATTAGCGTAAGGTTGTTTGTACGCTTCAGTACGAAGGTTGTAAGGGTCACGACCCAAAACTCGTGTCTAGATATTTTCAAATTAGATTGTATCTAGAACTGATACTCAGTCAGTATAAATAAGAGAGAGGTTGAATCCAAAGGTAAAGGGATTCTCAGGTCGAGTCGACCTGACGTGGACGTAGGAGGGTTTCTCCGAACCACGCTAAATCGCAGTCTCTCTCTCTCTCTCTCTCTCTCTCTCTTTATTTATCGCCCTTATATTTTATTATCAAACTGACTAGCATCAACCTGCATATCACTCATCAACCTGCTACTGTTCACCAGCCTTAAGATTTTTCAAAGAGTAAATCAACCTCCACCAACTTCCGCATTAACAACAGTTTGATAAATCAAGCTTGATACCATACGAGCTTGATAGATCAAACTGCCTCTGATAGGGTCGACCTTGACAATCGACCTTTAGATCGACCTGATTTTATAAAAGTCAAAAACGGTTGGTTATTGGGGTATTCCCCCCCCCCCCCCCCCCCCATACACCAATTACTCTTTCCCGGGACCAACAGATGGATCTCCTATGATTTGACTTGGTGAGTGATCTTTGAGCCACGCTCGCTTGGATCCGCCAGCTTCATCTCCATCTTCTTTCTTCTCGCTCGCTTTACCATCTGAAGCGACTGGATTGGGTGCTAGGCCAGCACTCGCTTCAGGAATCTTGGGGGCAGCTTCAACTTCTCCCTTGAGATTCAGCTCGCATGAGTCCTTGATCTCATCATCTTCATCGATCATGTCCCAAGTGAGTTGATTAGAGGGTTCCTTGCTTGAGTTTCCTTCTTTAGATTGGACCTGTTCCTGTGGAAGACTCAAAGAAGACTCATCAAATACAACATGGGGTGATTCCTCCACAATTAGGGTTTTACAGTTGAACACTCTGTAGGCTTTGCTAGACGTAGAGTATCCTAAGAATACTCCTTCATCAGCTTTGCTTTCTAAAGCTTTCAACTGCGACTTCCCATTGTTGTGGATGAAGACCCTACAACCAAAAATATGGAAATAAGATATGTTAGGAATTCCCCCTGTCCATATTTCATATGGTGTTTTGTCGTGCCGTTTGTTGAGAAGCGTCCGATTCTGTGTGTAGCACGCCGTGTTGGCAGCTTCAGCCCAATACTTCATCGGAAGCTTCGAATCTGCAATCATGGTTCAAACGGCTTCTTTGATGATTCGATTTCTTCTTTCAGCAACTCCATTCTGCTGAGGTGTTCGTGCTGAAGAAGTTTGATGTGCTATCCCATGCTCCGTGCAGTACGCTTCAATTGTAGAGTTCAAGAACTCTGTGCCTTTGTCGGAGCGGATGGTCACAATTGCTTGATTCTTTTCCACAGCCAATCGCTTGAGCAGTTGTGGCAGTTTGGTCAGTGTCTCCTTCTTGCTGAAGAGGAATAAAACCCAAGTGTAGCGAGAGAAGTCGTCGACTACGACTAGAGTGTACTTCCTTCTATTTACACTAACTGGAGTTACTGGACCAAACAGATCCATGTGAAGCAGTTCGAGCACTCGCTTTGATGAAGCTTCTTCAAGACTGGCGAAGTGCTTCTTCGTCTGCTTCCCTCGTTGGCATGGTGAGCATGGATGGTCTTTGATGAAGACTTCATTCGGTATGCCTTGCACCAAACCCTTTCGAGCTAAGCGATTGATGGCTTTGAAGTTGAGATGGTTCAAGCGTCTGTGCCATAGCCATCCAATTTCTGTAGCACTTCTTGCAACTAGGCAAGTTTCCTCTTTGCAGCTGTCCCATTGTGCTATGTAGACGTTCCTTTGCCTGATTCCAGTGAGCACAATCTGAGACGTGAGTTTGCTCTTCACAATGCATTTGTTGGAGATGAACTCCACCCTGTACCCCTTATCACAAAATTGTGAAATGGACAACAGGTTGTGCTTGAGTCCTTCCACATAGGAGACTTCTTCAATTGTGAGCTTTCCAATTTTCAGTGCGCCATATCCCCTGGTGCTTCCTCGAGAGTTGTCACCAAAGGTTACGTGTGGACCCTTCTTCTCTATATAGTTGTGAAGTAGAGCTTTCATGCCAGTCATGTGTCTTGAACATCCACTGTCCAAGTACCATACTAGTTGACCCTCACTTGGCATGGGATCCACGGCTCACCTGCAATTAGACAGATTTTGGTACCCAAATCAGTTTGGGTCCTTGCAGGTTAGTTCCCTTAGGTACCCATACTTGCTTCACTCTCTTTTGAGATGAAGCTTGTGTCTTGGGCTTCTCGACCTTAGAAAACTGTGACTTCTGCCTTAGAGCAGTTTCACACGTGCAACAGTGTGTGCAAGAGGGGTAGCGGCTCGCTTTAGACCTACCTATGCTCTTCCCATTTTGCTTATATCCTGAAGCGACTCGCTTCGGATTAGCTCTGGGTTTAGAGGCTGACTTAGGGTTTCTAGTCTGTCGAAGCGGCTCGCTTGGTTTCCTCGAAGCGGTCCAACTAGGGTTTTGACCCTGACTCGCTTGAGAAGCTTTGGGAATCTGAAGCGACCCAGTGGAAGCTTCAAAATCTTCCCCCTCAACGTTAGTCTGGTTGGACCATCTCCAGTCCGGATAACGTGACACATAGACATTACTCCTCTTTTTAGGAGGTAGATCCTTTGTCTCTCGTGTCTTGGCTTGAGACTTAGAAGCTTCAACAGTTCTCCCTTTACCCTTGGATTGGTAAGACTTAGCATGTTGAGTGCTAGAGACTATTGAACTTTGCTTGCCCTTAGGATCTGCCCTTAAAGATATAAACATCTTCATAGGCTTCCTTTAAGGGTTCTCAGCCATTTCGCCTTTATCTTTGTTAGTGGTCGCTTTGGATGCAGTGGGCAATTCCAAAGTGACTGATGGTGTAGTGTGAGATGCACCAACAAAGACAGTCGGCTTGGAAGGTCCACCCTCATATCCAAGGCCAGCTTTCCTACCAAAAGGTAGAAGCGAGCCCTCTAGTGCCTGCCTAGCATATGATGCTTTGTTCAAGTTGGCAACTAGAGCAGACTGGGTTTCATACCTTCCCTCCTAGCTTTGATGTCTAGCGAAGAGATCCTCGAACTTACTAGTCATAGCCCTTAAATTAAGTTTGACTTTGTCAAGATCACGGGCTAGCTTTCGGTTCTCCTTCTCGCTTTGAGACAGAGCTTGTTTTACCACTTCGTGGTCGCTTGACAATTACTGGTGCTTGTCAAACAACTCACTCCATGAAGAGGATTGTTCTTCCTCATTGACAGTGTGTGCTAGTGTAGAAGTGATTGAAGGATAGAAGAATACCTCTCTTGTTTCTTCGTCGGTGAGCGCCATAAATCCAAGATCCTCACCATCACTGGAGTTTGGATCTGTGAATGCATCTGAGTCGCTTGGTGGATCTTCAGTTGTAGCGACCGGCACTTCACTTGCTACGAGCGCTCGCCTTGGAGCATCCCTCTTGGCCTTCAATTCTTCGCGCTCTTTGGCACTTAGCTTTGGGCAATCGGATTTGTAGTGGCCCATCTTGTGGCAGTGGTAACATTCCACTTCCATCATGTCACGCGGGATCGTCTTGGTCGTCTCTTCTCTCTTTCCTTTTCCTTCTCGAGCATCAGTGCTCCTCCCTTTGTACTGCTTGTAGAATCTTTTGTATTTGCCCACTCGAGAGTTTATTTTGTTGAAACTTTTGGACAAGAACGCAATGTGTTCTTCCAACTCTTCCCTCGTCATCTTGGCTAGCGACTGCTCGCTTGGCCCTTCGGCAACTTTGAATGCTACTCCTTTTGATGTCGTGGAGCTTCATCCTCTTCGTCGAGGTTCATTCGATTCAGATCGAATTCATGAGCTTTGAGTTCGGAAAATAGAATCTCCGGTGTGAGCTTGGATAGATCCTTGGTAGCTAGGTACAGCTCCTTCATTGTCTGCCACTTCCTTGTGAGAGCTCGGACAATCTTCAGGTTGACTTCCTTATCTGTGAGTTCCTTCCCAAGCGAGTTGAGAGTTGCAATGATGTTTGTAACCCTCAGCTCGAAGGCGTCGATGGATTCTCCTGGCTTCATTATCAGACTTTCAAACTCCCGCATCTGAACGGCGAGCTTGTTCTCCTTGATTTTGTCCGTGCCTTGAGAAATGAGGGCTAGGGTTTCCCACATTTCTTTCGCCGTTGCGCACTTCCTTATCCGTGGTAGATAGGCGTCCGACACGGTGCTCTGCATCGTGTGGCGTGCAATCTTGTCGAGGTTGGCGAATTTTAAGTCATTCGGAGTGTACTCGTCTTTGTCCTTTTCTACGTATGTTTGTCGAACATGAGCTTCGCGTCCTTCTGCAGCTGGAACGTTCACAGATATGGCTTTCTTGATTTCGATTGGTCCGTCCTCTATGACTTCCCACATCCGGTCGTGGATTGAGCATAGGAAGCTCTCGACTCGGAAACTCCATATCTCGTATCCTTCGATCGAGAACTGTGGGAGATTTGATGCACTGTATGTAGACATAGCAAACTATCAGCAGTAAATGCAATATGCGTGGGTGAGGTTTTGATGCACTTAGGAAAATAGGATCCGGTTCAGTGAGACAACGTGAAGCGAGTGGTGGCTCGCTTCAGGTATGCAAAGCAAAGGCTCGAAAGAACCGCTGCTCTGATACCACTTGTTGGTCCCGGTTTGTTAATAGGAAAATACATAGAGGGGGGGGGGGGGGGGGTGAATATGTATTTTGAAGTTTTTCAACTTTAAATCCCTTAACTCAGAGTAACAAGTAAAGAGCTCGCTTGAAACTTAAGACCTAGCTGAAGCTAGATCTACAGTATGTAGCTTGCCTGCTTGACCGAAGTAAGCACTTGATCAAGAGGGAGTCTTTACTCGTATATGCGGAATTTGGTGAGTTAAAAATCTTTCCTAAGTATTTAAAATTTCCAGATTAGGTTTGTTTAGATGCAATATACAATGGATAATCAAACAAGTAAGAGTTTAGGGTTAGAGAGATACGACACAGAGACTTATAGTGGTTCGGAGATAATGCTCCTACGTCCACTTTGTTGCACGACGGCAACTGTTCTCTTCACTCAAGAACTTGAAGATTTCGGGCTCTTCAAAAGCCTGGTCAAGATCGAGCTTCACTCGCTTGGATCTGACAGACGCTGGGTGATTCCGGGTTCACACCAAAAACCTAACTAGACTGGAAGCTTCACTCGCTTCAGTCGGACAGACAGGGAGATTACGGGCTCTCCTTACAGCCTAGCTTCGATCGAGCTCTACACGAACGATGTAAGTGCAAGCTTGGATCTAGACTCTATGATCGAGGCTTCTCCAATCGATGAAAGAATGGCCTTGGATCGAAACAACCTAACAACGACTCAAAAACCTAACAGACAGATTTAGGGTTTTTGGTTGACGAACACACTATGAAGAGCTCTTTACAGTAAGTGCAAAGATGGCTAGAGCTCTTCTTCTAAGCTTGGATATGGAATGGGCTTAGAGACTCTAAGTGAAGACGAGTTCCGATGAACTGGAAACTCGGAGAACACTTAAAACAAAGACTCGAAGATTTGCTCGAAGGCTTGGGAGTGTTTGTTTGCAGTAGGCTCGAATGCTCAAGTAGTGTTCTACTTCTCTTCGTCTTCATCCTTCACTATTTATAGGCGGAGAGATGGCCGAGATCCGTTGCTTGGTTGATGGCCTTGTCCCTCCTCCTCTCGACAGTACTTGCGCAGGCTGGCACCTTTTCAGACGTCCAGTTTTGGCATTTTGCCAAAATTGGCTACCTTACAAGGTTAACAGTAACTGGAGCGAGCCAGTACTGTTGCGGCGCCTTTGTCGGCCTGGCAGTCAACTCTTCCGCTCCACTCCGCTTTCGACACGTGGAGATCTTGTAATTAATGCTATGATCTCCTGTTGACTGGAGTTCAAAATATGGGCGGGAGTCGCGCTGTCGCTTTCTGGTAGGTAGTGGCTCGCTTCGCTTTGAAGTTGTAGCGTCTGCTTTAGTTGAGTCACTTCGTAGTCAATCTGTAGTGAGCCGCTTCGGGAGATAAAGTTCCCTAGTGACTGCTTTGGAAATTGATGACTAGAGTTGACTAGCTTTGAGTTATACTGTAGTGCTCACTTTGCTTCGCTTTGAACTGTAGCACTCGCTTCGCTTCGCTTTGAACTGTAGCGCTCGCTTCGCTTCGCTTTGAACTGCAGCGCTTACTTCGCTTCGCTTTGGCAGACTCGCTTTGAATCTACTGTAGCGATCGCTTCGCTACACTATTCTTCGGCACGCTTCACTTCGGCTTGCTAGACTTGCTTCGCTTCGAAGAACACACTCAAACGAGTGGCCTTCACTTGAAAATTTGAAGCCTAAAATCTAAGCAAATTAAAGAGCCATCCTAACAGAGTAGGCTTAGAAAAATAATTCTAACTTATTAATTACATCAAAATGGGTCGCTTGGGAACAGAACGCTTTGGGGTTTTGGGATCAAATCAAAACAATGAAGTGTCCCTAATAGGTTCCCCCTTAACATGTTGTTCTTAACAATTCCCAACAGATGTGTCCGGCGTCATCACAGTAAAAGTGAACCGCCCACTTGCACGTCGTCTCCACGTGGCCTGCTGAGATTGGTTTGTCTTATACGGCGTCAATCCAACGGCTACAGATTGGGGACTGTTAAGATTCGACGGCTGGATCTTCTCCGTCTTTTCCCGCTTCGAATTCAAAGTGAAGACCACGCGCCCATTATTTTTGCCAGTACGTGAACCTGCATTAAATGCACGGCAGAAAGTAAAATTGCACTCTAGTGCAGACAGCTCATACTCGCTTCGTACCCGCTCACTTTGAGTTGGGCCGCTAGGCCTTGACTCGCTTGAGAGGTACTCGCTTGAGTGACTGTTCTGCACTCGCTTGCGGTGGCTCGCTAGGAGTGACGTAGCACTCGCTTGGCCATCTGAAGCGACTGGAATAAGAAATGAAATTTCTTTACTTAATTTAAAATGTTTCTGACTTACATACTTCGAGGATAAACAAGAGTGTTTTCCTCTTTGTATTTGTGTCAGATTCATTTCATATTTTCCACATAGTGAGTGAAGGTTTCTAGCACGCTTCGGCTCACTTAGTGTACTTAAAATTGAAACGCTTACCAGTCAATCTCACTTCGTAGGAGATTGATACCACTTATTGAAGACTCCATTTTGAGGATTTGGATAGCACGTGATGAATCCACTTGTTGATATTGCTTTGATGCTTGTTGGTACCACCTGTAGAGTACTTCATCTTCTTGGCATTCATCTTCATGGCATTCATCTTCCTCTACGAATTAGAGAGTCCTCCATCGAAGTGAATGGGGGAGAAAATGAATATAGTACAAAAGCTTGCTACAACCCAGAGGGGAGCTTCACGTAAGTGTACATATTCACAACGAATGGGGGATGAGTACAAGTCCTTATCTCAGAGCAGAAATGGACAGGATGACAATGAGAATACTCTGACAAGACAATCTCGTATTTTACGCAGAAGCATGTCACCAGCCCTGCAACCTTTTGTAGAAAAAGGTAAACCTTCTAGCTTCCTCCTACAATCTACAGAATGAACTTGCAGTCGACTCGCTTTGACCCAAGCTCGGGCAAATTGAAGCGATGCAAAATTCAAAGTGGGGGAGGAATGGATAGACATCCGGTAGCTCAACTCAATGAAGAGTGAGTAAAGAATGGACATTTATCCACGATGAAGGAGGTGAGAAGACTTGCTCCTCTTCGGCGGAAAGATGGGAAGAGGACACAAGGTCTAGGTGCCAGCCCTGCCTAAGCTTTCACCATTTTTACGTGGGAAGGCCCGATACAAGACCCCACAACCGTTACTAGAAACGGCACTTGCGAGTGTTTATACCCACTCGCTAGGAATCCTAGGCTAGGTAGCAGCTTTCCTTGCTCGCTTTGGAAGTAGCTTGCTCCGAGAGCAAACAATAGTTCCCCCTTAACCAATGGCTTAACAATTCCTGTAAGCGGGTAGGGAACGTCTTCCAACACTCCACCTTTCTCCACCTTATTTCTCCTTCTTCAAGCGAGTGAGATTTTGAAGTGGCTCGCTTGAGTTGGTGAAGATCCGAAGCGAGTGACACTACGAAAAACTAACGACCACTCCTTCGTGCATCCTGGATCTAGCACTCTTCACCAGGGTCTAGCAACCCTAATTCCATGCATAGCTGATTGAAACGAGACTCAGCTAGAGGCTTGGTGAGGATATCTGCTCGCTGGAGATCGGTATGAATTTTCTCGAGCTTGATATCCTTCTTCTCGACATGATCACGAATGAAGTGATGTCGAATTTCCATGTGCTTGCATCTGGTGTGAAGCACTGGATTTTGAGAGATGCAGATCGCGCTGTTGTTGTCGCAGAATATAGGAATTTCATTTGCTTCAACATTGTAGTCCTTCAACTGCTGACGAAGCCATAGAATTTGAGAACAGTAGCTTCCAGCGGCCATATATTCGGCTTCAGTCATTGACGTAGCTACACTCGTCTGCTTCTTCGAAAACCATGAGATCAACTTGCTTCCCAAGAACTGACAAGTGCCCGAAGTTAATTTCCTATCAATTCGGCACCCTCCATAGTCAGCATCTGAATATCCAGTGAGCTCCAAATTATCCTCTATTGGATACCACAGCCCCATATTGACAGTGCCCTTCAAATATCGAAGAATTCTCTTGGCAGCTTCAAGATGACTGTGCTTGGGATTGCTTT
The DNA here is from genome assembly GCA_029379335.1 of Thymus mandschuricus. Lineage (NCBI taxonomy): Eukaryota > Viridiplantae > Streptophyta > Magnoliopsida > Lamiales > Lamiaceae > Thymus > Thymus mandschuricus. The sequence continues at coordinate 23,721,672 of CM057072.1, forward strand.
GGAAGCGAGCACAGACTCCAACTGCAAAAGCTATATCCGGCCTACTTGCAGTGAGATATAGAAGGGATCCGATCAAGGCTCGGTAGTCTGTAGCATCCACAGACTTCCCATCTATGTCTGGCTCCATCTTCCAGTTCGTGTTTATTGGAATCTTCACAGCTTTGGCATGCTGAACACCGAACTTGGCAAGCATATCTCGAGTATACTTCGCTTGATTGATGAAGATGCCATCATCCTGCTGCTTCACTTGAAGACCTAGAAAGCAGCTCATCAATCCAATCATTGACATTTCATATTTGGTCTTCATAAGCTCTCCAAACTTCTCGCTAAGCGACTGGTTTGGTGATCCAAATATGATGTCATCCACATAGATCTGAACCCATAGTATATCATTTCCATGATTGATGGTGAATAGGGTTCGATCTATCTTTCCTTTGTGGAATCCATTATCCACTAGGAATTGAGAAAGGGTATCATACCAAGCTCTGGGAGCTTGCTTCAATCCATATAGGGCTTTCTTCAATCGATACACCTTATCTCCTTGCTCGAAACCCGGTGGCTGCTCCACATACACTTCTTCCTTCAATTCACCATTGAGGAACGCGCTCTTCACATCCATCTGATATACTTTGAATTTCTTGCCACTGCATAGGCTAGAAATAGTCTGGTCGCTTCAAGTCGTGCCACTGGAGCGAAGGTCTCATCGAAATCGATTCCTTCCTCTTGACAGTAGCCCTTGGCGACGAGACGCGCCTTGTTCCTCACAACGTTGTGGTCCTCGTCCGTCTTGTTCTTGAACACCCACTTGGTACCAATCACATGCTGAAACTTGGGACGATCCACGAGGTACCATAAGTCGTTTCTGGTGAACTGATTCAGCTCTTCTTGCATGGCGATCACCCAATTTGAATCGGCTAGAGCTTCCTCCATGCATGACTGCTCAATGTTTGAGAGAAAGCAACTGAACATGGCGCTTTCTCCAAATACTTGACTTCTGGTCACTACACCCTTGGATGGATCTCCAATGATTTGACTTGGTGAGTGATTCTTGAGCCATGCACGCTTGGATCCGCCAGCTTCATCTTCATCTTCTTCTTGGTCGCTCGCTTCACCTTCTGTAGCGACTGGATTGGGTGCTTGGCCTGCACTCGCTTCAGGAATTTTGGGGGCAGCTTCATCTTTTCCTTGGACATTCTGTTCGCTTGAGCCCTTGATTTCTTCATCATCCTCAAGCATGTCCCAAGTAAGAGAGTTGATGGGTTCCATGCTTGACTTTCCTTCTTTAGATTGAACCTGTTCCTGTGGAAGGCTCAAAGAGGATTCATCAAATACAACATGGGGTGATTCCTCCACGATTAGGGTTCTACAGTTGAACACCCTATAAGCTTTGCTTGATGTAGAATATCCTAAGAATATTCCTTCATCAGCTTTGCTTTCAAAGGCTTTCAACTGCGACTTCCCATTGTCATGGATGAAGACCCTACAACCAAAAATATGGAAATAAGATATGTTCGGAATTCTCCCTGTCCATATTTCATATGGTGTTTTGTCGTGCCGTTTGCAGAGAAGCGTTCGATTCTGCGTGTAGCATGATGTATTGGTAGCTTCAGCCCAATACTTCATTGGAAGCTTTGAGTCTGCAATCATAGTTCGAACGGCTTCCTTGATGATTCGATTCCTTCTTTCAGCAACTCCATTCTGCTGAGGTGTGCGTGCTGAGGAAGTCTGATGTGCTATGCCATGCTCCGTGCAGTAAGCTTCTATGGTAGAGTTCAGGAACTCTGTGCCTTTGTCGGAGCGGATGGTCACAATCGCTTGGTTCTTCTCCACAGCCAATCGCTTGAGCAGTTGTGGTAGCTTGGTCAGTGTCTCCTTTTTGCTGAAGAGGAATACAACCCAAGTGTAGTGAGAGAAGTCGTCGACTACAACTAGAGTGTACTTCCTTCCATTTACACTAACTGGAGTGACTGGACCAAACATATCCATATGAAGCAGCTCGAGCACTCGCTTTGATGAAGCTTCTTCGAGACTGGCGAAGTGCTTCTTTGTCTGCTTCCCTCGTTGGCATGGTGAGCATGGATGGTCTTTGATGAAGACTTCATTTGGTATGCCTTGCACCAAACCCTTTCGAGCTAAGCGGTTTATCGTTTTGAAGGTGAGATGGTTCAAGCGTCTGTGCCATAGCCTTCCTATTTCTGTAGCACTCCTTGCTACTAAGCACGTCTCCTCTTTGCAGCTGTCCCATTGTGCTATATAGACGTTCCTTTGTCTGACTCCAGTGAGCACAATCTGGGACGTGAGTTTGTTCTTCACAATGCACTTATTGGAAATAAATTCCACCTTGTATCCCTAGTCACAGAATTGTGAGATGGATAGCAAGTTGTGCTTGAGTCCTTCCACATAGGAGACTTCTTCAATCGTGAGCTTTCTGACTTTCAGTGCGCCGTACCCTTTGGTGCTTCCTCGAGAGTTATCACCAAATGTAACGTGTGGACCCTTCTTCTCTATGTAGTCATCAAGTAGAGCTCTCATGCCGGTCATGTGTCTTGAACATCCACTGTCCAAGTACCAGATTTGTGGACCCTCACTTGGCATGGGATCCACGGCGCTCACCTGCAATTAGACAGATTTTGGTACCCAAATCAGTCTGGGTCCTTGCAGGTTAGTTCCCTTAGGTACCCACACTTGCTTCACTTTCTTTTGAAAGGTAGCTTGTGCTTTGGGTTTCTCGACCTTTGAAAACTGTGACTTCTGCCTTAAAGCAGCTTCACACGTGCAGCAGTGTGTGCAAGAGGGGTAGCGGCTCGCTTGAGGCATACCCATGCTCTTACCCTTTGGCTTGTATCCTGAAGCGACTTGCTTCGGATTAGCTACCGGCTTAGAGACTGACGTAGGGTTTACAGTCTTTCGAAGCGGCTCGCTAGGTTTTCTCGAAGCGGTCCAACTAGGGTTTTGACCCCGACTCGCTTGAGTAACATTGGGAGTTCGAAGCGGCCTCTTTGATGCTTCGAATTCTTCCCCCTCAACATTAGTCCGGTTGGACCATCTCCGGTCCGGATAACGTGACACATAGACATTACTCCTTTTCTTAAAAGGGAGATCCTTTGTCTATGGTGTCTTGGCCTGAGACTTAGAAGCTACAACTGGTTTCCCTTTACCTTTGGATTGGTAAGCTTTAGCATTGTAAGTGCTGGGAACAGTTGGTCTCTGCTTGCCCATAGTTTCTGCCCTTGAAGATATAGACATCTTCATTGGCTTCTTCTTAGGGTTCTCAGCCATTTGGCCTTTATCCTTGTTGGTGGTCGCTTTGGATGCAGTGGGCATTTCCAAAGTGACTGATGGTGTCGTGTGAGAAGCACCAACAAACACAGTCGGCTTGGAAGGTCCACCCTCATATCCGAGTCCTCCCTTTCTACCAAAAGGTAGTAGTGAGCTCTCTAGTGCCTGCCTAGCATATGAAGCTTTGTTCAAGTTGGCAACTAGAGCGGACTGGGTTTCATACCTTCCTTCCAAGCTTTGATGTCTCCCGAAGAGATCCTCGAACTTACTAGTCATAGCCCTTAAGTTAAGTTTGACTTGGTCAAGCTCAGTGGCTAGCTTTCGGTTCTCCTTCTCGCTTTGAGACGAAGCTTGTTTCAACACTTCGTGGTCGCTTGACAATTTAATGTGCTTGTCAAGCAACTCACTCCATGTTGAGGAATTTGCTTCCTCTTGGTGAGTGTGTGCGAGTGTAATTGAGCTAGGTGAGGGATAGATGAATACCTCTCCTGTTTCTTCGTCGGTGAGCGCCATGAGTCCAAGATCCTCTCCCTCACTGGAGTTGGGATCTGTGAATGCATCCGAGTCGCTTGAGACTTCTTTAGCTGAAGCGACCGGCATTTCACTCGCTACGAGCGCTCGTCTTGGAGCATCCCTCTTTGCTCTCAGTTTCAGCTTCGGGCAATCGGACTTGTAGTGGCCCATTTTGTGGCAATTGTAGCATTCTACTTCCATCATGTCCCTTGAGATCGGCTTGGTCGTCTCTTCTCTCTTCCCTTTTCCTTCTCGAGCATCAGTGCTCCTCCCTTTGTACTGCTTGTAGAATCTTTTGTATTTGCCCACTCGAGAGTTCATTTTGTTGAAGTTCTTGGATAAGATCGCAATATGTTCTTCCAACTCTTCCCTCGTCATCTTGGCTAGCGACTGGTCACTTGGCCCTTCAGCAGCTTTGAAAGCTACACCCTTTGATGTCGTGGGAGCCTCATCCTCTTCGTCGAGGTTCATTCGATTCAGATCGAATTCATGAGCTTTGAGTTCGGAGAACAGAATCTCTGGTGTGAGCTTCGATAGATCTTTGGTAGCTAGGTACAGCTCCTTCATTGTCTGCCACTTCCTCGTGAGAGCTCGGACAATCTTCAGGTTGACTTCCTTGTCTGTGAGTTCCTTCCCAAGTGAGTTGAGAGTTGCAATGATGTTGGTGACTCTCAGCTCGAAGGCGTCGATGGACTCTCCTGGCTTCATTATCAGACTTTCAAACTCCCGCATTTATACGGCGAGCTTGTTCTCTTTGATCTTGTCCGTTCCTTGTGAAATGAGGGCTAGGGTTTCCCACATTTCCTTCGCCGTCGCACACTTCCTGATCCTATTGAGGTAAGCATCCGACACGGTGCTTTGCATCGTGTGACATGCGATTTTATCAAGGTTGGCGATCTTGAAGTCGTTGGCATTGTATTCATCTTTGTCCTTCTCGACGTACTCTTGTCTGACATGAGCTTCGCGTCCTTCAGCAGCTGGGACGTTCACAGATATGGCTTTCTTGATCTCGATAGGTCCGTCCTCTATAACTTCCCACATCCGGTCGTGGATGGAACATAGGAAGCTCTCGAATCGGAAACTCCATGTCTCGTATCCTTCGATAGAGAACTGTGGAAGACTTGATGCACTATATGTAGTCATAGCAAACTATCAGTAGTAAATGCAATATGCGTGGGTGAGGTTTTGATGCACTTAGGAAAATAGGATCCGGTTCAGTGAGACAACGTGAAGCGAGTGGGGACTCGCTTCGGATATGCAAAGCAGAGGCTCGAAAGAACCGCTGCTCTGATACCACTTGTTGGTCCCGGTTTGTTATAGGAAAAATACGTAGAGGGGGGGGGGGGGGGGTGAATACGTATTTTGAAGTTTTTCAACTTCAAATTCCTTAACTCAGAGTATGAAGTAAAGTGCTCGTAGAAATACTAAGACCTAGCCGAGAACTAGATCTAAAGCAATCAAGAATCTCTTGACCTGAGCTTAATGCTTGATCAAGAGTGAGACTTTACTCTTGTGCAGAATTTGGTGAGCTAATGTTTTTCCTAAGTAATTAAAATTCCAGGTTATGTTTGTTTAGATGCACATGCAATGAATAATCAAAGTAAAGAGTTTAGGGTTGAGAGATACGACACAGGGATTATAGTGGTTCGGAGATAAAGCTCCTACGTCCACTTTGTTGCACACGGCAACTGTTCTCTTCACTCAAGAACTTGAAGGCTACGGGTCCTCCAAAAACCTGGTCGAGATCGAGCTTCACTCGCTTGGATCCAACGACAGAAGTAGTGATTGCGGGTTCACTACACAAACCTAACCTGGACTGGAAGCTTCACTCGCTTCAGTCCGAACAACAGATAGGGAGATTGCGGGCTCTCCTTACAGCCTAGCTTCGATCGAGCTCCACACAAACGATGTAGATGCAAGCTTGGATCTAAACTCTATGATCGAGGCTTCTTCAATCGATGAAAGAAGAGCCTTGGATCGAAACAACCTAACGACGATGAACACAAAAACCTAACAACAGATTTAGGGTTTTTGGTTTACGACGACACACTATGAAGAGCTCTTTACAATAAGTGCAAAGATGGCTAGAGCTCTTCTTCTAAGCTTGGATATGGAATGGGCTTAGACTCTAAGTGTGAAGGTTGTGAAGACGAGTTCCGATGAACTGGAAACTCGGAGAACACTTGGAAAAAAAGACTCGAAGGTTGCTAGAAAGCTGGGAGTGTTTGTTTGAAGTTGGCTCGAATGCTCAGGAAGTGTTCTACTTCTCTCCGACTTCATCCTTCACTATTTATAGGCAGAGTGATGCCGAGATCCGTTGCTTGGTTGGTGGCTTTGTCCCTCCTCCTCTCGACAGTACTTGCACAGGCTGGCTGCTTTTCAGATGCCCAGTTTTGGATTTTTGCCGGAAATGGCTAAGATCCAATTTCAACAGTAACTGGAGCGACCCAGTAGTGTTGCGGCGCCCTGTCGGCCTGGCAGTCAACTCCGCAGCTCCTCTCCGCATTCGACACGTGGAGATCTCATAATAAATGCGGAGATCTCCAGTTGACTGGAGTTCAAATTCGGAGCAGGAATTGTGCTGTCGCTTTCTGGTAGGTAGTGGCTTGCTTCGCTTTGAAGTTGTAGCGTCCGCTTAGATTTGAGTCACTTCGTAGTCATTCTGTAGTGAGTCGCTTGGGAAGTAAAGTTCCCTAGTGACCGCTTTGGAAAATATTGACCAGAGTTGACTTGCTTTGACTTTATACTGTAGCGCTCACTTCGCTTCGCTTTGGCAGACTCACTTTGAATCTACTGTAGCGCTCGCTTCGCTTTGCTATTCTTCGGCACGCTTCACTTCGGCTTGCTAGACTTGCTTCGCTTCGGAAAACACACTCAAGTGAGTGGCCTTCACTTGAACTTTTGAAGTCTATTATTTGAAGCAAAATAAAGAGCCATCCTAACAGAGTAGGCTTAGAAAAATTCTAACCTATTAACTACATCAAAATGGGTCGCTTGGGAACAGAACGCTTTGGGGTTTTGGAATCAAATCAAAACAATGAAGTGTCCCTTATAGGTTCCCCCTTAACATGTTGTTCTTAACAATTTCCAACACTACGCACTGAAGGAAATGTTCCCAGGGCGGAAGTGGCCGGGAATAAAGGAGTACAAGAAGGGGAGCATATTCCTCGACATTTACAAATCCAACAACAAGGTCGTAATCGACAAAGGTATTCTGCAGAAGGACGTGCTTCCTTCCGTGCCAATCGCAGAAAAGCAAGGGAAGAAAAAGTCCAAGCGAGCCGCTTCACCTGTGAAGCGAGCGGCTTCCAAGCGACAGAAGGTGAAGCGAGTCGCTTCCATTATTGAGGCAAGCGAGGAGGAGGAGCAGCCGCTTGAGGAAACTCAAGAAGTAGACCAAACCTTCCCCCAAGCCTCACCCACTCAACACCAAATTCCCCAACCTTCAACCTCTCAACCCCAAATCCAAGAACCTCAAGAACCACAAACTTCCACAACAGCCCAACCACAAACTCAAGCTCCCGAAATTGAAGCCTCTGAACATTCACCATACGAGGATGTATCTACAAACACTCTCCTAGATATGCCCCTACTCAACCCCGACCCACCCGCAACATTCGCTACATATCATCCTACCCAAGCTACCCAAGCCTCAACTCCCAATTCCCCCACCAACACCGTCAACACAACCAACACGGTCGACACTTAAATCACTATCCCAGTGCCTACTAAAACCCCAACCCCAACCGCTGAAGAAAGAGCCCTACGACGCTACACAGCTGATAGGGATCTCGCCGCCTAGGAACTACAGAATCGCTACCCAAACCTCCAATTGACTGAAGCCTTCCGTAATCAAGCCACCGATAACCTACCGTGGAACAAAATACTATACAATCTTCGCCCTCCGCCACGTTTTCTCAGAAAGTGCTCTTGCAGTGAAGGAGGCGGAATTGCTCCAGTTCATTGGAGTAAATGGGTTCAACGCCTTCATCAACAAAGAAAAATACCTGGAGCTGCTCGACACCAAAGTGAAGCGTGCGTACCCCGACGCAGTGCTCCCAGAGCGAACGCCCTCTGCTCACGAGCATAATCTAATCAAGCAGTATAAGGCCGAGCTGCTGATAAAAGAGCAGGAGATTGCTAATCTCCAAGATGAGATAACCAGGAAATCGAAGGAGGTGGAGGAGAAGAGTCTGAAGGTCGAGAGTCTGCGTAAAGACTTCGACAAAGAGAAATCCGAGCTTACGGAGAAGCTCGAGGAGGAGTCCAAGCAATTCAAGGAGGCCAAGCAAGCGCTTGAGGACGAAAGGAGCAGGCTAAAAGAGTTCACTTCAAAACTTGTTGCTTTGGAAGGAAAAGTAGCAGCCGAGCAGAAAGAGAAGGAATCTATGAAAGAGAAGTACAATGAAAATCTCGACAAGGCTACAAGCTCTATGAAGAAGTTGGAGAATTATGTCTCAAAAAAAGAAGGAGAGCTTGTGAAGATGGGAAGCGAGCTCAATCGCGTAAAACTTGACGTTTTAAACCGTGAGATAGAATTCAAGATTCTCAAAAGCAAGCTTGATGAAGCAAACTGCGAGCTTGAAAGTCGTCGAAGGGGAGCTCACGCTTTTGACTTGAAGCATGCCGAGCTGATCGCTACACTGGCGAGAGCGAGCAAGGATGCTGACAGTCTAGCATTGAAAATGGGTGATGTTGCCTAGATTCACACAAAGCTTAGCGAGCAAGAGTGGAGACTGAATGCTCGAGAAGCCGAACTCGATGCAGTTAAAACTCACTTTGATATTGTCTTGCAGGATGAAAAGAGAAAGATGAGAGCTGAAATTGAAGCAGAGCTGGACGCTCGCTTCAGAGCAGTGGAGCCCCTGGAGGATGTGATGGCTGAAGTAGCCTGAAGAAAAGCTTCAGTTATTGAGCATGAAGAACAATGCAAGCATTTACTAGAGGAAATCTCCATCAAAACTGTGGAGATTGTCCTAGTGAAGGAGGAAACGTTTGCAAAACGTGCCGAGGGAAGGCTTCGTGTAGTTTTCAACGAATTTTCCTCCCTTCGCCAAGCTATCACCGGGAAAGCCCTTGTTCCAGTTCCCTCTGGCAATGATGATGCCAAAAAGGGGGAAGGAGAAGGTAAAGGAAGAGAGATTGTAGCTTTTGAGGAAGCTGCATACAAGGGGGAAGGAAATGTTGAAGAGGATGTGGAGCAAGCGCGGGTGGAGGAAGCGCGCAGAAAAGGGAAGCAAGTTGCTGTGTATCAAGAGCCGCGGAAGCCTCATTCGGAGAAGTTGCTATCCTCATCACTTGCAGCTCATCCCGCCTCAGCCGCTCATGTTAAACAGCAGATTGCTGATGATGCAGCAATTGCTCTGGCCATGCAGTTGGAGCATGATTTTGGATTGATTGGGAAGGAATTGACTGAAATACCAATGGTTAAGCCACTTCAAGCCATGCCTTCACAAGCCGGCGCTTCATCTTCAGCTACTCAAGCGCCCGCTCCGGCTCTTACCCTCGCTACTCCCTCTGCTACCGCTCCTGCATCAAAGAAAATTAGCTCACCTCCAGCACCGAAGAAGTCAATGCCACCACCATCTTCAGCACCAAAGCGAACCGCTCCAATGGAGAAGGAGTTGGATCCCGCGGCTAAGCGCCAGAAGATCCAACAATCCATCACCGCAAAATCCAGCCGCTTGGAACAGAAGAAGAAGAGTGAAGAAGAGAGGAGGAGGAAAGCTGCTAAAGAAGAAAAGCTCAGAATCGCTCGAGTGAAGAAAGTGGAAGAGCGAGCCGCCAACCTATGGGAAGATGTGAAGCTCATTCAATCTTGCCTTGTCCGAAGCGCTTTCATTCCGTTCACTCCCGAGGAATCTGAAGCGTGCACTACACAGGCTCTCATGGATGCGTGCAGAGTCACAATTAAAGAGATGATTGACTCCCGCCGCTACACTGAGGATGAGTACGACATAATCCGCAAATGCATCAACCTAAGGCTTCCTAAGTTCAACTCCGAGATGGGTGATAAGTTCAATAAAAAGATGAAGGAGTTGTCGGAGAGGTCAGAAGAGGAAATTGAAGAGAGGAGAGCTCAACATCCAGATGCTTGCGAGATTGAGTAGTTCATCTCAGATGACCTGATGAACGAGTGGAATGAGTGCAAGGACAAATTCATAAAAGCATATTACTTCTGGCAAGTTGTGCCACTCCAAGAGGATTGCTCCAAACTTGATGCACTGAATAACTTCATGTGCTTGTGCTATGAGGAGCTGCGCAGGAAGATCTTTATACAGGCGGAGCTCGCGGAGCCCAAGAAGAAGATCATCATTGTGCCTAAGAAGAAGCAGTTCCCCATGCCACTCATGCCAAATTCAAGCGTACCAAACAGAAGACTCATCGAAGCAGAGGTGGATGAAGCGTTGCTGATGGATAACTCTCACAGAGTGAGCAAAGAAAATATCAAGACAATGGAGGTAAAGGTCGTATCTGCTTACTTCATCAAGGAAGATTCGGAGAAGCCCACTGAAGAATCTTAAAACTGCATATATATTTTGTGACCTGCTAGAACAATCTATCAATCTCTACTTTCTTGTCAAGCGAGTCTCATTTATGCGAGTTATGTGCTTTTATCCTTCATGCTACAAACTCACAATCTTAACCGAAAAAAAAAGGGAAAAGGAACCAAAAAAAAAATGAACAAGTCTGCAAAGGAAGCAGACGCTTGAAGTTCTTTTCACGGTTAAAGAAGTTGGGTTTTGGCATCATCAAAAAGGGGGAAATTGTTGGGAAATTGTTAAGGATCACTTGTTAAGGGGGAACTCACAATGGGACACTTTGAATGTATAAAATTATATGTTTTGATTCGATCCCAAAACCCTCTGTGAATCCTTCCCAAGCGACCCTACTTGATGTAGAATAGGTTAGAATTTTTCTAAGCCTATAATGTTTGGAAGGTTTGTTTTTATGCTTTAGATGCTTAGGTTTTTTTAGACTGCTAGTTTTTCAAGTGAAGGCCACTCACTTGAGTGTGCTTTTGAAGCGAAGCAAGTCTACCGAAGCGAAGCGAAGCGTGCCGAAGTGTGGCGAGGCAAAGCGAAGCAGACGCTACAGTAGAATTAAAGCGAGTCTGCTGAAGCAAAGCGAAGCGAGCGCTATAGTAAAAGTCAAAACGAGTCAACGATTACTAAAGCAGACGCTCGGGAAGTCTATTTCCAAGTGAACGCTACAGTATGACTTAAAAGCGACTCGATTTAAAGCGGACGCTCCAAATCTGAAGCGAAGCGAGCCCCTACCTAACAGAAAGCGACAGCTCAATTCCCGCTCCAATTTACACTTCGAGTTCAAACTTCAGTCAAGTGCATATCGACGCATTAATTGCGTATCTCCACGTGTCGATTGAAGGATGGAGCAACGGAGTTGACCGCCAGGCCGACAAGGACGCCGCAACAGTACTGGGCGCTCCAGTAGCTGTTAAAATTGGCTCTTAGCAATTTTCGGCAAAGAGACAAATTGGCGCGTCTGAAAAGCTACTGGCCGAGGTGAGTACTGTCGAGAGGAGGAGGGACAAAGCCATCAACCATCAAACGGCTCTTGCCCATCCCTTCCTCTATAAATAGTGAAGGTCGAAGACGGAGAAGAGCAGAACACTACTTGAGATTTCAGCGCCTACTGCAAACAAATACTCCCAGCCTTCGAGCAAACTTCTGAGTTTTTGTTTAAGTGTTCTCCGAGCTTCAGTAACGTCAAAGCTCATTTCCGCAACCTTCACACTCCAAAGATCTAAGCCCATTACATATCCAAAGCTTAGAGAAGAACTCTAGCCTTCTTTGCATCTATTGTAAAGACTTCTTCGTTTAGAGTGTTCAACGAAAACCAAAACCCTAAACCCTAGTTCTGCGTGTTAGGTTTTGTGTTAGAAGAAAGGTTGTCGTGTTGTAAGATCCAAGAATCTACTTTCCTCGATAGTAGAAGTCTCGATCATAGAGTCTAGATCCAAGCTAATGATGGATTTGTATACTAGAAAGCAGGCCTTTTAGCTTGTATGCATGCGTTGTACATAGCCACTTACAATATTCTATCTGATTAAGTATGAATTGTTATCCATGCATCAAACATCTATCAATTATCTAAAAGTTGTAGGCTTTATGGTATGTTGTAGATCACAGAAGATCATAGTTGCTGGTTCCTCAAGAAATATAAAAGGGTATCACAGTCGAGACAGTTCTGGATATAACTGTCGGTTTAGGCTGTAGTATAGGCTCCATAAGTAGCTTGTCTTGGCTACTTGTCTATGCTAGTACGTGCGTGTACTGATAGGATCACAGTGAGGTGAATTCTTCTATTCTGACCTATGTAGAAAGAATCATGACCTCGGTGACTTAAGATGAACCTTAACTCTAGTTGAGTCCTAAGGGTGTATAGTTGTAGTCTGCTTCTTTGACTTACCATGGGTGAGAGTTCAGAGGATCTGTAACTCAATATGCTCCGTATCTTGGGAAGCAACTACAATTAATACGACTCTTAGTGTAACTGCACAGAGCACCGTATCCTGGTAGAACATGTTGATCGCATCCCCTGAGGAATTCATTGAGGATTATCATACCAAACCCTGCAGGTGGATTAATTTCCGGTATGATGAATAAGAAATGAATGGTACTACTCAGGAATAAAGAAGTTGAATAACACGAGCAGTCAGAAGCTCTAAATTAATCAACGGATGTGGGATATCTTAAATACGGGGGTCGCTAAGTCTAATACTAGCCCTGAACTCAACAGGGGTAAACATGTAATTCAGTACTATTACTCTAGTGGAATGTTTTAGTACTTATGGACTAAATTATACTCTGGGCTGAGTATGGAGAATTTAGCCATTGGCAGGCCTCGTTTTTACCAGCTAGTAGATCCCTGATCTGGCCCAAAAAGTTCAATAGGCCACAGTATAAAGAATAAGTGGGCCGCCACATAATTGGGCCCAGTTTGGGCGCCAATTCTGCTAGTGGACGCCTAGTCCAAGAGTTGCAGGCCTGGCGTGCAACTTAAGCCCAAGTCTCACTTGGTCTCTCCTATATATACCCCCTCAAGGTCTTGTTTGACCTAACAGTTGAGAATATACGAGTGCACTTGAAATATTCTAACAAGAAAGGGAGGCTAGGGTTAGAGAGAGAGAGAGACGCACGGCCGAGCAGTTGTGCAGAACGGCGGTTCCCGTTTCCGTGGCTGATTCAGAGGTTCGTTGTGCATCCAACGTCAGAATCGAGCAGGGATACAGGTCAGAAGATCTATTCGCGAGTTCTCTTCTATCTAAGGTAATCGATCTGATCACCCTATGATTCCGCACTTAAATTCATAGGAGCATGATAGGTATTAATCGATAACTTAGATATCCGAAATAGATCTTCGGGACGAACCGATCTTCATTGATCAGAATGGTTCCTTTAGTTGGTATCAGAGCCAAGGATCAGTTTTTCGGCTCTATCAGTTTAAGTAATTGATTTATTATGCATGTTGATCGATTATGTATGTCGCTTTTCGTGGTGTTTTTCATTTTTTGATGCCGATTTGGCAATTTCTATGTAATTTTGATCGCGAGATAATAAGGTGCGATCTAGATTAGGCGTAGAATAGATTTATTTTTCATTTTGTACCTGGTGGACGAGACGAAGATGAAGAACAAAGAGACGAACACCAGCTGGACGCCGCCGCACGTGGCGGCGCGTGGGGGACACGCGCCACCGCACGCACGTGCGAGTCGCCCAACGGTGGTGCTTCTCTTCTTCTCCGACGATCAACACGACTCCAGCAGCCTGCTGGAGTTCGAGCGTCGCCGGAGGAGGTCGAAGGAGGCCGGGAACGGCGGCGGTAGCACGCAACGGCGTGAACGGCGCCGCGGCGGAACCCTAGCTAGGCTCAACGCCGCAGCAGACGCCGTGAGCTGCAGGGAGGCCAGCGGCGGCAACCACGGAGTCCGGCGAAGGACTCAACATGGCCGCGAGCGTCGCCGACAGCAGCAGGTCGCCGGGGCAGCGTCGGAGAAGCAGCAGCGGCAGCAGAACCCTTTAGGGTTTCTGCCGTGGGTTATCGCGGCAGCAGCAGCAACGGCGAGGAGGCGGGGAGACGTCCAGCAGCAGCGGAGCACGGCGACATCAACGCCAGCAGCAACGGCGGCTGCGGCGGACGTCGCCGGCGGCTGGAATGGCGGCAGCGGTGCAAGGGTTTCCGCAGCGGAACCCTAGTGTGGGCTCTACGCCGCAGGCCCGCACCGGAGAGGGCTGCCGGCCGTGCTGCCGGTGGGAGACGACCACCAGCAGTAGCAGCGGCACCGGGGAGGTGGAGGCGATCGGCGGGAGAGCCTCCGTCGGCCGATCGCGGCATGGGCAGCCTTGCGGCTCGTGCATTAGCCCGCGATCGTGCCTAGGGTTTCCAACCCGGGCCCGTTCGCGTTACGGGATACCTCCTGCATTCGGGCTCGGGCCCAGTTATGAACTCGGGCCGTTTTTAGGTCCGGTGTGAGTTTGTGGGCCCATGAGAGTGTAACGAGCGCGGTTTGGGCCTTTTCGAGAGAATTGGGCCACGTGGTGTGGGCCCAATCTCGGTTAGAGAAGCCCATTGGCAACAAAAAATTAGATAATAAATCTTTATAATTTATTTATTTTTCGGGTTGAAACGGGAGATCAAGACGAAGGCCTTATTCAAGACCGAAGCCTGTTTCAAATTTTATTTTATTTTGTAATAGAATAGACAGGGTCGTCACACCACGAAAAGCGAATTTTATTTTTGTTTTTATCTCGTTTTTCTCAAGCATGCTATGGATGAAATTTATTTAATTATTATAGCATGTCTTGCATGTCAAGGTGAATAAATTGCGCTTAGTCGAGCATGTTTTAGGATTGTCAATATAAGCATGTTTTAATTTTCTGCGAGCATGGTTTATTTGCTGCGTTTAGAAAATTATGCTTAGGATTATGTGACAACGTGATCTAGCATGTCGACAACCTTTTGAAAGAAAAATACTAAGCAGATAAAAACATTTTTGGTATTGAAAATGTTAAGACCTCCACAATTGACCTTAAGGTGAAGTCTTGGTGCGAGTGTGTAAACGTCCACACGGACGTGGCTTGCACATCGTGCCGGACGAGTTCGCCAGACTTAGGGTTTCTTCACAAAAATGTTCTAACCAAAATGAGAAGTGGGAGCTTTTCTGAGTAAATGTCCACACGAACGTGGCTTGCTCAGAATAGTGACTACGGTTTTCTCTGGAGTTGGTTTTTGAACAAAGATAGCTTAAGGAAAATAGTGTTTTTTCCGAGTTAGGCTAATATTGTGGTTAAAACTTAGGTATTAGTTAGAATACAACTCCCCAACGAAGTCCCTTTTCTAATCTAATATGATCTAGTAAGGTTCAACTATTAGCTCTATTTGCCATAATGATAGGTTGGCAAGAGAAGTAGAGTTAAAGATCTGAGTATCTGGTTAAGCAGTGGGAGCATAAACGTCCACACGAACGTGGCTTGCGATCTGTACTGTTCGGGCTGTTGAAGGTTTCGAAATTATTGGTTTATCAAAAGGTTACAATAATTTTCGTTATGAATTGATGCATGATCTTTTCTTACGAGTGTCTACGTGTTTATTGCTTTATCAGATATGACTTTAGGCCCGTTGATAAATATTCTCACTTCGAGTCCTCTCACGGATCCCAACTATTTGGAGTGAAGGAATTATCTCGATATTGTCTTTGTTGATGAAGAGTACAAGTTTGTACTCTCTACACCTTATCTGAAAGCTCTAGTATCATCGATTGAAGATAGAGAGTTACACAAGTTGTGGCATGAGAGTAACGATACAACTAAGATTAGTCAAGTACTCTCTGACGCCAGGGTTGCAAGCCTTGTGTTCTCACTTGGCAGATATTGCAGATATCCCAGAACTTCTGGAAATCTTCTAGAAATTGGATGATAGGGAACTTGTGAGTCAAGAAGCTTGTGTGCTTATGTTTGATCCTCAGACGGCATCGAAGATGAAAGTGAGGAAGAAGGTGTCAAACACTAGCAAGTTAACAAGAGCTTGGAAGAAGATAAAGGTGTTGAGCCTACCGATGGCAAGAAAAGCCAAAGAGGAAGGGCAAGTGCTTCATATACAACAAGAAAGGACACTGGAAGGCTGTCTGCCCTCTAAAGAAGAAGAATTTTGGTACGTCATACTAAGAAATGATCAACTGCATGTTCTACCTAGGCTGGGGTAGTAGATACGGGAACAATTGATCATATGCGTTACACCTTGCAGTGTTTTCTGCGGATAAACGAGGTGAATGATGATGAGATTACCATCTCCATGGGCGATGCATCGAGAGTTGCAGCTGTCGCGGTTGGAGATATTCAGTTTAATTTTGGACATTATAGTTTGGTTTTGAGAGACGTATTGTATGTGCCTGCTTTTAGGCAAAACTTGATTTCTGTTTCCAAACATTTCGTTTTTGGATATTCAGTTGTTTTTGATAGAGGCGTTTCTATCATGAGAAACAATGAAGTTATAGTTTCTGGCACATTGTCCCGGTCTCTCTGTACCATTACTTGTCCTATGAATGATTCTTCTTCTTATAATTCTTCCTCATCATTGAATACTAAAAAGAGGAAGAATCCGTCTCAAATGAACCTGGCTCTATTATGGCACTTACGATTGGGTCACATCAACCAAAAGAGGATTCAAAGGTTGGTGAAAGAAGGTATTTTGGATTTCCAAATAGAACCTTTATCAACGTGTGAATCGTGTTTGGAAGGAAAGATGGTGACCAGACCTTTCAAGTCCATAGGATATCGAGCTCAAGAGCTCTTGGAGTTGGTTCATCCTGACTTGTGTGGACCGATGTCCGTTCAAGATCGAGGAGGTTACGAGTATTTCATCACGTTTATTGATGATTACTCGAGATATGGTTTTATCTACCTACTCCACAAGAAATCTGAGTGCTTTGACAAGTTCAAGGATTTCAAAGCAGAAGTGGAGAAGAGGTTGGGTAGAAGTATCAAGTCACTTTACTCTGATAGAGGTGGCGAGTACCTCAGAACAGAGTTTAGAAAGTTCTTGTCAGATAATGGGATTGCATCTCAGTTGACTACGCCGGGTACTCCCCAACAGAACGGTGTAGCTGAGAGACGGAATCGAACTCTTTTAGATACAGTTAGATCGATGATGAGCTATGCATCCTTGCCAATTTCGTTCTGGGGATATGCCTTGGACCTCCTCAATCTAGTACCTACAAAGTCGATGGTAAAACTCCTTCCGAATTATGGACAGGGCGTAAGCCCAGCTTGGGTCATATTCGGGTTTGGGGATGTCCAGTACACGTGCTGACGAAGGAGGCCGACAAGTTGAGTTCTAAGACTGAGGTTAGGCTGTTTGTAGGATATCCAAAGGGAACGAAAGGAGGTTATTTCTATAGTCCCTAGGATCAGAAGGTCATTGTAAGCACTAATGCCCGATTCCTAGAGGAGGACTTTATTAGTAACCATCGGTCAAGGAGTAAAATAATGCTCGATGAGTTGCGAGCATCAGCAGCAGCCAGTACTCCAGAACAGCCGAGAGTACAAGAGGTTATACCACTAACTGCACCCAATTCCGATATTGTATCTCCACCATTGCTTCGTCGCAGTGGGAGAGTTGTTCGTCAACCAGACCGTTTCATGTTCGTGGGAGAATCCACTGAATTGCTCTCGGGTATCTAACATGATGAGATCGACCCCTGGACTTACAAGGAAGCAATGGAGGACGAGGATGCAGATTCCTGGAGAGTTTCTATGGATTCGGTGATAGAATCCATAGTTAACATGGACGTGTACGACCTTGCGGAGCTGCCGGATGGGGCAAAGCCCATCGGTTGCAAGTGGGTGTACAAGAGAAAGAGAGGACCTGACGGGAAGGTTTTAGCCTTCAAAGCTAGATTGGTGGCGAAAGGATTCACTCAGAGAGAGGGAATCGATTACGATGAGACATTTTCGCCGGTTGCCATGCTTAAGTCCGTTAGAATACTCTTGTCCATGGCGGCACATTTAGACCTAGAGGTTTGGCAAATGGACGTCAAGACTGCGTTCTTGAATGGGTACCTTGAAAAAGGTAGGGACATATACATGCGCCAACCAGAAGGTTATGTGAGAGATGGCCAGGAGCATCTCGTATGGAAGCTTAAGAAGTCCTTATACGGACTTAAGCAAGCATCCAACACATGGAACATTCGTTTTGACAAAGTGATAAAATCCTATGGATTTGTCCAGTGCATAAACAAAAGCTGTGTTTACAGGCTCAGTTTGGACGGAAGCGTGGTATTCTTAGTACTGTACGTAGATGACATACTTCTCATTGGAGACAATGTGAACGTGTTGTCAGGCGTAAAGGATTGGTTGTCTGAACAGTTTCAGATGAAAGACTTGGGAGAAGCTGGTTACATCCTAGGGATCAAGGTGATCAGAGATCGCCGTAAGAGGATGTTAGGCTTAAGCCAAGCTTCATATATAGATACTGTGATCATCCATTTCAGCATGCAAAATGCCAAGAAGGGTTTTCATCCCTTCAGACATGGCATTCCTCTATCCAAGGATATGTGTCCGAAGACACAAGAGGAAGTAGAGGACATGAAGACTGTACCGTATGCTTCCACGGTTGGGAGTCTCATGTATGCGATGCTGTGTACTAGACCGGATATCTGCTATGCGGTTGGCATAGTAACGAGATATCAGTCGAACCCAATAGGGTATACGGACTCAGACTTCCAGGCTGTGATCGAGATGAGAGGAAATCTACCTCAGACTATGTGTTCACCTTGGGAGGTGGACCTATCACTTGGAAGGGTGTGATGCAGGAGGGCGTCACGGACTCTACCATGTAGCCGAGTATGTAGCTTCTTGTAACACTACTAAAAGGTTGTGAAGCTCCTGAACTTCCTGAATGAGCTAGATCTGGTTCCCAATTTGCCCAAAGGTATCACATCGTGTTGTGATAATGTTGGAGCAGTTGCAAACTGCATGGAAATCAGAGCTCACAAGGCAAGTAACAACATAGAGAGTACCATTGTATGAGAAATTGTCTAAGGAGGTGAAGTGGAAGTTGAGATAATCCCTTCAACGGAATATCTAGTGGATCTATGCACAAGGAGCTTACCAGTCAAAGTGTTCGACAAGCACGTCGAAGGGATGGGACTGGAGCGCCTCCCACACTAGTAAACTTTGAGTATAAGTGGGAGAAGATGTGTAATAGATGCTAGATTGTAGACACTTTGCCTATTTGTCACATGATATACTAAAAGTTTGCTTTAGTATAAGTGGGAGATTGATGGATTTGTATACTAGAAAGCAGGCCTTTTAGCTTGTATGCATGTGTTATCCATAGCCACTTACAATCTTCTATCTGATTAAGTATGAATTGTTATCCATGCATCAAACATCTATCCATTATCTCAAAGTTGTAGGCTTTATGGTGTGTTGTAGATCACAGAAGACCATAGTTTCTGGTTCCTCAAGAGATATAAAAGGGTATCACAGTCGAGACAGTTCTGGATATAACTGTCGGTTTAGGCTGTAGTATAGGCTGCATAAGTAGCTTGTCTTGGCTACTTGTCTATGCTAGTACGTGCGTGTACTGATAGGATCATAGTGAGGTGAATTCTTCTATTCTGACCTATGTAGAAAGAATCAAGACCTCGATGACTTAAGATGAACCTTAACTCTAGTTGAGTCCTAATGATGTATAGTTGTAGTCTGCTTCTTTGACTTACCATGGGTGAGAGTTCAGAGGATCTGTAATTCAATATGCTCCGTATCTTGGGAAGCAACTACAACTAGTATGACTCTTAGTGTAACTGCAACAGAGCACCGTATCCTGGTAGAACAGGTTGATCACATCCCCTGAGGAATTCATTGAGGATTATCATACCAAACCCTGCAGGTGGATTAATTTCCGGTATGATGAATAAGGAATGAATGGTACTACTCAGGAATAAAGAAGTTGAATAACACGAGCAGTCAGAAGCTATAAGTTTATCAACGGATGTGGGATATCTTAAATACGGGGGTCGTTAAGTCTAATACTAGCCCTGAACTCAACAGGGGTAAAACAGGTAATTCAGTACTATTACTCTAGTGGAATGTTTTAGTACTTAGGGACTAAATTATATTCTGGGCTGGGTATGGAGAATTTAGCCATTGGGAGGCCTCGGTTTTACCAGCTAGTAGATCCCTGATCTGGCCCAAAAAGCTCAATAGGCCACATTATAAGGCATAAGTGGGCCGCCACATAATTGGGCCCAGTTTGGGCGCCAATTCTGCTAGTGGACGCCTAGTCCAAGAGTTGCAGGTCTGGCCTACAACTTAAGCCCAAGTCTCACTTGGTCTCTCCTATATATACTCCCTCAAGGTCTTGTTTGACCTAACAGTTGAGAATATACAAGTGCACTTGAAATATTCTAACAAGAAAGGGAGGCTAGGGTTAGAGAGAGAGAGAGACGCACGGCCGAGCAGTTGTGCAGAATGGCAGTTCCCGTTTCCGTGGCTGATTCCGAGGTTCGTTGTCCATCCAACGTCAGAATCGAGCAGGGATACAGATCAGAAGATCTATTCGCGAGTTCTCTTCTACCTAAGGTAATCGATCTGAACACCCTATGATTCCGCACGTAAATTCATAGGAGCATGATAGGTTTTAATCGATAACTCAGACATCCGAAATAGATCTTCGGGACGAACTGATCTTCATTGATCAGAATGGTTCCTTCAGCTAACACAGTCCTCGATTGTGTGAAGCTCGATCGAAGCTAGGTTTGTGTGGAGAACCCGAAATCTCCCAGTTGTTGTGTCGGATCCAAGCGAGTGAAGCTCGGTCCAGTCTTAGTTTTTAAGGAACCCGTAATCCTCAAGATTCTGGAGTGAAGAGAATCTGTTGCTGCGTGCAACAAAGTGGACGTAGGTGTTTTACCACCGAACCACTATAAACCTCACTGTCGTATCTCTTTACCCTAGCTTTCCATTATTTATTGCTTTGATTATTCATACTGCAAAAACATTATAAACAACTTAAAACGAAGTTTTAAATACTTTGGAAAGAATAGCTCACTAAATTCCGCACTACAAGTAAGCCTCACTCTTGATCAAGCATCTGTTTAGGTTGAGAAGTAAGCTTCCACTGTAGATCTAGTTTGAAGCTAGGTCTTAAGTAATTGAAGCGAGTGCTTTACTTGTTACTCTGAGATAAGGGGAAAAGAAGTTGAAAAACATCTACACACGTATTCACCCCCCCCCCCCCCCCCCCCCCCTCTACGTGTGTATCCCCTATCAAACCGGGACCAACAATATTTCATTATGTCTAGCTAATTTCGTTTAGTTGATTTTAGGGATTTGTATGTCTAATTGAATTTGCATGACTCCTTTTAATCATAATTAGCCTTTCAACTTAGATGTATGTTTCATGGTGCTTGGTTCATGTATGAATACTTGATCACTATTTATGCATGCTTATGTAATTTACACCTTGATAGGATAATTGCACGATAGGTTGCATGAAACATAGTATGATTTAATTTATTTATCCTAGCAGAATTTATTAGATTAATCGTAGGCTTTGCATGTAATTTATTTTGGTATCATAGTTGAAAATATATTAATTATATTTGTAATATTTGAGCTTTTGTAACTAGTTTAATTTCTTGTGATATCTAGCGATATATGAGTTTAGACTAGTCTACTATCTATATTATCCTAGCATAAATCTTAGGTTGCGAGAGTCAGTATTTTGTCTAAGTTGGATTAAAATTGGTTAATTAGATTAGTTGGTTCCTTGTGTAAAGTATATTAGATCATACTACCGTAGAATCAACCCTTTTTGCTTGTTTAATTTAATTATTTTTATATTTGTTTTTACTTAGCTTTGTTTATGTTTGATTGTTTATTTTATTTGATTTTTATATATTTGCCTAGGATATTAGAAACCAAAGCCAAAATTATTCTTTGTGTGTAGACATTTGTGATAATCTATAGTAAAGGTAACTTGTGTCGTTTCGGTATATCGGTCCATATGGATACGATACTTGTATTTATCTTTTATTACACTATTTAGTGGTGAAAATAGTGCGATCAACTATCAAAGGAGTCCACCTGACAATGATCAGAAACGTGGGCACCATTTAGGAGATGTTGGATACCATACTTTTAATCTTAATTTGTGTCTTTTTATTAGTCATTTTCTTGTTGGTCTGTGTTACCTTTTGCGAGTTTTGTTTCTACTATGATTGGGTTGGTGCTGGAAAGTTTTGATTTTTAGGTGAGGGATGAAGAAATCGGGCTTTAAATGAAGATTGAGTGGAAACAGAGAAGAAACGATGTTACCAGAAAGCAGATTAATTAATATATAAATTGCAAGGTAATGAAGGTTGGTACAAAGAAACTTAAATTGACTGGTGGTAAAGAGTTTGAGAGAGGGATAGAGCGACACAACAAATATTATCGTGCATGGTTCGAGAATAGCCCCTATTATGTCCATGTGAGATTGACTTTGATCTAAAATCCATTACTTTAGATTTTCCTACTCTCTTGTTTATATTGACTAAGTATCAACCTCATGTTCTGTCTAACTTGACGAATTCCAAACACGAGTACTAGATCGTGACATTTACAACCTTCTTACAAATTGTAACTAACTTGCTAGAATACAAACTTGACCTTCTTTCACTTGCACATGTTGAATAAACTCAACAATGGTGAAGTCCAACTGAAAATCTAGAAATAGGATGAGAAACACTTTGAGCCTGTAGAGAGTTTATGTGGAGTTCTTAAGTATCAGTTGTTGGGAACCCTTTTGTTGGGAATTGTTAAGGATTTTTTTTGTTAAGGGGGAACCAAGTGGGACACTTTAATAAAATTATTATGAATTTTTTATTAGATCCCAAAACCCTCTATGTAAATCCTATTCCCAAGCTACCCTATTTTGATTAGATAAGATAGAATTTTTCAAAGCTTATTATGTTAGGAAAGCTTGTTTTTGTTTGAGTCGCTTTAGGTTTAGACTGCAGGTTTTCAAGCGAAGCGAGAAGACCACTCGCTTGAGTGTTTACTGAAGCAAAGCGAGTCTACCCAAACAAAGCGAAGCTAGCGCCAGACAAAATGAAGCGAGCGCTCCTAAAAAAGTCAAAGCGAGTCAACCCGACTATGCTAAAGTGAGCGCCAAGACTACAGCGAAGCGAGACCGTTTCAAACGCATGAAAGCGACAGTGCAACTACCATCCTCGATTCAAACATGAGTTTGAACTCAGTCAAGTGGATGATCCGCCGCATTTAATGATGATCTCCACGCGGCAAGAGAGGATTGGACGATGCAGTTGCCAGCCTGACCGACAAGCAGCCGCAACAGTACTGGAGGAGGCCAGTTACTGTTACGCTTGGCTTTTAGCCATTTCGGGAAAGAAGACAAGCGAGCACCTGGAAAAGCTGCAGGTCAAAGCATCGTACTGTCAAGTGTGGAGGGACAAAGCCACCAACCTTCAAACGGCTCTAGTCCAATTCTCACCCTATAAATAGTGGAGTGCAGAGAAGAGAACTCGAGAACACTTCCTTGAATTTTCCAGCGCTCAAAGCAAACAAGAACTCACGAATTTCCAGCAATCATCTTCCTGAGTTCTTGTAGGAAAGTGTCTCCAAGTTTCAATCACATCGAAACTTGTTCTCTGCAACCTTCACTCTTAGATTCTAAGCCACAATACATATCCCAGCTTAGAAGAAGAACTTTAACCCTTTGCATCTACTGTAAAGAGTTCTTCACTTAGAGTGTTTTTCATAACCAAACCAAAACCCTTGTTCTTACCCAGTCAAGAGTGTTAGAGTTTGTGTTCGTTGAGAGGTTGTTGTAAGATCTAAGGTTTCACTTTCATTGATAGTGAACACCTCGATCGTGTAGAGAGAATCCAAGCTTGCACGTTCATCGACTGTGCAAAGCTCGATTCTTGTCTTAGGTTTTTGTGGAGAACCCGTAATCTCCTATTACTGTTGTGTTGGATCCCTTGTAAAGCTCGATCCATTGTCTTGGTTTTTGAGGAACCCGTAATCCTCAAAGTTTTCTTGAGTGAAGAGAAGATGTTCCTGCGAGGAACAAAAGTGGACGTAGGTGTTTTACCACCAAACCACTATAAACCCTGGTCTCGTAATTTTTGTCCTTAAGCTTTTCATTATTCATTTGTTCTGATTATTCATATTTGCACAAACATATAAACAAACCTAATACGAAGCTTTTAAATACTTAGGAAAGAATATCTCATTAAATTCCACATATAAGCAAGCGAGTCACTCTGTGATCAAGTGCCCGCTTAGGTCAAGAGTAAAACTTTACTGTAGATCAAGCTTACAGTTTGGTCTTAAGTTTCAAAGCGACCCCAGTCTTGCTCACTCTGAGATAAGATTGAAAAGAAGTTGAAAAACTTCTGTTACATGTATTCACCCCCCCCCCCCCCCCATCTCTACGTGTAACCCTACTTATCAGTCCGGGACCAAGACCTTTGCAGTTAATATTGATGATGTTTTCACAAAATCACACTTAACAATATTTTCATTTGTTAAAATTAAGGATGATAGAGTTGGACTAACCGTGTATAACACAGTCCAACGAGCTTATATGTAATCGAAAGGATGTTCTGTCATGTGAAGGTTAAGGTCTGTTGGTCCCGGTTTGTTATAGGAAAAATACGTAAAGGGGGGGGGGGGGTGAATACGTATTTTGAAGTTTTTCAACTTCTTTTCCTTAACTCAGAGTACTAAGTAAGGTGCTCGCTTGAATCACTAAGACCTAGCTGAGAGCTAGATCTAAAGTAATCACGGTTCTCTTGACCTAAGCTTAGAGCTTGACCAAGAGTGAGACTTTATTCTAGATGCGGAATTCGGTGAGCTAAATCTTTTCTAAGTATTTAAAGTTCCAAGTTGTGTTTGTTTAGATGTAAGTGCAATGAATAATTAAACAAGGAAATAAGAGTTTAGGGTTTAGAGAGATACGACACCACGAGTTATAGTGGTTCGGTGGCTAAGCACCTACGTCCACTTGTTGCACGAAGCAACTGTTCTCTTCACTCAAAAACTTGAAGGTTATGGGTCCTTCAAAAACCTAGTCGAGATCGAGCTTCACTCGCTTGGATCCGACGACAGATGCAGTGATTGCGGGTTCACTACTAAAACCTAGCTGGACTGGAAGCTTCACTCGCTTCAGTCCGAACGACAGGGAGATTGCGGGCTCTCCTTACAGCCTAGCTTCGATCGAGCTTTACACAAACGAGGTAAGTGCAAGCTTGGATCTAAACTCTATGATCGAGGCTTCTACTACCGTTGAAAGTAGAGCCTTGGATCGAAACAACCTAACGACGAACAAAAACCTAACGAACAAAACTTTAGGGTTAGGGTTTTTGACGAACACACTATGAAGAGCTCTTTATAGTAAGTGAAAAGTAGGCTAGAGCTCTTCTTCTAAGCTGAGGTATGGAATGGGCTTAGAATTCAAGGTGTGAAGGTTGTGAAGACGAGTTCCGATGTAACTGGAACTCGGAGAACACTTGAAAACAAAGACTCGATGTATGCTAGAAAGCTGGGAGTGTTTGTTTGCAGTAGGCGCTCGAATGCTCAAGTAGTGTTCTATCTATTCTTCGTCTTCATCCTTCACTATTTATAGGCGGAGGTTTGGCTGAGATCCGTTGCTTGGTAGGTGGCCTTGTCCCTCCTCCTCTCGACAGTACTTTGCGCAGGCAGTTGCTTTTCAGGTGCGCAGTTTGTCTCTTTGCCGAAAATGGCTAAGTTACAAACATAACAGTAACTGGAGCGAGCCAGTACTGTAGCGGCGCCCTGTCGGCCTGGCAGTCAACTCCGCTGCTCCTCTCCGCATTCGACACGTGGAGATCTCGCAATTAATGCGAAGATCTCTAGTTGACTGGAGTTCAAAAACAAGAGCGGGAATTGAGTTGTCGCTTTCTGGTAGGTAGTGGCTCGCATCACTTTAGATGTCGTAGCGTCCGCTTCAAATCGAGTCGCTTCAAGGTCATACTGTAGCGAGTACTTGGGAAGTGAGTTCTCCAAGTGACTGCTTTAGTGTTGACCCGAGTTGACTCGCTTCGGCTTTTCACTGTAGCGCTCGCTTCGCTTCGCTTTGGCAGACTCGCTTCGAATCTACTGTAGCGCTCGCTTCGCTTCGCTATTCTTCGGCACGCTTCACTTCGATTGGGTAGACTCGCTTCGATTGAAAAACACACTCAAGCGAGTGGCCTTCACTTGAATTTTCTGCAGTCTAAAACCTAACTGACTAAAGCAAAATAAAGCCATCCTAACAGTATAGGCTTAGAAAAATTTCTAACCTATTTTCTAAATCAAATTGGGTCACTTGGGAATAGAACACTTGGGGTTTTGGGAACAAATCAAAACGAATACTACACTCACTTCGAAGTGTCCCAATGAGTTCCCCCTTAACATATTGTTCTTAACAATTCCCAACAATTTCCCCCTTTTTGATGATGCTAAAACCCAATGACTTTAGACTAAAAGAATTAGCCTTTTTAACCGTGGAAGGAACTTCAAGCGACTGCTTCCTTTGCATGTTCATTTGAAAATTTTCTTTAAAGTTCCTTTCCCCTTTTTTTTCGGTTAAACTGATGAGTTTTGTAGCATAAGGATAAATCATTCACAAAGCTTGTAAATGAGACAAGTTAACAGAAATTTAAATAGGATAGATGAACAACAGTTCACAAAGTATGATGAATTGAAATTCATGAATCTGCTGCTGGCTTGTTCTTCTCCTCCTTCTCTTTCCCTTTCTCCTCCTCTTCCTCCTTCTTCTCCTCTGTCTCCTCTTCGATGTAGTAGGCAGACATGACATTCACTTCCATCGTCATGATGTTGTAGCGACTCTCTCTCCACCTGCGCTCCAATCTCAGAGCTTCATCAACTTCTTCATCGATAATCCTTCGGTTAGGAACCAAAGAATTTGGCTGAAACGGCATGGGATACTCCTTTACTGCGGGCACTTTAACGATGAGAGGTAAAGGCTCAGCTTTCTCCGCCAGTGTAAAGATCTTCCGCCGTAGCCGTTCGTTGTATTGGCACAAGAAGTTGTTGAGAGCATCCATTCTTGAGCACTTATCCTGATAAGGCACTACTTGCCAGTAGTAGTAGGCCTTGATGAATTTGTCCTTTAGGATAAGCCATGTCTCACGGAGGTCTCTCGGGATGAAGTCTTTGATTTGCCTCGAGTCTGGATGATGATCCCTTCGCGTGGCCAGCTCCTCCTCCGTCCTGCTCGTCAACTCTTTCACGACTGAGTTGAATTTAGCACTAGAGTCAGTGTTCCACTTTGGAAACTTCTCATTGACTCTCTTGCGGATATGGTCATGTTCTTCAGGCAGGTAGCGGCCGGAATCGATCATCTCCGTCATAGTGACTCAGCAGGTGTCCATCCAAGCTTGAGTCTGCATAGCTTCAGACTCCTCAGGAGTGTGAGGAATGTAGGCGCTTCGTGCGATAGCGGACTGAATGAGTCTCACTTCATTCCAGTGTGACTCAATCCGCTCATCAATCTTCTTTAACCTCTTCTTCTTCACCTCCTCGTCCTTATCCTTCCTCCTCTCCTTCTCTTCTCTTTTCTTCTGCCTCCTCTCGAAGCGACGGGCCTTTTCGATGACCGTCTGCTGCATCTTTTGACGTTTGGCAGCAGGGTCCTCTTCCCTTGACTCCGGGGCTGGGCGCTTCAAGAGTTGTTTTGGTGCTGGGGATGGAGGCATCTCCTTTTTCTTTTCAGTGCTGCTGGGAGGAACAACTGCTTGGCTGGATGAGGTGGCTCCGGCAGCTGTTGAAGTGAGTGCCAATGTTGAAGCGAGGGCGGAGACTGAAGCGGGCGCTTGGATATCAGACAGTGCTTTCAGATCAAATTCCTTTTCCAAAGCGCGGGCTATGGCTTCATCTTCTGCAATCTGCCTCTGTCTCTGCTCCTTGGTCAATGGGATAACTGGGGGATGAGTGGCTATAGAAGAGCCAAGTAGCTTCCCAGCAGATGGCCTTCGGGGCTCTTCATGGACCTTGTCCTTCCCTTTCTTCCTCGCCAGCTCTGCCTGAGCTTCATCCATCTCTTCCTCCACTCCTTCACTTCCTTCTCCACCGACTCTGCTTCCCCCTGCGATCAAGTCACTGGCTTCGATCGCTCTCTCACTTGCTCCTTCAATCAGCTTCACTCCAATTCCTCATTCTCCACCTTCTCTTCTTGTTGATATGGTTGGTTTCACAATCATTTCCCCCCTTTTGGCATCATCAAGACTGCCGGGGGCGGGAATAGTCACCGTTCCGCTGATGGATTGGTGTATGTCGTTAACTTTGCTTAGAACAGCATGGAGCATCCTTTCGGCACGCTCTGCAAAGACATGTTCTTTGGAGAGCACGATCTCTGACGTATTGATAGAGATTTCCTCAAGCAGGTACTGGCACTGCTTCTCCCTCTCCTTTACAGAGACCATCAATCTTTCCAATGGCTCCACTTCCTTGAAGCGAGCGTCCAGCTGCGCTTCGACATCTCTGGTTATCTTCTTCCTTTCTTCTTGCAAGGAGAAGTTGCACTACAAGAAAAATGGTGATAGACAACAGCTAAAATCCGTTGTCTATTATGAATTTCGGTGTTGTCCATGGTTGTGTTATCTATTAGGGGCGGTTATAGACAACATGTAATTACCCGTTGTCTATAAGTTAATAGACAACAGGCTTTTTGTGTTGTCTGTTAGCAAAAATTTTGTGTTGTCTATTTTACTATAGACAACATGACTTATAGCCGTTGTCTTTACTTTGTATAATTATTTTTTTTACCAATAATATGCTATATTTTATAAAATATTATTAAAATTTATTATTTTTGCCAAATAATCACCAAAAAGTAAATATACATTTAAATACTGAAGAATTTTATTAACTAACATCTCAATATTTAAAGTTAAAACCATAATATATGAAATCATATAACAAATATTCTTTACATACACATGCTCTCGTTTAACCTCTAAAAATGATGTTGCATCGAGAACACGTGTAGCTCGGTATGGAAGGACTCTTGACTGACTCTCAGACTCAGTCTTCTGACTTGGATTGGCATACTGAATTCGCTTTCGAGCTAACTGCAGCGGATGAAATGGCAGCAGAGTCCTAATGGGTCTGTTTCCATCCTCCTCGAAGAAATCATAAGCATGGCATGTGTGTAGCTCCCAGCTCGATGTTACTTCCACCTGATATACATTCTGTGCTGCACCATAGAATTCTTCGAACTCCATTTTTCTGTACTGAAGAGAACTTACCTACATAGAAACAACAAAACAACATTTGCTGAATGAATTCCATAAGTTTCAATAGCAAGGCTAAGTATTAGGCAATGTTACTCCTCCACAGAGTAAAAAGGTCTTGTTAACAGTCACATCGACATATTCCAGATTTCGTGATTCCTTCATTGCATTAGTCGAGTTCTTTGCAATGGCCTATGGACATTAATTAAACAAACTGAGTACGATTCAAGATAAAATAGCAGAGAGAGAGAGAGAGAGAGAGAGAGAGAGCTCACTGATTTGAAATTCTGAAGGGAGACTAATCCGCTTCTGTTAGGCCCTAATAACATGAACTGTTCGTGGAGATATCCCAACTGTGGGATTGTCAGTGTCCTTGCAAGAGCCTGATGCAAAGGCAGAACACATAATTTTATCATGCATAATAATATTTTGCAAAAAAATTGAGCACAAAAAACATCTTATGATCAAATGTATCTACGTAAGTGAATTCCCAACTAACTGAAAATATACAGACCCCTAAAGCAGCCATCCTCAGAGAAGAAGAGCATACGTAAGCTTTTACGAGCTTAAATGCTATCATATCCGGAGGAATCTTCACATCTAAGATACTTACTAAGAGCTTAGGCTGCTGTTAGTCTCTTACGATAATCCTTATTCAACAATCTTTTCACAAAATCGACAGCATCTAGAGATAAGGAAGGCCAAGGATCTTCATCGAAGCTCCGGTCTGCCATTAGAACAGCTCGGAATATTGCAGATTCCATCCTTGACCAAAATGGTCTGCTCCCATAAAGAAGTCTATAGGCAATGACTCCTATGCTCCACATATCCACCTCTGTTCCGTATGATCTATGCAAGACTTCAGGTGCCACGTAGTAAGCACTTCCGGCAATATCATTCAGCCTTTCATCTGCCAAGGTATGGATCGTTAAGCTCAATTTACCGAAACATAAACATTAGAACAATTCTTGTAGCAATAGACTGAATCTGGCTTTACATAATCAGAGAGTCCAAAATCAATGGCCATCAGACATGAATTCTCGGTTTTTGAAGTAAAGAGAAATTTCTGAAGCAAATGGAAGAAACCCTTGTCAATTTGAGGAGGAAGAACGAGGCAATAAACCTAACACAAAGCTATCAAAATCATATTTAGGAACAAGAACTAACTCTCGGCTACATGCAATGAAATCAATAACAGACATTGATGATATGGAAAGTGATGCAATTCCTTAAAACTATAACATAATAACAAGAAACTAAACAATCTGGATAGCAATAGGCAACCACATTTAGAATCTGTACCATGATGATTTTTGCATCTTCCTCTGGATATTTGCCACCCCTGTATCAAACAAACAAAATAATTGAAAACTGAAAACACGCAAAATTGATGAGAAGCATCGGAGAATTATGCCAAAAATACAAAGCTAAAATCACACCGAGAAAGTATCCGATCCAGTAATTCCCCTCCTTTGCATAACCTAGGCAATGAAAGGACCTATAGAGGTGAGATTCAAGACTAGTAGTGACAAAAACTGAGATTAACATGCGTATATTCAGCCGTCGGGCTGATTCGATTGAAACTGAAGTAAACCGAGAAACAATTTTTCATGACTTATCATTATAAAAAACTCAAAGCAAGAAATTCGATTGAAGCGAATACAGTTAAACAAGGGTTAAAACCAGTGCTAATTTATGTAGGAGCCTCAGCCGTCGGGCTCTTTCTCTTTTCATGCTCGGCGTTCTCCGCCGCACCTGAGACTCGCAGCGCTCCCTCTACCAGTTCTCCCTCTCTTCAGCCACCACTTCATCATCTTCGTCGACGATGGAGTTGTGAACGAGGCTATGTCGGGGGAAGCTGATGCTGATAGTCGGCAATTGTCGTAGCACTTGGGCAGAGTGTCGACGGCGGTGGGGTGGCTGTCAGTCAACGGCGTGGCTGTTGGTCTGGATTTGGGAAGGTAGTGTCGCTGAGAGAGAGTGAGAAAAGAGGGGTTTCTGAATTAGGGATTCCGGAATAAGGAGGCTATAGACAACACACGGCTATAGACAACACGGAAAGAAGCTGTTGTCTTTAAAAATTAGGCGGCTATAGACAACGGTTTATAAAACCTGTTGTCTATAATAATATAGACAACGGGTTCTCAACCGTTGCGAGTTAAAACAACACAAAAATAAAATTAGTGACAACAGCTTTATCATAAACTGTTGTCTATTACACTATAGACAATAGAAATAAAATACCCGTGGTCTATGTTATGTTGTCTATAACCAAAATTCTTGTAGTGTCGAAGTGGGCTTGAGATGCTTCAAGCTCAGCTTTAGTGGTGGCCAGGAATTGCTCTCGCTGGTTCAAGGAAACGTTGAGTTGAGCAACTGTGGACATTTTAACGGCATAGTCTCCCGCTATCTTTTTCACTTTGGCAAGTAAGATGCTCAACTCAGCTTGCTTCAAGTCCAGGGCTTGAGCACTCCTCCGTCGGCTCCCAAGTTCAGCATTTGCTTCATCAAGCTTGCTGTTAAGGATCTGAACCTCCAGTTCAAGCGAATGAATCCTCAAGTTTGCCCGGTTCAGATCGCCTTCCAACTGGACTATCTTCTCCTCATATTCGGAGATTTGCTTTTCCATCTTCTCAACGTTTGCAGTGGCTTTGTTGATGTTCTCCCTGTACTTATTCCTCATGTTCCTCTTCTCCTCCATTTCTGTCTCCAGTTCCTTCTCCAAAGCTACTAGCTTGGTGTTGAACTCTTTCAACCTGCTCCTCTCCGCCTCAAGCAACTGCTTGAGCTCTTGAGCATTTTTCTCTAACTCCTCCACTCGCTTCACCTTCTCTCCCAACAAACTCTCCTTTTCAGCAAGCAATTCCTCCTTCTCCTCAACTTTCTCCTCCAAATCAGCCTTTGTTTTGTCAAAATCTGCTCTCAGATTCTTGACATCTTCTGTCTTTCTTTCCAACTCCTCAGTCTTCTTAGTGAGCTCACTTTGAAGACTGGCATTCTCCGCCTCTTTCCCTTCCACCTCTGCCTCATGCTCCTTCATCAGTCGGAGTTCATGCTTGGACGGCACATGCTCTGGGATGGATGCATCTGGGTATTCACGCAGTACTCTGGCGTCAAGCATCTCCCAAAAGTTGGCCTCGTTGATGAACACATGAAAGCCATCAACTCCGACGAAATTGAGCACTTCCACTTCCATCGCTTCAATCACCTCATCCTTCAGAGCTTTCAAAAGATTGAAGATTTTGCAGTATTCTGTTCCTCTGTATGTAATATACGTGAGGAAATCAACGGCTCTGGTGTAGAAATCATCAGTCATTTCCACGGAGGGGTATCGGTTTCGGATTATCTCTGCAGCTAGCTCCCAGTCCTTGACATACCGTTCCAGAGCTCTCCCTTCTGCAGTTGGAGGTGGTGGTGTTGGTGGGATTATGGCGATGTTGGTGTCGGCTGTTTGGGCGGTTTCAGCTGATTCCGCTGATGAGGATGGAGAGTTGGGGGTGGATGCTTGGGTGGTTTCTGGTTGGGTGGTTTGAGGTTGGATTTGTTGAGTGGTTGGGGTGAAAAGAGTGTACATCCCTTCTATATCAGCACTGCAGAAGGGTAGTTTAAGGGCTTGGAGTGAAGAAGTGGATTCTTCTTCATGTGCGGAGTAGGGAGATTTCTGGGGTTGGGGTTGTGCAGTTGTGGAGGATTGAGGTTCGGGTGGTGGTTGAGTTTGAGTTTGTGTTTGAGCTGGGGGAGTTTGGGGTGTTTGATCTTTGGGTGGTGATGGTTGGGGTTGGTGTTCTTTTTCTGGTGAGGGCTGGGGTTGTTCTTCTTCCACGTCCCTCTCGAGCGGCTGCATCTCAGCCTCGCTCTCTTCAATGATGGCGGTAACACGCCTCAATCTTTGTGGTCGCTTTGACCGTGCTTTCCTCGGATTGGCTCGCTTCGATGGTGAAGGAGCTTGCTTTCCCTCTTTCGCCTCGCTACAAGATTCAGCGACTGGAGCGGATGGAGGAACTATCACATTGATGAATTCCCAGTCGATCGCGAGCTTCTCCGACTTCCATGAATCGAAGTAGATGGTATTCTTCTTGTACTCGGCTGTGTCCTTCTCGCCATTCCACCTCATATTCTCGAACAGATTCTCCAAGGCGTAGGAGATTCTGGAGAAAAATTTAAGTTTTCCTTTGCGAAGGATTTCGTTGTCACTTCCCTCCTCGAGCTTGAAATCCTTTGCTACTTCATGAATCTGGTCGATGAACCAGCGATGCCAGTTGAAGCTTGTCCCTGTCAAGCTATCAACTATGACAGAGGTGGCGAAGATCTTGGTGTCGGACAGTTGGCTCAGCGAACCAACACCGCACAGTACTGACTTCGTGTACAACTCGCAGATATAGTTGAACGGAGTCAATAGATCATTCCTGATGTTGCTCTGCTTCGGATTTCCAAACTTCTCGCCTCTCCTCTTGGCAAATCGAGCATACTCCACTTGAACAGACATTTCAAGTTCTGTCAAGGAAACTGGTCAGATCTTTGGTAGGTCGAACACACCGGCTATTCTGCTCAACTCGATCTCCACAGGCCTTCCTTCCTGTGGATCGGTGAACGTTGATGTTTCTTCTCCCTCTTTGAGATTCAGTAGAATCTCGGCAACGGCCTTGGCCAGTATGTACTGTGGCCTTGCCGTCACGAACTTCCACAGGCCGGCCGTGGTCACAGCCCTGCGGAAGAATCCGTTCTCTGTCACCACATCTTCATCAAGGTGCGGTTCAACGTTGATACTGGCGTCAATGGAGTTCAGGAATTGCTCCATCGTCTGTGTCTTCTCCTTCTTTCCCATGGTTGTTTTGTAGAGTGATTTGAGAAAAGTTTAAGATTTTGGGGGGTTTTAGACTCA
Source organism: Thymus mandschuricus (assembly GCA_029379335.1). NCBI lineage: Eukaryota > Viridiplantae > Streptophyta > Magnoliopsida > Lamiales > Lamiaceae > Thymus > Thymus mandschuricus. The sequence goes on from CM057072.1 coordinate 23,755,637, forward strand.
TGAGTTGCAGAGACGCAGATCTTGCACGAGAATGGCAAATTTAGAGAGTTGTGAAATTTTCTGCAGATCTCCGTCGTTGCATATATATAGAACTAGGATTCGGCTGACGTGGCAAGGGCAAGACAGTAATATCCTCGAGAATCCTGTGCGTAGGCGGCGGACCCTCGGTGATGGATCTGATGTGTCCGGCGTCATCACAGTAAAAGTGAACCGCCAACTTGACTTGGCGTCTCCACGTGGCCTTCTATGATTCGTCTCTCCAATCGGCGTTGATCCAACGGTTCAGATTTTGGAACTGTTCAGATTCGATGGCTAGATCAAGGGCGAATTTCCCGCTTATCTTTGAATCGCACGCGCCTGTCTTTTCTCTGTGTACGCACCGCTGCATTAAATGCTAAAGTAAAAAGTGAAATTTTGCACTCGAGTGCAGACATCACATACTCGCTTCGTACCCGCTCGCTTCGAGTTTGGCCGCTTTGGCTTTTACTCGCTTGCGGAGTACTCGCTTGGAGTGACTGTTCCGCACTCGCTTGCGATGGCTTGCTTTAGTGACGTGGCACTAGCTTCGCCATCTGTAGCGACTAGAATAAGAAATGAAATTTCTTTGCTTAATTTAAAATGTTTCTGACTTACATACTTCGAGGATAAACAAGAGTGTTTTCCTCTTTGTATTTGTGTCACATTCATTTCATGATTTCCACATAGTAACTGAAGGTTTCTAGCATGCTTCACATTACTAAGTGTACTTGAATGGAAACGCTTACCAGTCAATCTCACTTCGTAGGAGATTGATACCACTTATTGAAGTTGCTTGACTCCATTTGTTGAATTCTTTTTGATGGATCTGACTTCAAGCTTTGACTTTATGGCATTCATCTTTTCCATCTTCCTCTACCAATTAGAGACTCCTCCATCAAAGGAATGTGGGGGAGAATGAATAAGGTACACAAGCTTACTACAACCCAGAGGGGAGCTTCACGTAAGTGTACTTATTCACAATGAATGGGAGATGAGTACAAGTCCTTATCTCAGAGCGGATTAGGACAGGATGACAGTGAGAATGCTCTGAGAAGACAATCTCGTATTTTACGCAAAGACATTTCACCAGTCATGCAACCTTTTCAAGTAAAAGGTAACTCTTCAAGCTTCCTCCTACAAGCAACAACATGAATTTGCAATCCACTCGCTTGACCCAACCAAGGGTTAATTGAAGCGATGCAAAATTCAAAGTGGGGGAGAAATGGATAGACATTCGGCAGCTCAACTCAATGAAGAGTGAGTAAAGAATGAATATTTATCCACGATGAAGAAGATGAGAGGACTTGCTCTTCTTCGGCGGAAAGATGGGAAGAGGACGCAAGGTCTAGGTGCCAGCCCTGCCTAAGCTTTCACCATTTTTTCGTGGGAAGGCCCGATACAAGACCCCACAACCGTTACTAGAAACGACACTTGCGAGTGTTTATACCCATTCGCTAGGAATCCTAGGCTAGGTAGCAGCTTTCCTTGCTCGCTTTGGAAGTAGCTTACTCCGAGAGCAAACAATAGTTCCCCCTTAACCAATGGCTTAACAATTCCTATAAGCGGGTAGGGAACGTCTTCCAACACTCCACCTTTCTCCACCTTATTTCTCCTTCTTCAAGCGAGTGGAATTTTTGAAGTGACTCTCTTGGGTTGGTGAACATCCGAAGCGAGTGACTCTCAAAGGACAAGCGACCACTCCTTCATGCATCCTGGATCTAGCACTCTTCACCAGGGTTTAGTAACCCTAATTCCATGCATAGCTGATTGAAACGAGATTCAGCTAGAGGCTTGGGGAGGATATCTCTGCTTGCTGGAGATCAGTATGGATTTTCTCGAGCTTGATATCCTTCTTCTCGACATGATCACGAATGAAGTGATGTCGGATTTCCACGTGCTTGCATCTGGTGTGAAGCACTGGATTCTGCGAGATGCATATAGCGTTGTTATTGTCGCAGAATATTGGAATTTCATTTGCTTCAACTCTGTAATCCTTCAACTGTTGACGAAGCCATAGAATTTGAGAACAACAGCTTCCAGCGGCCATATATTCGGCTTCAGTTGTTGAAGTAGCTTCACTCGTCTGCTTCTGAGTATCCAGTGAGCTCCAAATTGTCCTCCGCTGGATACCACAGCCCCATGTTGATGGTGCCCTTCAAATATCGAAGAATTCTTTTGGCAGCTTCAAGATGGTTGTGCTTGGGATTGCTTTGGAAGCGAGCACAGATTCCAACTGCAAATGCAATATCTGGCCTGCTTGCAGTGAGGTATAGAAGGGATCCGATCAAGGCTCGGTAGTGTGTAGCATCCACAAACTTCCTATCTAGGTCTGGCTCCATCTTCCAGTTGGTATTCATTTGGATCTTTACAGCTTTAGCATGTTGAATACCAAACTTAACAAGCATATCTCGAGTATACTTGGCTTGATTGATGAAGATTCCATCATCCTGCTGCTTCACTTAAAGACCTAGAAAGAAGCTCATCAAGCCAATCATCGACATTTCATATTTGGTTTTCATCAACTCTCCAAACTTCTCACTAAGTGACTGGTTTGGTAACCCAAATATGATGTCGTCCACGTAGATCTGAACCCACAGCATATCCTCTCCACGGTTGATGGTAAATAGGGTTCGATCTATCTTTCCTTTGTGGAATCCATTATCCACTAGAAATTGGGATAGGGTATCATACCAAGCTCTGGGAGCTTGCTTCAACCCGTATATGGCTTTCTTCAATCGATACACCTTATCTCCCTGCTCGAAACCCGGTGGCTGCTCCACATATACTTCTTCCTTCAATTCACCATTGAGAAACGCGCTCTTGACATCCATCTGATAGACTTTGAATTTCTTGGCCGCTGCATAGGCTAGAAATAATCTAATCGCTTCAAGCCGTGCCACTGGAGCGAAGGTCTCATCAAAATCGATTCCTTCCTCTTGGCAGTAGCCCTTAGCGATGAGTCGCGCCTTGTTCCTCACAACGTTGTGGTCCTCGTCCGTCTTGTTTTTGAACACCCACTTGGTGCCAATAACATGCTGGAATTTGGGAAGATCCACGAGGTACCATACGTCGTTCCTGGTGAACTGGTTCAGCTCTTCTTGCATGGCAATCACCCAATTAGAGTCAGCTAGGGCTTCTTCTACGCATGTCAGCTCAATATTTTAAAGAAAGCAACTAAACATGGCACTTTCTCCAAACACTTGACTTCTGGTCACTACACCCTTGGATGGATCTCCAATGATTTGGCTCGGTGAGTGATCCTTGAGCCACGCACGCTTGGATCCACCAGCTTCGTCTTCATCATCTCCCTGATCGCTTGCTTCTCCATCTGAAGCGACTGGATTGGGTGCTTGGCCTGCACTCGCTTCAGGAGACTTGGGGGCAGCTTCAACTTTTCCTTGGACAATCTGCTCTCTTGAGTCCTTGATTTCTTCATCATCTTCAAGCATGTCCCAAGTAACGAGTTGATGGGTTCCTCGCTTGTCTTTCCTTCCTTTGATTGAACCTGTTCCTGTGGAAGACTCAAAGAGGATTCATCAAATATGACATGGGGTGATTCCTCCACAATATCCTAAGAATATTCCTTCATCGGCTTTGCTTTCAAAGGCTTTCAATTGTAACTTTCCCATTATCATGGATGAAGACCCTACAACCAAAGATGTGGAAATAAGATATGTTAGGAATTCTCCCTGTCCATATTTCATATGGTGTCTTGTCGTGCCGTTTATTGAAAAGCATCCGATTCTGCGTGTAGCATGCTGTATTGGCAGCTTCAGCCCAATATTTCATCGGAAGTTTCGAGTCAGCGATCATGGTGCGAACGGCTTCTTTGATGATCTGATTCCTTGTTTCAGCAACTCCATTCTGCTGAGGTTTTGATGATCTGATTCCTTGTTTCAGCAACTCCATTCTGCTGAGGTGTGCGTGCTGCGGATGTTTGATGTGCAATGCCATGTTCCGTGCAGTAAGCTTCAATGATGGAGTTTAAGAACTCTGTGCCTTTGTCGGAGCGGATGGTGGCAATCGCTTGATTCTTCTCTACAGCAAGTCGCTTGAGCAATTGTGGTAGTTTGGACAGTGTCTCCTTCTTGCTAAAGAGAAATACAACCCAAGTGTAGCGAGAGAAATCGTCGACTACTACAAGAGTGTATTTTCTTCCATTTACGCTTACTGGGGTAACTGGTCCAAACATATCCATGTGAAGTAGCTCCAGCACTCACTTGGAAGATGCTTCTTCAAGACTTGCGAAGTGCTTCTTTGTCTGCTTGCCTCGTTAGCATGGTGAGCATGGATGGTCTTTAACAAAGACCTCGTTGGGTATGCCTTGCACCAAGCCTTTGCGAGCTAAGCGATTGATTGTCTTGAAGTTGAGATGTGTCAAGCGTCTGTGCTATAGCCATCCCATTTCTGTAGCACTTCTTGCAACTAAGCACGTCTCCTCTTTGCAGCTGTCCCATTGTGCAATGTAGACATTCCTTTGTCTAATTCCAGTCAGTACAATCTGGGACGTGAGCTTGCTCTTTACAATGCACTTGTTGGAAATAAATTCCACCTTGTATCCTTTATCACAGAATTGTGAAATTGATAGCAAGTTGTGCTTAAGTCCTTCTACGTAGGAGACTTCTTCTATTGTGAGCTTTCCAATCTTCAGTGCGCCGTATCCTTTGGTGCTTCCTCGAGAGTTATTACCAAATGTAACGTGTGGACCCTTCTTCTCTATGTAGTCATGAAGTAGAGTTCTCATGCCGTTCATGTGTCTTGAACAGCCACTGTCCAAGTACCAGATATGTTGACCCTTACTTGGCATGGGATCCACGACGCTCACCTCTCCAGTCTCCTCGTCGGTGAGTGCCATCAATCCCAGATCTTCTCCTTCACTGGAGTTGGGATCAGTGAATGCATCCGAGTCGCTTGTGACATCTTCAGTTGAAGCGACTGGCTGCTCGCTTGCTACAAGCGCTCGCCTGGGAGCATCTCTCTTGGCTTTCAGTTCCTCTCGCTCTTTTGCACTCAGCTTCGGGCAGTCAGATTTGTAATGGCCCATCTTGTGGCAGTGGTAGCATTCCACTTCCATCATGTCCCTTGAGATCGGTTTGGTCGTCTCTTCTCTCTTCCCTTTGCTTTCACGAGCATCAGTGCTCCTTCCCTTGTACTGCTTGTAGAATCTTTTGTACTTGCCCACACGCGAGTTCATCTTGTTGAAGTTCTTGGATAAGAACGCAACATGCTCTTCCAGCTCTTCTCTTGACATCTTAGCGAGTGTCTGGTCGCTTGGTCCTTCAGCGGCTTTGAAAGCGACCCCTTTCGATGTCGTGGGAGCTTCATCCTCATCATCGAGGCTCATTCGATTCAGATCGAATTCATGGGCTTTGAGCTCGGAGAATAGGATCTCCGGTGTGAGCTTTGATAAGTCCTTCGTGGCTAAGTATAGTTCCTTCATAGTCTTGCCACTTCCGTGTGAGAGCACGAACAATCTTGAGGAGTAATGTTGGTTACTCTCAGCTCGAAAGCATCGATGGATTCTCCCGACTTCATTACTAGGCTTTCAAACTCCCGCATCTGTACGGCGAGCTTGTTTTCTTTGATTTTGTCTGTGCCTTGAGATATGAGAGCTAGGGTTTCCCACATCTCTTTTACCGTTGCGCACTTCCTTATCCGTGGTAGATAGGCGTCCGACACAGTGCTCTGCATCGTGTGGCGTGCGATCTTGTCGAGGTTGGCAATCTTGAAGTCAGTAGGGTTGTACTCATCTTTGTCCTTCTCCACGAATGTTTGTCTGAAGTGGGCTGGACGACCTTCAGCGGCTGGAACATCCACAGACACGACTTTCTTGATTTCGATCGGCCAATCTTCAATGACCTCCCACATCCGGTCATGGATGGAGCATAGGAAGGTCTCAACGCGAAAGCTCCAGATCTCATAGCCTTCTATGTAAAACTATGGAAGACTAGATGCATTGTATGTAGACATAGCAAACCGTCAGTAGTAGATGCAGTATGCGTGGGTGAGATTTTGATGCACTTAGGAAAATAGGATCCGGTTCAGTGAGACAACAGAAGAGAGAGGGGACTCGCTTTAGATATGCAAAGCAGAGGCTCGAAAGAACCACTGCTCTGATACCACTTGTTGGTCCCGGTTTGTTATAGGAAAAATACGTAGGGGGGGGGGGGGGGGGGGAGGGGTGAATACGTATTTTGAAGTTTTTCAACTTCTTTTCCTTAACTCAGAGTACTAAGTAAAGTGCTCGCTTGAATCACTAAGACCTAGCTGAGAGCTAGATCTAAAGTAATCACGGTTCTCTTGACCTAAGCTTAGAGCTTGACCAAGAGTGAGACTTTACTCTAGATGCGGAATTCGGTGAGCTAAATCTTTCCTAAGTATTTAAAGTTTCAAGTTGTGTTTGTTTAGATGTAAGTGCAATGAATAATTAAACAAGGAATAAGAGTTTAGGGTTTAGAGAGATACGACACCACGAGTTATAGTGGTTCGGTGGCTAAGCACCTACGTCCACTTGTTGCCCGAAGCAACTGTTCTCTTCACTCAAGAACTTGAAGGTTACAGGTCCTTCAAAAACCTAGTCGAGATCGAGCTTCACTCGCTTGGATCCGACGACAGATGCAGTGATTGCGGGTTCACTACTAAAACCTAGCTGGACTGGAAGCTTCACTCGCTTCAGTCCGAATGACAGGGAGATTGCGGGCTCTCCTTACAGCCTAGCTTCGATCGAGCTTTACACAAACGAGGTAAGTGCAAGCTTGGATCTAGACTCTATGATCGAGGCTTCTACTATCGATGAAAGTAGAGCCTTGGATCGAAACAACCTAACGACGAACAAAAACCTAACGAACAGAACTTTAGGGTTAGGGTTTTTGACGAACACACTATGAAGAGCTCTTTACAGTAAGTGTAAAGTAGGCTAGAGCTCTTCTTCTAAGTTGAGGTATGGAATGGGCTTAGAATTCAAGGTGTGAAGGTTGTGAAGACGAGTTCCGATGTAACTGGAACTCGGAGAACACTTGAAAATTAAGACACGATGTATGCTAGAAAGCTGGGAGTGTTTGTTTGTAGTAGGCGCTCGAATGCTCAAGTAGTGTTCTATCTATTCTTCGTCTTCATCCTTCACTATTTATAGGCGGAGGTTTGGCCGAGATCCGTTACTTGGTAGGTGGCCTTGTCCCTCCTCCTCTCGACAGTACTTTGCGCAGGCAGTTGCTTTTCAGGTGCGCAGTTTGTCTCTTTGCTGAAAATGGCTAAGTTACAAACATAACAGTAACTGGAGCGAGCCAGTACTGTAGTGGCACCCTGTCGGCCTGGCATTCAACTCCGCTGCTCCTCTCCGCGTTCGACACGTGGAGATCTCACAATTAATGCGAAGATCTCTAGTTGACTGGAGTTCAAAAACAAGAGCGGGAATTGAGCTGTCGCTTTCTGGTAGGTAGTGGCTCGCTTCGCTTTAGATGTCGTAGCGTCCGCTTCAAATCGAGTCGCTTCAAGGTCATACTGTAGCGAGTACTTGGGAAGTGAGTTCTCCAAGTGACTGCTTTAGTAAGAGTTTACCCGTGTTGACTCGCTTCGGCTTTTCACTGTAGCGCTCGCTTCGCTTTGCTTTGGCAGACTCGCTTCGAATCTACTGTAGCGCTCGCTTCGCTTCGCTATTCTTCGGCATGCTTCACTTCGATTGGGTAGACTCGCTTCGATTGAAAAACACACTCAAGCGAGTGGCCTTCACTTGAATTTTCTGCAGTCTAAAACCTAACTGACTAAAGCAAAATAAAGCCATCCTAACAGTATAGGCTTAGAAAAATTTCTAACCTATTTTCTAAATCAAATTGGGTCACTTGGGAATAGAACACTTGGGGTTTTGGGATCAAATCAAAACGAATACTACACTCACTTCGAAGTGTCCCATATGAGTTCCCCCTTAACATATTGTTCTTAACAATTCCCAACAAGGTCGTTCTATCGACCTTACCTATAGAGAACATCCTACCTAGCATCAACCTACTCACTTAGTTTCCAGCTCGTTCCTCTATGAAGACATCAATCTGCTGGAGAACTAAATCAGGTTGTCAATCTACCTTCAATGATCGACCTTGCCACCTAAACTGCTACATCAGTTGTCAGCTAAGATGAATCACAATGGGAAGAAACAAGTCACTGCCAACGACTCTTTGCCATGTTAGCAAGACTCTCGACGGCTAGTTTTCAAAACTAAGCTTATAAATACTTCTTCAAACCAATGGAACAGTTACGGGAAACTCATTACTCAAAGATGAAACTTTGTAGAAGTTCTCTCATTAGTAAAACCCATTTCAATGCTCGAAAAAACTAGAGATTTCCCAAGCGTTGAAGAAGGAGAAGTGCATCCATTCGAAGTCTTTCGATTTGGAGCATTTTTTGCTATTTCAAATCATTACTGCAACTTTCTCTCACTTTTGAGTTGTAATAGTTTTGTGTAAAACCTTCACTATTGTAGAGTTATCGAGCACTGCAACTTTGGTTGAAAGATTGATGTTAGTTTGTAGTTTGTTGTAAAGGCTGTAATGGTCACGACCCAAAAACTCGTGTCTAGCTATAGTCGAGCTTATTTGTGTTTAGAATTGATACTCAGTCAGAGATAAGTAAAGTAAAGTTAAAGGGATTCACAAGTAAAGATTAGCCTGTCGTGGACAAAGGAGGGCTATCTCCGAACCACGTTAAACTCTCCCTCTCCCTCTCCCTCTCCCTCTCCCTCTCCCTCTCCCTCTCTCTCTCTCCCTCTATCTCTCTCTCTCTCTCTCTCTCTCTCTCTCTCTCTCTCTCTCTCTCTCTCTCTCTCTCTCTCTCTCTCTCTCTCTCTCTCTCTCTCTCTCTCTCTCTCTCTCTCTCTCTCTTTCTCTCTCTCTCTCTCTTCTCTCTCATCTCTCTCTCTCTTCTCTCTCTTCTCTCTCTCTCTCTCTCTCTCCTCTCTCTCTCTCTCGTCCTCCTCTCTCTCTCTCTCTCTCTCTCTCTCTCATGCGCTCTCTTTATAGGTATGATTTACGCTTTTAGGTAGTTTTTCATGTTTTGAGAAACCCGAGACGAGGAGAGAGACGAAGTATCGAGTGAAGAATCGAAGACCAAATTGAAGATTTAGGCAAAACCAAGGTCTCTCGACCTACCTCATGACTGAGAGGTAGGCAGAGAGGGATGTAATCTGCCTTGTCTATCGAGAGGACACTCGACCAAGAGACAGTTCCAAGCCTCTCGACCAACCTCGTCGATCGAGAGCCTAGTCGAGAGGGGTTGGCATATTTATCTTAAAAAGTCACTCTCTACTTAGACTTTTATGTAAATTCACCCCTATATGTACTTTATACTTAAACATTGTTTAGGAACCATCTTTTATCAGTTTTACTTTAAATTTTTAGATTCGTTTCGTTCTTAGTTCGTTCGAGATTTGTAGCTACATTGGAGATTGAAGTTTCAAGTTTTATTTAAAATTCCTTTCCAGGGTTTTCTTACTCTTATTCTTTAATTATGTTGTTTCAATCTTCTACTTTCTGTTTAATTTCATTATGTCTAGCTAATTTTGTTAGTGATTTAGGGATTTGTATGTCTAATTAAATTTACATGACTCCATTTAATCACAAATTAGTCTTTCAACTAGATGTATGTTTCATGGTGCTTGATTCCATGTATGTATACTTGAACACTATTTATGCATGCTTAGTTATGTAATTTACACCTTGATAAGCTAATTGCATGATAGATTGCACGAAAATAGCACGAAAATAAATTAAATATTAATTTATTTATCCTAGTAATCGTAGACACAACATGTAATCAATTTAGATATCGTCGTTGAACTTATATTGATTATATTTGTAATATAAGCTTTTGTAACTAGTTTAATTTCTTATGATATCTAGTGATATATGAGTTTAGTTTAGTCTACTATCTAGATTATATCTTAGGTTGCATGAGCGAGGATTTTGTTTAAGTTGGATTAAAATTTGTTAATGAGATTAATTGGTTCTTTGAGTAAATTGGATTATGTCCTACTACCTAGAATCAATCCTTTTGTCATATATATTTGACTAAATTCTTTTTGGATTTATTTTTCTTAGTTGTTTTTTGTTTAATTTATTGTTTTATTTGATTTTTATTTATTCGCCCGTAATATTAGAAACCAAAACCCAAATTTATCTTTGCCTAGACATTTGTGAGAGTCTATAGAAGAAGTAACTTATATAGTTTCGGTATATTAGTCCCTGTGGATACGATACTCGTACTTATTCTTTATTACGTTATTCAGTGTGGTGAATATGGTGCGATCAATTTTTGGCGCCGTTGACGGGGAGAGCCCAATCATTGATCTTAGGACAATCATTCTTATCTACGGACCATACCATCAATGCAGGCTATAAATCAACATCGAAGGAGGTTGATTTTCGAGGTAGGCGACTTCGAGACACCTTGGTTCACCGATATCGTCAATTACTTGGAGATACAACACGTGCCAAAGGGATGTCGTCTCACCAAAAGAAGAAGTTCCTACACGATGCTGAGTTCTATTATTGGGAAGAGCCTTACCTATATCGGAGGTGCGCGGATGGAGTTATTCGTCGGAGCGTCCGCCAAGCGGAGTGGCCAAAGATTATCGATGATTGTCATAGTGCTCCGAATGGGGGACATTTTGTAGCCAACCGCACTGCCCTTAAGGTGTTCCATAGTGGCTTCATTGGCCTTCGATCTACAATGATTTTCATGCATTCATCAAGACATGTGATCATTGACAAATGATGGACAACATATCCAAGAGGGACTAGATGCCGCAAAAGAGTATCATGGAGGTGGAGCTCTTCGACGTATGGGGGACCGACTTCATGGGACCATTCCCGAATTCTTTGAAAACTATGAATAATAGTTCATTAGAAATATAATTAAATATATCTTTTCAATATACACTACCAGATTATCATTCATCATTCATAAAATCCTGTATCGAAAAATAACAAAACTATTAAAGTCAGACAGAAAATGTATGATATAACTAGTAGGAGTATAATAGGTAATTCATAATTATTTTTAAGGGAGGTCAATTGACCTCCTTGGCCTAACACACATCCGCCCATGCATTGGCATCATGAGTTTTACATAAGAGGGTACATTAGAAAAGTGTTACAAAAACAAGAATGTGTAATTTTGGTGTAATGAATTTGATAGTTAAGCATAACTACTCCCTCCGTTTCTTCTGAAACGGTCACGTTTCCATTTTGGGGTGTGTTACTCGAAATGGCCAGTTTCCTATTCTGGCCCAACAAACCCATGTGCACGCCCCATTAACCCCTTAATTAATATACTACCTTTATACACTAAACCTCCATTTTAAGTATGTGGACCACCACTATTTTACAATAAACCTCAATTTTCTTAGTATGCGTGCTCAAAAGAAAGTGGTCGTTTCAGAAGAAACAGAAGGAGTATATGATAATATTTGTAAAACACAGATTATCAAATGATCCTCTGGTGTATTTGTAGAAGCTTTGGACCTATATTTAGAGGTCTCAAGTTCTATCCACCATGCTAACATTTCATTTTAAAGCTATTTTTGATAACCGGGTGATTTTGGAAAATCGCCTTCGATTCGACGGTTCCTGTTGTTCCCGGAATGATAAGTAGGATCAATCGTAGAGGGGGGGGGGGGGGGGGGGGGAATACGTGTGATAGAAGTTTTTCAAGTTCTTTTCAAACTTATCTCAGAGTAAGCAAGGGAAGTCGCTTTAGAACTTAAGACCAAAGCGTACGCTTGATCTACAGTTAAGCTTTCTAAGGACCTAAGTGAACGCTTGATCCCTAGAGTGGCTCGCTTTATGAAAATGCGGAATTTAGTGAGCTATTCTTTCCTAAGTGATTAAAAACTCGTTTTACGTTTGTTTATATGCACGTGCAAGAATGATATAATGAAAACGATTAAATAATAAAGAAAGTAGGGAGAGAGAGATACGACAGCAAGGTTTACAGTGATTCGGTGATACAACACCTACGTCCACTTTGTTCCACGCTGGAACAGTTTCTCTTCACTCAAGAAACTTGAGGATTACGGGTTCCCCAAAAACCTAAACAAGGATCGAGCTTTGCAAGCTTAGATCTACACAACTAGGAGATTACGGGTTCTCCCTAAAAACCTAAGATAAGAATCGAGCTTTGCACAGTCGATGAATGTGCAAGATTTGATCCTCTCTACTTGATCGAGGTTTTCACTATCGATGAAAGTGAAACCTTAGATCTTACAACAACCTTACAATCAACACAAACACTAACACTCTTGACTAGACAAGAACAAGGGTTTTGGTTTGGTTTGGTTTGTAAACACACACTCTATATAAAGAACCCTTTACAGTTTAGAGTAAAGGCTAGGGTTCCTCTTCTAAGCTTGGATATGTATAGTGTCTTAGAAACTAGAGAGTGAAGGTTGCAGAGAGCAAGCTTCGATATGACTGAAGCTTGGAACACTTTCTTACAAGAACTCAGGAATGAATGAGCTAGAAATCGTGAGAACTTGTTTGCTTTGAGCGCTGGAAATTTTCAAGGAAGTGTTAAGTGTTCTCTTCTCTGCACTCCTCTATTTATAGTGTGAGAGGCGGGTAGAAGCCGTTTGAAAGTTGGTGGCTTTGTCTCTCCACAATCGACAGTACTTGGCTTGACCTGCAGCTTTTCAGACGGTCTCTTTGTCTTCTTTCCCAATTTGGCTAAAAGCCAAGCATAACAGTAACTGGCTTGGGCCAGGACTGTAGCGGCTGCTTGTCGGTCTAGCCGGTCAACTCTAGCCTCCAATCTTTGATAGCCACGTGGAGATCTACAATGAATGCGGTTGATCTTCACTTGACTAAGTTCAAACTTGAGTTTGAACTGGAGTTGGTAGTTGAGCTGTCGTTTTCATGCTTTGTAACGTACTCGCTTCGCTTTGTCTTGTGTACTCACTTTAGCAGAGTTGGGTTGACTCGCTTTGACTTCGTCGAGAGCACTCGCTTCGCTTTATCGGGTAGACTCGCTTTGTCTTTAAAACACACTCAAGCTAGTGGTCTTCTCGCTTCGCTTGGAAACTGCAGTCTATACCTATAGCGACTAAAACAAAAGCAAGTTGTCCTATCATTACAAGCTTGAAAAATTATATCCTATCATACTAATCAAATAAGGTCGCTTGGGAAAAGGATTAACACAAAGGGTTTTGGGATCGAATCAAAATACATAACACAATTTTACTAAGCGTCCCAATAGGTTCCCCCTTAACAAGTGAATCCTTAACAATTCCTAACAATTTCCCCATTTTTAATGATGCCAAAACCCAACACTTACCACTGTAAGAACTTCCAAGCGACTGAATCCTTCTCAGTCTTATCATTTTTTTTTAGAGTTCTTATGGTTTTGTGTAGGCTTGTAGCATAAGGATAAATAACACATAAAGCTAGTAAAAGCAATTAGTAAATGAAGGCACAACGCATGATAGAAAAATAAACTTCCATAGATGTTCAAGCGGATGATCACAAAGAGAATGAGAGAGAGAGAGAGAAAATTACTCAACAATATAAGCAGAAAGCACTCTTGGCTTCACAGATTTGTAAGTTGCTGAGCTTGGCTTGTTGAATTTGTCGATGTGCAGGGCTTCTCTGATTTCACCATCTATGACTTCTCGATCCAAAATAGTTGTGCCTCAACTCTCGGCTTGGGAAAAAGCATCTTCTCTGGAATCTTGAGAATCAGCTTTGGATCTGAAAGCTTGATTGCTCTATTTTCTACCACACAAAAATAGGTATAATATACGAAAGTACGAGTATCGTATCCACAGGGATTGATGTGTCGAAACCACACACAGTACCTCTACTATAGAATTAAACTGATGTTTAAGCTTTTAAGAGTTTAGAGATTGTGGTATTTATAACTAGACAAATAAATAAAGGACTCAATTAATCAAATAAGGAAATAAACAAATAAAAGAAGCAAATAAACAAATAAGGCAAATAACAAATAAGGATAAAATTCAAATAAGGAAAAGTGTTGATTCTAGGGAAGCCTACCTAAGCATACAATTAACCAATTTAATCCAATCTAGATGTGATACACAAAAATAACCTAACATCCCAACTAAGGCAATGCAAGTCGTCACCTAATAAGACCCTAATCTCCTCTCGGATTCATAGACTTCAAATCAAGTGCAAATTAGAACAAGTATCAATAATACAATCAACTAGGTTCAATTACGACACCTAATTCAACTATATGTAAGCATATGATAATTCAACCTCGACTAAGATAATTAAATCATCATACCATGCATTCATGATATCGATTATGCAATTATCCTATTAAGGCATAAAAACATAACTATGCACACATAATTAGTGGCCAATTAATCATGCATGAGAATAAGCACCATGAAACATGCATCTAGATAAGAAGGCTAATTGTAAACAAAAACACTCACATAAATTCAATTGGGCATTCAATCCCTAAAATCAACTAAGAAAATTAGCTAGACATGATTAAAAGAAAGGTAGAAAGAAGAATAAACATAATTAAAAGCATAAAGTAAAAGAGAAAGGGATAGAAAAAACTCTTGAATCTTGAATAAATCTTCAATCTTCAATGGTCTTCATACATAAAATAAATCTAGATCAAAAGTATAAAAGTAGAGAAAAGAATAAAACTAATCTAAAGTATGGTGAAAAGTAGAGAGCTCTAAACTATGAAAACTTTGAGAAACTATCAAAACTTGGGTACAATGATGAGTTTTGGGGTATTTATAAGGTAGGGGTTCGTAATTGTCACCTAAGTGGGCAAGGATTAGGTTAAGGAAATAAAAAATATGAATTTTAAGGATTTCCGTCTTTTTGGCTCGGCCACGTGCTCGGCCGCGCGCCCGGCCGAGCGGATCCATGCAGTTTGCGCGTCTTTCTCGTTTCGTCCGTATCTTTCTCGTCCGAACTCCGAATTGACCTCCGTTTTCGCCTACACGCTCCTATCGAACCCCTCTTCAATGATTTGCTTCAATAATTCTAGAATAAGTCTTCAATAACATCGTGAGAAGTCATAACTTTGGGATCAATACTTCATCATCTTCCTTTGTTTTGTCGTCTCTTGTCTTGCCTTTGATTTTCTCGACTAAAAAGCCCTAAAAATAATCAAAACAACCCAAAAGCGTAATCTAGCTCGACATAACATAAACAATATAAAACATGAGCAAAACTATCAAAATAAGACAAGAAACAATAATATAACACTTAGATAATATGGTAAAACTACACCCTATCAAAGCTCTGCCGTGATCATGATCGTCCTCCATAGCTCTTCATCGTAAGCGACCATAAAGTTGTGCAAGGCATCAAGCTTCGAGCAGGTCGCTTTATTGTAGATCACTTGCCAAAAATAGTAAGCTTTGATGAACTTCACTCGGCACTCCATCCACCTCTCCTTCAATTCATCAGAGATGATGTCTTCAATTTCTCTAGCATCAGGATGGTTTGCTCTCCTCTCCTCAGTTTCAACAAAAGACCTATTCTTAAGCTTTGTCAGCAATTGAGTGAATCTCTCGCTAAGCTCATTGTTGAAGAGGGGCCTCCGGCTGTTGATGAGTTTCCTCATGAAATCATAGTCTTCATTGTAATAGCCCTTCATTCTCTCCATTGCTATCAGGGATTTCTTACAAGCTTGCACGATGGCCTCAAGCTCGCACATCTCAGATTCCTCTGGGGTTAGAGGAATGTAGCCACTCCTGATAAGGCTGTGTTGAACAAGCACATTCTCCTCAACCAGTTGAATTGTCTGTTCCCTAAACCTTCCAATTCTAGCTTCTTCTTCTTCTTCTTCTTCTTCTTCTTCTTCTTCTTCTTCTTCTTCTTCTTCTTCTTCTTCTTCTTCTTCTTCTTCTTCTTCTTCTTCTTCTTCTTCTTCTTCTTCTTCTTCTTCGACTCGGCTCGCTTTGACAACCAAGTCTTCCTTCACCTTTTGGCGCTTGACCGCAGGGTCCGCTTCGTCTGTAGTTGGAGCGGGTCGCTTGGTGATGGTCTTGGTAGACTTTGCTTGGGCAGTGTGGGCAGGGACAGCTTGAGCAGCAGCATGCTGAGCTTGGGCAGCAGCTTGAGCAGGTTGCACAGCTTGAATCGGCTCTACTTGCTGGATTTCCACCAATCCTTGCTCCATCAATTCAAATGACTGCATCGCTTCCAGGGTCATGTCGATGGGGATAGATACTCTCGACGCGGCTTTGTGGAAAGCGGCGGAGGAGGAAGCGAGCAGCTTGGTTGGCTCGATAGCTTGGACTGCGGAGTAGACTGGCTTGCCCTGGTACTCAACGACTTGTTTTCCCTTATCGGCTCTGCTTAAAGGGGTTTTACTTTCCTCCTTTATGGCATCATCGCCAGCGGTTGTGGAAATTACGTCTCTTTCGTTGATGGCATGGCGAAAGCTTGCGAACTCCTCTGTTAATGCTTTTAGGGCTCCAACGGTGCGATTCGAGAATAAGCCCTCTTGGATCAACACAAGCTCCGCCGTTCTTTTGGAGATCTGCTCAATCAAGAAGAAAGATTGCCTTTCTCACTCGGCTACGGCATACTCTCTTTGGGAAACTTCTCTCATCAAGCCTTCAAGCGGCTCAACATCTCTTTTCCTCGCTTTAATAGCAGTAAAGCGAGCATCTAGGTCCGCTTCAATCTCCGCCCTTAGCTCTTTCTTTTTCTTCTGTACAGCAAGATTAGAAAAATCCTGAGACGCAGCAACCTCCGTCTCAAGCTGGGTTAGATTGGACTGTTTGGCGGTGAGCTCGACCGATAGGTCAGTTAGCTCCATGTCCTTCATGGCAAAATCCACCGCTGCCAAAGTCACACGGTGAGCTTCATTCCTCCGGCTCGTCAACTCGCTTTCCGCTCTATCAAGCGAGGACTGGAGGGTCACTTTCTCATCCTCCAATTTAAGCTTGGTAGCTATTGCACGATTGAGCTCTCCTTTGATTTTCATTAGCTCATTGACCTTCTCGTCCTCGAGCTCTTTCCTCTTCCTCTTCTCAGACTTCAACTCCTTCTTGTGCTTCTCCACAAGCGAGGCAACCTCCTTCTCCTTCTCCTTCTCCTTCTCCTTGTCCTTCTCCTTCACCTCCTTATCCTTCTCAGCAAGCTCGGATGTCATTACATCCAACTTCTTCTCATTTTCCTCGATTTGTGAAGACAAATCACTCTCCCTCACTTCATGGCTCCTCTTCTGTGCAGCAAGCTCCTCGCTTGCCTGCAACTTTTCTTCCTCAAGCTTCTTGATTGACCCGGCCAGGCTAATGATTTCCTGGTTGAGCCCGTTCACAACATCCTCATGCTTGGCCTTCAAGGCAAGCTCGTCATCTGACAGTTTTCTCTCCAGCAGCTCCGCATCGGGATACTATCGCTTGACGATGGCGTCAAGCAACTCTAGATACTTGGGCTTGTTGATTAGAGCTTTGAACCCATCGACTCCAATGTACTGCAACTGAATGGCTTCCTGCTCCGCCACAGTTTTCTTGGAGAAAGCTTTGATGAGGCCAAAGATTTTGAAATACTCCGTACCCCTGTACGCGACGTATTTGAGAAAGTTGGCCGCTTTCTCAATGAATTTGTTGGATAGGAGGATGGAAGGGTATCTCTTCTTCACTTTTTCCACAGACCGCTCCTAGTCCTCGTGGAATATTTCGAGAGCTATTGTTTGGGGTGTTGTGGTGGTGGTTTCTTGGGCTATTTGAGGGGTGATAAGCTTTGTTGGGTTGGAGGTGGTGGCAATATCTTGGATGGATGAATCGGCTGTTTGTGAGGGTGAGGGTTCGAAAATTTCATAGGCAGCTGTTTCATCAGGTTGTAGGAAGGGAATTTTTGGGAGTGGGGGTGTGCTTGCAGAGTCCTCATCATCAAGGATGACTCCTCTGCTTACACGGAGACCTTCGGTGGCTTGGGCTTGGGTTTGGATTTGCTCCACCTCCTCTCCATCTAGTGAAGAAGCTCGCTTTCTCTTCAGAAGTGTCGAGCTCTATGATGCTCAGGGATATGAAAGGCGATACATTCTTCTCGCTTGGTTTTACGACGACTCGCTTGGTTCTCTTAGCGGGCGCTTGCTTCTTCTTTGTTGACGTGGGAGAAGCGGCTCGCTTCTTCTCCTTGCCTCCCTTCTTTTTCTTTATGATGGCCACCGCGGGGCGCACGTCCACTTCCAGCAAACCACCATCTGCCAGTGGTTTGTCCTTCTTGATTTGGTCTGAAAAGACGCTAACCTTCTTGTAAGCATGTGTATCCAACCAGGCTCGCCCTGGGTACATCTTCTCCAGTGCGAAGGAAAGCTTCCCTAAAAGGCGAAGCTTGCCCTTCCTCACAATCTGGTGAGGGTTCTTTGGTTCCCTCTCGAATTCCTTCGCAGCCTCTCAGATCAGTTGAATGAACCATTTGCTCCAGTTGAATTTGAAGCCGGAAAGACTATCCACGATGGCTGAAATCGCGAATATCTTTGAATCTGTAATCTGTCCTAGCCCTCCAATGTGGCATGCAACAGATTTGGTGTAGAGCTCACCAATATAATTAAAAGGACTTTGCAGGTCCTCTCGAATGTTGTTTCCGCGTTGGCTCCAAACAACATTTTCCTTTGTTGCATATCGCTGGTATTCAGCCTCCACTTCTAGGCCGACGTTGGATAGATTCTCCTCTCTGTCAGTTGGTAGATCGAAAGCTTTGGAAACTTCGATCAAGCTTACATACATCGCTTCACCCGTGCTTGGGTCTGTGATACTGGTTGTGAGTTCCTTTTCACGGAGACTCAATAAGAACTCGGCTACAGATTTGGTGAGAATTTTGGATGGTTTGGCAGTGACAAGCTTCCACAAGCCGGCGGTAGTCACGGCCCTTTGAAAAATCCAAAAGCTTCGATGAGAGATTCATCGAGGTGAGGTTCAATATTGGTGAGATTTTCAGAATTGGCTAGGAAAAGTTCCATGGTGGTGACTTCTTTTTTCTTTCCCATTATGTATGAAGATGAAAGGAATAGAGAGAAATATAAGAGTTTCTTGTGAGAGGTGAGAGTATTTGTAGAAGATGCTATAAATTTGCATAGAGTTTTCACAAGAATGGCAATTTGGGGGAGATGAATTTCTGTAGTGCACACAGTTCCCATATATATAGGTTTAGGGTTTGGTGCTGACGTGGCAGGGCTGAGTGGGTAAAAAGCGATGTGGTGCTGACGTGGCAGGGCTGAGTGGGTAAAAAGTGACGTGGCTGCAAGCGAGTGGAGACGTGGCTAACATGTCGCGGTTACAATTGCAGTCACCATGGTTAAAAGATGAACCACAGAGGTGAACAAGCTTAGCACGTGCCACGCTACGGTTCGCTCCTACTCTCGCCTATGATCCAACGGCTGAGATTGATGGACTGTTCTGATTCAACGGCTTGGATCGCTTCGCTTTTGGCGCTTCAATTTGGCAGTGTATTCCACGCGCCCGGTTAATAGAGCCCTAGTACTGTGCACATTAAATGCAAAGTTAAAGTTAGATAGGCACTCGAGTGTACCCAGCTCGTACGTCTCGCTTGGTCGTTGCTAGCTTAGCGATAGTAGTCGTTTGGCTATTTTACTCGCTTGTAAAGCATTCGCTTGACGTGACTGGCATACACTCGCTGGCGATGATGAGTTCGAGTGACAAAGCACTCGCTTGACCATTTTCGAAGCAATAAAATATGAATTAAATTTTCTGACTTAATTTAAGATGTTTCTGACTTACATACTTTGAGAATAAACAATGGTGTTTACCTCTTAGTAATTGTGTCAGATTACATTAATATTTTCCACTTAGTAAGCGAAGGTTTCTAGCATGCTTCGCTTTGCATAGTGTACTTAGAAATGAAACACTTACCTGTCAGTCTAGCTTTGTAGTAGACTGATATCTCATTATAGACTTTAAGCTTGAATCTTCATGGCATTCATCTCTTCCATCTTCCTCCAAGTTTGGAGAGTCCTCCATCGAAAGAAATGGGGTAAGAAGAATGAATAAACACTCGGCAGCTCGACCCAGAAGGGTTAGTATGTAGTTAGTGTTTATCCACGATGAATGGGAGATGAGAGACGTGCTCCTTTTCAACGGATTGTGGGAAGAGGATGCAAGGATCATAGTGAGAGTCCTGCCAAACACTCACGGTTTTACGTAGGATGATGACGCTTGTCCTACAACCTTTACTAGTAAAGGTACTTGCAAACGTTTATACCCACTTGCGGGAATCCTAAGCTAGGTAGCAGCTTTCCTTGCTCGCTTTGGAAGTATACCAGTCCTCGAATGACCAAATAGTTCCCCCTTAACCATAGACTTAACAATTCTGTTAGTTGGCAGGGAACATTTTCCAACACTCCACCTAGATGCACCTTATATCCTCTCAAGCGAGTGAGGATAAAGTAACTCGTTTGGGCTTGGTGAAGATCCAAAGCGAGGGTTACCCACTTGCTTTGTGCTTTCCTGGACTAGCTCACTTCACCAGGATCTAGTAATCCTAACTCCATGCATAGCTGGTTGAAGCGAGTTTCAGCTAGAGGCTTGGTATGAATGTCAGCTAGCTGGAGATCCGTATGAATCTTCTCGAGCTTGACATCCTTCTTCTCAACATGATCATGAATGAAGTGATGTCTTATCTCGACATGCTTACACCTCGTGTGAAGCACGGGATTTTGTGATATGCATATAGCACTGTTGTTATCACAAAATATCGGAATTTCATTCGCTTCAACTTTATAGTCCTTCAACTGTTGACGAAGCCATAAGATTTGAGAACAGCAGCTTCCGGCGGCCATGTACTCAACTTCAGTCGTTGAAGTTGCTACGCTTGTTTGCTTCTTTGAAAACCACGAGACAAGCTTGCTTCCCAAGAATTGACATGTGCCCGAAGTTGATTTCCTATCAATTCGGCATCCTCCGTAATCAGCATCTGAGTACCCTGTAAGCTCCAAATTGTCCTCTGCAGGATACCAAAGGCCCTTATTGACTGTGCCTTTGACATAGTTAAGGATATGCTTGGCAGCTTCATAATGACTAAGCTTGGGATTACTCTGGAAACGAGCACATACTCCAACAACGAATGTAATATCAGGCCTGCTTGTTAAGAGATAGAGAAGGGATCCAATCAAAGCTCTATAATCCGTAGCATCCACGGACTTCCCTTCAAGATCTGGCTCCATCTTCCAGTTGGTGTTCATAAGAATCTTCACAGCTTTAGCATGTTGAACACCAAACTTTGCAAGCATATCTCGAGTATACTTCGCTTGGTTGATGAAAATTCCATCATCATGCTGCTTCACTTGAAGACCTAGAAAGCAGCTCATCAACCTAATCATTGACATTTCATATTTGGTTTTCATAAGCTCTCCAAACTTCTCACTAAGCGACTGGTTTGGTGAACAAAATATGATGTCATCAACATAGATCTGAACTCACAGCATATCTTCACCATCATTGATTGTGAAGAGGGTTCGATCTATTTTTCCTTTGCGGAATCCATTGTCCACAAGAAATTGGGAAAGTGTATCGTACCAAGGTGTTGGGGCCTGCTTCAACCCGTAGAGAGCTTTCTTCAAGCTATACACTTTATTTCCATTCTCGAATCCAGGTGGCTTCTCCACATAGACTTCTTCCTTGAGCTCCCCATTGAGGAACGCGCTCTTCACATCCATTTGATAGACTTTGAATTTCTTGGCCGCTGCATAGGCTAGAAACAGTCTGATCGCTTCGAGCCTTGCCACTGGAGCGAAGGTTTCATCATAATCAATACCTTCCTCTTGGCAATAGCCCTTAGCGAGTAGTCTCGCTTTGTTCCTCACGACGTTGTGGTCTTCATCAACCTTGTTCTTAAAGACCCACTTGGTGCCTATAACATGTTGAAGTTTGGGGCGATCAACTAGGTACCAAACGTCATTCATTGTGAACTGGTTGAGCTTCTCTTGCATGGCCAGAATTCAATTTGAGTCAGCTAAAGCTTCTTCTACGCTTGATGGCTCAATGTTGGATAGAAAGCAGCTGAACATGGCGCTTTCTCCCATAACTTGACTCCTAGTCATAACTCCTTTGGATGGATCACCAAGAATGAGGCTTGCTGAATGATCTTTGAGACATGCTTGCTTGGATCCATCAGCTTGATGGGGTCGCTTGACTCATCTTCTGAAGTGACTTGGATAGGCTCTTGGCTAGCTTCATCTTTCTGAGTCTTGGGGGCAGCTTTCAACTCTTCATCTTGAGCAACTTGATCACTTGACTCCTTGATTTCTTCATCATCTTCAAGCGTGTCCCATAACAGTGAGTTGATGGGATCTTTGCTTAAAGCTTCTCCATTCGCTTGTGGTTCTTCAATCTGTTCTTGAGAAAGACTTAAAGTAGATTCATCAAATACAACATGGGGTGATTCTTCCGCAATTAGGGTTTTGCAGTTGAAGACTCGATAAGCTTTACTTGATGTGGAATATCCTAAGAATATTCCTTCATCCGCTTTGCCTTCGAAAGCTTTCAACTAGGTTTTCCCATTGTTGTGAATGAAGACCCGACAACCAAATATATGGAAATAAGATATGTTAGGAATTCTCCCTGTCCATATTTCATATGGTGTCTTGTCGAAACGTTTGTTGAGAAGCGTCCGATTCTGGGTATAGCAGGCAGTGTTGGCCGCTTTAGCCCAGTACTTCATCGGAAGCTTTGAATCAGCTATCATGGTACGAACAACTTCTTTGATGATTATATTCCTTCTCTCAGCTACTCTATTCTGTTGGGGTGTGCGTGCTGCCGAGGTTTGATGTGCAATCCCATGCTCGGTGCAGTAAGCTTCGATTGTAGAGTTGAGGAATTATGTGCCTTTGTCCGAGCGAATGGTTGCTATCGCTTGGTTCTTCTCCACAGCGAGTCGCTTAAGCAGTTGTGGAAGCTCGGACAGCGTCTCCTTCTTGTTGAATAGGAATACTACCCAAGTGTAGCGAGAGTAATCATCGACTACCACTAGAGTGTATTTTCTTCCGTTGACGCTCACGGGGGTGACTGGTCCAAACAAATCCATGTGCAGAAGCTCCAGCACCCGCTTGGATGATGCTTCCTCTAAGCTTTGGAAGTGCTTCTTTGTTTGTTTCCCTCGCTGGCATGGTGAGCATGTGTGATATTTAACAAAGACCTCATTAGGTATTCCCTTCACCAGTCCCTTGCGAGCTATGCGGTTGATGGTTTTGAAATTGAGAGGACTCAGGCGACGGTGCTAAATCCATCCTATTTCAGTAGCACTCCTAGCAACCAAGCATGTGTCTTGCTTGCAGCTTTCCCATTGTGCAATATACACATTCCTCTTTCTTTCGCCTGTCAAAGCGACTTGGGAGGTAAGCTTGTTCTTCACGACACATTTGTTGGAAATAAACTCCATATTATATCCCTTATCACAGAATTGTTATATGGACAGCAAGTTGTGTTTGAGTCCTTCCACTTATGAAACGTTGTCGATGCTAAGCTTCCCAATCTTCAGCACGCCATAACCTTTGGTGATTCCTCTTGAGTTGTCACCAAACGTCACTTGTGGACCCTTTTTCTCTATGTAGTCTTTAGTAGACACTTCATGCCCGTTATATGCCTCGAACATCCACTGTCCAAGTACCATATCGTTTGACCTTCTCTGGGCATGGGATCCACGGCGCTCACCTGCAATTAGTACAATTTTGGTACCCCAATCATCTTGGGTCCTTGCAAATTAGTGTTTTTGGGTACCCACACTTGTTTGACTCTCCTTTGAGCATTTGCTTGTGTCTTGGGTCCCTCAACCTTTCCAAAGCGTGGACTCTGCTTAATCACAGCTCCACATGTGCATTTGTGTGTGTATGGCGGGAAGGTACGAGAGGAGCTTGCTTTAGGCATACCCTTGCTTTTACTCGTTTTGCTTATATCCAGAAGCATGACGCTTAGGATTATCCATGAGCTTAGAGATTGACATGGAGTTTCTAGTCTCTGCAAGCTTCTCGCTTGGCTTCCTCTGCGAGGTCAAACTTGGCTTTTGGCCTTGACTCGCTTTGGAAACACTTGGAGTATGAAGCTTCCTTTTGGGAACTTCAATTCCTTCCCCCTGAACCTAAGTACGTTTGGACCATCTCCAATCGGACTCACTTGACACATGAACATTAGTTCTTTTTGGCAAAAGAACATCATTTGTTCTTGGTGTCTTAGATTGAGAGCTTGAAGCCTCAACAACTTTCCTTTCACCCTTTGAATGGTGAGATTTAGCATGTTTAGTGCTAGGAACTGTCGTCATTGGCTTTCCCTTAGGACCTTCCCTTAAAGATATAAACATCTTCATAGGACCTTTCTTAGGGATCTCAATCTTTCCCTTATCCTTGTTGGTGGTCGCTTTGTAGGCAGTGGGCTAATCCAAAGTGACTGATGGTGATGTGATAGGTGCACCAACAAAGATTGTGGGTTTGGAAGGTCCACCCTCATATCCAAGGCCTGCTTTTCTACCGAATGGTAGAAGCGAGCTCTCTAGTGCTTGTCTAGCGAATGACGCTTTGTTCAAGTTAGCGACTAGAGTGGATTGGGTTTCATACCTTTCCTCCAAGCTTTTGTGTCTTGCAAAGTGATCCTCAAACTTACTCGTCATAGCCCTTATATTGAGTTTGACTGCGTCAAGCTCAGCGGCTAACTTTCCATTTTCACTCTTGCTTTTAGACAAAACTTGTTGTAACATTTTGTGATTACTTAACAAATCATGGTGTTCGTTAAGTGGCTCACTCCATATTTAGGGATACAGTTCCTCATTGTGCTTGTGTGCGTGTGGAATTGAAATAAGTGAAGGATAGTAGAATACCTCTCCAGTGTCCTCATCAGTGAGCGCCATCAGACCTAGATCATCTCCTTCGCTTGAATTTGAATCTGTGAAGGCATCCGAGTCGCTTTCCACTTCCTCGCTTCGGTTAGATGGTGACTTGCTTGCCACTAGCGCTCGCCTTGGAGCGTCTCTTCTCGCTTTCAATTCTTCTTTCTCCTTTGCACTAAGCTTCGGGTAATCGGACTTGTAGTGGCCCATCTTGTGGCAGTGATAGCACTTCACATCCGTTATGTCCGGTGCGATCGGCTTAGGCTGTTCTTCACGCTTTCCCTTGTAGTCTCGAGCTTCATTACTCTTCCCTTGATGTTGTTTGTAGAACCTCTTGTATTTTCCAACTCTAGAGTTCATCTTGTTGAAGTTTCTGGATAAGAACACGTAGTGCTCTTCAAGTTCCTCTTGAGACATCTTTGAAATTGATGACTCACTTGATGTCTCAGCAGCTTTGAATGCAACTCCTTTGCCTGCCGTGGTAACTTCATCTTCATCATCAAGTGAAATCCAATTGAGATCAAACTCATGTGCTTTGAGCTCGAAGAACAGAATCTCCAGAGGAAACCTTGACAATTCCTTCGTGGCCAGATAGAGTTCCTTCATCTTCTGCTGCTTCCTAGTGAGTGCTCTCACTATCTTTAGGTTGACTTCCTTGTCAGTTAGCTCCTTTCCAAGCGAGACCAGTGTTGAGATGATGTTGGTCACTCGAAGCTCGAAAGCGTCTATGCTTTCGCTTGGTTTCATGGTCAAGCTTTCAAACTCTCTCATGAGCACAACAAGCTTGTTCTCCTTGATCTTGTTGTTTCCTTGTGAGATCAGGGCTAGTGTGTCCCACATTTCCATAGCAGTGGCGCACTTCCTGATTCTCGGCAGATAAGCATCCGAGACGGTGCTTTGCATGATGTGCCTTGCAACTCTGTCCAGATTTGCAACTTTGAAGTCGTTAGCAGTGTATTCATCCTTTGTCTTTTCAACGTACTCGTCTTTGGTGGTAGCTGGACGTCCTTCAGCAGCAAGTACGTTGACGGTGATGATCTTCATGATTGAAATGGGTCCTTCCGTCACGACTTCCCACATCCTATCGTGCACGGAGCTGAGAAAGCTTTCCATACGGAAGCTCCATGTCTCATATCCTTCGATAGAGTATGGGGGTAGATTCGAAGCACTGTGACAAGACATTTTCAGATATTAGATAATGTGCAGTATGCGTGAGTGAGATATTAATGCACTTATAAAAAGCGGATCAGGTTCAAGTGAGACAACGTGAAGCGAATGACTCGCTTCCAGTATACAAAGTAGTGGCTCATTAGAACCCCTGCTCTGATACCACTTGTTGGCCTCGGGATGATAAGTAGGATCACACGTAGAGGGGGGGGGGGGGGGGGTGAATACGTGTGATAGAAGTTTTTCAACTTCTTTTCAAACTTATCTCAGAGTAAGCAAGGGGAGTCGCTTTAGAACTTAAGACCAAAGCGTACGCTTGATCTACAGTTAAGGTTTCTAAGGACCTAAGCGAATGCTTGATCCCTAGAGTGGCTCGCTTGCTGAAATGCGGAATCTAATGAGCTATTCTTTCCTAAGTGATTAAAAACTCATTTTACGTTTGTTTATATGCACGTGCAAGAATGATATAATCAAAATGATTAAATAATAAAGAGAGTAGGGAGAGAGAGAGATATGACAACAAGGTTTATAATGGTTCGGTGATACAACACCTACGTCCACTTTGTTCCACGATGGAACAATTTCTCTTCACTCAAGAAACTTGAGGATTACGGGTTCCCCAAAAACCTAAACAAGGATCGAGCTTTGCAAGCTTGGATCTACAAAACAACTAGGAGATTACGAGTTCTCCCTAAAAACCTAAGATAAGAATCGAGCTTTGCACAGTCGATGAACGTGCAAGCTTGGATCCTCTCTACTTGATCGAGGTTTTCACTATCGATGAAAGTGAAACCTTAGATCTTACAACAACCTTACAATCAACACAAACACTAACACTCTTAACTAGACAAGAACAAGTGTTTTGGTTTGGTTTGGTTTGTAAACACTATGATAGGGATAAGTATTCGTCCTGCCACGTGGCATCTGCTAGTGACGATTATACCGGCCCTCTGAAAGCCCCAGATGACCTGCTCAATAAAGATGCTTGGGTCATAGATGTTATAAGGTCTAGTGCAGATCTCGGACTGTGCCGAGGCTCCTGCGCAGATTCCTGCTTATCCAGAAGCTGTTTTAGGCTCGCAAGCATCTTCAAGAGCATAAGGACCTGATAAACATACAATCCGCGTGACTCTACCCTCTTTAGGGTGAGGACCACAAAATTGATGACGAAGAGAATCTTGTCTCCATTGAAATTCCTTTCTTGTCCTCCCTTAGTACAAGCATTCACCTTTTCATCACTCCAAGGAAATATATACACGCACTCCCCGTACTATTCCATTCACTCTCACATTTCATCGCTAGCTCCCTCAAGCCGGAGCAATCGAAGCACTTGAGGTATTCTCCTGGGAAACCTCGCTCACCATCATCCTCATTTTCCATTCTCATCACTGGGAAGAATACCCCCCATCATTTCGAGCCTAAGGTATAATTCTCGTTGCCAAGAAAGGACGGAGCATGAAGGCGCCTTGCGCTCTCTGCTTCGCCCTCTCTTCTCTCCTTCCCTCTTCGTTTTTCTACTTGAATGAGCTATGAGCTCCATGTATTTGATCGGATTGTGGTTATAAACACCTTCTACTCAATATTTAACTCGATTCTCTCTTTTATATCCACATGGAAGATGCTCTGTATAAAATGAGTTGTTACAGCTAATAAATTGCATGAATCTCTTACTCTCTACCGTTGTAATCCTTTATCTATGAATGTTCTTTGCAAATACGATGAATAATCACTTAAATTGTTGTGGATCTTCAACCCGGATCTATCAACTGGTGCCGTCTGTGGGAATATTCTGAGTTTTAGACGCCGATTTCCTTGCTTATATGTGAATGTTTTAGCTTGCTATTTGTAATACACTTGAATTTGTTGGATCTGAAGTGTTAATCTCTTTGATATCACTGAAATCCCAGCTGATTTTGATAATATGGTTATAAATTTCCTCTGTTATTTCCTCGTGCGCGAGATGTCCGGAAAAGGGAGGTTAGCGCTAACGTATACTCTGTGTTAGTTAAGTAGTTTTCTTAAGAAAACCTGGGTATGCATTGTTAGGACGGTGGAACACGTTCAGCAGCAGCAAGCACGAACAGAGGTGGTAAAGTCGAGTCGAGCAGAAACTCTCCCCGCAAGAAGCTGTACGCCCCGGTAGTGCTCACGGAACCGGCGTAGCTTCCCAAAAGGTGAAACGACTTTCGTCTCGGAGGTAGCAGCACCGCAAACCACCGAGCCCCGGCGAACTGGATGAAGACGAGGACTGAACTCGTTATGAAATGCAGAAGGAAAAAGGGATGCAGAGAGAGATGCGATTGTTGTGTGTTGCTAATGGCCAAGAAGGCCTCTATTTATAGGCATCAGCCCATGGGAGGAGTAATGGACACCATTAATGGACACCATTAAGGCCCACGTCGGTTACTGGCAGCCCATTATGTCCATTATGTTGGTGGATGAGAGTTACAAACGTTTAAACGTTTGAATTCGGTTCATTGAACCTGGACGAACCAGATCAACGAATCTGGACAGATCTTGCGGCTGGGCTTACTCGTATTGGGCCTGAATCTAGGCCCAATCACATTTGCTTTTCTGGCCCAAAAAGATAATACATGGAGGCCCAAGCCCAAGCCCACTTACAGGCCCAAGGAACAGCCCAAAGGACCACCCAAAGGACCAATTGCCAAGATCCAAGTCCACGGCCACGGCCCCGGCCCCGAGCCACGAGCCACGAGCCACGAGCCCGAGCCCGAGCCCGGCCCGGCCGGCCGGCCGGCCGGCCGGACGGACGGCGGCGGCGGCGGCGCGCGCGTGTGTGTGTGCGCGCGAGAGCCCGTCTCTTTCCACTTGGCCCACTTGATTAATTAGCCCATTAGTATAGTTAGTTAAATACACAACTAATTAATGTTCTTTAATCAATGTGGGACAAAGTTATTACAAGAGTTAATCCACCTTGTAATAATTCCACCAACTCTCAACTTTGATATATTATATCTCACTCACCGGAATTCGGATTTGAGCATATCAATATACCACGTTCATCTACTCTCGGAGTAGATTAATAATTTATCATTTAATTTAATAAATTAAATATAAATCATTATTCATTTATTTGGTCAAAGCCAAATTCCAACAATCCCCCCCATGAGCGAGATAGCCTGATGCAAAAATGTATGCAAATGCAAAGCTCAGTCCTCAAGAGACTTTATTGTATTAGGATAGGTGGTTTTTTGCCTTGAACCTCTCCATAGTCAACCTCATCGAGTATACCGGCGACCTAGTGGGCATGATGCCTTGAACTAGTTCTCCTTGGTGTATACCAAGACAACGACGTTGACACAATATCGTCTCAATCTCATCCGTTCTCACGTTTGTGTCCATTTCAGGCCCTGGATCACCCCTTTTGATTCATAAGTATATCATCGAAGCGGCCTTTACTTCTTACTTATATAGGTGATTCTTATACATAGCATTCTGCTTTGCTAAAACCTCTCCAAGGTTTTCTCCCAAGAATCATTAAAAGTCTTATCGACTTATCCTCACCACATGCAGACAAACACTCATAGCTTTCTTTAAGGAATGTACACACAGTTTGAGTGTTTTCAACTCGAAGTATTGTAGCTTAGTTGTCCCTTTGAACCATATTATGGATACTTCCAAATTATATGGTAGGGTTACCACTACAATCCTTCATATTGTGGATTTCAGCCCCATTCCCTTAACTAGCTTATGCAATTGATCTCGATTTATTGCTTTCGTTAGCGGATCCGCTAGGTTATCAGTTGATCTAATAAAACTCAACGAGATAACACCACTTGAGATCAAATGTCTAACAGTATTATGGCGTCGACGTATGTGTCGAGACTTGCCATTATACATACTATTCTGTGCTCGTCCTATAGCCGCTTGGCTATCTGAGTGAATCATCACCGACGACACAGGCTTCGACCAACTCGGAATATCCTCGAGGAAATTTCTAAGCCATTCGGCTTCTTCACCAGCTTTGTCCAAAGCTATGAATTCCGATTCCATGGTCGATCGTGCTATACACGTCTGTTTTGAGGATTTCCACGACACAGCCCCTCCCCCAATAGTGAACACGTAGCCGCTCTTTGAAAACGAGTCTTTCGCATCGGATATCCAGTTCACATCACTATACCCTTCAAGTATAGGGGGTTCCCTCGTGAAGTGAATTCCAAAATTTTGAGTATGTTTAAGATACCTCAAAACCCTTACAAGAGCTTTCCAGTGATCATCACTCGGATTACTTGTAAATCTACTCAACTTGTTCACAGAACACGCTAGATCTGGCCTTGTACAATTTGTGATATACATCAAACTGCCAATAATCTTAGCATACTCCTCTTGAGCAACAGAATCTCCTCGATTCTTGTTCAAATGAACACTAGGATCCATAGGAGTCTTAGCTGGTGAATACTCAAAAGCGTTGAATTTTCTGAGCACTTTCTCAGCATAATGAGACTGAGTCAGAACAATTCCATCCGGCTTTCTTAGAATCCTCATTCCAAGTATCACGTCGGCTAAACCCAAATCCTTCATGCTAAAGTTTCTACTTAGCATTCTCTTTGTTTCTAAAATTATACGAGTGTTACTGCCCATGATCAACATGTCATCTACATATAGACAAACTATAACATAACCGTTATTAGTCGTCTTTATGTATACACACTTGTCACACTCGTTAATTTTGAAACCATTTGACAACATTGTTTTGTCAAACTTCAAGTGCCACTGAAGAGGCGCTTGTTTCAATCCATACAAAGACCTTTTTAGTTTGCATACTAGGTGTTCTTTCCCTTGTACTACAAACCCTTCCGGTTGCTTCATATAGATTTCATCATCTAACTCACCATTTAGAAATGCAGTCTTCACATCCATTTGATGAATCTCAAGATTGTGCAAAGCAGCAATAGCGAGAAGCACTCTAATAGATGTATGTCTCGTTACAGGTGAGTAAGTGTCAAAGAAATCATATCCTTCTCTTTGTCTAAAGCCTTGGACTACAAGTCTAGCATTATACTTATCAACAGTACCATCGGCGTTATACTTTCTCTTTAGGATCCATTTACAGCCTAAAGACTTACTTCCTTGAGGAAGTTCGGTTAACACCCAAGTATTGTTTTCCATAATGGAATCAATTTCACTGTTGATAGCTTCTTTCCAAAGATCTCCATCTGATCTAGACAGAGCCTCCTTGATCGTTCTTGGTTCGTCATCTAACATCATCACCACATAGTCCGGACCAAAGCTTTTTGGAGTCTTTTTCCGATCACTACGTCTTGGTTCTATATCCAAAGGATTAGACCTTGGCCGTTTACGACTAGTTGATTCCTCAACTTCCGGCTCAGAATTTGAGTTTTCATCCACTTGTCTATAACTAGTAGATTCTAACTCAACATTCTCGTTAGATGAAACCCGACCTTTATCCTTGCTAGGATTTTCGAAGAATATTGCATTTCTTGACTCTATCGTTGTTCCCACATGTATATCGGGTATCTCCGATTTATGCACAAGAAAACGATAGGCGCTACTGTTTAGTGCATATCCAATAAAGATACAATCAACCGTTTTAGGTCCAATTGCAACTCGCTTTGGAAATGGCACTTCAACTTTAGCCAAACAACCCCACACCTTAAGGTATTTGTAAGAAGGTTTTCTTCCTTTCCATAGTTCATATGGAGTCACCTCTTTACCTTTGAGTGGGATTTTGTTCAAGATATAATTAGCTGTTAAGACAGCTTCCCCCCACAAATTTTGGGGTAATCCTGAACTGATCAACAAAGCATTCATCATGTCCTTAAGAGTTCGATTCTTGCGTTCTGCAACACCATTAGATTGTGGTGAATATGGGGCTGTCGTTTGATGAATTATACCACTTTCGTTGCACAATTCTTCAAACGGAGCTACATATTCTCCACCTCTATCACTTCGAATCATCTTAATGCGACAGCCAAGTTGATTTTCGACTTCATTTTTGAAGTGTTTGAACGCTTCAATTGCTTCATCTTTTCCTCTTAATAGGTAAAGATAACTGTACTTTGTACTATCATCGATGAAAGTAATAAAGTACTTTTTCCCACCTCTCGTTTGCACAAACTTCAAATCACATACGTCTGTATGGATTAACTCGAGAGGTGTAGTGTTCCGTTCTACCGACTTAAACGGTCGTTTCGTCATTTTTGCTTCAACACAAACTTCACACTTATCGTGTGTATTTATGTTCTCAACATTTAGTAAGTTCATATTTACTAGTCTCTTTATAGCATTTAGATTCACATGTCCTAATCTACAATGCCATAAATTGGAACACTCAAGCAAGTAAGCAGAAGTAGAAGCATTCTCATTATTTCCCTTCTTGGGAGCACGGGTTACAACCACAGCAGTGCTAAGCTTGAAAAGCCCATCAATCATGTGACCACGACCAAGGGGCTTTCCCTTCTTACTAATAGTAACACTATCAGCATCAAACACTAGCCTAAACTTATTCTTAACAAGAATAGAACCAGATACAAGATTTTTGCGAATGTCCGGAACATGAAGAACATTGCGCAGGAGCAGCTGTTGACCCGAAGTCAGCTTCAAAGCCACGTTCCCAATCCCAACAACTTTGGAGGTGTTGGAGTTGCCCATGTGGATCTTCTTGTCCGCACTAGCCTCCTTGTAGGTGGAAAACGCATTCTTGTCCGAGCACACGTGCACGGTCGCAGCAGTGTCCACATACCAAGCCTTCGGGCTATCAACATGGTTAGCCTCGAACACGACAGCAGCAAGGTCACCCTCATCCCACTTGTCTTCGTTGTTGTCGACAGCGTTGGCATGAGCTTTGGCCTTCTTCTTTTTCGGCTTAGTGCAGTCCGCAGCCTTGTGACCCGGTTTGTCACAATTGTAGCACACCCCCCCAAACTTAGGGGTAGGTCCCTTTTTAGAAGGGCCCGGACGAGAACGTTTGGAAGAGCCTCCGGACTTGTCCGTCTTTTCCGTTAGGTTGGCTCGAGCTTCCATAGGAGCTTTCCCTTTCGTCTTCCTAACTTCTCTCAAGTGTGCCTCCACTTGAAGCTTTTTCACCAAGATTTGCTCGGTGATCTCCTTGCTCTTGTGCTTCAATTGCTCTTGAAAATCACACCAACTTGGAGGGAGTTTCTCGATAATGACAGCCACAGTTAGAGCATCGGGCAAGGTGATTCCCTCGGACTGAACGGCATGAGCGAGAGTTTGAAACTCGGCCACTTGTTCCATCACTGGGCGGGAATCCACCATCTCATACTTTAGCCATCGAGACACTACGAACTTGCGGGTACTCGCCTCGTCGAGAAGGTACTTGTCCTCGAGAGCAGCCCACAATTCCTTAGCTGTCTTGATTTGGCAGTAGACACCATACAGGCCCTTATCGATGTAAGACAGAAGGGTGTTCTTACAAAGATAGTCGCCTTGATACCAACTGTCGGAGCGAACCCGAACTAAGAAGTCCGTTTCCTCCTCATGTGGCATCTCCGGTTTGTCCTCAGACAGATACTGAAGCAGCCCAACCGTAGTTAGGTAAAACATCATCTTTTGCTGCCAATGACGGAAGTCTTGGCCCGAGAAGACAGGAGGTTTCTGAGCAAGCCCCTTCATGGAGGAAGTCTGAAGAGGGGCCATGGTTGAGTTCTGTTGACCTCCAGTTCCGTTGTTGTTGTTGTTGCCATTGGAGAACATGGAATTAGCAACAGAGGAAGAGTTGAATCCGATGGTCGTCATCTTGCTAGGCAGAACGTGAATACAGCTTCTTGCGATTGTTAGGACGGTGGAACACGTTCAGCAGCAGCAAGCACGAACAGAGGTGGTAAAGTCGAGTCGAGCAGAAACTCTCCCCGCAAGAAGCTGTACGCCCCGGTAGTGCTCACGGAACCGGCGTAGCTTCCCAAAAGGTGAAACGACTTTCGTCTCGGAGGTAGCAGCACCGCAAACCACCGAGCCCCGGCGAACTGGATGAAGACGAGGACTGAACTCGTTATGAAATGCAGAAGGAAAAAGGGATGCAGAGAGAGATGCGATTGTTGTGTGTTGCTAATGGCCAAGAAGGCCTCTATTTATAGGCATCAGCCCATGGGAGGAGTAATGGACACCATTAATGGACACCATTAAGGCCCACGTCGGTTACTGGCAGCCCATTATGTCCATTATGTTGGTGGATGAGAGTTACAAACGTTTAAACGTTTGAATTCGGTTCATTGAACCTGGACGAACCAGATCAACGAATCTGGACAGATCTTGCGGCTGGGCTTACTCGTATTGGGCCTGAATCTAGGCCCAATCACATTTGCTTTTCTGGCCCAAAAAGATAATACATGGAGGCCCAAGCCCAAGCCCACTTACAGGCCCAAGGAACAGCCCAAAGGACCACCCAAAGGACCAATTGCCAAGATCCAAGTCCACGGCCACGGCCCCGGCCCCGAGCCACGAGCCACGAGCCACGAGCCCGAGCCCGAGCCCGGCCCGGCCGGCCGGCCGGCCGGCCGGACGGACGGCGGCGGCGGCGGCGGCGGCGGCGCGCGTGTGTGTGTGTGCGCGCGAGAGCCCGTCTCTTTCCACTTGGCCCACTTGATTAATTAGCCCATTAGTATAGTTAGTTAAATACACAACTAATTAATGTTCTTTAATCAATGTGGGACAAAGTTATTACAAGAGTTAATCCACCTTGTAATAATTCCACCAACTCTCAACTTTGATATATTATATCTCACTCACCGGAATTCGGATTTGAGCATATCAATATACCACGTTCATCTACTCTCGGAGTAGATTAATAATTTATCATTTAATTTAATAAATTAAATATAAATCATTATTCATTTATTTGGTCAAAGCCAAATTCCAACATGCATATTGTAAATGGATCTCAGCTGAATCTTTCATGATGTTGAGTTGCGAAATCGGAGGGGATCTTAAGATTATGCTCTCCTCATATGAATTGTGATAACTGAATTGTATCTTGTGTTTGGTCCTAAGGTTGTGAAGAATCTGAGGGAAAGTTGAATCGAAATTGCAGCGATCCTAAAACGCATTCAGCTTATCTTTCATAATTGGTGAGTTAAAAATTTTGTTAGATATTGCAAAAATGTGAAGTTAGCTCGTGGGTTATGAGGAATTGGTAGCTACAGAGGAAGCACTACGGCTCAAATCAGCCGTAGGCCCCTGTATTGCCATGAACCGAAAACACACAGAGTGAAAAAATTGAAAACAGGGGGCCAAACACTACAACAAAAAACGCCTTTAACAACGGTTATTACCCGTTGTTAAACTAGATACACGACTATGGTTGTATCCAGTGTTGTTATAAGTTCTCGCTCATAGACAACGGTTATTTACCGTTGTTGTTTAACCTTACAACAACGGTTTTCGCTCATAGACAACGGTTATTGACCGTTGTTGTATATCTGAACAACAACGGTTTACGCTCATAGACAACGGTTATTGACCGTTGTTGTATATCTGAACAACAACGGTTTTCGCTCATAGACAACGGTTATTGACCGTTGTTGTATATCTGAACAACAACGCTTTTTTCTAGATAGACAACGGTTTATACCCCTTGTTGTATATATGAACAACAACAGTATTAGCAACATATGTTAAAACCGTTGTTTATTTGTATTATTTGAATTTATATTCATTTTTTTAATAATATGCATTTTTATATTTATTTTTCGACTTGTTTCGTTAGTAATAACGTACAATATATATTGTGGACAACAAATGCTATAAAACAAAACAAATCTTAAAACCAATATCATTTAGAAAATTATCACATTCTAAAGGTAAATATAAGTATTATGTTGTAGCTAAAGTGAATAGTGTGCTTATAAAATCATACATGCTATTGCTAGTTACCAACAAAAATCTCCAACTTCATGAAATGATTCTCCTACCAAAATTTGCGAAACAACGACCTGCGTGACATAAGTAACGAAGAAGATTAAAATAATTTCTAACACTAACATTAATTTTTAAATACTATTACATACCTTTTACTCTCCAATATATTCTTGTACAAATGTATCCCACTCATGTCGAAAACCTCATCAATGTCATGAACCGAATACTCTTTATTTTTAAACAACAAACATAGTGATATCTGTATCCAAGGGAATGCAGATACAATATTTACATATAAATATATTTACATGAATTTTCATATCCTAAAATCTATGAAATTTTCATCAGTTTGGTTCCTGCAGAGAAACATAAACACTACAGGAAACATTATAAGCACTTAAATATCTGAATTACTCTTCAGACCTTCAGAACAGGAAGCCATTCAATAATAAGTAGCAGAATTAGCATGCAGTACAGCTCGATTATGTAACATGGTCAAAAGAATCTAGATCACTAAAATTTTCTAAACTATGCCTCTATAATTCAGTAACTATGCAACCAGGTGATTGACACAACAGACACTGACAAGGCAAGATGAGTAAAAATTCGACATTACCTTAAAGAGGGGATCTTTGTCACCATCAAGATCAAACCAAGAGAACTCAGTGTTGAACTTTGATGCCGTATACAATGCAATTTCTTTCTGCACAACAGAAAATAGATACAAAAAAAAAAGGGATGAACAGTCAACTCCTGAGACTAAACTATGGTTCAAGGTTAACCTAACAGAATAACATTGAAATTAAGATCACATTTAAGTCACATTGAAATTGTTTGACGCCAGTCATGTGTTGCTCTATGGTTGAGAATTCTTGCTTAGTCACATATATATATATATATTTTTTTTGATATAGAGAAGCATTCATTATTCCACCATCCTCTACTGAATCTTTAGTGCATACATTTTTCCACCGGCTAAGATGGCATAGCATCTTATAGGCCACAGGTAGTATTTGGAGATTAGAACACACTCTGAAACTGCTAATTTCTGGAAAACCTTTTTTACCGAAAAATTGGACCAAGCAAAGGTAAGTGACGAGCACAGTTTACACTATTTGGTATAATCTTGCAAAAACAACAATTTCACGACATCATTTTAGTCACTATTCTCCACTGATCATCAAAAGAGTTAGCAGAAGATCAGCTAGCACACCCTTGACCAGACACTCACATATATCTTTGCCTATCTGATGCCTAATTATTTAATACAGTGGTCAATGTCAATCATCTAAAATCTTTGAGTTGGCCAGAAATCGCCCAATAAACTGATAAAAGAGATCATAATTAAACTTTCTGGAATCTCTCACTCTCTAACAACTATTTATCAGTGATCGGAATAGTAGCCTAAAATTCTTCACTTAACCTTGTTGCCTGTAATATACTCCAAGAGCACCTCTAAGAGCAGTAGCACTAGGTTCAAGGAATCATGATGGAAGAGATTATCATAAGTCATTACTAAACTATGATTAAGATCTGTGAAATGCATAATAGGTCAAATAAAATCACTTAAAATTCCTCAAGGGCTCCAGTGTATTCAGATATCATAGGGAACCAGAAAAACAGCAAAAAGGTTTCGTGCAGCGAAAAAAAAAATCCAAACACATGCTGGAAATAAGCTATCCTGAAAAATAAATAACCTGATAGAAGGCTAGGCACTGGAGTACAAATTTCTCCATCGAATCTAATTCAAGATCTAGGGCTGCATCATAATCTTTGACCTGCATCATTAGAAGAGTTCCATCAATGAGACACTACAAACCAGAGCATCAACGACACTCTACAAAAAAGAGTATCAAGACACTCTACAAACCAGAATACTCATTTTGATGGCAATACGGAGCATGAACTGAGGGAGAAAACTATAGGCTACCGGTAAAGCAAATCCATCATAATTATTCTATAAGCAAAAATTCACATATAAAACTACAGGCCGAAATACCAACTCCATTAAAAAGAACTTTCCTAAACCTCTAATTTCAGCAGAAACAAACTCCATTAGAAGTGATGGCAACAACAACAAAATGATATCATACCCGAAACCATAAAAAGCAGCAGCAAAATATCCAGCAACAACATCTCATCAAGTCAGCATCAACAAAAAAGTAACATTACAGCAATATCCAGTAGCCAAATATCATATGCAAAATTAAAGTCGAAATCTAAGTAGAATGGCAATCAACTAAAGCTTCCATCTCAATGCAATCACCGAATTGTCAAAGAACCATTCATCTACCAAAATCAACCAATTTTGAAATCACAGCAGCAACAAGCAAGGCTAATTATTTAAACGAAACACCACGGAACGCAAAAGAATTGAAGGAGTGAATTACCTCTGCGACAGAGAGAGCAGCGAATGCGGTGGGAGACGGCGACAAGACTAATCTGTTGTTGGCAATGATCCACCACAGAGGGTGAAATCTGGAAAGCTAGAAGTAGAAAGATGTATAAATTTCAAAGGCATAAATTACGATACTGAAGAAATTAAAGTTGAAGCATCAATGTGGTTTTAATTACTTTTGCAGATTATGAAAACATATATCCCCTCCCCTCTCGTCTCGTCTATAATAAATCCACTTATATTTGAATGAGTAATTTATTTTATTATTCAACGAGCTCGATATCGAGTGAAATAGTAAAAAAGAAGCATTTGAGCACAATCTTCAACTGTTGCATTGAGACAGTAGATAATCATACAAAAGGAGAAAGGTTACAATATTCATATTATTGTAAGAAGAAAATGAAAATTAAGGAAGAA
This sequence comes from Thymus mandschuricus, assembly GCA_029379335.1. Classification (NCBI taxonomy): domain Eukaryota; kingdom Viridiplantae; phylum Streptophyta; class Magnoliopsida; order Lamiales; family Lamiaceae; genus Thymus; species Thymus mandschuricus. The sequence goes on from CM057072.1 coordinate 23,794,322, forward strand.
AAGATCAAGATTGATATAAATCAATTCAAACAACACTATAACGACTCACGTTTTGAGCGTTGAGTTATTGTTTTTACTCTACAATTCTACTGAAGATTTTTAGATGCATTTCCACAAAAAATTCCCCATTTGCCAAGCTAAGCATCACCACAAAATCATAAGCAAATCAAAGACGACAAGCAATAATAATACGGGCAATTCAAACAAAGTACATAAATTGGTAGCTCGACCAATTCTATTCCAAAACTATCATTCCACCACCCAATATCACATTAAATCAAGCATGGAAGCACAACCGAAATCGATTTTACAGCAAAAAAAAATAGAAATTGGAAAGGGGCTACAAACACAGAAAGTGCAGAAACATCAAATCAGAATCATGAATAAAGAACAACGAACATAAACCCTAATCAGAAATCTAGAAACACAAATATCACAAATCAATTCTTTTCACTAGCAACTAAAGGCAAACCACTTAACCAGCTTCTCACAATAACATCATAAGAAATTAAAGAACAAAATCACAAGTAAAAGCTGCAAAAATCAATCAAACGCCCTCCAAAATCTCCATACCGAATCCGCCAACAGAAGAACAATTTCGAGTAAAAATTTCAACAAGAATCAAAGCTCCCACCTTTAATTTAGGCCGCGTATAGATTGGAAGAAATAGGAAGCGAAATCGGGACCAAATAGAAACAATTATTCCACCTTCCTTCGCCGATACGAAATCAAGACTCCAATTGCGAAAAAAGGGAATAATTCCCCCCTCTTTCCTTCCTTTTTCGATTTCGAACCTTCTTCAGCGTAACGAAGGCTCACCTTTTCGATTATTCTTCACGATTTTAGTTTTCTTGAGCAGTCAACTGTATGAGTGCAAGGGAGGCGGCGACGTCGACGGCACTGCAGTGGGTGACGGCTATTACAATTACAGAGCGCACAAGAGAGAGAAAGAGAGTGGAGAAAACGAGAAGAGAACTTACCGGCGACGAGACCGGCGACGACGAGACCCGGCGACGGCGATGGTGGTGGTGACCAGAATGGCGCTCACTCCCCTCGCAGAAATCAGCGCGAAGAAGAATTTGGGATTTTTGATTTTGGGGGTTTTTTGAAATTATTAGTTTAATAGGTAAAGTCAATTATCCACTACTCCTAAAATTTTCTAAGTTAGAAAATTTTCTTGGTTAGAAAATAGGCAACATAAATATGACAACGGTATCAAAAAACGATGTCTATATTACATTTAACAACATTTAACAACGGTATATAAGACCGTTGTCTAAAATTAATTAAACAACATACATTTAACAACGGTACATAAAAACCGTTGTCTATGAGCGCATGTTTTCGCACATAGACAACGCTGTAAGAAACAACAACGGTTTTTTGCAAAATAACAACGGTATTTTTGAAAACCGTTGTCGTATGTGTGTTGTTAAAGCCAATTTTTGTTGTAGTGAAAAATGTGAGGTCACCCCATTCACCTTGATGAAGGGGCCCCACATTTGAAGGCAGAACCTCCCAGAAGCCCTATCTAATAGGCAACATCTTCGTAAGCCCTATATAATAGGCAGAACCTCCCAGAAGCCCTATCTAATAGGCAACATCCTCGTAAGCCCTATATAATAGGCAGAACTCTCAGAAGCCCTATCTCATAGGCAACATTCTTGTAAGCCCTACACAGTAGGCAGAACCCTTCAAAAAAGCCCTACATAGTTAGGCAAAACCTTGACAGAAGCCCTATGAAAATAGGCATCATACAAAAAGCCGTACATAGTTAGGCACCATACATAAAGTCCTGAATGATCAGGCACCGCACGTTGAGTCCTATGAAAGTAGGCACTATACCTAAACTCGTCTAAAGTAGGCACCATAACATTAAGCCCTGCAAAAGTAGGCATCACTCATTCCCGCCTTATATAGGCAGAAGCTACACTTTAAAGCCTTACATAAACAAGCAATATCTATGACAACTCATACAGATGATCCCCAATCATAAAAAACTCGTCAAAAGCAAATTATATCTATTTTAAGCCTCATCTCAAAAGCATCTAGAACTAATTCTCTAAAAATCTTCAAACGTTTGCAGAACTCCACAAAGATGAATATTAACTCAGATGCTGCTTCAAAAGAAGCTGGCCAAGCTACGGGAAATCCGGAAAATTCTCTACTCGGGAATAAAGGCAAAGGCACTGTGGTAATAGAGGCTAGTGTCAACATGGAAGCTCAGTTTTCCCCAACCATGCTCCTCCAGATGAAAACTCTTGTAGAGGGCATAGTCGAAGGGGCTGTCGAAAAAATACTTCATATAATGGGAGTAAATTCCCAAAACGCAGATCCCCCGGGTGAAACCCAAGAAGGTGGAGGAAGTAAGAACACCCCCGGAATGCACAAGCAGAAGCCTGTGACCGTAGGCCTGGCCCAAGAATTGGTCTCAAAGCCGCCACCAATAATGGTAGGACAAGAGGAGGGATTCTTCACTGACGGGGAATCCCCAGATGAAGAATGTCCCGAGGGACCTGAAGGAAATCTCAACGATGACACTGACAATGCATGGGCCATGAAATATGCCCGTCAACAAGAGCGGATGAGGCTCCTGGCGAAAGAAGTGAAAAGGCTGAAAGAGCAGAAGCAGGTCCCAGAAGGGACCTCAAAGGAAACAGAAGCAAGTGAAAGAGGAATTCGCTATGCGAATGAAGAAAGGAACCTAAACCACGTTCCGGATCCTGAAAACGGAGGACGCAAGCTAGAGCTTTTTCCCGTATACATTGACGAGAACAGCCCATTCTCAGCTGATATCCAAACAGATCTTGTTCCCAGTAACTTCAAAACAGTTTCCTGTGAATATCAGGGGAAGGGGGATCCTGAAGAACATTTGATGAAATTCGAAAGCTTATACCTTCTCCATCAATATTCAGAAGGCGTCAAGTGTAGGGTATTCCTCACAACTCTCTCCGGAACTGCTCAACACTGGTTCAAGCAGTTACCAAGAGCCTCTATTCACTCCTTCATGGATTTGAGGGAAGTTTTCCTGCAGCAATTCGTTAGCGCTAAAAGGACTACCCGAAATTCCCTACACCTGACGACCATTAAAAAAGGTGCCAATGAGAGTCTGAGGGATTATATGACGTGTTTCAATGAGGCTATCCTGGAAATCCCAGAAGTAGAGCCGAAGCTAAAAGTACATGCCTGCGTAAATGGCCTAAAGCTAGGGCAGTTCTTTGCCTCTCTGATTAAGAAAGAAGCTACTTCTTTGGAAGAACTGCTGATAAGAGTTCATAAATATATCCATATGGAGGAGGCCCTAAGTAGCAAGAGGGCCGAGCTAGCCGCTCAAAAGGAAAAGAAGCCGGAAGAAAGGAAAAGGCTAGCTCAAGATGCCAAGAAAGCTGACAAGAACGAACGATTCCTGAGATCCTTTACTCCGCTCACCAAACAACCTGTTGAGCTGCTGGAGGTAATCATGAGAAAGCCGGGGGTCCAGGTCCCCGCAGGACACATGCAACCGCCTAGGAACCCACCCTCTGAAAAATTCTGCATGTTCCATAACGACTTCGGTCACATGACGAACGACTGTAGAAATCTGAGAATTGCTATCGAAAAGTTGATCCAAGAGGGGGAACTCCTGGAATATGTCAAAAGAGAAACAGAACAAAACAAAAAACGCAAAGAGGCTCCTAAGAAAATGCCTGAGGCTAACCAGGGATCAGAACCCAAAGGTGTCATTCAAATGATATATGGAGGACCGGCCGTAGGGGACTCCAACAGAAGCTGAAAGGCATTTGCTAGAGAGCTGCATATGCATGAAAGACATGGGATTTGGAAGGTCGAAAAGGTCTTACCCCCACCAGAAATCTCGTTTGGACCGGAGGATAATCAAATTGTGATTCACCCACATGATGACGCATTAGTCATCACGGTGGAAGTAGAAAGATACCAAGTCCAAAGAGTCTTTGTGGATACAGGGGCTGCGGTTAATGTCATATTCGAGAACTGTTTCAATCAAATGAATCTTCAGAAGCCTCTAAGCGAGGTAGCCACGGCATTGCATGGTTTCTCATGAGACCCCGTGATGTCATTAGGATCAATTGATCTAAGGGCATGTACAATGGAGGGGTTCTTGTCTATGTGGCAAAAACAAGAACCCACACCTTAATTAGCACCCCCATTGGAGATCCCCTAAATAAGAACCCGGGTTCTTATATAAGATACTGGTTCTTAAGAAAAAGTGGGGCCAACATTCCTTTTTATTTTTTCTCTCTCTTTTATTTTTTTCAAATAAAATAATTAGTGGGACCCTTTAATTATGATAAGAACCTTTATTAAGAGCTTTACCATTTTGATTTTTTAATACGAACGAGATCTTGTCTATGTGGCACCTTTAAGAACCTCATTTGGGGTTCTAGCATTGTACATGCCCTAATGCTCACTATAGGCGAAGACCCATGCGGGTATCAAAGCCAGTCACTTTTCTGGTGGTACGACAACAATCCTCCTACAACATTATCTTGGGGAGATTTGCCCTGAACCCATTCCAGGCTGTGGTCTCCACTTACCATTTGATGATGAAAATTCCCAGTACGGAGCCGGGTGGGACAAGTATCTGGAAACCAGGTGATCTCACGAAAATGTTATATCCAATCAGTACAGGCAGGAGAAGCCAGAAAAAGGCCAATGGCAGAACCCGCCAACGACAAGGCTGAGGTAAAGCCTGAGGGAAAAAGACATAAAATTACAACTACCGCAGAAGAGAGCCAGGATCTCTCCACTTCAATGGAACACTTGATGATTACCAACACCAACTCCTATGAAAAGCTCACGCTACCCAAATACTCAAGCAAGCGGTCGCTCCAACAGAGTGACGAAAGCAAAGGACTTGAAGCCGAAGTAGTAGGCGCATGCAACGCCCTAATCGTGAAAGGGTCATGGGAAACTCTGATAGCTAAGGCAAGGGCAAAAGTCAAGGACGCAATCAAAATGCCAGATCTAGAGAATGCCGAAGAGACATCAGACGAGGAAAAAGGTAGTACCCTCAAAGTACGCAGGGGAAATTGAGCGTGGTTCTTAAGAAGAAGAGAGTACGGTTGATCATGACCTTTATCTATCCTAAAACTTTTTATATTATAATTAGTCAATATGTGGAAAGCACGGGATCATGCCTCCTTGTCCTTAAATCCATAAAGTAATTGTATTTTGCAAAGTCGTTAGCCTCAAAATGAGGTATAATTCCTTCGGTTCCTTACACCTCACTTGGGGGGGGGGGGGGGGGGGGAGGGGGAGCAGGGGATACCCTACATCCCAATACCCGTATTCCATTGTCTTAAAATGTTTCACATCCCAATACCCGTATTCCGTTATCTTAAAATGCTTTAGCGGGAGAGACATGGCAGCAGAGGGAAATAAAATGAAGAAGGCACGCAAAGATAAAAGCAGAAAGATAGCAGGCCAAAGTGGCCGGAAATAGCAAGAGCATGATAAGGGCAAGGTCTCAAGAAGCACCTGGCCCCAGACAAAAGAAAAATAAAGTTGTTCTTTCCTGCATAATTCAGGGGTCATAAAGAAGCACCCCGTCACAAACGCAAAAAGAAATAAGTTATTTTGAAACATCCCATTAGGAGCAATGTAATTAAAGAAACAGATCTGAAACAAAAGTAGGATCTTCAGAACTAATCGAATGAGAGGATGAAGCCTGATTCCCAGGAACAGGGGGAGCTTTAGCCAGAGGCAAGGGAAGATCACCCTTGGGATGATCCACTGAAATACTCAAGGCATCCTTTTCCCCAGAATCGTCCCCCATAGCCGGCAGAGTAAGTGCAGCAGAAGTAGTTTCTTTATGAAAAGGGGGGCACAGAACATTCTCCCTTCTCAGCTCCTAGAAGAAAAAAGAATCGTTAAGTAAAAAATAATAAACCGCAAGTGGATAAACTTAACCATAATAAAAAGAAGAGGGCACCTCGTCGAAGGCCTTTTTCATGAACCTCATGACAGTGTGTTAGGAGAAAAGAGAGGAAAAGGGGGAGCATCCCAAGCAGGAACATCCTCGGAGGATCGAACAGGCTGGCGAAGGGCCTCGGAAGCATCTCTTAACACCGGCATAAACCAAGGCTCTCCGTTAGGCAGGAAGCAGTTCCTCTTGGGAGCCTCAGATTTTGTTTCAAACATCCTCACTATGGGTCCCAAGTTGATAACGGTATCCTGCTCGGGAAAACCCAATTGTTGGCAACATTCGAGAATAACAGAGGCTGCCTAATCGGTGAGGGGATCCAACATCCGTACCCAGAAATCAGGTGAGTGAAGGTATGCTTCTGGCAATCGTTTTACCGAAGAATCCACAAAAGCCTAGCCATAAGGAGTCATTAAGAAATTAGACCGCCAATCTTGTATCCCCATGGAAATACCTTGGTCTAAGCCTATCTTCCTCCCCTTAATAAAGGAAGAAATCTGGGAACGCTCTAACTCTTGCTCATGTGCGAGTGTTAGCTGCTTTACTTGGACGGAGAAAGTTCCTTGCCTTTGCGTTACTCGTTTTGACGAAGTCTCCAAGGTCCTCTGTAACTCTTCCACCCGTCCCGATAAGGAGGACACGCGCTGTTCAAGAACAAAGCAATATCTTTTCTTGTCACGAAGACGGTCTTGAAGATCACGAACCTCAACTTGGAACTGATCCCTACTTTGCTCTGCTTGGGATAGAATTTCCAATAACCGATCAAGGGCCAGAGCCGAGATATCAGGAGAAGGTGCCAGAACCTGATTTACCTTTGTGAAGGAAGAAGGGGAAAGATCGTTCTGCCTCTCCGAAGAAAAAACGTGAGCACCTGCTTCAGTTAAGGCCAATGGCGAAGGGTGGGGTTCATCATGTTCCTTGAAACAACCAACTAAGAGGGAGTCTGGAACGCAAGGTTCCGAATAGGGTTTCATTGTCATCATTTCCGAAGGATCTTCTAGAGGAGGGTCCAAAGTCCCAGTGATTGGGACGGGAGTGCCACTGGGAGAAGAAACGAATTCGAGGTTAGCAGCTCTTGCTTCCACCATTTTATGCACTAACCTTTCCTGGATTTTTCGCTCCAGGCTCTGTTTGTCTGAATCCATGCCTTAAAAAAAAAAAAAAAAAAAAAAAAAAAAAAAAAAAAAAAAAAAGAAGGAGAAAACATTAAATGTCGTTAGACAAACCTAATCGAAACCAATGAGCAAGCCCTAACAGCCAGTTTTCGATCGCATGATAAGATCTCCATTTTGGGCTTCCATAATCAAAAGCACCAATACCACTAGTGAAAAAGCAACAAAACAATAGAAAGGATACCTGGTAACAGAATAATCGCCGAGAGTATAGAGCAAGGTAAAGGAACCGAAATATCGTTGTCTCTCCTTGAGAAATGGTATGATGAGTGAAAGGGAGAGAGGAAGAAGTTAAAAGGTTAAAAGGAAAAAGAGCGAAGTGGTACCCCACCTACTGCTCCACGTTGGCTTGCGAAAAGGGGAGAGACGACTTTTCACTTACAAATAATACTCCTTTCAGAATATATCCACTATAGCATCTCTCTATCCTAGAAGAGAGAACAATGATGAGTAGGGGAAAGAAGGTTCAACTTTTATCCTTGAAGAAATCAACCGTCGCACCAATTTTCTACGCGACAAGACATTCATAGCCGTCCCCCAAGAAAGTAGTTTTCCCGCCAAGACACCCCACAGAAGCTAACAAAGTATGCTTCTGGACTTGGGGTGGGAGTAGCTGATAGGGATAAGTATTCGTCCTGCCACGTAGCATCTGCTAGTGACGATTATACCGGCCCTCCGAAAGCCCCAGATGACCTGCTCAATAAAGATGCTTGGGTCATAGATGCTATAAGGTCTAGTGCAGATCTCGGACTGTGCCGAGGCTCCTGCGCAGATTCCTGCTCATCCAAAAGCTATTTTAGGCTCGCAAGTATCTTCTAGAGCATAAGGACCAGATAAACATACAATCCGCGTGACTCTACCCTCTTTAGGGTGAGGACCACAAAATAGATGACGAAGAGAATCTTTTCTGATAGGGATGAAATATCAGCCTCGCCACGTGGCATTCCCTCAATAAGGAGTAAAAGCATCTTTTGTGAAATCACAGGTGCCCAATCTCATATAGGAGCAAGCACGATCTGAACAGGTCCTAGCTAGTACAGAAGTTGCGAGGTCATATGCCCAGAAGCTATGAGGGATCCGTTAGCATCTGTCTAGGGCGAAGGATCTTATCAAATCTTACAGGCACCTGGCAGGACCCAAGGTTCTGTGCAACGCGCAATCCACATGACTCTACACATTATAGAGTGAGGACCACTACACTCATGACAGAGGGAATCTTGTCTGCCCGGGAATTACTTTTCTATCCTCCCTTCACACGAATGCCCATCTTCTCACCCTCTCTATGCCTATAAATACTAAGCGAACGCACACAACATCACTCTCTATGAACAACACGCTCCTTGGCGTACTGTTCCATTCAATTCCATACTCTCTCTTACGAGCTCCTCCGAGCTCAAGCAGTCAAGGCGTTCAAAGCCTTCTTCCGGGAAGCTCTAGTTTCTCTTCACCTCCATCCTTTTTTCTCGACGGCGGGAAGAATCTCCATCTTAAACCACGTCCCAAGCCTAAGGTAAAACCCTCATTGCCAAAAGGGAATGAGGCTCGACGGAGCTCCGTTCTCCTTGTTTCTCTCCTTTTTCCTGTTCCATTTCTTCAGTATCTGCTTGTATGAGTGCAAAACTCCATGAATCTTGCTAGTTTATGGCTAAACATGCCTTTTATGCCCTACTCATAGCTCAACTATTATTTGTCATCACTACGCGAATCATGCTCTGTATAAAATACTCATCTATGGCTCTATACGCACATGAATCTCTTGCTCTTTACTGCTTTAACGCTTTACCCATAATGCTCTTTGCAAAACATGATGAAAAATACCTTAAATTGTTGTGGATCTCTAACCCGGATCTATCAACTGGCGCCGTCTGTGGGAAGTTCTTGAGTTGAGATGTCGATTTCCCCTGTTTTTATGCAAAATTCCAGCTCGTTGTTATAATGTTGTTTGCGATTTCCCTTTATTATGTCCTTATGTGGAAAATATGAGGAGATCTGATGTTACATTGATTGGGAACGCCTTGTTTGTGGTTTGACTAGCGGAAACCCAGATGGTTATACTGTTGTTTGATATTTGTTAAGCTCTCCACGGTTGTGAGCTGTTGAATGTGATGTGATTCTAGGATTATGCTCCCTTTGAAATGGAAATTGTGATAAACACTTTGATTGAAAGGAAACTTGTATTTGAGAGGCTGATTTTCTCTCCTTGAATGCGAATTAAGAGTTGATATTTGTAAGTACTGTCAAAACCCATGGGTTCAGAGGGCTAATCCTCTGTTTATCTTTGAAGCTCTAACTGATTCTGATGATATGTGCATAAATTTGTCCTGTCATTTACTCTGTCACGATGATCACCTAGAATGGTGGCTATCTAATAGAAGGAATATGTATTGAATGCAAGATTTATATCATTCCTGGAGAATTTTAGTATGTATACCATGAATTTGCTTTAGCTACATTGCTCATAACAAATCAATCCAGTAATTAGAAACGATCTCAAGGCCATATCTCTTTCATGACATGAATTGTGATGGCTAATCTGTTGTTGTTTTGCCAAAATCTTAAGATTGTGAAGGATCCGGAGGAAAGCCGGGTCAAAAAACTGCAGCAATCTCAAAACGCATTTGATTCACTTTGTGTACTTGATGAGCATACGATTCTGTCTATTATCTACCAAATATGAAATCCATCTATGAGTTGTAAAGGATTGGTGATTACAGAGGAAGCATCACTACTAAAGCTAGTCGAATGCCCCTGAATCGCCATAACTTGAAAACCCACGAAATAATAAAAACATTAAAAAATGGAGAGCCGAAAGATGATGAGGTTACCCCATTCACTTTGATGAAGGGAGCCCGCATCTGAAAGCAGAACCTCCTCCCAGAAGCCCTGTCTAACAGGCAACTCCCTCGTAAGCCCCGTGTAACGGGCAGAACCTTCTCTCAGAAGCCCTGTCTAACAGGCAACTCTCTCATAAGCCCCGTATAACAGGCAGAACCCCCAGAAGTCCTACACAGTAGGCAACACCCTCGTAAGCCCCGTATAACGGGCAGAAGTTTCTCTCAAAAAGCCCTGTTTAACAGGCAGCATCATCGTAAGCCCCATATAATGGGCAGAACACTTCATAAGCCCTATTTAATAGGCAACCCTCTCACAAAGCCCTATCTAATAGGCACCTCTTTCGTAAGCCCCATTGAATGGGCAGAACCTTTTACAAAACCCTATCCAATAGGCAACTCTTTCGTAAGCCCCATGCAATGGGCAGAACCTTTCCTAAGCCCTACTCAGTAGATGCATCCTCACTAGCTCCATATAATGGACAAAACTCCTTATAAGCCCCATTAAATGGGCAGTGCACCCCTAAGTCTTGTTTTAAAGGCGACATTTTTATGTGTCACTCCCATAAATCTTACCCATCGCATTCCGGTGGGTAAAATTTCACCTAAATCCTGCCTCATAAGTGGCATTCTCGAAAGACTCTATTTGATAGACAACACCTTTATAAACCTCTAAGGAGGATATTACTTTCATAAGCCCCATCTGATAAGTAGCGCTTCTGTAAGCTCTATGAAATAGACCAAGCTCTCGTAAGCTCGGTTCAATAAGTAATGCTCTAATAAATCCCACGCAAGAGATATCAACTCTTATAGTCCTTGGCTAACAGGGAATATCCTATAAGAAAGTCCTATAAAATAGGCGCTAGATATAAGAAGGGCCCATATGGCCGAGGCATCTTGTATTGAGCCTAATAAAATAAGATGCCACGCAAATTCTTAATAACCTCTCCTCCTGATCAGATCCCTTCCAGAAGCTTCATAATGAAAGCCTTAGGAAAACAAACGCTCTAATAAAGTGGGTTTCATAAAGACAGATGTCACCGACCTTAGCCTCATTCCGGCAAAAGCCACCCTTGAAAAGCCTTATATTACATGAACAACGCTTATAGCTATTATAAATGGTTGGCAATTATAAAAAAGATCTGTTAAATCAACATCACTATCCAACTAAAATCTCACATGATCAGATGCCTCATGTCGAGAGGGGGGAATTATATCAAAACCCCTTGCCATAATCAGTTTCTTATCATTAAATCATCATTTACCTTCCTCCCACATTGGCATAAGCCACCTTTTCAGATGAAGAGGCTATGTTTGCTAAAATCACTGTAAACAATGTTCAAATGCAACAAATCTTTGAATAACAAATTATATATATCTTAAGTCTCTTTCAAAGAGCACCTGAAATCAATTATCTAAACATCATCCAATCTTTGCAGAATTTTGTAAGAATGGATGCTATTCCAGATGCTTCTTCAAAGGAAGCCGGTCAAGCTACTGGAAATCCAGAAAATCCCTTGGTTGGCAACAAAGGAAAAGGCACTACTATGCTGACAGAAGCTAGTGTCGACATGGAAGCTCAGTTCTCTCCAGCCATGCTCCTCCAAATGAGAGCACTCGTAGAGGGCGTAGTTGAGGGAGCTGTTGAGAAAAGACTTCATACTTTGGGAGTAAGCCCCCAAAACACAGATCCTGTGGGCGAAACCCAGGAGGGAGGAGGAAGTAAGAACACTCCTGCAATGCACAAGCAAAAGCTTATGCATCAAGGCCTAACCCAAGAGCTAGTCTCGAAGCTGCCCCCGATAGTGGCTGAGGAAGCAGAAGGGTTCTTCACTGATTGGGAATCCCCAGATGAAGGAGGACCTGAAGAACTAGAGGAAAATCTCAATGAGAATACTGATAATGCATGGGCCAAGAAGTATGCCCAGCAGCAAGAGCAGATGAAACTCTTGGCAAAAGAAGTCAAAAAGCTGAAGGAACAAAAGCAGGCCACGGAAAGGGCCTCAAAAGAAATGGAGACAAGTAAAAAGGAGGTTCGTAACCCGGACGAAGGAAAAAATCCAAAACCTTCCTCAAACAATAGGAATGGAAGAGACAAATCAGAGCTTTTCTCCTTATATATCGATGAGAATAGCCCATTCTCTGCAGACATTCAAACCGATCCTGTTCCCAGCAACTTCAAAACAATCTCTTGCGAGTACCAAGGAAAGGGAGATCCTGAAGAACGTTTAATGAAATTTGAGAGCTTATGCCTCCTCCATCAATATTCAAAGGGTGTCAAGTGCTGAGTATTCCTCACAACTCTGTCAGGGACTGCTCAACATTGGTTCAAGCAGTTACCAAAAGCTTCTATCCACTCCTTCATGGATCTGAGAGAAGTTTTTCTACAGCAATTCGTCAGTTCTAAAAGGACCACTCGGAACTCCTTGCATCTGACGACCATAAAACAGGGCGCCAACGAAAGTCTGAGAGACTACATGACCCGTTTCAATGAGGCCGTCCTGGAAATCCCAGGAGTAGAGCCAAAGCTAAAGGTGCATGCCTGTGTGGATGGTTTAAAGCCAGGACAGTTCTTTGCTTCTCTTATCAAGAAAGAAGTTACCTCTTTTGAAGAGTTGCTGACAGGAGTCCAAAAATATATCCATATGGAAGAAGCTCTGAGCAGCAAGAGGGCCGAGTTGGCCTCCCAGAAGGAAAAGAAGCCGGACGAAAGGAAAAGGCCAGTCCCAGATGCTAAAAAGACTGATAAGAATGAAAGATTTCTAAGATCTTTTACTCCATTAATCAAGCAACTAGTTGATCTGCTCGAAGTGATCCTGAGAAAACCTGGGGTCCAGATCCCCGCCGAGCATAGACAGCCACCAAGAAATCCACCTTCTGAAAGGTTCTGTAAGTTCCACAATGACTTTGGCCATATGACCAATGAATGTAGAAATCTGAAAATAGCCATTGAGAGGCTAATACAGGAGGGAGAGCTCCTGGAGTATGTCAAAAAAGAAAGTGACCAAAACAAAAAGCAAAAAATAGCAGAGGACAAGGCGTCCGGGCCGAAAGAGGAATTGGAATGCAAAAGAGTTATCAATATGATACATGAGAGCTACCCTAAAGTAAGCAATCCCTCAAACGTGGGAGAATGAGTATCCTCCCATGAGAAAGAACAAAATTTACTATACCTTTTTGCAGTGTTTATTTCTTAAAAAGTTCATAGTATATGAAAGAGTCGAACAGCGTCCCTAATAGCAAAGGGGCATTCAAACACAGACTTTGCGGCCCATTCGGAAAGAGGCCCTGCTAAAAGCCTCCACGATGGGACCTAAGTTCACGGTTGTAGCTCTTTCAGGAACGCCCAGCATCTTACAACATTCAAACACAGACTTTGCGGCCCATTCGGAAAGAGGCTCAGTCATCCTAACCCAGAAACCTGGGGATTGGAGATAGGCCTCAGGCAAATGGTTAGCTAAGTAATCAAGAAAAGCCTGCCCATAGGGAGTAAGAAGAAGCTGGGATCGGCAACATCTCATGCCTCTGGTGAGGCCCTGTTCCAACCCGCTTCTTAGGCCTTCGGCGTGAGAAGAAGCCCTCACCCGGGCCAACTCTTGTTCATGCTGCCTCTTAAGCTGTTCCACTTCTGCGAAACGGGCATCATGCGCCCCTGCCAATTGCATGCCTGAAGACCTTAAAGCTTCGTGAAAATCCTTCGCTTGTTGAGCATAAGAGAAAGAGCTAGCCTGGAGCTCAGAAATCTATTTCTCTTGAGCCTGAAGATAACTTTCCCTATCTTGATCCCTTTTCTTTAGCTCGGACAGCTCCTCCTCCAGTTTTGTTTTCTGAGCTTGAAAGGTTTTGAAAATCTCATGTTGATGAGCTTCCTCTTGAAGGCGGCTCACTTCAGCCTGAAGTTTCTTCTTTTCTTTCTCCATGTGAGAGTGATGAGCATGTAAATTGTCATAAGCTAAAGCACGGATGCCTAGCATAGATCTGCAGCTAGCAGCCTGAAATTAGTATGAACAGTTAATAAAAAATTCTATTAATATTTCCCCCTATCCGAAAAAAGAAATTGAGTAAACCCAATAATATACCTGTAGCTCGAAACTAGCAACTCTCTTTAATAAGAAGTCAGAAGGTTGAGCTTCTGCCAATCGCCAATCTTCCTCACGGGGAATGCTATCCAGGATCATAGCAGCTAAACCCCCATCTATTGAACTGACGACCATCCCAGGGAAAGAAACGCTGGCACCCCTTCCCTGTATGGTGGAAGGGGGGACGTCCAAACCTTTTTGACGAAGGGAGTGGATGAAGGCCAAAGAGCCGGTAGAGGATGGAGAAAGACAAGACTGAGAAGTTTGAGCTTCCTTCTGAGGAAGATAGGGGTTCACGCTAGCAAATGTTGCCAAAGGACTCAAAGCCTGAACTTGAGAATCCCGCTCGCAAAGAGCATGGGATCTGGAAGCAGAGGAACCACAGGTTGAAAGGACCAGGGCTCCTGAGGTAGAGCTGGGCATTGACGAGACAGATTCATTCCTGCCTTTCTTAGCAAAGGGAGCGAAAACAGGCGGCCCTTTCCTCTTATCAGAAGAGAAAGGAGGATCTTTCGAGACAATCCCCAGATCCTGGTCGGGGGAAGGGGAAGTCTCCATGCCAGTCAGGTCCTGACTCGATGATGAAAAGGTAAAACCTTCCACAGAAGAAGGGATAACAGGGAAGGGAGAGGAGGAGTCACGGTTCATTGTAGCCACCATTGGCCCTGACTCAGTAGGAATTTTACTTTTCCCTTGCCGAGAAATTTTGGTTTTGGAACGAGAAGAAGAGGGAGAATCTGTTCCTTTTGAAGGCTTAGACAAGCTTTTGGAACCCTCTGCAGGGGAAGAAAAGGCTTCACGCTCAGCTGCGGAAGCTTCCATAATCAGGCCAGGAGCGCCATTGTTCTGACCTGCTGCAGCAACTATCCGTTGAAGTTTGACAAATGCCTTATTCTTCAAATTCTGTTTAGAAACGTCCATCCCTACATGCATTGAGGAAATTAATATTGCTCATATGCCTAACGAAAAATATATAAAAGATTATAAAATAACAATTACATCAAAGAAATTTTTACCCATTGATGGAGACCAGGGAACGCTGGGTTTCAAACCAAAGAGGGAAAGAGTACTTTCACTCTCTACAAGAGGCCTAAAAGCATAGTATGATCTGGAGGGTACTCACTCAAAAGTATGGACATTATATCTTCTTCCCACGAAGATAGTTCATGAGGAAGAGATCGGGGGGTTTTCTCTTTACCAGGATTCCTATACAAATTAATATCAGGGATATTCCAAGAAGTACCAGGAGGAGGGCTAACTACTAAATACCATTTATGCCAATCTTTATCTATGGATTCATACTTGCCATATATTTCAGCAAACTTAACATTGGGAGAAAAATAAAGATGAGAATCCCTGTGTTTTAATTCATGGGTGCGAAAGAAGAGGAACGTCGTATCTTTCACCCCCTCTATGATAGCAATCATATGGAAAAAGGCGGCCTTACGAATAAAGGTTGGGTTTAGTTGATTCAGAGGCGCATTGTACAGAAAGGCAATGCGAGAAAAGAAGTGGGGCACTGGAAAACGAATTCCAGCCCCCAATTTTAAAGAACCAAAAGGCTTTAAAAGGAGGTGTCAGCGACGAAGGCCGCTCATCCTTCTCAGGAATTCTCAAAGAATATCCCCCAAATTCCTTCGCTTTTCTCACAAACCCGTCTAAAGATGTCCTATCTAGAGTAGAGGATTCATATTTTTCCAGGGGAAGAAGTTGTTTCTTGGGTTTATTCCCGACGTCCCCCTTTTGTGCCTCAGATCCAGAAGCGGATCTAGTGGACCGGTTATGACCTTGATGTCCGGAAGTACCTCGTCGAGAAGAGGAGGATTTCATGGCATTCATCTAAAGGGACGATAGCGGAAAGTCTAAGAGAAAGGCAAAACGCAGAAAAATACCTGTGTAGTAGAGAGGAAAAGCTCCGAGGAATTGAAAGGAAAGGGGAAGGGTTTCTTCTCTTCCGGAAGTTTGACGAATATAAAGAAAAGTGAGTAGTAACTACTCATAAATTTTAGAAAAGGGGAGAGGAAAAAGTGTGCTTTTCTCAACACCTCGAGATTTAATTAATTCCCTAAAACGGGAATAATCCCCTGCACACGCGCAAAAAAAAAAAAATAATAAATAAAGAGAGAAAAGAGGAGGGAAAAGAGAAAAAGAAGAAGCATCATCTTCTGTGAAATATAAAGAGAGTCAGAATCTTTGTATTTTTCTGTTCTCGGAAGGCCTATACGTCGCACTGTTTCCCGTACTATAAAACACTAAAGCATTCTCATATAACTTTTCCCCACTAACACCTTGCCAGAAGCTAATGTAGCATACTTCTGGGCCTAGGGGGGGAGTAGCTGATAGGGATGAAATATCAGCCTCGCCACGTGGCATTCCCTCAATAAGGAGTAAAAGCATCTTTTGTGAAATCACAGGTGCCCAATCTCATATAGGAGCAAGCAGGATCTGAACAGGTCCTAGCCAGTACAAAAGTTGCGAGGTCATATGCCCAAAAGCTATGCGGGATCCGTTAGCATCTGTCTAGGGCGAAGGTTCTTATCAAATCTTACAGGCACCTGGCAGGACCCAAGGTTCTGTGCCACGCGCAATCCACATGACTCTACACATTATAGAGTGATGACCACTACACTCATGACAGAGGGAATCTTGTTTGCCCGGGAATTACTTTTCTATCCTCCCTTCACACGAATGCCCATCTTCTCACCCTCCCTACGCCTATAAATACTAAGCGAACGCACACAACATCACTCTCTACGAACAACACGCTCCTTGGCGTACTGTTCCATTCAATTCCATACTCTCTCTTACGAGCTCCTCCGAGCTCAAGCAGTCAAGGCGTTCAAAGCCTTCTGTTGGTCCCGGTTTGTTATAGGAAAAATATGTCGAGGGGGGGGGGGTGAATACGTATTTTGAAGTTTTTCAACTTCAAATTCCTTAACTCAGAGTATGAAGTAAAGTGCTCTTTTGAAATACTAAGACCTAGCGGAGAACTAGATCTAAAGTAATCACAATTCTCTTGACCTAAGCTTAGAGCTTGATCAAGAGTGAGACCTTACTCTTAGTGCGGAATTTGATGAGCTAAATCTTTCCTAAGTATTTGAAAATTTCAAGTTATGTTTGTTTAGATGCAAGTGCAATGAATAATAAAACAAGAAAAAATAACGAGTTTAGGGTTAGAGAGATATGACACGAGATTTATAGTGGTTCGGAGATGAAGCTCCTACGTCCACTTGTTACACGAAGCAACTGTTCTCTTCACTCAAGAACTTGAAGATTACGGGCTCTTCAAAAACCTGGTCAAGATCGAGCTTCACTCGCTTGGATCTGACGACAAACGTAGTGATTACGGGTTCACTGCAAAGACCTAAACTGAACTGGAAGCTTCACTCGCTTCAGTCCGACAACAACAGGGAGATTACGGGCTCTCCTTCAGCCTAGCTTCGATCGAGTTTTACATGAACGATGTAAGTGCAAGCTTGGATCTAGATTCTATGATCGAGGCTTCTACAATCGATGAAAGTAGGGCCTTGGATCGAAACAACCTAACGACAAACACAAAATCCTAATGAACAGAACTTCGGGTTAGGGTTTTTGGTTTACGATGACACACTATGAAGAGCTCTTTACAGTAAGTGCAAAGATGGCTAGAGCTCTTCTTCTAAGCTAGGGTTAGGAATGGGCTTAGAATTCTCGTTGTGAAGGTTGCGAAGACGAGTTCCGATGAGACTGGAACTCGGAGAACACTTGGAAACAAAGACTCGAAGAATGCTCTAAGGCTGGGAGTGTTTGTTTGCATTAGGCGCTCGAATGCTCAAGTAGTGTTCTATCTTCTCTTCGTCTTCATCCTTCACTATTTATAGGCGGAGGTTTGGCCGAGATCCGTTGCTTGGTTGGTGGCCTTGTCCCTCCTCCTCTCGACAGTACTTGCACAGGCTGGCTGCTTTTCAGACGTGCAGTTTTGGCTCTTTGTCGAAATTGGCTAAGATCCAATCTTAACAGTAACTGGAGCGAGCCAGTACTGTTGCGGCGCCCTTGTCGGCCTGGCAGTCAACTCCGCTGCTCCTCTCCGCAATCGACACGTGGAGATCTCGCAATTAATGCGGCGATCTTCAGTTGACTGGAGTTCAAAATCGGAGCGGGAATTGGGCTGTCGCTTTCTGGTAGGTAGTGGCTCGCTTTGCTTTGAAGTTGTAGCGTCCGCTTTGATCGAGTCTCTTCGGGTCATACTTGAAGCGTCTACTTGGAAAATAAAGTTTCCGAGTATTGCTTAAGTAAGTCTTGACTTGCTTTGACTTTCGCTGTAGCGCTCGCTTTGCTCCGCTTTGGTGGACTCACTTTGATTCCACTGTAGCGCTCGCTTCGCTTCGCTATTCTAAAGCACGCTTCACTTCAGCTCGGTAGACTCGCTTCGCTTGGAAAACGCACTCAAGCGAGTGGCCTTCACTTGAATTTTCTGCGGTCTAAAATCTAAAGCAAACACAAAGCCATCCTAACAGTATAGGCTTACAAAAAATTTCTAATCCTATTATCTACATCCAAAATGGGTCGATTGGGAACAGAACACTTGGGGGGTTTGGGATCAAATCAAAACAACTATTTGACTCACTTTGAAGTGTCCCATATGGGTTCCCCCTTAACATTTTGTTCTTAACAATTCCCAACAATTTCCCCCTTTTTGATGATGCCAAAACCCAAAACAAACTTTTAGACTAAGAGATTTAGCCTACCTAACCGTGGAAGGAACTTCAAGCGAATGCTTCCTTTGCATGTTCGTTTGAATTTTTTTTTTTTTTTTAAGTTCCTTTTCCCCTTTTTTTTCGGTTAAGTTATTTGAGTTTTGTAGCATAAGGATAAATCATTCACAAAGCTAGTAAATGACACATGAGGGATAAAAATTAAAATGGGATAGATGAATAACAGTTCACATAAATAAGAGACTTGAAATTCAGAGATTTCCTACAGTCTCGTCTTTGTCATCCTTTTCCTTCTCTATCACCTCTTCTTCCTTCTCCTTCTCCTCTGCCTCCAAATCCTCCTTTATCATCTCCTCTGGAACAACATATGCATTGAGAACTCTTACTTCCAACGTTCCGACGTTGTAGATGCTTGGTCTCCTCCAAGTTTTCTCCAGCTTGAAAGCTTCATCAATCTCTGCATCTATGATTCTTCGATCTGGAACGCATGTGCCAGGCAGGAAGAGCATGGGGAAATCCTTCGAAGCAGGCACTTTGATGATCAGAGGCATAGGCTTAGCAAGCTCTGCAAGAGTGAAGACCTTCCGCCTGAATTTCTCATCATAGGCACTCAGGAAGTTGTTGAGCGCATTGATCCTTGAGCACTCAGTCTGAAGTGGCACTACCTCCCAGTAGTAGTATGCTTTGATGAATTTTTCTTTGTAGTATAGCCACCGCTCAAGTAGATCATCGGGGATGAACTGCTCGATTTCTCGGGCATCAGGGTGTTCATTCCTACGCACAACCAACTCCTCTTCTGATCGGCTTGACATCTCAGCCATGATAGCGTTGAACTTCGCACTTAGCTCAGTGTTCCACTTCGCATGTCAGTCAGTCACCTGCGGATGTATTGTTGCTCTTCTCTGCGCGGGTAGCGACCGGAATCAATCATCTCCGATGTGGTCACATAGCAAGCGTCCATCCAAGCTTGCTTGATACATGCATCTGACTCTTCAGGCAGAAATGGGATGAAGGCGCTTCGAGTAAGAGCGGACTGGATAAGTCTCACTTCATTGAAGTGTTCCTCGATCCGACTCTCCATGATCTCAAGACGCCTTGCTCTGATCATTTTCTCCTTTTCCTCTTTCTCCTTTCTCTCTTCTCCTTGCTTCCTTCTCATCTCCACCTGACCAGCTCGTAAAGTGACTGCCTGCTTGATCTTTTGGTGCTTGGCCTCGGGATCATCTTCTCTCGCTTCGGGGGCAGTCCGTTTCAAAGCTTGTTTCGGTGCTGGTGGTGGAGGCATCTCCTTCTTCTTCTTCTCTGCTACACTAGGAGGGATGACTGCTGGGGCACTTCGTGGGATGATAGCTTGGCTGGATGAAGTGGCTCCAGCGGTCGATGAAGTGGCTCCTGCAAAATCAGAAATGAGTGCAAGGGTTGAAGCGGCCAGAGGTGAAGCGGGCGCTTGGAACTCGGCAAAGGCCTTCAGATCGAATTGCTTCTCCATGTCGCGAGCTAGGGCCTCGTCTGCTCGGATTTGCTCCTCTCTTTACTCCTTGGTTAACACAGCAACCGGAGGGTGAGCAGCAATGGAAGATCCGAGCAACTTCCCTTCAATTGGCCTGCGAGGCTCTTGTTAGTTTCTCTTTGCCCAGTTTCCTCGCACGCTCGGCGCAAGCTTCATCCTCCTTTTCTTCCTCCATCTCCTTCTCAACTCCGCTTCCTCCTACAACTCCACTCTCTCCTCCTTCAATCACCTTCTCCACTCCACTTCCTCCTTCTCCACCTTGTAACTCCAGAGTTTCAACTCTTTGCTCAATCCCTTCCCCCTTTCTGGCATCATCACTGCCGGGGGTTGGGGTGATCAACTTTCCAGTGATGGAATGATGAAGGTCTTTGACTGCATTGAACACAGCATGCAGCATCCGCTCGGTGTTCCCTGCGAAAGTATGCTCCTGGGAGAGCACTAGTTCGGCAGTTTTGATACTTATTTCCTCGAGCAGATACACACAATGCTTCTCTCTCTCTCTCTGACAGAGGCCATCAGCCTCTCAAGCGACTCCACATTCCTGAAGCGAGCGGCCAGCTCCGCTTCGATTTCTGCACGAATCTCCTTGCGCTCCTCTTGCATTTGGAGATTGAAGAAATCTTGAGACGCTTTGAGTTCGGCAGATGCAGTCGCTATGGCGTTTTCTTGGTTGTTTAGTGTCACGCGAAGTTGGGCAGCTTCGATGATCTTGCCAGCAAGCTCACTGGCCTTCTCCTTGGCTTCATCAACTTGGATGGCCAACTCTGCATGCTTTAGGTCCATGGCTTGAGCACTCCTTCGCCGGCTCTCAAGCTCTTTCTTCTCCATGTCCCGTTCAAGCTTTAGAACCTTCATCTCCTGTTCTAGCTTGTCAAGGGCCTTCTTTGTTCTGGTCAGATCACTGCCCTTCATGATCAGATCAGAATCCTTCTTCTCCACCTTCTCCTTCAGCACTCTCATTTCCTCCTCCAACTTCTTCTTCTCTTCGCCAACTGTCACTAGCTTGGCGTTGATGTCCCTCAAGCGACTCCTTTCCGCATCAAGCGAGTCCTTGAGTTCACCAATTTTCTTTTCCTGGTCTCCGACCAGCTTTACCTGTTCCTCCAGCACCCTCTCCTTCTCCTCCAACAACTTCTCCTTCTCCTCCACCTTCCCCTCCAACTCTCTCTTCTTTTTGTCAAAATCTTCTCTAAGATTCTTGACCTCTTCGACCTTCTTCTCCATCTCCACATCCTTCCAGGTGATCTCACTCTGCAAGCTTGAGATCTCCGCATCCTTCATCTCTACCTCCTCCGCATGCTCTCTCATCAGCCTCCGCTCGTGAGTGGATGGCACATGCTCGGGGACTGAAGCGTCTGGATAGGCTCGCTTCACCTTCGCATCCAGCTTATCCTAGAAGCTGGTTCCAGTGAGGAATGCGTGGAAGCCATTCTTGCCGATGAAATCCAGCAGCTTTCCCTCCATTTGAATGAGGTCTTCTTCCTTGAAGGCTTTCAAGAGTCTGAAGACTTTGTAGTATTCAGTGCCGCGGTAGGTGATATAGGTGAGGAAGTCGACGATCTTGGTGAAGAATTCGTCAGACATCGGCACGGAGGAGTAGCGGGTCCTGATCGTCTCTACAGCCTGCTCTCTATCTCTTGTATATCTCTCGAGAGCTTCCACCTCTGCAGGGAGCTTGGATATTTGGAATTGAGGGATTATAATTCCAGTGGTTTGGGCGGTATCGGTTGTAGCTGCCGATGAGGTAGGGGATTGGGTTGGTGATGAGGTTTGGGTTTCGGAGATTTGGATGGGATCTGTGGTTGGCTGGGGTGTTTGGATGCAGCCGTAGGGTCGGTGCTGAGAAGTGGGATAGGGGGTAGTTGGAAAGAAGATGATGATTCTTCTTGTGGAGAGAGGGGGGATTTCTTGGTATGGGGTTGAGCAGTTGAAGAGGCTTGGGGTTCTGGTGGTGGTTGAGTTTGGGCAGGGGTTGTCTGGGTTTGAGTTTGTGGTGGGGGAGTTTGAATTTTGATAGGTGATGGTTGGGGTTGAGTTTCTTCAGTCTCCTCAAGCGGCTGCTCCTCAGCCTCGCTTGACTTGACTAGTGTAGCGACCAACTTCAATTTCTTCTGGGCTCGCTTCGGCGCAACTCGCTTCCCAAATGAAGCGGCTCGCTTTGTTTGGGGGGCTACGATTTGCCTTTCGGCAACAGGTACAGCAACGGGCACTTCAACCTCGAGAAGTCCCTCATCGATCAATGATTTGTCCGACCTCCACAAGTCATGGAACACGGTGTTCTTCTTGTAGTCGGCAACGTCAGATTCCGGCCATACTTTGTTCGGATAGCTTTCCTCCAGTGCGACAGAGAGTCTGGAGAAAAACTTAAGCTTCCCCTTGCGGAGAATCTGATCTGTGCTTCTCCTCACGAACTTGAAGTCGTCGGCGGCTTCGTGAATCTGGTTGAGAAACCAACCATGCCAATTAAACCTTGTTCCGGTAAGGCTGTCGACGATGATGGTGGTGGCGAACAGCTTTGTTTCAGAGAGCGTGCCCAAAGTTCCGACGTAGCACGCGACACACTTCAAAAACAGCTCGCATATGTGGTTGAAAGTAGCCTTCAAATCAGATTGAATGTTGGCCTCCTTGAAGTTGGGCTCTGCTCCGTCGACGGCAAACCGAGCATATTCGACTCCGGCTGATAACTCCATTCCTAACAAGGAGTTTCCACCTTCCCTCGGCAAGTTGAATACACCGATGAGATTGCTCAAGTCCACCTCCACCGGCTCTCTGGTCTGTGGATCAGTGAAAGACGAAGTGTTTCGTTCTTTCCTCAGATTTAGAAGAAGCTCGGCCACCGCCTTGGCCAAGATCTTCGTCGGCACCGCCGTCACGAACTTCCATAAGCCGGCCGTGATCACAGCCCTACGGAAGAATCCATCTTCCTCAATGACGGTTGGGTTGAGATGAGGCTCGACGTTGATATGCTTGTCGACCTCAGTGAGAAATTCTTCCATCGTCTCAGTTTTCTGCTTCTTTCCCATGGTATAAAGTTTAAGAGATTTGATCGGAGATTTATAGAACAAAAACTGGTTTGAGACTCGTGAGTTGCAGAAGAGTTGCAGATCTTTGCACGAGAATAGCAAATATGGAGAGTTGTGAAAGGTTTTACAGTTCTGCACGACGTCCTTATATAGAGGTAGGGTTCGGCTGACGTGGCAGGGGCAAGACAGTATATCGCTGAAGATCCTGTATATACGGCGGCCAACGGCGAAGTGATTGACGTGTCCGGCGTCATCACAGTAAAAAGTGAACCGTCAAGTTGAGTCGGTTCTCCACGTGGCCTGCTGTGATTCGTCACTTTACACGGCGTCGTATCCAATGGCTATAAATTAGGGACTGTTTGGATTCGATGGTTGGATCTCATCCATCTTTTCCCGCTTCGAATTCAAAATGCAGTGCACGCGCCCGTTATTTTCGGCTGTACGTGAACCTGCATTTAATGTAAAGAAAAAAGGTAAAATTGCACTCGAGTGCAGACAGCTCATACTCGCTTCGTACCCACTCGCTTCGAGTTGGGCCGCTTGGCTTTTACTCGCTTGAGAAGTACTCGCTTGAGTGACTGTTCTGCACTCGCTTGGAGTGACGTAGCACTCGCTTGGCCATCTGAAGCGACTGGAATAAGAAATGAAATTTCTTTGACATTATTTAAAATGTTTCTGATTTACATACTTCGAGGATAAACAAGAATGTTTTCCTCTTTGTATTTGTGTCAGATTCATTTCATATTTTCCACATAGTAAGTGAAGGCCTCTAGCACGCTTCAGCTCACTTAGTGTACTTAAAATTGAACCACTTACCAGTCAATCTCACTTAGGAGATTGATACCACTATTGAAGTCACTTGATTTGGGCATCATTTGTTGAATCCACTTGATGATATTGCTTGAAGCTTGTTGATACCACCTTTGTTGGATGCTTCATTTTGGCTAGGACTTCACTCATCTTCATGGCATTTATCTTCATGGCATTCATCTTCATGGCATTCATCTTCATGGCATTCATCTTCCTCTACGAATTAGAGAGTCCTCCATCGAAGTGAATGGGGGAAAAATGAATATAGTACACAAGCTTACTACAACCCAGAGGGGAGCTTCACGTAAGTGTACATATTCACGACGAATGGGGGATGAGTACAAGTCCTTATCTCAGAGCAGAATAGGACAGGATGACAATGAGAATGCTCTGACAAGACAATCTCGTATTTTACGCAGAAGCATGTCACCGGCCCTGCAACCTTTTGAAGAAAAAGGTAACCCTTCAAGCTTCCTCCTACAAGCTACAGAATGAATTTGCAATCGACTCGCTTGACCCAGAATAAGGTTAATTGAAGCGATGCAAAATTCTAAGTGGGGGAGGAATGGATAGACATTCGGCAACTCAACTCAATGAAGAGTGAGTAAAGAATGAATATTTATCCACGATGAAGGAGATGAGAAGACTTGCTCCTCTTCGGCGGAAAGATGGGAAGTGGACGCAAGGTCTAGGTGCCAGCCCTGCCTAAGCTTTCACCATTTTTACGTGGGAAGGCCCGATACAAGACCCCACAACCGTTACTAGAAACGGCACTTGCGAGTGTTTATACCCACTCGCTAGGAATCTTAGGCTAGGAAGCAGCTTTCCTTGCCCGCTTTGGAAGTAGCTTGCTCCGAGAGCAAACAATAGTTCCCCCTTAACCAATGGCTTAACAATTCCTGTAAGCGGGTAGGGAACGTCTTCCAACACTCCACCTTTCTCCACCTTATTTCTCCTTCTTCAAGCGAGTGGAATTTTGAAGTGACTCGCTTGAGTTGGTGAAGATCCGAAGCGAGTGACGCTTAAAGAACAAGCGACCACTCCTTCATGCATCCTGGATCTAGCACTCTTCACCAGGGTCTAGCAACCCTAATTCCATGCATAGCTGATTGAAACGAGACTCAGCTAGAGGCTTGGTGAGGATATCTGCTCGCTGGAGATCGGTATGGATTTTCTCGAGCTTGATATCTTTCTTCTCGACATGATCACGAATGAAGTGATGTCGGATTTCCACGTGCTTGCATCTGGTGTGAAGCACTGGATTTTGCGAGATGCAGATCGCACTGTTGTTGTCGCAGAATATAGGAATTTCATTCGCTTCAACTTTGTAGTCCTTCAACTGCTGAAGAAGCCATAGAATTTGAGAACAACAGCTTCCAGCGGCCATATATTCGGCTTCAGTTGTTGAAGTAGCTACACTCGTCTGCTTCTTTGAAAACCATGAGATCAGCTTGCTTCCCAAGAACTGACAAGTGCCCAATGTTGATTTCCTATCAATTCAGCACCCTCCATAGTCAGCATCTGAATATCCAGTGAGCTCCAAATTGTCCTCCGTTGGATACCACAGCCCCATGTTGACAGTGCCCTTCAAATATCGAAGAATTCTCTTGGCAGCTTCAAGATGGCTGTGCTTGGGATTGCTTTGGAAGCGAGCACATACTCCAACTGCAAAAGCAATATCCGGCCTACTTGCAGTGAGATATAGAAGGGATCCGATCAAGGCTCGGTAGTCTGTAGCATCCACAGACTTCCCATCAAGGTCTGGCTCCATCTTCCAGTTGGTGTTCATTGGGATCTTCACAGCTTTGGCATGCTGAACACCGAACTTGGCAAGCATATCTCTTGTATACTTAGCTTGATTGATGAAGATTCCATCATCTTGCTGCTTCACTTGAAGACCTAGAAAGCAGCTCATCAAGCCAATCATCAACATCTCATGTTTGGTCTTCATAAGCTCTCAAAACTTCTCGCTAAGCGACTGGTTTGATGATCCAAATATGATGTCGTCTACATAGATCTGGACCCATAGCATGTCTTCTCCATGATTGATGGTGAAGAGAGTCCGATCTATTTTCCCTTTGTGGAAACCATTATCCACTAGGAATTGGGATAGGGTATCATACCAAGCTCTGGGAGCTTGCTGCAACCCATATAGGGCTTTCTTCAATCGATACACCTTATCTCCCTGCTCGAAACCCGGTGGCTGCTCCACATAGACTTCTTCCTTCAATTCACCGTTGAGAAACGCGCTCTTGACATCCATCTGACTGACTTTGAATTTCTTGGCCGCTGCATAGGCTAGAAATAATCTGATCGCTTCAAGCCATGCCACTGGAGCGAAGGTCTCATCGAAATCGATTCCTTCCTCTTGGCAGTAGCCCTTAGTGACGAGTCGCGCCTTGTTTCTCACAACGTTGTGCTCCTCGTCCGTATTGTTCTTGAACACACACTTGGTGCCTATAACATGCTGAAATTTGGGACGATCCACGAGGTACCACACGTCGTTCCTGGTGAACTGATTCTGCTCTTCTTGCATGGCGATCACCCAATTAGAATCAGCTAGGGCTTCCTCCACGCATGACGGCTCAATATTTGAAAGAAAGCAACTGAACATTGCACTTTCTCCAAACACTTGACTTCTAGTCACTACACCCTTGGATGGATCTCCAATGATTTGACTCGGTGAGTGATTCTTGAGCCATGCACGCTTGAATCCGCCAGCTTCATCTTTATCTTCTTCCTGGTCGCTCGCTTCACCTTCTGAAGCGACTGGAATGGGTGTTTGGCCTGCACTCGCTTCAGGAATCTTGGGGGCAGCTTCAACCTTTTCTTGGACATTCTGCTCGCTTGAGTTCTTAATTTCTTCATCATCTTCAAGCATGTCCCAAGTTAATGAGTTGATGGGTTCCTCGCTTGTCTTTCCTTCCTTACATTGAACCTGTTCCTGTGGAAGACTCAAAGAAGATTCATCAAATACGACATGGGGTGATTCCTCCACAATTAGGGTTTTATAATTGAATACCCTGTAAGCTTTGCTTGATGTAGAATATCCTAAGAGTATTCCTTCATCAGCTTTGCTTTCAAAGGCTTTCAGTTGTGACTTCCTTTTATCATGGATGAAGACCCTACAACCAAAAATATGGAAATAAGATATGTTAGGGATTCTCCATGTCTATATTTCATATGGTGTCTTGTCGTGCCGCTTGCAGAGAAGCGTCCGGTTCTGCGTGTAGCATGCTGTATTGGCAGCTTCAGCCCAATACTTCATCGGAAGCTTCGAGTCAGCAATCATGGTTCGAACGGCTTCTTTGATGATCCGATTTCTTCTTTCAGCAACTCCATTCTGCTGAGGTGTGCGTGCTGAGGATGTTTGATGTGCAATACCATGCTCTGTGCAGTAAGCTTCAATGGTAGAGTTCAAGAACTCTGTGCCTTTGTCGGAGCGGATGGTGACAATCGCTTGGTTCTTCTCCACAGCTAATCGCTTGAGTAGTTGTGGTAGCTTGGTCAGTGTCTCCTTCTTGCTGAAGAGAAATACAACCCAAGTGTAGCGAGAGAAGTCATCGACTACAACTAGAGTGTACTTCCTTCCATTTACACTAACTGGAGTGACTGGGCCAAACAGATCCATATGCAGCAGCTCGAGCACTCGCTTGGATGAAGCTTCTTCAAGACTGGCGAAGTGCTTCTTTGTCTGCTTTCCTCGTTGGCATGGTGAGCATGGATGGTCTTTGACAAAGACCTCATTGGGAATGCCCTGCACCAAGCCTTTTCGAGCTATGCGATTGATTGCTTTGAAATTGAGATGGTTCAAGCGTCGGTGCCATAGCCATCCTAATTCTGTAGCACTTCTTGCAACTAAGCACGTCTCTTCTTTGCAGCTTTCCCATTGTGCAATGTAGACATTCCTTTGTCTAATTCCAGTGAGCACAATCTGGGACGTGAGCTTGCTCTTCACAATGCACTTGTTGGAAATAAATTCCACCTTGTATCCTTTGTCATAGAATTGTGAAATGGATAGCAAGTTGTGCTTAAGTCCTTCCACATAGGAGACTTCTTCTATTGTGATCTTTCCAACTTTCAGTGCGCCGTACCCTTTGGTGCTTCCTCGAGAGTTATCACCAAAAGTAACGTGTGGACCCTTCTTCTCTATGTAGTCATGAAGTAGAACTCTCATGCCGGTCATGTGTCTTGAACATCCACTGTCCAAGTACCAGATTTGTTGACCCTCTCTTGGCATGGGATCCACGGCGCTCACCTGCATTTAGACAGATTAAATCAGTTTGGGTCCTTGCAGGTTAGTTCCCTTAGGTACCCACACTTGCTTCACTTTCTTTCGAAAGGTAACTTGTGTCTTGGGCTTCTCGACCTTTGAAAACTGTGAGTTCTGCCTTGCAGCAGCTTCACACGTGCAGCAGTGTGTGCAAGAGGGAGAGCGGCTCGCTTGAGGGATACCTATGCTCTTACCTACTTGCTTGTATCCTGAAGCGACTCGCTTCAGATTAGCTACAGGCTTAGAGACTGACGTAGGGTTTACAGTCTTTCGAAGCGGCTCGCTTGGTTTCTTCGAAGCGGTCCAACTAGGGTTTTGACCCCAACTCGCTTGAGAAACCTTGGGAATCTGAAGCGACCTCTTTGGTGCTTCAAGTTCTTCCCCCTCAACGTTAGTCCGATTGGACCATCTCCAGTCTGGATAACGTGACACATAGACATTACTCCTTTTCTTGAAAGGGAGATCCTTTGTCTCTGGTGTCTTGGTCTGAGATTTAGAAGCTACAACTGGTTTCCCTTTACCTTTAGATTGGTAAGTTCTAGCATTGTAAGTGCTAGGGACAGTTGATCTTTGCTTGCCCGTAGTTTCTGCCCTTGAAGATATAGACATCTTCATTGGCTTCTTCTTAGGGTTCTCAGCCATTTGGCCTTTATCCTTGTTGGTGGTTGCTTTGGAGGCAGTGGGCACATCCAAAGTGACTGATGGTGTCGTGTTTGAGGCACCAACAAAGACAGTGGGCTTGGAAGGTCCACCCTCATATCCGAGTCCTCCCTTTCTACCAAAAGGTAGAAATGAGCTCTCTAGTGCCTGCCTAGGGTATGAAGCTTTGTTTAAGTTGGCAACTAGAGCGGATTGGGTTTCATACCATCCTTCCAAGCTTTGATGTCTAGCGAAGAGATCCTCGAACTTACTAGTCATAGCCCTTAAGTTAAGTTTGACTTGGTCAAGCTCAGTGGCTAGCTTTCGGTTCTCCTTCTCGCTTTGAGACATAGCTTGATTTAACATTTCGTGGTCGCTTGACAATTTCTTGTGTTTGTCAAGCAACTCACTCCATGTCGAGGAATTCGCTTCCTCTTGGTGAGTGTGTGGAAGTGTAATTGAACTTGGTGACGGATAGATAAATACCTCTCCAGTTTCATCGTCGGTGAGCGCCATGAGTCCAAGATCCTCTCCCTCCCTTGAGTTAGGATCTGTAAATGCATCGGAGTCGCTTTATGGATCTTCACTTGAAGCGACCTGCATTTCACTCGCTACGAGCGCTCGCCTCGGAGCATCCCTCTTTGCTCTTAGTTCCTCTCGCTCCTTTGCACTCAGCTTCGGGCAATCAGATTTGTAGTGGCCCATCTTGTGGCAGTGGTAGCATTCCACTTCCATCATGTCCCTTGAGATCGGCTTGGTCGTCTCTTCTCTCTTCCCTTTGCTTTCACGAGCATCAGTGATCCTTCCCTTGTACTGCTTGTAGAATCTTTTGTATTTGCCCACACGTGAGTTCATTTTGTTGAAATTCTTTGATAGAAATGCAACATGCTCTTCCAGCTCTTCCCTTGTCATCTTGGCTAGCGACTGGTCGCTTGGCCCTTCGGAAGCTTTGAAAGCTACACCTTTTGACATCGTGGGAGCTTCATCCTCATCGTCGAGGTTCATTCGATTCAGATCGAATTCGTGAGCTTTGAGTTCGGAGAACAAAATCTCCAGTGTGAGCTTCGATAGATCCTTGGTAGCTAGGTACAACTCCTTCATTGTCTGCCACTTCCTAGTGAGAG
Organism: Thymus mandschuricus; assembly: GCA_029379335.1. Lineage (NCBI taxonomy): Eukaryota > Viridiplantae > Streptophyta > Magnoliopsida > Lamiales > Lamiaceae > Thymus > Thymus mandschuricus. Next base: position 23,824,418 of record CM057072.1, read on the forward strand.
CTCGAACAATCTTCAGATTCACTTCCTTGTCTGTGAGTTCCTTCCTAAGTGAGTTGAGAGTAGTAATGATGTTGGTGACTCTCAACTTGAAGGCGTCGATGGACTCTCCTGGCTTCATTATCAGACTTTCAAACTCCCGCATTTGTACGTCGAGCTTGTTCTCTTTGATCTTGTCCATTCCTTGAGAAATGAGGGCTAGGGTTTCCCACATTTCTTTTGCCGTCGCACACTTCCTGATCCATGATAGATAAGCGTCCGACATGGTGCTCTGCATCGTGTGGCGTGCGATCTTGTCGAGGTTGGCGACTTTGAAGTCATTTGGAGTGTACTCATTTATGTCCTTCTCTATGTACCGTGGTCGAACATAGGCAGCCCGACCTTCGGCAGCTGGGACGTTCTCGGAGACGGATTTCTTGATTTTGATTGGTCCGTCCTCTATAACTTCCCACATCCGGTCGTGGATGGAACAGAGGAAGCTCTCGACTCGAAAGCTCCATGTCTCGTATCCTTCGATAGAGAACTGTGGAAGACTCGAAGCACTGTATGTAGACATAACAAACTATCAGCAGTAAATGCAATATGCGTGGGTGAGGTTTTGATGTACTTAGGAAAAATAGGATCCGGTTCAGTGAGACAACAGAAGTGAGTGGGGAATCACTTCGGATATGCAAAGCAGAGGCTCGAAAGAACCGCTGCTCTGATACCACTTGTTGGTCCCGGTTTGTTATAGGAAAAATACGTAGAGGAGGGGGGGGGGGGTGAATACGTATTTTGAAGTTTTTCAACTTCAAATTCCTTAACTCAGAGTATAAAGAAAAGTGCTCTTTTGAAATACTAAGACCTAGCCGAGAGCTGGATCTAAAGTAATCACGATTCTCTTGACCAAGAGTGAGACTTTACTCTTAGTGCGGAATTCGGTGAGCTAAATCTTTCATAAGTATTTGAAAATTTCAAGTTATGTTTGTTTAGATGCAAGTGCAATGAATAATCAAACAAGGAAAAATAACGAGTTTAGGGTTAGAGAGATACGACACGAGATTTATAGTGGTTCGGAGATGAAGCTCCTACGTCCACTTGTAGCACGAAGGAACTGTTCTCTTCACTCAAGAACTTGAAGATTACGGGCTCTTCAAAAGCCTGGTCGAGATCGAGCTTCACTCGCTTGGATCTGACGACAGACGCAGTGATTACGGGTTCACTACAAAGACCTAAACTGGACTGGAAGCTTCACTCGCTTCAGTCCGACAACAACAGGGAGATTACGGGCTCTCCTTATAGCCTAGCTTCGATCGAGCTTTACACGAACGATGTAAGTGCAAGATTGGATCTAGACTCTATGATCGAGGCTTCTACAATCGATGAAAATAGGGCCTTGGATCGAAACAACCTAACGACGAACACAAAAACCTAACGAACAGAACTTCGGGTTAGGGTTTTTGGTTTACGACGACACACTATAAAGAGCTCTTTACAGTAAGTGCAAAGATGGCTAGATCTAGGGTTAGGAATGGGCTTAGAATTCTCTGTGTGAAGGTTGCGAAGACGAGTTCCGATGAGACTGGAACTCGGAGAACACTTGGAAACAAAGACTCGAAGAATGCTCTAAGGCTGGGAGTGTTTGTTTGCAGTAGGCGCTCGAATGCTCAAGTAGTGTTCTATCTTCTCTTCGTCTTCATCCTTCACTATTTATAGGCGGAGGTTTGGCCGAGATCCATTGCTTGGTTGGTGGCCTTGTCCCTCCTCCTCTCGACAGTACTTGCACAGGCTGGCTGCTTTTCAGACGCGCAGTTTTGGCTCTTTGTCGAAATTGGCTAAGATCCAATCTTAACAGTAACTGGAGCGAGCCAGTACTGTTGCGGCACCCTTGTCGGCCTGGCAGTCAACTCCGCTGCTCCTCTCTGCAATCGACACGTGGAGATCTCGCAATTAATGCGGCGATCTTCAGTTGACTGGAGTTCAAAATCGGAGCGGGAATTGGGCTGTCGCTTTCTGGTAGGTAGTGGCTCGCTTTGCTTTGAAGTTGTAGCGTCCGCTTTGATCGAGTCGCTTCGGGTCATACTTGAAGCGTCTACTTGGAAAATAAAGTTTCTGAGTATTGCTTAAGTAAGTCTTGACTTGCTTTAACTTTCGCTGTAGCGCTCGCTTTGCTCCGCTTTGGTGGACTCGCTTTGATTCCACTGTAGCGCTCGCTTCGCTTCGCTATTCTTCGGCACGCTTCACTTCAGCTCGGTAGACTCGCTTCTCTTGGAAAATGCTCTCAAGCGAGTGGCCTTCACTTGAATTTTCTGCGGTCTAAAATCTAAAGCAAACACAAAGCCATCCTAACAGTATAGGCTTAGAAAAAATTTCTAACCCTATTATCTACATCCAAAATGGGTCGCTTGGGAACAGAACACTTGGGGGTTTTGGGATCAAATCAAAACAACTATTTGACTCACTTTGAAGTGTCCCATATGAGTTCCCCCTTAACATTTTGTTCTTAACAATTCCCAACACCTTCTTCCGGGAAGCTCTAGTTTCTCTTCAGCTCCATCCTTTTTTCTCGACGACGGGAAAAATCTCCATCTTAAACCACGTCCCAAGCCTAAGGTAAAACCCTCATTGCCAAAAGGGAATGAGGCTCGATGGAGCTCCGTTCTCCTTGTTTCTCTCCTTTTTCCTGTTCCATTTCTTCAGTATCTACTTGTATGAGTGCAAAACTTCATGAATCTTGCTAGTTTATGGCTAAACATGCCTTTTATGCCCTACTCATAGCTCAACTATTATTTGTCATCACTACGCGAATCATGCTCTGTATAAAATACTCATCTATGGCTCTATACGCACATGAATCTCTTGCTCTTTACTGCTTTAACGCTTTACCCATAAATGCTCTTTGCAAAACATGATGAAAAATACCTTAAATTTTTGTCGATCTCTAACCCGGATCTATCATTGTCTCCATTGAAATTCCTTTCTTGTCCTCCCTTAGTACAAGCATTCACCTTTTCATCCTCTCTACACCTATAAATATCGAGTGATCACACCACTCCAAGGAAATATATACACGCACTCCGCGTTGTTGGGAATTGTTAAGAACAACATGTTAAGGGGGAACCTATAAGGGACACTTCATTGTTTTGATTTGATCCCAAAACCCCAAAGCGTTCTGTTCCCAAGCGACCCATTTTGATGTAGATAATAGGTTAGAATTTTTCTAAGCCTACTCTGTTAGGATGGCTCTTTATTGTACTTAGAATATAGACTTCAAAATGTTCAAGTGAAGGCCACTCGCTTGAGTGAGTTTTCCGAAGCGAAGCAAGTCTAGCAAGCCCAAGTGAAGCGTGCCGAAGAATAGCGAAGCGAAGCGAGCGCTACAGTAGATTCAAAGTGAGTCTGCCAAAGCGAAGAGAAGCGAGCGCTACAGTATAAAGTCAAAGCGAGTCAACTCTGGTCAACATTTTTCAAAGCAGTCACTAGGGAACTTTACTTCCCAAGCGACTCAGTACATAATGACTACAAAATGACTCAAATCTAAGCGGACGCTACAACTTCAAAGCGAAGCGAGCCACAACCTACCAGAAAGCGACAGCACAATTCCCGCTCCGAATTTGAACTCCAGTCAACTGGAGATCTCCGCATTTATTACGAGATCTCCACGTGTCGAACGCGGAGAGGAGCAGCGGAGTTGACTGCCAGGCTGACAGGGCGCCGCAACAGTACTGGGTCGCTCCAGTTACTGTTGAAATTGGACCTTAGCCATTTCCGGCAAAAATCCAAAACTGGACGTCTGAAAAGCAGCCAGCCTATGCAAGTACTGTCGAGAGGAGGAGGGACAAAGCCACCAACCAAGCAACGGATCTCGGCATCCCTCCGCCTATAAATAGTGAAGGATGAAGACGAAGAGAAGTAGAACACTTCCTGAGCATTCGAGCCTACTGCAAACAAACACTCTCAGCTTTCTAGCAATCTTCGAGTCTTTGTTTCCAAGTGTTCTCCGAGTTCCAGTTTCATCGGAACTCATCTTCACAACCTTCACACTTAGAGTCTAAGCCCATTCCATATCCAAGCTTAGAAGAAGAGCTCTAGCCATCTTTGCATTCATTGTAAAGAGCTCTTCATAGTGTGTCGTCGTAAACCAAAAACCCTAAATCTGTTGTCAGGTTTTTGTGTTCGTCGTCGTTAAGTTGTCTCGATCCAAGGCCCTTCTTTCATCGATTGAAGAAGCCTCGATCATAGAGTTTAGATCCAAGCTTGCACCTACATCGTTTGTGTGAAGCTCGACCGAAGCTAGGCTGTAAGGAGAGCCCGCAATCTCCCTGTCTGTGTCGGACTGAAGCGAGTGAAGCTTCCAGTCCAGGTTAGGTTTGTGTAGTGAACCCGCAATCACTACGTCTGTCGTTGGATCCAGGCGAGTGAAGCCCGATCTCGACCAGGTTTTTGAAGGACCCGTAACCTTCAAGTTCTTGAGTGAAGAGAACAGTTGCCTTGTGCAACAAAGTGGACGTAGGAGCTTTATCTCCGAACCACTATAATCCCTGTGTCGTATCTCTCAACCCTAAACTCTTTACTTTGATTATTCATTGCATGTGCATCTAAATAAACATAATCTGGAATTTTAATTACGTAGGAAAGATTTTAGCTCACCAAATTCCGCACAAAGAGTAAAGTCTCACTCTTGATCAAGCTTGAAGCTTAGGTCAAGAGAATCTTGACTGCTTTGGATCTAGCTCTCGGCTACGTCTTAGTATTTCTACGAGCACTTTACTTCATACTCTGAGTTAAGGAATTTGAAGTTGAAAAACTTCAAAATACGTATTCACCCCCCCCCCCCCCCCCCCCTTCTACGTATTTTTCCTATAGCAAACCGGGACCAACAAGTGGTATCAGAGCAGCGGTTCTTTCGAGCCTCTGCTTTGCATATCCGAAGCGAGTCCCCACACGCTTCACGTTGTCTCACTGAACCGGATCCTATTTTCCTAAGCGCATCAAAATCTCACCCACGCATATTGCATTTGCTACTGATAGTTTGCTATGTCTACATATAGTGCATCAAGTCTTCCACAGTTCTCTATCGAAGGATACGAGACATGGAGTTTCCAAGTCGAGAGCTTCCTATGCTCCATCCACGACCGGATGTGGGAAGTTATAGAGGACGGACCAATCGAAATCAGGAAAGCCGTCTCTGAGAACGTCCCAGCTGCCGAAGGTCGGGCTGCCTATGTTCGACAACGGTACGTAGAGAAGGACAAAGATGAGTACACTCCGAATGACTTCAAAGTCGCCAACCTCAACAAGATCGCACGACACACGATGCAGAGCACCGTGTCGGACGCCTATCTACCACGGATAAGGAAGTGCGCAACGGCGAAAGAAATGTGGGAAACCCTAACCCTCATTTCTCAAGGCACAGACAAAATCAAAGAAAACAAGCTTGCCGTTCAGATGCGGGACTTTGAATGTCTGATAATGAAGCCAGGAGAGTCCATCGACGCCTTCGAGCTGAGAGTCACCAACATCATTGCAACTCTCAACTCACTTGGGAAGGAACTCACAGACAAGGAAGTCAACCTGAAGATTGTCCGAGCTCTCACGAGGAAGTGGCAGACAATGAAGGAGCTGTACCTAGCTACCAAAGATCTATCGAAGCTCACACCGGAGATTCTGTTCTCCGAACTCAAAGCTCATGAATTCGATCTGAATCGAATGAACCTCGACGAAGAGGATGAAGCTCCCACGACATCAAAGGGTGTAGCTTTCAAAGCTGCTGAAGGGGCAAGTGACCAGTCGCTAGCCAAGATGACGAGGGAAGAGTTGGAAGAACATGTTGTGTTCTTATCCAAGAACTTCAACAAAATGAATTCTCGAGTGGGCAAGTACAAAAGATTCTACAAGCAGTACAAAGGGAGGAGCACTGATGCTCGAGAAGGAAAAGGGAAGAGAGAAGAGACGACCAAGCCGATCGCAAGGGACATGATGGAAGTGGAATGCTACCATTGCCACAAAATGGGCCACTACAAGTCCGATTGCCCGAAGCTGAGTGCAAAGGAGCGAGAGGAACTGAGAGCAAAGAGGGATGCTCCAACGCGAGCGCTCGTAGCGAGTGAAATGCCGGTCGCTTCAACTGAAGAAGTCTCAAGAGACTCGGATGCATTCACAGATCCCAACTCCAGTGAGGGAGAGGATCTTGGACTCATGGCGCTCACCGACGAAGAGACCGGAGAGGTATTCATCTATCCCTCGCCTAGTTCAATTACACTCGCACACACTCACCAAGAGGAAGCAAATTCCTCGACATGGAATGAGTTGCTTGACAAGCACATTAAATTGTCAAGTGACCACGAAGTGTTGAAACAAGCTTTGTCTCAAAGCGAGAAGGAGAACCGAAAGCTAGCCACTGAGCTTGACCAAGTCAAACTTAACTTAAGAGCTATGACTAGTAAATTCGAGGATCTCTTCGAGAGACATCAAATCTTGGAAGGAAGGTACGAAACCCAGTCCGCTCTAGTTGCCAACTTGAACAAAGCTTCATATACTAGGCAGGCACTAGAGAGCTCACTTCTACCTTTTGGTAGAAAGGGAGGACTCGGATATGAGGGTGGACCTTCCAAGCCGACTGTCTTTGTTGGTGCTTCTCACACGACACCATCAGTCACTTTGGAAATGCCTATTGTATCCAAAGCGACCACCAACAAGGATAAAGGCCAAATGGCTGAGAACCCTAAGAAGAAGCCAATGAAGATGTCTATATCTTCAAGGGCAGAAACTATGGGCAAGCAGAGACCAACTGTTCCCAGCACTTACAATGCTAAAGCTTACCAATCCAAAGGTAAAGGGAAACCAGTTGTAGCTTCTAAGTCTTAGGCCAAGACACCAGAGACAAAGGATCTCCCTTTCAAGAAAAGGAGTAATGTCTATGTGTCACGTTATCCGGACTGGAGATGGTCCAACCGGACTAACGTTGAGGGGGAAGAATTCGAAGCACCAAGGAGGCCGCTTCGAACTCCCAAGGTTACTCAAGCGAGTCGGGGTCAAAACCCTAGTTGGACCGCTTCGAGAAAACCTAGCGAGCCGCTTCGACAGACTGTAAAACCTAAGTCAGTCTCTAAGCCCGTAGCTAATCCGAAGCGAGTCGCTTCAGGATACAAGCCAAAGGGTAAGAGCATGGGTATGCCTCAAGCGAGCCGCTACCCCTCTTGCACACACTGCTGCACGTGTGAAGCTGCTTTAAGGCAGAAGTCACAGTTTTCAAAGGTCGAGAAACCCAAAGCACAAGCTACCTTTCAAAAGAAAGTGAAGCAAGTGTGGGTACCTAAGGGAACTAACCTGGAAGGACCCAAACTGATTTGGGTACCAAAATCTGTCTAATTGCAGGTGAGCGCCATGGATCCCATGCCAAGTGAGGGTCAACAAATCTGGTACTTGGACAGTGGATGTTCAAGACACATGACCGGCATGAGAGCTCTACTTCATGACTACATAGAGAAGAAGGGTCCACACGTCACTTTTGGTGATAACTCTCGAGGAAGCACCAAAGGGTACGGCGCACTGAAAGTTGGAAAGCTCACAATTGAAGAAGTCTCCTACGTGGAAGGACTCAAGCACAACTTGCTATCCATTTCACAATTCTGTGACAAGGGATACAAGGTGGAATTTATTTCCAATAAGTGCATTGTAAAGAGCAAGCTCACTGCCCAGATTGTGCTAACTGGAATTAGACAAATGAACGTCTATATAGCACAATGGGACAGCTGCAAAGAGGAGACGTGCTTAGTAGCAAGGAGTGCTACAGAAATAGGATGGCTATGGCACAGACACTTGAACCATCTAAACTTCAAAGCCATAAATCGCTTAGCTCGAAAGGGTTTGGTGCAAGGCATACCAAATGAAGTCTTCATCAAAGACCATCCATGCTCACCATGCCAACGAGGGAAGCAGACGAAGAAGCACTTTGCAAGTCTCGAAGAAGCTTCATCAAAGCGAGTGCTCGAGCTGCTTCATATGGATCTGTTTGGTGCAGTCACTCCAGTTAGTGTAAATGGAAGGAAGTACACTCTAGTTGTAGTTGACGACTTCTCTCGCTACACTTGGGTTGTATTTCTCTTCAGCAAGAAGGAGACGCTGACCAAGCAACCACAACTGCTCAATCGATTGGCTGTGGAGAAGAATCAAGCGATAGTGACCATCCGCTCCAACAAAGGCACAGAGTTCTTGAACTCTACCATTGAAGCTTACTGCACGGAGCATGGCATAGCACATCAGACTTCCTCAGCACGCACACCTCAGCAGAATGTAGTTGCTGAAAGAAGGAATCGAATCATCAAAGAAGCCGTTCGAACCATGATTGCAGACTCGAAGCTTCCAATGAAGTATTGGGCTGAAGCTGCCAATACAACATGCTACACGCAGAATCGAACGCTTCTTTGCAAACGGCACGACAAAACACCATATGAAATATGGACAGGGAGAATTCCGAACATATCTTATTTCCATATCTTTGGTTGTAGGGTCTTCATCCATGACAATGGGAAGTCGCAGTTGAAAGCCTTCGAAAGCAAAGCTGATGAAGGAATATTCTTAGGATATTCTACATCAATCAAAGCCTATAGGGTGTTCAACTGTAAAACCCTAATCGTGGAGGAATCACCCCATGTCGTATTTGATGAGTCTTCTTTGAGTCTTCCACAGGAACAGGTTCAATCTAAGGAAGGAAAGTCAAGCAAGGAACCCATCAACTCTCTTACTTGGGACATGCTTGAGGATGATGAAGAAATCAAGGGCTCAAGCGAGCAGAATGTCCAAGGAAAAGATGATGCTGCCCCCAAAATTCCTGAAGCGAGTGCAGGCCAAGCACCCAATCCAGTCGCTACAGAAGGTGAAGTGAGCGACCAAGAAGAATATGAAGATGAAGCTGGCGGATCCAAGCGTGCATGGCTCAAGAATCACTCACCAAGTCAAATCATTGGAGATCCATCCAAGGGTGTAGTGACCAGAAGTCAAGTATTTGGTGAAAGTGCCATGTTCAGTTGCTTTCTCTCAAACATTGAGCCGTCATGCGTGGAGGAAGCCCTAGCCGATTCAAATTGGGAGATCGCCATGCAAGAAGAGCTGAATCAGTTCACCAGAAATGACCTACGGTACCTCATGGATCGTCCCAAATTTCAGCATGTGATTGGCACCAAGTGGGTGTTCAAGAACAAGACGGACGAGGACCACAACGTTGTGAGGAACAAGGCGCGTCTCGTCGCTAAAGGCTACTGCCAAGAGGAAGGAATCGATTTCGATGAGACCTTCGCTCCTGTGGCACGGCTTGAAGCGATCAGACTATTTCTAGCCTATGCAGCGGCCAAGAAGTTCAAAGTCTATCAGATGGATGTGAAGAGCGCGTTACTCAACGGTGAATTGAAGGAAGAAGTGTATGTGGAGCAGCCACCGGGTTTCGAGCAAGGAGATAAGGTGTATCGATTGAAGAAAGCACTATATGGATTGAAGCAAGCTCCCAGAGCTTGGTATGATACCCTTTCTCAATTCCTAGCGGATAATGGATTCCACAAAGGAAAGATAGATCGAACCCTATTCACCATCAATCATGGAGATGATATGCTATGGGTTCAGATCTACATGGACGACATCATATTTGGGTCACCAAACCAGTCGCTTAGCGAGAAGTTTGGAGAGCTCATGAAGACCAAATATGAGATGTCAATGATTGGCTTGATGAGCTGCTTTCTAGGTCTTCAAGTAAAGCAGCAGGATGATGGCATCTTCATCAATCAAGCTATGTATACAAGAGATATGCTTGCCAAGTTCGGTGTTCAGCATGCCAAAGCTGTGAAGATTACAATGAACACGAACTGGAAAATGGAGCCAGACATAGATGGGAAGTCTGTGGATGCTACAGACTACCGAGCCTTGATCTGATCCCTTCTATATCTCACTGCAAGTAGGCCGGATATAGCTTTTGCAGTTGGAGTCTGTGCTCGCTTCCAAAGCAATCCCAAGCACAGCCATCTTGAAGCTGCCAAGAGAATTCTTCGATATTTGAAGGGCACTGTCAATATGGGGCTGTGGTATCCAACGGAGGATAATTTGGAGCTCACTGGATATTCAGATGCTGACTATGGAGGGTGCCGAATTGATAGGAAATCAACTTCGGGCACTTGTCAGTTCTTGGGAAGCAAGTTGATCTCATGGTTTTCGAAGAAGCAGATGAGTGTAGCCACCTCAATGACTGAAGCTGAATATATGGCCGCTGGAAGCTGCTGTTCTCAAATTCTATGGCTTCGTCAGCAGTTGAAGGACTACAATGTTGAAGCAAATGAAATTCCTATATTCTGCGACAACAACGGCACGATCTGCATCTCTCAAAATCCAGTGCTTCACACCAGATGCAAGCACGTGGAAATCCAACATCACTTCATTCATGATCATGTCGAGAAGAAGGATATCAAGCTCGAGAAAATTCATACCGATCTCCAGCGAGCAGATATCCTCACCAAGCCTCTAGCTGAGTCTCGTTTCAATCAGCTATGCATGGAATTAGGGTTGCTAGACCCTGGTGAAGAGTGCTAGATCCAGGATGCACGAAGGAGTGGTTGCTAGTTTTTCGTAGCGTCACTCGCTTCGGATCTTCACCAACTCAAGCGAGCCACTTCAAAATCTCACTCGCTTGAAGAAGGAGAAATTGAAGGAACCATATCTGATCGGTGAAGATCGGTTCGCCCGAGGATCTATTTCGGATATCTAACTATCAAATAAACCTATCATGCTCCTATGAATTAAATGCGGAATCATAGGGGGTTTATAGATCGATTACCTGAAGAAGTAGAGAACTCGCGAATAGATCTTCTGATCTGTATCCCTGCTCGATTCTGACTTGGATGGACAACGAACCTCGGAATCAGCCACGGAAACGGGAACCCCACCTAACTGCTCTGCCCGGCCGCGCGTCTCTCTCTCTCTAACCCTAGCCTCCTTTTTCTTGTTCAGAATATTAAGTGCACTCGATTTATTCTGATCATTAGGTTTGAACAAGACCTTGAGGGGGTATATATAGAGGAGACCAAGTGAGACTTGGGCTTAAGTTGCAGGCCAGGCCTGCAACTTATGGACTAGCCGTCCAACTGCAGTATCGGCGCCCTCACTGGGCCCAATTAAGTGGTGGCCCACTTATTCCTTATACTGTGGCCTGTTGAGCTTTTTGGGCCAGATCAGGGATCTACTAGCTGGTAAAACCGAGGCCTCCCAATGGCTAAATTCTCCATACTCAGCCCAGAGTATAATTTAGTCCATAAGTACTAAAACATTCCACTAGAGTAATAGTACTGAATTACCTGTTTTACCCCTGTTGAGTTCAGGGCTAGTATTAGACTTAACGACCCCCATATTTAAGATATCCCACATCCGTTGATTAACTTAGAGCTTCTGACTGCTCGTGTTATTCAACTTCTTTTATTTTCCTGAGTAGTACCATTCATACCTTACTCATCATACCGGAATTTAATCCACCTGCAGGGTTTGGTATGATAGTCCTTAATGAATTCCTCAGGGGATGTGATCAACCTGTTCTACCAGGATATGGTGCTCTGTTGCAGTTGCACTAAGAGTCGTACTAGTTATAGTTGCTTCCCAAGATACGGAGCATATTGAGTTACAGATACTCTGAACTCTCACCCATGGTAAATCAAAGAAGCAGACTATAACTATACACCCTTAGGACTCAACTAGAGTTAAGGTTCATCTTAAGTCACCGAGGTCTTGATTCTTTCTACATCTGGTCAGAATAGAAGAATACACCTCACCGTGATCCTATCAGTACACGCACGTACTAGTATAGACAAGTAGCCAAGACAAGCTACTTATGCAGCCTATACTACAGCCTAAACCGACAGTTATATCCAGAACTGTCTCGACTGTGATACCCTTTTATATCTCGTGAGGAACCGGCAACTATGGTCTTCTGTGATCTACAACACACCATAAAGCCTACAACTTTGAGATAATGGATAGATGTTTGATGCATAGATAACAATTCATACTTAATCAGATAGAAGATTGTTAGTGGTTATGGACAACACATGCATACAAGCTAAAAGGCCTGCTTTCTAGTATACAAATCCATCAATCTCCCACTTATACTAAAGCAAACTTTTAGTATATCATGTGACAAAAGGCAAAGTGTCTACAACCTAGCATCTATTACACATCTTCTCCCACTTATACTCAAAGTTTACTAGTGTGGGAGGCGCCCCAGTCCCACCCCTTCGACATGCTTGTCGAACACCTTGACTGGTAAGCTCTTTGTGAATGGATCCGCCAGATTATCCGCTGAAGGGATTTTCTTCACTTCTACTTCTCCTCTTTCGACGATTGCTCGTACGAGATGGTACTTTCTCTCTATGTGTTTGCTTGCCTTGTGAGCTCTAGGTTCTTTGCAGTTTGCAACTGCTCCAGCATTATCACAATATAATGTGATACCTCTGGGCAAACTGGGAACTAGTTCTAGCTCATTAAGGAAGTTCAGGAGCCACACAGCCTCTTTAGCAGCCTCACAAGCAGCCACATATTCGGCCTCCATGGTCGAGTCTGCGATGCACTTCTGCTTCACACTCTTCCAAGTGACGGCTCAACCTCCCAAGGTAAACACATAGCCTGAGGTAGATTTCCTCTCATCTCGATCAGCCTGGAAGTCTGAGTCCGTATACCCTATCGGGATCATCTCATTGGACTGATAAACAAGCACATGATCTCTTGTCCTCTTGAGATACTTTAAAATGTGCTTAACAGCCATCCAATGTCCCTGACCAGGGTTAGACTGATATCTTGCCACCATGCCAACCGCATAGCAGATATCCGGTCTAGTACACAGCATTGCATACATGAGACTTCCAACCGCGGAAGCATACGGTATAGTCTTCATGCCCTCTATCTCCTCTTGCGTCTTCGGACACATGTCCTTAGATAGGGGTATGCCATGTCTGAAGGGAAGAAAACCCTTCTTGGCATTCTGCATGCTGAAACGGGTGATCACAGTATCTATATATGAAGCTTGGCTTAAGCCTAACATCCTCTTACGGCGATCTCTGATCACCTTGATCCCTAGGATGTAACCTGCTTCTCCCATGTCTTTCATCTGAAACTGTTCAGACAACCAATCCTTTACGCCTGATAACACGTTCACATTGTTGCCAATGAGAAGTATGTCATCTACGTACAGTACTAAGAATACCACGCTTCCGTCCGAACTGAGCCTGTAAACACAACTTTCGTTTAAGCACTGGACAAATCCGTAGGATTTAATCACTCCATCAAAACGAATGTTCCAGGACCTGGACGCTTGCTTAAGTCCGTATAAGGACTTCTTAGCTTCCATACGAGATGCTCCTGGCCATCTCTCACATAACCTTCTGGTTGGCGCATATAAATGTCCCTACCTTTTTCAAGGTACCCGTTCAAGAACGCAGTCTTGACGTCCATTTGCCAAACCTGTAGGTCTAAATGTGCCGCCATGGACAAGAGTATTCTGACGGACTTAAGCATGGCAACCGGCGAAAATGTCTCATCGTAATCGATTCCCTCTTTCTGAGTGAATCCTTTCGCCACCAATCTAGTTTTGAAGGCTAAAACCTTCCCGTCAGGTCCTCTCTTTCTCTTGTACACCCACTTGCAACCGATGGGCTTTACCCCATCCGGCAGCTCCGCAAGGTCGTACACGTCCATGTTAACTATGGATTCTATCTCCGAATCCATAGAAACTCTCCAGGAATCTGCATCCTCATCCTCCATCGCTTCCTTGTAAGTCCAGGGGTCGATCTCATCATGTTCGATACCCGAGAGTAGTTCAGTGGATTCTCCCACAAACATGAAACGGTCCGGTTGACGAACAACCCTCCCACTGCGACGAAGCGATGGTGGAGATACAGTATCGGATAAGGGTGCAGTTAGTGGTATAACCTCTTGTACTCTCGGCTGTTCTGGAATTTCGGCTGCTGCTGATGCTCGCAACTCATCGAGCATTATTTCACTCCTTGTCCGATGGTTACTAATAAAGTCCTCCTCTAGGAATCGGGCATTGGTGCTCACAATGACCTTCTGATCCTGGGGACTATAGAAATAACCTCCTTTCGTTCCCTTTGGATATCCTACAAACAGCCTAACCTCAGTCTTAGACCTCAATTTGTCGGCCTCCTTAGTCAGCACGTGTGCTGGCCATCCCCAAACCCGAATATGACCCAAGCTAGGCTTGCGCCCTGTCCATAATTCGGAAGGAGTTTTAACTGTCGACTTTGTAGGTACTAGATTGAGGAGATAACCTGCTGTTTCCAAGGCATATCCGCAGAACGAAATTGGCAAGGATGCATAGCTCATCATCGATCTTACTGTGTCTAAAAGAGTACGATTCCGTCTCTCAGCTACACCGTTCTGTTGGGGAATACCGGGTGTAGTTAACTGAGATGAAATCCCATTTTCTGACAAGAAGGTTCGAAACTCAGTTCCGAGGTACTCGCCACCTCTATCAGAGCGAAGTGACTTGATACTTCTACCCGTTCTCTTCTCCACTTCCGCTTTGAATTCCTTGAATTTGTCAAAGCACTCGGATTTCTTGTGGAGCAGGTAGATAAAACCGTATCTCGAGTAGTCATCAATAAATGTGACGAAATACTCGTAACCTCCTCGAGCTTGAACGGACATCGGTCCACACAAGTCAGAATGAACCAACTCTAAGAGCTCTTGAGCTCGATATCCTATGGACTTGAAAGGTCTGGTCACCATCTTTCCTTCCAAACACGATTCACACGTTGATAAAGGTTCTATTTGGAAATCCAAAACACCTTCTTTTAACAACCTTTGAATCCTCTTTTTGGTTGATGTGACCCAATCGTAAGTGCCATAATAGAGTTTGGTTCGTTTGAGCACTACAAGAAATATGCTTATAGACAACATGATATAGACAACAGATTTAACACTTTTGTTGTCTATAACACTATAGACAACACGAAAATAAAGAACTGTTGTCTCTTTTTGTGTTGTTGTGTATTTTTGACTTACAACAGGTAAAAACCTGTTGTCTATATATATATAGACAACAGCCAATGAAATCCGTTGTCTACAGCCGCATGTAAAATATATAGACAACGGTGATTAGCACCTGTGGTCTTTAGCCGCATTTTTTTTTATTAATATTGTATACCTGTTGCGTTTCAGCGCCGTAAACGACGTCGTTGCTAATTCATATTGACATTTTAGCAAAATCCCTAATGTATCTTCTCTGCTCTTCCCTTCCCCGCTGCCTATCATTTTCCTCTCCACCAAAAATCTTCCTCAACCTTTCCCTTCCTTCTCCGCCAACTCTCTCCGCAACAATGCCATGTCCGTACTCTTCGATTTCTCCGTCCGTTGCCCCTTATCACCATCGTCCGCTCCGTGGACCATAATATTCTTCCGAATTATCTCTACCGTCTTCTCTGATTTGGTCTTTTCTGCAATCAATTCCGCCTGCAATCAATTCCGCGCAGGGATCATGTTCCCTCAGAAAGTCTTAAGGAGCGAATTTTCCATGGCCATCGCAGATTCGCAGCTTTGGCAGAAGCGTACAGATGGTTCCGCCGAATAGGCTAGGGTTTCGGCGGAGGAGCTCTGGTATCTTCATCGGTTTCCTTTAAAAAGTGAATTCGATGCAACAAATATCTCCTACATTCTATATTGGCGCTTAATCGATCTTCTCCTGCTCTACTTTTGCAGGTTTAGTTTCACAGGCAGAGAAACTCCGGGTGGAGGGACGGAGGGCCGATGAAGATTTTGGTTACCCGTTCTCTGTGATGGTCGGCGATCTGGTATACAGGGCAGCAAGTTTGAGTTTCCCGCTGGTGTTTTACTCACTCTACCCTTGTAAGCCTTTCTCTGGTTTTGAAATCAGATTTTGTGAATCTATCTCTGGTTTATAGGCTTCTTTTTCTAACTTCTCTCATGTTATATCACTGGTAATTTTCCCTGTAGAAATAAGCTTCGAAGCACCTTTCGAATCGATTGTAAAGTCGAAATGAGGGGCTTAATAATTAATTTAAGACCTCTCTTTTTCGTTCTCTACCTTTCGTGGCCTTTCATGCGTTTCAGGCGGTGAAAAGCAACCGATGAATCTCAAGAAGAAAAACTCAGGAGGAGATGGAGCTAAAGGTAGTATT
This sequence comes from Thymus mandschuricus, assembly GCA_029379335.1. NCBI lineage: Eukaryota > Viridiplantae > Streptophyta > Magnoliopsida > Lamiales > Lamiaceae > Thymus > Thymus mandschuricus. Next base: position 23,840,578 of record CM057072.1, read on the forward strand.
TCCGTCTTTTAGGTTGTTATTCCTGTATCTCATGTATGTTGATTACTGTGTCATCATGTTTTAGGCAAATTCATCATTGAAGAATTTACAGATTATGATATTCTTGATTTGCTTATGGTTGATTAGGAGATGTACCGGTTAATCTTCTTTGCCTATTAATGAGTTGTATGTAGTTTATAAGTTATATCAAACACAATTTTAAACTGTACTTGGAAGCCGTCGTACCCTTTCCTCTTTTCGCTGAGTTAGTGGATGGATTATTAGGAAATGCTATTAGCTAGAAGCTCTAATTGCTGAATCTAAGGCTCTTCATGGTTTTTGTTAAAAAAATTTGTATAATTTTTTAACTACGCAGCGGAATCTACTGCTAGATGATCTGGCTTTAATGGCACTAGTGAAGAAGCAAGGATATGCATCCCCTGAATTTAGTAAGAATGGTAGGAAGAAAAAGAAGAAAGGTAAAAAAGCTGATGACCTCCGGTTTAAGGATTTGGATTCAGTTGTATCTACTGGTTCACGGAGAAAAGATCGCAAAAAGAAGTAAGCTCTCCGATTTCTGTTTGTATGCTTGTCCTTTTGAAAGATTCTCAAGTTTCATATGGCTCTATCCCTCTCTTGGACACACACACACAGTGGGAAATGGCAGTTTATCAATTTGTTCTGAGGTTTGTATAATCAGAAAGTGTAAATGATTGTGTCTGAAGTGGATTTCAAACTATAAACGTGTGATTGTCTGTTTGTAGGTTGTTGGAAGCAAAGAAGAAGAAACTCTAAGAGGCCCAGACGGAAGAGAACATGAACTTTCATGGGCATGAGCAGATTAAATTTGGAGATGTAGTCGAGGCACCTCCAAAGTTGACTTCTGTTCCTAAGGTTTTCAACTTTAAAACTTATCATGAGATGGAATTATTTAGATTTTGTTTACTGTTAGTGACTAACCAGTCTTATGTTTGAATGAAGGCATTCAAGGCAACGAGTGCCCAGGTTGCTTCACATGAAAGGCTCCGCTTACAAGCAGTCGAAGCCTATAGGAAACTTAAAGGATGGGAATCAAGGCCTGGGATCAAGCTTCCACCACCTGTGACTACATAATCACCCTTCTTACTACTCTGAAACAGGCATGAAATTACTTGATCTTCTCCTTTAGTGTATTACTATCTATGTTGAAACTAAACAGGCATGAAATTACTTAATCACCCTTTTTGTTTGGTTTTGCTTATAGATGCTAGTTTGATATAATTTTTTTGTTTTATTTTTCAGGTAAGCATGAGCAAAATTCTTTAAATGTTATTATCTTGTTAAATTATGTGCATTACTTATATGTTTAATACTTTTTAATGTGCTGTATTTATCTTTGTTTTGCAGATGAAAGATGAAAGCTTCTTCGATGATTTTTGTTGTAGGAGTTGAGCTAGTGGATGAAAGATAGAAGAGATTGCAAATTAAGGGAAATAACGAGTACATTTAATTAGATGTTCAAGTTATGTTTTTTTTTGGTGACAAATCTAGTTTAAAGGATATTTGTTGTATGATTTCATATATTATGGTTTTAACTTTAAACATTGAGTTGTGAATTTATAAAATTCTTCAGTATTTAATGTATATTTACTTTTTGGTGATTATTTGGGAAAAATAATAAATTTTAAATAATATTTTACAAAATATAGCATATTATTGGTAAAAATAAATTAAAATATTCATATAAAGTAAAGACAACGGTTGTAATTCGTGTTGTCTATAGTAAAATAGACAACCCAAAATTCTCGCTAATAGACAACACAGAATGCCTGTTGTCTATTAACTTATAGACAACGGGTAATTACCTGTTGTCTATAACCGCCCCTAATAGACAACACAGCCATAGACAACACCAAAATCCATTATAGACAACAGGTTTTAGCTGTTGTCTATTAGCGAAATTCTTGTAGTGGAGACGGATTCTTCCTCTTTTTAGTATTCAATGATGAGGAAGCATTATAAGAAGAAGAATCATTCATAGGACAAGTAATGGTATAGAGAGACCGGGACAATGTGCCAGAAACTATAACTTCATTGTTTTTCTATGATAGAAATCCCTCTATCAAAAACAACTGAATATCCGTGAAAGTTTCGAGACCGAAACCAAGTTTCGCCAAAAGGCAGGCACATATAAAATGTCTCTCAAAACCAAACTTACATGTCCAAAATCAAACTGAATATCTCCAACCGCGACATCTGCAACTCTCGATGCATCGCCCTAGGAGATGGTAATCTCGTCATCACTTAACTCCTTTATCCGCAGAAAACACTGCAAGGTGTAACACATATGATCAATTGCTCCCGTATCTACTACCCCAACCTGGGTAGAACATGCAGTTGATCATTTCTCAGTATGACGTACCGGAATTCGTCTTCTTTAGAGGGCAGTCAGCCTTCCAGTGTCCTTTCTTGTTGTATATGAAGCACTTGCCCTTCCCCTTTGGCTTTTCTTGCCATCGGTAGGCTCAACACCTCTATCTTCTTCCAAGCTCTTGTTTACTTGCTAGTGTTTGGCACCTTCTTCCTCACTTTCATCTCTCGATGCCGTCTGAGGAGCAAACATAAGCACACAAGCTTCTTGACACGCAAGTTCCATATCATCCAATTTCTAGAAGATTTCCAGGAGTTCTGGGATATCTGCAATATCTGCCAAGTGAGAACACAAGGCTTGCAAGCGTCAGAGAGTATTTGACTAATCTTAGTCGAATCGTTAGTCTCATGCCACAACATGTGTAACTCTCTATCTTCAATCGATGATACTAGAGCTTTCAGATAAGGTGTAGTGAGTACTAACTTGTACTCTTCATCAACAAGGACAATATCGAGATTTATTCCTTCACTCCAAATAGTTGGAATCCGTGAGAGGACTCGAAGTGAGAACATTTATCAACGGGCCTAAAGTCATATCTGATAAAGCAATAAACACGTAGACACTCGTAAGAAAAGATCATGCATCAATTCGTAACGAAGATTATTGTAACCTTTTGATAAACCAATAATTTCGAAACCTTCAACAGCCCAAACAATGCGGATCGCAAGCCACGTTCGTGTGGACGTTTACGCTCCCACTGTTCGACCTGATACTCAGATCTTTAACTCTACTTATCTTGCCAACCTATCCTTATGGCAAATAGAGCTAACAGTTGAACCTTACTAGACCATATTAGATTAGAAAAGGGACTCCGTTGGGGAGTTGTATTCTAACTAATATCTAAGCTTTTAACCACAATCTTAGCCTAACTCGGAAAAAACACTATTTTCCTTAAGCTATCTTTGTTCAAAAACCAACTCCAGAGAAAACCGTAGTTACTATTCCGAGTAAGCCACGTTAGTGTGGACGTTTACTCAGAAAAGCTCCCACTTCTCATTTTGGTTAGAACATTTTTGTTAAGAAACCCTAAGTCTGGCGAACTCATTCGATACGATGTGCAAGCCACATTCGTGTGGACGTTTACACACTCGCACCAAACTTCACCTTAAGGTTAGTTGTGGAGGTCTTAACATTTTCTATACCAAAAACGTTTTTATCTGCTTAGTATTTTTCTTTCAAAAGGTTGTCGACATGCTAGATCACGTTGTCACATAATCCTAAGCATAATTTTCTAAACGCAGCAAATAAACCATGCTCGCAGAAAATTAAAACATGCTTATATTGACAATCCTAAAACATGCTCGACTAAGCGCAATTTAATCACCTCGACAGGCAAGACATGCTATAATAATAAATTGCATCCATAGCATGCTTAAGAAAAACGAGATAAAAACAAAAATAAAACTCGTTTTTCGTGGTGTGACGACCCTCTAATCTATTACATAAAATTGTAAAATCCGAAATAGGCTTCGGTCTTGAATAAGTCCTCCGAGTTGATCTCCCGTTTCTCCCCGAAAATAAATAAATTACTTAAGTAATTTATTCTCTAATTTTCGTTGCCATTGGGCTTCTCTAACCGAGATTGGGCCCACACCACGTGACCCAATTCTCTCGAAAAGGCCCAAACCGCGCTCGTTTCACTCTTATGGGCCCACGAACCCGAAACCGACCTAACACAGCCCGAATTCGCGACTGGGCCCGAGCCCGAACGCTGGAGGCAGCCCGTAAACGCGAACGGGCCGGGTTGGAAACCCTAGGCCCGTCCACGGGCTAGGGCACGGGCGTGCAAGGCTGCCCGCGCCGCAGCCGACGGCGTGAGACCTGCCGCCGGCCGCCTCCGCCTCTCTGGCGCCGCTGCTGCTGCTGGCCGTCGATCCCTTCCGGTGGCACGGCCGGCAGCCCTCTCCGGCGAAGCTCGCAGCGTGAATCCCTTGATAGGGTTCCGCCGCGGAAACCCCCCGCCTGCTACCGCCGATTCTGACGCCGGCGACGTCCGCCGCGGCTCCTGCTGCTGGTGTTGATGTCGCCGGTGTGCTCCGCCTCCCTGGACGCTACCTCCACCGCTCTCGCCGTCGCCTTCAGCCGCGTTAACCCGCGGCAGAAACCCTCGCGGGTTCTGCCGCCACTGCTGCTCGCTCCGGCGCCACCTGCTGCCACCATCAACGACGGCGACCACGTGGAGTCCATCACCGGACTCCGTGGTCGTCGTCTCCGGCGATCATGCAGCCTGGAGATGACTGCCGCGGCGTCGAGCCCTAACTAGGGTTCCGCCGCGGCTCTCCTTCGCGCTGCCGCGCTTCTCGCCGCCGTTCCCGACCTGCTCCGCCCCTCCCCGACGACGTGCAGGCTCCAGCAGCCTGCTGGAGCCCCGTCGATCACCGGAGAAGAGGGAGACGCGCCGTTGGGCAGCTGCACGCGCGCGTGTGCTGGCGCGTGTCACTCACGCGCCGCCGCGTGCGGCGGTCGTCCATCGGTGTTCGTCTCCTCGTTCTTCGTGTTCCTCGTCTCCATGCAGCAGATACAAACGAAAAACAAAAGAAATATCTATCTAATCCTATTCTAGATCGCACCTTATTATCTCGCGATCAAAATTACATAGATTGCCAAATCGGCCCCGAAAAACGACAAACACCACGAAATGCGACATCCTAATCGATCTAACATGCATAATAATCGATAATTACTCAGATAGAGCCAAAAATCTGATCCTTGGCTCTGATACCAACTGAAGGAACCATATCTGATCGGTGAAGATCGGTTCGCCCGAGGATCTATTTCGGATATCTAACTATCGAATAAACCTATCATGCTCCTATGAATTAAATGCGGAATCATAGGGGGTTTATAGATCGATTACCTGAAGAAGTAGAGAACTCGCGAATAGATCTTCTGATCTGTATCCCTGCTCGATTCTGACGTTGGATGGACAACGAACCTCGGAATCAGCCACGGAAACGGGAACCCCACCGAACTGCTCTGCCCGGCCACGCGTCTCTCTCTCTCTAACCCTAGCCTCCCTTTCTTGTTCAGAATATTTAAGTGCACTCGATTATTCTGATCATTAGGTTTGAACAAGACCTTGAGGGGGTATACATAGAGGAGACCAGGTGAGACTTGGGCTTAAGTTGCAGGCCAGGCCTGCAACTTATGGACTAGCCGTCCAACTGCAGTATTGGCGCCCTCACTGGGCCCAATTAAGTGGTGGCCAACTTATTCCTTATACTGTGGCCTGTTGAGCTTTTTGGGCCAGATCTGGGATCTACTAGCTGGTAAAACCGAGGCCTCCCAATGGCTAAATTCTCCATACTCAGCCCAGAGTATAATTTAGTCCATAAGTACTAAAACATTCCACTAGAGTAATAGTACTGAATTACCTGTTTTACCCCTGTTGAGTTCAGGGCTAGTATTAGACTTAACGACCCCCATATTTAAGATATCCCATATCCGTTGATTAACTTAGAGCTTCTGACTGCTCGTGTTATTCAACTTCTTTTATTTTCCTGAGTAGTACCATTCATACCTTACTCATCATACCGGAATTTAATCCACCTGCAGGGTTTGGTATGATAGTCCTTAATGAATTCCTCAGGGGATGTGATCAACCTGTTCTACCAGGATATGGTGCTCTGTTGCAGTTGCACTAAGAGTCGTACTAGTTATAGTTGCTTCCCAAGATACGGAGCATATTGAGTTACAGGTACTCTGAACTCTCACCCATGGTAAATCAAAGAAGCAGACTATAACTATACACCCTTAGGACTCAACTAGAGTTAAGGTTCATCTTAAGTCACCGAGGTCTTGATTCTTTCTACATCTGGTCAGAATAGAAGAATACACCTCACCGTGATCCTATCAGTACACGCACGTACTAGTATAGACAAGTAGCCAAGACAAGCTACTTATGCAGCCTATACTATAGCCTAAACCGACAGTTATATCCAGAACTGTCTCGACTGTGATACCCTTTTATATCTCGTGAGGAACCGGCAACTATGGTCTTCTGTGATCTACAACACACCATAAAGCCTACAACTTTGAGATAATGGATAGATGTTTGATGCATAGATAACAATTCATACTTAATCAGATAGAAGATTGTTAGTGGTTATGGACAACACATGCATACAAGCTAAAAGGCCTGCTTTCTAGTATACAAATCCATCAATCTCCCACTTATACTAAAGCAAACTTTTAGTATATCATGTGACAAAAGGCAAAGTGTCTACAATCTAGCATCTATTACACATCTTCTCCCACTTATACTCAAAGTTTACTAGTGTGGGAGGCGCCCCAGTCCCATCCCTTCGACATGCTTGTCGAACACCTTGACTGGTAAGCTCTTTGTGAATGGATCCGCCAGATTATCCGCTGAAGGGATTTTCTTCACTTCTACTTCTCCTCTTTCGACGATTGCTCGTACGAGATGGTACTTTCTCTCTATGTGTTTGCTTGCCTTGTGAGCTCTAGGTTCTTTGCAGTTTGCAACTGCTCCAGCATTATCACAATATAATGTGATACCTCTGGGCAAACTGGGAACTAGTTCTAGCTCATTAAGGAAGTTCAGGAGCCACACAGCCTCTTTAGCAGCCTCACAAGCAGCCACATATTCGGCCTCCATGGTCGAGTCTGCGATGCACTTCTGCTTCACACTCTTCCAAGTGACGGCTCCACCTCCCAAGGTAAACACATAGCCTGAGGTAGATTTCCTCTCATCTCGATCAGCCTGGAAGTCTGAGTCCGTATACCCTATCGGGATCATCTCATTGGACTGATAAACAAGCACATGATCTCTTGTCCTCTTGAGATACTTTAAAATGTGCTTAACAGCCGTCCAATGTCCCTGACCAGGGTTAGACTGATATCTTGCCACCATGCCAACCGCATAGCAGATATCCGGTCTAGTACACAGCATTGCATACATGAGACTTCCAACCGCGGAAGCATACGGTATAGTCTTCATGCCCTCTATCTCCTCTTGCGTCTTCGGACACATGTCCTTAGATAGGGGTATGCCATGTCTGAAGGGAAGAAAACCCTTCTTGGCATTCTGCATGCTGAAACGGGTGATCACAGTATCTATATATGAAGCTTGGCTTAAGCCTAACATCCTCTTACGGCGATCTCTGATCACCTTGATCCCTAGGATGTAACCTGCTTCTCCCAAGTCTTTCATCTGAAACTGTTCAGACAACCAATCCTTTACGCCTGATAACACGTTCACATTGTTGCCAATGAGAAGTATGTCATCTACGTACAGTACTAAGAATACCACGCTTCCGTCCGAACTGAGCCTGTAAACACAGCTTTCGTTTAAGCACTGGACAAATCCGTAGGATTTAATCACTCCATCAAAACGAATGTTCCAGGACCTGGACGCTTGCTTAAGTCCGTATAAGGACTTCTTAAGCTTCCATACGAGATGCTCCTGGCCATCTCTCACATAACCTTCTGGTTGGCGCATATAAATGTCCCTACCTTTTTCAAGGTACCCGTTCAAGAACGCAGTCTTGACGTCCATTTGCCAAACCTCTAGGTCTAAATGTGCCGCCATGGACAAGAGTATTCTGACGGACTTAAGCATGGCAACCGGCGAAAATGTCTCATCGTAGTCGATTCCCTCTTTCTGAGTGAATCCTTTCGCCACCAGTCTAGCTTTGAAAGCTAAAACCTTCCCGTCAGGTCCTCTCTTTCTCTTGTACACCCACTTGCAACCAATGGGCTTTACCCCATTCGGCAGCTCCGCAAGGTCGTACACGTCCATGTTAACTATGGATTCTATCTCCGAATCCATAGAAACTCTCCAGGAATCTGCATCCTCGTCCTCCATCGCTTCCTTGTAAGTCCAGGGGTCGATCTCATCATGTTCGATACCCGAGAGTAGTTCAGTGGATTCTCCCACGAACATGAAACGGTCCGGTTGACGAACAACCCTCCCACTGTGACGAAGCGATGGTGGAGATACAGTATCGGATAAGGGTGCAGTTAGTGGTATAACCTCTTGTACACTCGGCTGTTCTGGAATACTGGCTACTGCTGATGCTCGCAACTCATCGAGCATTATTTCACTCCTTGTCCGATGGTTACTAATAAAGTCCTCCTCTAGGAATCGGGCATTAGTGCTCACAATGACCTTCTGATCCTGGGGACTATAGAAATAACCTCCTTTCGTTCCCTTTGGATATCCTACAAACAGCCTAACCTCAGTCTTAGACCTCAATTTGTCGGCCTCCTTAGTCAGCACGTGTGCTGGGCATCCCCAAACCCGAATATGACCCAAACTGGGCTTGCGCCCTGTCCATAATTCGGAAGGAGTTTTAACTGTCGACTTTGTAGGTACTAGATTGAGGAGATAACCTGCTGTTTCCAAGGCATATCCCCAGAACGAAATTGGCAAGGATGCATAGCTCATCATCGATCTCACTGTGTCTAAAAGAGTACGATTCCGTCTCTCGGCTACACCGTTCTGTTGGGGAGTACCGGGCGTAGTTAACTGAGATGAAATCCCATTTTCTGACAAGAAAGTTCGAAACTCAGTTCCGAGGTACTCGCCACCTCTATCAGAGCGAAGTGACTTGATACTTCTACCCGTTCTCTTCTCCACTTCCGCTTTGAATTCCTTGAATTTGTCAAAGCACTCGGATTTCTTGTGGAGCAGGTAGATAAAACCGTATCTCGAGTAGTCATCAATAAATGTGACGAAATACTCGTAACCTCCTCGAGCTTGAACGGACATCGGTCCACACAAGTCAGAATGAACCAACTCTAAGAGCTCTTGAGCTCGATATCCTATGGACTTGAAAGGTCTGGTCACCATCTTACCTTCCAAGCACGATTCACACGTTGATAAAGGTTCTAATTGGAAATCCAAAACACCTTCTTTTATCAACCTTTGAATCCTCTTTTGGTTGATGTGACCCAATCGTAAGTGCCATAATAGAGTTTGGTTCGTTTGAGACGGATTCTTCCTCTTTTTAGTATTCAATGATGAGGAAGCATTATAAGAAGAAGAATCATTCATAGGACAAGTAATGGTATAGAGAGACCGGGACAATGTGCCAGAAACTATAACTTCATCGTTTTTCATGATAGAAACGCCTCTATCAAAAACAACTGAATATCCGTAAACAAAAAGTTTCGAAACAGAAATCAAGTTTCGCCTAAAGGCAGGCACATACAAAACGTCTCTCAAAACCAAAACAGTACTATCAAACGATAAATGAATATCTCCAACTGCGACAGCTGCAACTCTCGATGCATCGCCCATGGAGATGGTAATCTCGTCATCACTCAGCTCCCTTGTCCGCAGAAACCCCTGCAAGGAGTAACATACATGGTCAGTTGCTCCCGTATCTACTACCCAAGTCTGGGTAGAACTTGCAGCTAAGCATGTTTCAGTTACAAATGTGAATGACGTACCAGAATTCTTCTTCTTTAGAGGGCAGTCAGCCTTCCAGTGTCCTTTCTCGCCACAAATGAAGCACTTGCCCTTGAACTTCGGTTTCCTTACAACACCGAGAGGCACCTTCGCAGCTCCCCTTGCATTCCGAACCATCTTTCTGACGTCTTCATGCGTCAGAGTAACTCCTGTTGCTTTATTCACAGCTTGAATAAACTCTGCAACCGGTTCGGCCTTCGGCACCACTTCATCAACCAAGAAGGACTCCAGAGTCTCTATCATGCTGTATGCAGTCACCATATGCTTAATCATATACTGCATCCCATCTGACACAGACGACAAGACTATTTTCATAGCCTCATCATTTTTCTTGTGCCAAATCTCATGAACCTCTTTCTCTTCTTGTGATGCCGAATCTGTAAGGATAGGAGAAGCTGGACTCGCGAGCATATCAGTATACTCGCCTGCAGCTAGGACAGCATCGAGATTCTTCCTCCACTCCATGCAGTTGGAATCCGTGAGAGGACTCGAAGTGAGAATGTTTATCAACGGGCCTAAAGTCATATCTGAAAAAGCAATAAACACGTAGACACAAGTAAGAAAAGATCATGCATCAATTCGTAACGAAGATTATTGTAACCTTTTGATAAACCAATAATTTCGAAACCTTCAACAGCCCAAACAGTGCAGATCGCAAGCCACGTTCGTGTGGACGTTTACGCTCCCACTGTTCAACCAGATACTCGGATCTTTAACTCTACTTATCTTGCCAACCTATCCTTATGGCAAATAGAGCTAATAGTTGAACCTTACTAGACCATATTAGATTAGAAAAGGGACTCCGTTGGGGAGTTGTATTCTAACTAATATCTAAGCTTTTAACCACAATCTTAGCCTAACTTGGAAAAAGCACTATTTTCCTTAAGCTATCTTTGTTCAAAAACCAACTCCAGAGAAAACCGTAGTTACTATTCCGAGTAAGCCACGTTAGTGTGGACGTTTACTCAGAAAAGCTCCCACTTCTCATTTTGGTTAGAACATTTTTGTTAAGAAACCCTAAGTCTGGCGAACTCGTTCAGTACGATGTGCAAGCCACGTTCGTGTGGACGTTTACACACTCGCACCAAACTTCACCTTAAGGTCAGTTGTGGAGGTCTTAACATTTTCTATACCAAAACCGTTTTTATCTGCTTAGTATTTTTCTTTCAAAAGGTTGTCGACATGCTAGATCACGTTGTCACATAATCCTAAGCATAATTTTCTATACGCATCAAATAAACCATGCTCGCAGAAAATTTAAAACATGCTTATATTGACAATCCTAAAACATGCTCGACCAAGCGCAATTTAATCACCTCGACAGGTAAAACATGCTATAATAAATAAATTGCATCCATAGCATGCTTAAGAAAAACGAGATAAAAACAAAAATAAAACTCGCTTTTCGTGGTGTGACGACCCGTCTAATCTATTACATAAAATTGTAAAATCCGAAACAGGCTTCGGTCTTGAATAAGTCCTCCGAGTTGATCTCCCGTTTCTCCCCGAAAATAAATAAATTATTTAGATAATTTATTTTCTAATTTTCGTTGCCATTGGGCTTCTCTAACCGAGATTGGGCCCACACCACGTGACCCAATTCTCTCGAAAAAGCCCAAACCGCGCTTGTTTCACTCTTATGGGCCCACGAACCCGAAACCGACCTAACACGGCCCGAATTCGCGACTGGGCCCGAGCCCGAACGCTGGAGGCAGCCCGTAAACACGAACGGGCCGGGTTGGAAACCCTAGGCCCGTCCACGGGCTAGGGCACGGGCGTGCAAGGCTGCCCGCGCCGCAGCCGACGGCGTGAGGCTCTGCCGCCGGCCGCCTCCGCCTCCCTGGCGCCGCTGCTGCTGCTGGTGGTCTATCCCTGCCGGTGGCACGGCCGGCAGCCCTCTCCGGCGACGTTCGCGGCGTTGAGCCCTCACCAGGGTTCCGCCGCGAAACCCTCGCGCCTGCTGCCGCCGTTACAGCCGCCGACGACCTCCGCCACGGCCACCACTGCTGCTGGCTGATGTCGCCGCCCCTCCGCCGAGCTACTGGACCCTCCCCGTCGCCGTCACCGTCGCCAGCTGCCGCTGCAAGTCGCGGCAGAAACCCTAACGGATTCTGCCGCCGCTGCTGCTCCTCCGGCGCTGCTCCCCGACGGCCTGCTGCTGCCGGCGACGCTCGCGGCCACGTTGAGTCCGTTACCGGACTCCGTGGTTGCCGTCGTCGGCCCCCATGCAGTACACGGCTGCTGCCGCGGCGTCGAGCCCTAATTAGGGTTCCGCCGCGGCGCCGTTCCCGCGCCTCCCTTGCTGCCGCCGCCCCTCCGGCCACCCCTAGCCTCCTCCGACGACGTGCAGGCTCCAGCAGCCTGCTGGAGCCAAGTCGATCACCGGAGAAGAAGGAGACAGCCCGTTGGGCGACTCGCACGCGCGTGCGGTGGCGCGTGTGATTCACGTGCCGCCTCGTGCGACGGAGCCCAGCTGGTGTTCGTCTCCTTCATTCTTCGTGTTCCTCGTCTCTTTGCAGTAGTTACAAACGAAAAACAATAGAAAAATCTATCTAATCCTATTCTAGATCGCACCTTATTATCTTGCGATCAAAAATTACATAGATTTGCCAAATCGGCCCGAAAAACGAAAAACACCACGAAAAGCGACATCCTAATCGATCTAACATGCATAATAATCGATAATTACTCAGATAGAGCCGAAAATCTGAACCTGGCTCTGATACCAACTGAAGGAACCATATCTGATCGGTGAAGATCGGTTCGCCCGAGGATCTATTTCGGATATCTAACTATCGAATAAACCTATCATGCTCCTATGAATTAAATGCGGAATCATAGGGGGTTTATGGATCGATTACCTGAAGAAGTAGAGAACTCGCGAATAGATCTTCTGATCTGTATCCCTGCTCGATTCTGACGTTGGATGGACAACGAACCTCGGAATCAGCCACGGAAACGGGAACCCTACCGAACTGCTCTGCCCGGCCGCGCGTCTCTCTCTCTCTAACCCTAGCCTCCCTTTCTTGTTCAGAATATTTAAGTGCACTCGATTATTCTGATCATTAGGTTTGAACAAGACCTTGAGGGGGTATATATAGAGGAGACCAGGTGAGACTTGGGCTTAAGTTGCAGGCCAGGCCTGCAACTTATGGACTAGCCGTCCAACTGCAGTATTGGCGCCCTCACTGGGCCCAATTAAGTGGTGGCCCACTTATTCCTTATACTGTGGCCTGTTGAGCTTTTTGGGCCAGATCAGGGATCTACTAGCTGGTAAAACCGAGGCCTCCCAATGGCTAAATTCTCCATACTCAGCCCAGAGTATAATTTAGTCCATAAGTACTAAAACATTCCACTAGAGTAATAGTACTGAATTACCTGTTTTACCCCTGTTGAGTTCAGGGCTAGTATTAGACTTAACGACCCCCATATTTAAGATATCCCACATCCGTTGATTAACTTAGAGCTTCTGACTGCTCGTGTTATTCAACTTCTTTTATTTTCCTGAGTAGTACCATTCATACCTTACTCATCATACCGGAATTTAATCCACCTGCAGGGTTTGGTATGATAGTCCTTAATGAATTCCTCAGGGGATGTGATCAACCTGTTCTACCAGGATATGGTGCTCTGTTGCAGTTGCACTAAGAGTCGTACTAGTTATAGTTGCTTCCCAAGATACGGAGCATATTGAGTTACAGATACTCTGAACTCTCACCCATGGTAAATCAAAGAAGCAGACTATAACTATACACCCTTAGGACTCAACTAGAGTTAAGGTTCATCTTAAGTCACCGAGGTCTTGATTCTTTCTACATCTGGTCAAAATAGAAGAATACACCTCACCGTGATCCTATCAGTACACGCACGTACTAGTATAGACAAGTAGCCAAGACAAGCTACTTATGCAGCCTATACTACAGCCTAAACCGACAGTTATATCCAGAACTGTCTCGACTGTGATACCCTTTTATATCTCGTGAGGAACCGGCAACTATGGTCTTCTGTGATCTACAACACACCATAAAGCCTACAACTTTGAGATAATGAATAGATGTTTGATGCATAGATAACAATTCATACTTAATCAGATAGAAGATTGTTAGTGGTTATGGACAACACATGCATACAAGCTAAAAGGCCTGCTTTCTAGTATACAAATCCATCAGATAAAACAAGAATACCCAGATGCTGTGATTCCCAAGCGAGAGCCAACCCCTCGTGAGCAGCGGTTGATCAATGCTCATTCAGAGGAGATGGAGGCGAAAGAGGTGGAGATCTCAAATTTCTAAAGCGAGGTCTCCAAGAAGGAGGAAGAGGTGAACCGGAGGGTGCTGGAGGTCAAGAGTCTTCGTGAAGACTTTGACAGGAAGAAGGGAGAACTGGAGGCAGTGGTGGAGGAGAAGGGAAAGTTGTTGGAGGAAAAGGAGAAGGCGCTGGAGGCGCAAGTGAAGCTGGTGGGAGACCAGTCAAAAACCATCACCGAACTCAAGGGCTCGCTTGACGCGGAAAGGAGCCGCTTGAGGGAGTTTAATGCCAAGATTGTCTCAATTGGCAAAGAGAAGAAGGATTTGGAGAAGGAGGTGAAGAAGTTGAAGGAGGCAGAAGAGAAGAGTGATGAAGAGCTGATAAGGAAGGGGAGTGAGCTGATCAGCACCAAGAAAACTCTCGACACTCTCAGAAATGAGTTGAAGGAACTCAAACAAGAGAGTGAGATAGACAAGAAAGAACTGGAGAGCCGGAGAAGGAGTGCACAGGCTCTTGATCTGCAGAATGCTGAACTGTCTATCCTACTGCAGAAAGTCAAAGAACTGGGAGAAGCTTACACAGAGAAGGTTGTTGCAGGTGCCGAATTTCATCTCTCCCTAAATCAGAGAGAGAGGAGCCTTGAAACAATGAAGTCAGAGTTTGAAGCGGCCCAGAATTTCTGGTACTTCAATCTGCAGGAGGAAAGGAAGAGGATGAAGGATGAGATTGAAGCGGAGCTGAACGCTCGCTTCAGAAAAGTGGAGCCATTGGAGAGATTGATGGTGTCAGTTGTTGAAAGGGAGAAGCAGTGCGAGTTCTTGCTCGAAGAAATCAGTGCAAAAACAGCAGAACTTGTACTATCTCAAGAGCATGTCTTCGCTACACGGGCTGAAAAAATGCTTCACGCCCTGTTCAACAAATTCGAGGAGCTTAGCCAATCACTCTCTGGAAAATCAATCACCCTAACCCCTTGCAGTGATGATGCCAAAAAGGGGGAAGGACAGGTGAAGGTAGGAGGAGTTGGAGGTGCCAGAGGAAGTAGAGTTGAAATGGAGTTGATCGAAGGAGGAAGGAGTGGTGCTGAAGGTGCAGTTGAGGAATTAGATGATGAAAAAAGGGCCTTACGTGTGAAGAAGGGCAAAGTAAAGCTCACAGAGGAGGAGCTAATGAAGAAGCCTGAAGAGCTCCGCAGGCCAATCGAAGAGAAAGATCTTAGCGCCTCAATCGCACGACATCCTCCAGTTACGGTGCTAACCAAGGAGGAAAGGCGGAAGCAAACGGAGGAGGACGCGGCCATGGCTCGGGAGTTGGAGCGCCAGTTTGATTTAAAAAGAATAACACTTGCAGGTGCTTCAGTAACTAAAGCGCCCGCTTCAGCCGCCGCGCCCGCTTCAACTGCCGCACTCACTTCAGCAATTGCAGGAGTCACTTCATCTGCAGTTGTCCCTCCAAGTGCAACCACGAAGAAGGATATGCCGCCTCCCCCACCACCGAAGCAAACAGTGAAGCGAACTGCTCCAGAAACGAAAGGAGATGACCCCGTGGCCAAGCGCCAAAAGGTCAAGCAGGCAGTTGCTTCAAGGGCAGAGAAGGAGGAGAGAAGGAGGAAGAGAGGAGAAGAAGGGAAGGATGAAGCCGAGAAGGAGAGGAGAATAAAGGCAAAGCGACTTCAAGTCATTGACGGCCGGATTGAGGAACACTACAATGAAGTGAGACTCATCCAGTTCGCCTTAGTTCGAAGTGCCTTTGTTCCGTTCATGCCGGAGGAGTCCGAAGCATGCCAAGCTCAAGCTATGATCGATACATGCCATGTGACTGCTAAAGAGATGATTGACTCTGGTCGCTACTCCCGCAAGGAGGAACAGAATTACATTCGCAAGCTACTCAACAAGAAGCTTCCTATCTGGAGCGGCGAGTCGGGAAAGAAGTTCAATGTGGTCATGACTGAGTTATCTAGCAGGTCGGAAGAAGAGTTGGCCAAGAGGAGGAACGAGCATCCGGACGCCAGGGAAATAGAGGACTTCATCCCGAGAGATCTGCGCGATCAGTGGCTATACTACAAGGATTTGTTCATCAAAGCTTACTATTATTGGGAGGTAGTGCCACTACAGGATCGTTGCTCTCGGATAAGTGCCCTCAGTAACTTTCTCTGCACGTACGATGAGAAGATGCGACGGAAGATCTTCACCTCAGCTGAACTTGCAGAGCCATGCCCTTGGTCATCAAAGTACCAGCACTTAAGGACTTCCCCATGCCTTATCATCCAGGCATGGACATTCCAGACAGAGGAGTCATAGATGAGGAGGTGAGTGAAGCCTTCAGACTGGAAAGTGCATGGAGAAGACCAAGTATCCATACTGTGGGTACTATGGAGTCAAGAGTCCTATCTGCCTATGTTGATATTGCTGACAAGAAGAAGGAAGATGAGAGAAAGGAGAAGGAGGAAGATAAGGAAGGGGCTGCAGGAAACCTTCGAGTTTCAAGTCCCTTGATATTTTGTGAACTGATGTTCATATATTCCAATTTCAATTTCTGACAAAATGTGTCATTTACTCGCTTTGTGAATGACTTTACTTTTTGCTACAAACTCAAACAATTTAACCGAAAAAAGGGAGAAAGGAACTTAAAAGAAAATTACAAATGAAGCTGCAAAGGAAGCAGTCGCTTGAAGTTCCTTCCACGATTAGATAGACTAGATTTCAATAATCTTAAGTCTTTGGGTTTTGGCATCATCAAAAAGGGGGAAATTGTTGGGAATTGTTAAGAACAACATGTTAAGGGGGAACCTATAAGGGACACTTCATTGTTTTGATTTGATCCCAAAACCCCAAAGCGTTCTGTTCCCAAGTGACCCATTTTGATGTAGATAATAGGTTAGAATTTTTCTAAGCCTACTCTGTTAGGATGACTCTTTATTTTACTTAGAATATAGACTTCAAAATGTTCAAGTGAAGGCCACTCACTTGAGTGTGTTTTCTGAAGCGAACCAAGTCTAGCAAGCCGAAGTGAAGCGTGGCGAAGAATAAC
Organism: Thymus mandschuricus; assembly: GCA_029379335.1. NCBI lineage: Eukaryota > Viridiplantae > Streptophyta > Magnoliopsida > Lamiales > Lamiaceae > Thymus > Thymus mandschuricus. The sequence continues at coordinate 23,857,677 of CM057072.1, forward strand.
GAAGCGAAGCGAGCGCTACAGTAGATTCAAAGTGAGTCTGCCGAAGCGAAGCGAAGCGAGCGCTACAGTATAAAGTCAAAGCGAGTCAACTCTGGTCAACATTTTTCAAAGCAGTCACTAGGGAACTTTACTTCCCAAGCGACTCAGTACAGAATGACTACAAAGTGACTCAAATCTAAGCGGACTCTACAACTTCAAAGCGAAGCGAGCCACTACCTACCAGAAAGCGACAACACAATTCCCGCTCCGAATTTGAACTCCAGTCAACTGGAGATCTCCGCATTTATTACGAGATCTCCACGTGTCGAACGCGGAGAGGAGCAGCGGAGTTGACTGCCAGGCCGACAGGGCGCCGCAACAGTACTGGGTCGCTCCAATTACTGTTGAAATTGGACCTTAGTCATTTCCGGCAAAAATCCAAAACTAGACGTCTGAAAAGCAGCCAGCCTATTCAAGTACTGTCGAGAGGAGGAGGGACAAAGCCACCAACCAAGCAACGGATCTCGGCATCCCTCCGCCTATAAATAGTGAAGGATGAAGACGAAGAGAAGTAGAACACTTCCTGAGCATTCGAGCCTACTGCAAACAAACACTCCCAGCTTTCTAGCAATCTTCGAGTCTTTGTTTCCAAGTGTTCTCCGAGTTCCAGTTTCATCGGAACTCGTCTTCACAACCTTCACACTTAGAGTCTAAGCCCATTCCATATCCAAGCTTAGAAGAAGAGCTCTAGCCATCTTTGCATTCATTGTAAAGAGCTCTTCATAGTGTGTCGTAGTAAACCAAAAACCCTAAATCTATTGTTAGGTTTTTGTGTTCGTCGTCGTTAGGTTGTCTCGATCCAATGCCCTTCTTTCATCGATTGAAGAAGCCTCGATCATAGAGTTTAGATCCAAGCTTGCACCTACATCGTTTGTGTGAAGCTCGATCGAAGTTAGGCTGTAAGGAGAGCCCGCAATCTCCCTGTCTGTGTCGGACTGAAGCGAGTGAAGCTTCCAGTCCAGGTTAGGTTTGTGTAGTGAACCCGCAATCACTACGTCTGTCGTTGGATCCAGGCGAGTGAAGCCCGATCTCGACCAGGTTTTTGAAGGACCCGTAACCTTCAAATTCTTGAGTGAATAAAACAGTTGCCTTGTGCAACAAAGTGGACGTAGGAGCTTTATCTCCGAACCACTATAATCCCTGTGTCGTATCTCTCAACCCTAAACTCTTTACTTTGATTATTCATTGCATGTGCATCTAAACAAACATAATCTGGAATTTTAATTACTTAGGAAAGATTTTAGCTCACCAAATTCCGCACAAAGAGTAAAGTCTCACTCTTGATCAAGCTTGAAGCTTAGGTCAAGAGAATCTTGACTGCTTCGGATCTAGCTCTCGGCTAGGTCTTAGTATTTCTACGAGCACTTTACTTCATACTCTGAGTTAAGGAATTTGAAGTTGAAAAAATTCAAAATACGTATTCACCCCCCCCCCCCCCCCCCATCTACGTATTTTTCCTATAACAAACCAGGACCAACACGCGTACTATTCCATTTACTCTCACATTTCATCGCTAGCTCCCTCAAGCCGGAGCAATCGGAGCACTTGAGGTTTTCTCCTGGGAAACCTCGCTCACCATCATCCTCATTTTCCATTCTCATCACTGGGAAGAATACCCCCCATCATTTCGAGCCTAAGGTATAATCCTCGTTGCCAAGAAAGGACGGAGCATGAAGGCGCCTTGCGCTCTTTGCTTCGCCCTCTCTTCTCTCCTTCCCTCTTCGTTTTTCTACTTGAATGAGCTATGAGCTCCATGGATTTGATCGGATTGTGGTTATAAACACCTTCTACTTAATATTTAACTCGATTCTCTCTTTTATATCCACATGGAAGATGCTCTGTATAAAATGAGTGGTTACAGCTAATAAATTGCATGAATCTCTTACTCTCTACCGTTGTAATCCTTTATCTATGAATGCTCTTTGCAAATACGATGAATAATCACTTAAATTGTTGTGGATCTTCAACCCGGATCTATCACTCTATATAAAGAACCCTTTACAGTTTAGAGTAAAGGCTATGGTTCCTCTTCTAAGCTTGGATATGTATAGTGGCTAGAAACTAGAGAGTAAAGGTTGCAGAGAGCAAGCTTCGATGTGACTGAAGCTTGGAACACGATCTTACAAGAACTCAGGAATGAATGAGCTAGAAATCGTGAGAACTTGTTTGCTTTGAGCGCTGGAAATTTTCAAGGAAGTCTTAAGTGTTTTCTTCTCTGCACTCCTCTATTTATAGTGTGAGAGGCGGGTAGAAGCCGTTTGGAAGTTGGTGGCTTTGTCTCTCCACACTCGACAGCACTTGGGCTTGACATGCAGCTTTTCAGACGCTCGCTTTGTCTTCTTGCCCAATTTGGCTAAAAGCCAAGCGTAACAGTAACTAGCTTGGGCCAGGACTGTAGTGGCTGCTTGTCGGTCTAGCCGGTCAACTCTAGCCTCCAATCTTTGTTAGCCACGTGGAGATTGATAGGGTGTATTCTTAGCATGTTATCTAAGTGTTTAATAATCGTTTTCTTGTTTTATTTTGATAGTTTAGCTCATGTTTTGTGTTGTTTATGTATTTCGAGCTAGATTACGCTTTTGGGTTGTTTTGAGTGTTAGAGCTTTTGAGTCGAGAAAATCCAAGGTAAGATAAGAGACGACGAAACAAAGGAAGATGATGAAGTATTGATCCCATGTTCTGACTTCTCACGATGTTATTGAAGATTTATTTTGTAATAATGGAAGTATATAATTTAAGAGGGGTTCTATAGGAGCATGTAGGTGAAAACGGAGGTCAATTCGGAGTTCAGACGAGAAAGATACGGACGAAACAAGAAAGACGCGCAAACTGCATGGTCATGCTCGACCAAGTCAACACGGTCGAGCCAAAACACAGGAATGCTCAAATTTCATATTTTTTTATTATTTTAACCTAATCCTTGTACACTTAGGTAACCATTACGAATCCCTACCTTATAAATACCCCAAAACTTATCATTGTACCCAAGATTTGATAGTTTAGATCTCTCGAGTCCCCAACATACCTTAGATTAGTTTTTATTCTTTTCTCTACACTTTTATATTTTAGATCTAGATTTTAGATTAGTTTTTACATTCATGTATTGTAATGACCGCAGTTTTTAGTAGTGATTAATAAAAACTTCGGCATTTAAAATAAGAAAAGAAATGTTGAAGGAGGTATTATTGTTGTGAGTAGAATAAAATTTTAAAAGAACTACTAGTAGTAATGTTACGTTAGTAACATCAGAACTTCCCGAAACTAGAACCGAACTAAATTTGAAAGGCCGATTAAACAAATCGGTAAGAGAAAAATTCAGTATTTAATTTTGGGCCGAGGCCCATTTGATAAGTACAAGGCCCACTTAGCAGTTACAAGGCCCAGTTAATTGTACAAGGCCCAGTTAGTTGTACAAGGCCCAGTTAATTATCGAAGTCCACTTCATGATTATTAGTTCGATTTTATTTAATTGGCCCAAGAGAGGGAGCCCACTTCAGATTTAATACCCAACAACAATAGATAAGAAAAAGAAAAAGGGGCCCAAGACCCCCAACATCTCAAGCCCATAGTATTTACATGTGGATAAATACATAATAAAAATAAAAGGAAAAAGAAAAGAAAAGAAAAGAATGGAGAATGGCGGATTCCGCCTAGACAGTGGGCGCCCATATTTTCCAACACAATCTGGATTTCAACTATACTAATTCCTCCTAATCACAATTAGAGAACTATTAGCACTCCATTCTTGAGAAGAGCCACACGTGTCACCCATGCAAGCCCCTCTCCCCATTGAATCCATATTACCTACACAAGTGAGAAACACTTCACAATCACACACCATTCAAACAACATAGAGAGAGAAAGCAAGTAGAGAAGAACTTACTCACCATCCCCAAACACTTCCTCTTGGCAGCAATCATTCTTGAAGAAAACCCTTCCTTCCTACACCAAACACACACAAAAATCAGCTCATCCCACACCCCATTTACACAAGAAAGAAAGAGAGCAAGTGAGAAAGCAAGGAAGGCCCTCGGAGGAGCAGCTGATTTCCAGTCGAGAGGCTGCCGGAAGCACAGCCCCGACGCAGTCCATTTGAGGCGTCGGAAACACCTCGATTTCATAGGTAACCCCTCTAACTCCCTTCCTTCAAAGACCTAGCTTACATGCACTAACTCTAGAACCAAATCCCTATCTCTAGGAGTGAAGAAAGAAGGAAGGGGAAGGTATTCAAGCAAGAATTTGAAGAGGACAGCCCTCTAATTGGAAGCTAAAGACTCGATTTCAGTTTCTAAAGGTGAGAAAGAACCCCCACTCTTTCCCCTAGTATGAGTATCAAGACCCCTAACACTTAGAAATCAAACATGCAAGTGTAGGCTTCAATTGTATCAATATAGAGAAGGAACAAGAGGAAGGAAGCAACAAAGAGCAAGGGGACAGCCACCATTTTAGCTCAAGAAACCAGTTTTTCAATCACTAAGATTTACAAGTAAGACTCCTCATCACTCTCTCTAAACACTAGCAAGCTTAAGCATGTTTACACACTCCCTAGAGGAACCGAAAAAACAGCATGCAAGACTTGATCTAAAGCCTAGACACCATTCAAGCATGATAGACATAATCAAGACCTCAAGAACCAAAGCATGAACACATAGATTAACCAATCTAGCAATGCATGTGTATAAGAAGCTCAAAAACCAGATTTAGTCTCTCATTTAACCCCATAGAATCTCCTCTAACAAGCCTAAGGCCTTGCATGCATAACAATCTCTAATCTAACATTTCAATCCAACAAAGACATAGATTTCAAGCACACTAAAATCTGGAAATTCTGCTTCTAACTAATGCATAACATACTCAAGCAAAATCAGCCCCCAAATGCCTCTCAACCAAGCCCTTAACCCTCTAAATCAACAAGTATAACTCATATTCGAATTGCGAATCGAAAACGGGAGGGAAGGGAGAAGAATCGAACCTGCCCGGAAAGAGGAGGAAGACCGAGGGTGAAATTGAGTCGAAACCGGAGCACCCAAACGCCTCCCAAGCATCACCGGAGGCTGCCACGGTCGTCGACGGCATCGACGAAGCCACTGCAGCGCTGGAAATCGCTCGAATCGGCCTGCAAAACAAGGACAGGGAGGAAAGTCAGAACGAGAGATGAGAAAAGAGAGGTCAGATAAGGAATGGGAGAGAGGAAAAGGAGACACCGGCGGCGGCATCACCGCCGGCGCCGAAGGAAGAGCAGAGAGAGAGAGTAAAGGGGGACAGAGGACTGGAAGCGATGGCGGTGTTCTGACGGGAGCAGCGACCCCTGGCCGAGAGAGCAACGGCGAGGCGAGCAGAGGAGGGAGCCGGTCAGACGAGCAGAACGCCGCCGGCAGCAGAGGCGCGGCGGCGGCTAGAGCGACAACAGCAGATGGCGACAGAGGCGAAGCCGGCGCCGGAGAGGATGAAGCCCGACGGGATTCCATCCGAATTTTCCCAATCTACGAATTGGGGCTCTTCCTCTCTCGATTGATTCCGAAATTGAGAAGAGGAGGGAGGAAACGAAGTTGGCCAGTGACGGAGAGGACCGTCGGCCGACGGCGTGAGAAGAGAACAACCGGCGGCAGAAGCCACGAGCAGAGAAGCTGCAGAGAGAGAGAGGCGTTCGGGAGGAGAAGAACAGAGAGGGAGAAGTCGCGTAGAGAGAGAAAGAGAGAGAGAGAGGTGTTCTGCCAAGTGTAGGACCAGGCCGGGCTTTCGGCCCGATAAGGACTCGGGCCGTAAGAATCGTTGGGTCGAATTAATTACTTTGATGGGCCATAGAAATTAAATTGGGTCGGACTCGACGGGATTAGATGAGCCGAGAATTATTATCCAAGATGGGCCGAAGTTAAAGAACAATGGGCTGAATTTATTCAACAGTTGGGCCAGAATATTTAATTGGGCCGATATTTAAAGACGAGGGCCGCACGTAATAATTTCCCGAGCCCGAGTTAGAAATTTTCCGAGTTTAAATAGTTAGGCTCAAACCCTTAATAAATTTTATTGGGCCTCAAGTAAATTATAAGCCTCAGATTAAATAATAAATCAAGCCCAGTAACGACAGTTATGTTAATCTTATAAGTGTAGACCACTTATATTCTCTAGTAAAATTTACGAAGCCTCATCATTGGCTTAATCAGATGTCCTGCGATTTCTGTCGAGGACGAAAAGACTATAAGACACAGGAAACGATCTAAGTGATCGATTTCAAATGAGAATCGAGAAACTCTCGGTTAAAAGAATAACCGTGATAACGTTATCAGTAAAAAGAGATCTATCAGTAAAAGAGATCTATCAGTAAAAAGAGATCTATCAGTAAAAGAGATCTATCAGTAAAAGAGATCTATCAGTAAAAAGAGATCTATCAGTAAAAGAGATCTATCAGTAAAAGAGATCCATCAGTAAAAGAGATCTATCAGTAAAAGAGATAATAACCTCGATAAAAGACAGCCTTCGCATAGATCGATAAGATTATCGATTTCATTTCAAGTCTCTCATTTTACGTTCTTTTGAACGAGGTCAGGCGAAGGAAAAGGCCGAGACTAAGGCGGCGCTCAGAGTTATATAAATTATGACCAGGAAAGGAAAGCTATCGAGGTGGGCTTCCAGAAAACTAGAATGTTTCTCTATGCTATAGTTCTTTTCTTTAAAAGCATTGTCAGACCATAACTGTTTTGTTTTGTATGATGATGTCTATCTGAAGGGCTTCGGCCACAGTTATCAGAAAGAATTCGGGTCTATCGGGGTCGCTCCTCGATGGACTTAGTGCACTCAGTTTACCGTTAGCTAACGCAGGTTGGCGCGGTCAGGTATCCGGGAGGGTGGCCAACCTCTCCGGATACACCCCAGCTCAGATATGATGGATTACAGTAAATTGCTTGCAAGCGTCTTTTCTTTTTGAGTTAAAATGTTTTGGCATGAGCCCACTGAGTACTTTTGTACTCAGCCCTATACGTATTTCCCACGTGCAGGTTGAGCAGATGAAGTGAAGTTACCAAAGGAGCTTTGTCGAGTATTAGAGTGTTGAAGCCTCTTGGTGGTGCATGTCTCCATACATGCATCTCACGATCTTCCGCCGTGATTCTTAGGTAGATAGACTCAGTCCAGTCCTGTGTATCGTTGCAACATATTGGTCCTTCATGGACAATGCTTTCTTTTTATGAACAACGTTTCCGCCTATATCATGTAAAACGCTTCCGTTGATGAATAGTTCCTTCTTCCATTCATTCTCGACGAATGATGGAGAACTTCAATGTATTCCAAATGCTATGTTTTCGCATCGTTTCACCCCAGGTCGTTCATTTATTTTATACCTTTTTCCTTTTCTTGAGTCGCGGCCTCGCTCGGCCCAAGTTGTGGCGGGCGGGCTGTGACATGTATGAAGACCATTGAAGATTGAAGATTTATTCAAGATTCAAGAGTTTTTCTATCTCTTTCTCTTTTACTTTATGTTTTTACTTATGTTTAATCTTCCTTCTACCTTTCTTTTAATTATGTCTAGCTAATTTCTTTAGTTGATTTTAGGGTTTGTATGTTTACTTGAATTTATGTGAGTACTTTTAATTACAATTAGCCTGCCAATCTTGATGTATGTTTCATGGTGCTTATTCTCATGCATGATTACTTGATCATTAGTTCTGTATGCATAGTTATGTTTTTATGGCTTAGTCGGATAATTGCATAATGGATTTCATGAATACATGGTATGATGATTTAATTGTCTTAGCCGAAGTTAGATTATCATAGGTCTTGCATATAGTTGATATAGGTGTCGTAGCTGAACCTTGTTGAATATATCTATCGATACTTGATCTGTTTTGCACTTGATTTAATTTCTATGAGACCGAGAGGAGATTAGGATTTTATCGAGTGACGATCTATACTGCCTTAGCCGGAGTGTTAGGTTACTTTTGTGTATCGCATTTAGATTGGATTAAATTGGTTAATTGGGTAAATTGTTATTTGCATAGATTTGATTAGATAGACTACCCTAGAATCAAGATTTGTTTCCTATTTGATTTCTCTTAGTTGATTTATTTGTTTATTTTTTATTTGCCTTTTTTTTTTCATTGTTTATTTATTTTTTTTCCTTAATTGTGTTCTTTTATTTGTTTAATTTATTTGCCTAGATTATAAAAACCACATTCCAAATTCTAATTGCCTAGACATCAGTTTAATTTTAAAGTTGAGGTATTGTGTGTGATTTCGACTTGTCAATCCCTGCGGATACGATATTCGTACTTCTCTTTACTATACCTATTTTTGTGTGGTAGAAATAGTGCGATCAAATTTTGGCGCCGTTGTCGGGGATTGATTAGATTTCACATTGATATTTTGAAATATAATTAATAGGTGATTTAGGCGTTGTTATTTTTCTGTTTTTGTTTTATTAATATAATTTCTTCCTTTTCTTCTCTTTGTCTTTATGTAGTGCATGTCCACTAGATCTAAAGGGATAAATCTTATTCCGATAGATTTAGAAATCGAGCGCTCACTAAGGGAGATGAAGCAGGCGAAGGAGACAACCAAGATCGATACACCATCCTCATCACCACCGGATTCACCAACGAGTTAAGATTCAATGGGGGATTAAGTGGCAAGGAGGACTCTCAATGATCGGTTCAAGCCGGTCGTTGATCAGTTTCAGCAAGGAGGATGGGGACCACGAACACCAACAACTACAAGATCAAGACGTCCCTCATCAACATGGTGCAATCTAACCAGTATGGAGGCACACCGATGGAGGATCCGAATGCTCACTTGAAGCAGTTTTTGGACATTTGTGCAACATACAAGGCTAATGCTGTTTCTTCGGATTATCTCAAGCTCAGTTTGTTCGTGTGGTCTCTCAAGGACGATGCGAGAGAGTGGCTTGATGGATTGGATAAGAAGGAGATCACGACTTGGAGTGATATGTGCACAAAGTTTCTAAACAAGTTTTCCCACCTTCGAGGGCTCAGAAGCTTATCAACGAGATCAACCAATTTCAGCAATATTAGGATGAGCATTTCTACGAGGCTTGGGGAAGATTCAAGAGATATTGAGAGCATGTCTGAATCATGGCATTAGCAAGGAGAATCAAATCATGTTCTTCTATCGTGGTTTGAACATGATGTGCAAGAAGGAGATCGACTATGCTTCTAAAGAAAGATTTTTGAACAACGAGTATGATGTGGCTATGGCGATTATTGAGCTCACTGTTAACTCGAGTTATGAAGAAGCAACTGGCAGACACATTGGAAGGAGGAGAGTTGCTACCATTGGGATCGATGCTTATGATGACTTGATGGAGAAGTATACGAAGACAGCGAATGAGTTGGATACCATCAAGAAAGGAGTGTTTCGGTGTGATGCTATAGTTGATGAACAAGCACGCCCAACCGAAGGAGAAGATACCAATTTTTTGTGCAACAAGGTGGCAAGTGGCAACAAAATCAAGGAAACAAGTGGCAAGGAGGCCAAGGAGGTTCGAATTATCAAGGAGGCTACAAGAAGCCTTATGTTTCCAACAACCGTAACCATCCGAACTTCTCTTATGCCAACCCGAACAATGCCTTGCAACCACCTCCCTACTTTCATGGTGAGAATGGAGTCATCCAAGAGCCAAAGAAGGAGATGTTAACCGACGATTTGATTCGACACTACATGGCTCAATCGGAGACAAGGATGGCACAACAAGACGCGAAGTTGAGGACATTGGAGCTAACTCAAACTACTTTGAGTAACAATTTGGGGAGTAGCTTCAACACCTTTACCAAGCAAATGCAAATGTTGGAGACGCAAGAGAGTCAGTTAGCCAATGCTCAAGGAAGAGTCCATAAGCCTGGTCAATTCCCAAACACAACCGAGCAAAACCCAAAGAACCACCAAGTCCATGCTATAGAGCTTCGGAGTGGCACTCGGTACGTCAATCCATCCTTAGAAATTGTAGATTTGGGAGATGGGAGCAACTCGGAGTTGGAAACGGAAGAAACGAAGGACGAAGGCACGGAAGGAGGAGTGCTCGACCCAGTGCGCGACCGAACACCTGGTCGAGCACACAAAGATAATTATGCCCAGGAAGTGCTCGACCCAGCGCCCGACCGAGCACCCGGTCGAGCAAATTTAAAAAATTCTTCCCAGGATGGACTCGACCGGGCATACGACCGAGCCACCGGTCGAGCCACTAACCCAGAAGGTGTGCTCGACCCAGCGCTCGACCGAGCAGCCGGTCGAGACAAAGTACGAGAAGCTCGCCCAGATCTGCTCGACCAGACGGGCGACGGAGCCGCCGGTCGAGCCAGCCCTGTTCCGGCCCAGACGAAGGAATCGACCCCCAAAGCTCCTTTCCCATAACGATTTGTGAATACTAAGCAAAACGAGAAGTATCAACGGTTCTTGGAGATCTTTCAGAAGGTCAACATCAACAAACCACTTCTCGACGCACTCAAAGATATGCCCAATCATATGAAGTTCATCAAGGATGCGGTTTCGGGAAAGAAGAGATGGGCTATGTTCGAGACGATAAATTTAACAGAGGAGTGCAGCGCGGTGATTCAGAAGAGCTCCCGTTTTAGCAAAATGATCCCGGGAGGTTCACATTAGCGTGCAAGATTGGTGATCACATATTCCAGAACGTTCTTTGTGATCTTGGCGCTAGCATCAATTTGAAGCCACTCTCTATCTTCAACTGGCTCAAGATTGGGAAGATGAAGCCGACTACTATCTCCCTACTCATGGCGGACCGTTCAGTTTCTTATCCAAGGGGGATAGTCGAAGATGTGCTCGTTCAAGTTCATAACCTTGTATTTCCAGCTGATTTCGTAGTCTTGGATATGCCGGAGGATGCTAATCAACCATTGATATTAGGACGGCCATTCCTAGCTACAGGGAGAGCTTTGATCAATATTCAAGATGGCGATCTGACATTTAGAGTCAATGGAGAGGAATTGAAGATTTCCATTTATGAAGCAATGAAGAGGCCTGATGATCATCGAGAGGATGTTTTTGCCGTTCAAGTCTTGAAACCACCTATACCGTCGCCACCGAATGAATTTTTCAATAATAGTATCACCAATTTCTTACACCGTTACTTGGAGATTTTCGGAGTTTGCGAGGAGGTTCTCGAGTGCTTAAATCAGTTGGAAGCCATTCCACCATTGATGTTAGCCGAATTCAAGATCTCAATCAATGGAGCCATGAGGAAACTCGATGATGGGGGAGAGATGAGTCTTTATTTTGATCCACCTTGATAAGAGGTATCGTCGGGCTAAAGACGTTAAACGTAGCACTTGTTGGGAGGTAACCCAACTCTATCTTTATTTTCCTTTTTCGTTTTTCAGATTTTGTTTTTTTTTCATGTTTCTTTGAGTCTTATCTTTTATTAAGCTTTTTATCCAAGAACATTCGAAGCTTGTGAATTGTAGGTTTTCTCAACGAGGTTTCGACTAAGAAGAGAAGATCGATAGTTGGCTAGCTTCGGTGAAAGGTACGCTCGTTAACTTTGCCACTCCTTCTTCTTAAAACTTATTCCTTCATCATGATTCGAAATAAGTTTGGGGGAGGGGGAAGCGTGGTTTCGTTAACTCGTTCGTATGTGCTTCTTTGTGTTTATATCTTGGATAGTAGTTTAATTTTGGATGTTAGTAGAGTCTTTAGGAGTTTAGACGATTAAGTCGAGCATGATTTATGAGTATATGAATTAGCCAATGATAGCATGATTTTCATTGAAATAGAGGTTGATATTATGTTTGGAACCTTGGTGGAGATTATGCATGTGTGTGATGAAATTGAATTATGCTTTGATTTTGGGAAATATTTTCTTATAACCCGTGAGGATTTGAGCCTTTGGTGCATATTTATGCCAATTTTTTTTTCATGAGTGTATCATACATGTATTTGAACTTCTAGAACTTGCCTTTGTTCTCCATCGAGACTACGTATGTGTGTAGGAATTTTGAAGTGATTTTAGGCCATCTTTTGTTAGCCACATCTTTCCTAAACACTATCCATTACATATATTTCATTTGCTAGCCACTTTTGAGCCTTTATAGCCATTTGTTTCTTAACTGGATGAAAGGAGGTAAAGGAGGAGTTATGGGTATCTTGGGAGATGTTTTGTTAGGGTTTATGTTTGGAGAGATGTCTGTTTAGTAAGCTCCTTTGAAAGAAAGGAATTTTAGATCCCTATAAGCTCTAGAAAAAAAAAAAAAAAAAAAAAAAAAAAAGGGAATAAAGGACTTAGAAAAACAGATTTGAAAAGAAAATATATATATATATATATATATATATATATATATATATATATATATATATATATATATATATATATATTGAGTCCTAGTTCGAAGGAAAAAAAAAAAAAAAAAAAGAGCATAAAGGGATGGATAGAGTTTTTAGTATTTTGGGAGTTGAATAGAAGAAGGTTAAAAAGAGATAAGGTTGATATTTGAGATTGAGTTGATGAGTTAAGATGGAGTTAAATCCATACTAGTTTGGAGTTGTTAAAAGGTTGGTACATGGAGACGTCTAAGTCACTTAGCCTATACATTCCCTACCCTAAACCAATGTGCCTACATTACAACCTTGAAAAAGACCTAATTGATCTTAGTTCTTACATACAATCAAGTGGTGGAGATGTTGAGATAAAGGGCAAGCCTATGGTAAATCTTTGCATTGTATTGATTATGAGTGAGCCTGTACACTTTAATTCTTTCATTGTGAGTTGAGAGTTCACTTATACACTTATATCTTCACATGTATTGAGTGAGTTTCCCTTTTGAAGCATGATTTGATTTTGTTGTACTTTCGTAGAGTCAAAACTTTGAGGTTGCTTATATGATTTTGATTGAGGTTTCTTTGAAGATCTATGAGGCTCTTAGAGTTCATTATGCTTGTATATTGTGTTTGCTTGATTTGTCTATTCTTTAGTTTATGTTTAGTTTATTGTTCAGGACGAACAATGTTTAAGTTTGGGGGATTTTGATAAGGTGTATTTTTAGCATATTATATAAGTATTTAATAATCGTTTTCTTGTTTTATTTTGATAGTTTAGCTCATGTTTTGTATTGTTTATGTTATTTTGAGCTAGATTACACTTTTGGGTTGTTTTGAGTGTTTTTAGGGCTTTTGAGTCGAGAAAATCTAAGGTAAGATAAGAGACGACGAAACAAAGGAAGATGATGAAGTATTGATCCCATGTTCTGACTTCTCACGATGTTATTGAAGATTTATTCTATAATAATGGAAGTAAGTCATTTAAGAGGGGTTCGATAGGAGTATGTAGGCGAAAACGGAGGTCAATTCGGAGTTCGGACGAGAAAGATACGGACGTAACAAGAACGACGCGCAAACAGCATGGACATGCTCGACCGAGTCAACACGGTTGAGCCAAAACACAGGAATGCTCAAATTTCATATTTTTTTTTTTATTATTTTAACCTAATCCTTGTATACTTAGGTAACCATTATGAATCCCTACCTTATAAATACTCCGAAACTCATCATTGTACCCAAGATTTGATAGTTTAGATCTCTTGAGTCCCCAACATACCTTAGATTAGTTTTTATTCTTTTCTCTACACTTTTATATTTTAGATCTAGATTTTAGATTAGTTTTTACATTCATGTATGAAGACCATTGAAGATTGAAGATTTATTCAAGATTCAAGAGTTTTTCTATCTCTTTCTCTTTTACTTTATGTTTTTACTTATGTTTAATCTTCCTTCTACCTTTCTTTTAATTATGTCTAGCTAATTTCTTTATTTGATTTTAGGGTTTGTATGTTTAGTTGAATTTATGTGAGTACTTTTAATTACAATTAGCCTGCCAATCTAGATGTATGTTTCATGGTGCTTATTCTCATACATGATTACTTGATCATTAGTTATGTATGCATAGTTATGTTTTTATGCCTTAGCCGGATAATTGCATAATGGATTTCATGAATACATGGTATGATGATTTAATTGTCTTAGCCGAAGTTAGATTGTCATAGGTCTTGCATATAGTTGATATAGGTGTCGTAGCTGAACCTTGTTGATCGATACTTGATCTGTTTTGCACTTGATTTAATTTCTATGAGACCGAGAGGAGATTAGGATTTTATCGACTGACGATCTATACTGCCTTAGCCGGAGTATTAGGTTACTTTTGTGTATCGCATTTAGATTGGATTAAATTGGTTAATTGGTTTAATTGTTATTTGCATATATTTGATTAGATAGACTTCCCTAGAATCAACATTTGTTTCCTATTTGATTTCTATTAGTTGATTTATTTGATTTATTTGTTTTTTTTTATGCCTTATTTATTTATTTGCTTATTTATTTGTTTTCTAAATTGTGTTCTTTTATTTGTTTAATTTATTTGCCTAGAACTTATAAAATCACATTCTAAATTCTTAATTGCCTATACATCAGTTTAGTTCTAAAGTAGAGGTAATGTGTGTGATTTCGACTTGTCAATCCCTGTGGATACGATACTCGTACTTCTCTTTACTATACCTATTTTTGTGTGGTAGAAATAGTGCAATCAGAGATCTACAATGAATGCGGTTGATCTTCACTTGACTAAGTTCAAACTTGAGTTTGAACTGGAGTTGGTAGTTGAGCTGTCGTTTTTTATATATGTGAAATTTACTCAGTTTTCATAGTCAAAAAGAGTTGATTTAGAGTCTCGTTAGTTTATTATTGTCTATGATCTGTATGATTTACATTGTATTGGACAATATTATGCTTGTGGGTGTTTTGTTGTGTTTTTACGCATATTTTGAGGATAAAACCCCGAGACGAGACAAGATGAGAAGAGTCGAAAGAAGAATCCAAGTTTGGAGTCGAGATGAAGACCTCTCGATCAGCCTCTCGATCGAGAGGGCTGTCTAGAGGACACCTACTGGATAATCCTTACGATCGAGAGCAAATTGATACCTATCGATTGAGAGGCCTGGCGATCGAGAGAGAGGGGCGGTCGAGAGGGGTGTTCCAGCCGAGAATTTTAAGTAGAATTCTTTTTGTACTATGTTTCCTTGTAGAATTTCACCTATATATATTCCTTAGTCTAGCATTGTAAACCCTAACTAACTTACATTCACCTTTTATATTTTTCTTTAGAGCTTTTATTTTCCGTCTTTCGTTCGTTTGTATTCGACTTTGGAGATTGTTCAAGTTTAATTCAAGATTCAAGATTTGAAGTTCTTCATTGTGTTCAAGATTCAATTCCAAGTTTTTCTTACTCTACTTTTTAATTATGTTCTTTCAATTTATTATGTTTATGTTTGATTTAATTATGTCTAGCTAGTTTTCTTAGTTGATTTTAGGGTTTGAATGCCTAATTGAATTTATGTGAGTACTTTTAATTACAATTAGCATGCCAATCTAGATGCATGTTTCATGGTGCTTATTTTCATGCATGATTACTTGATCACTAATTGTGTATGCATAGTTATGTTTTTATGCCCTAGCCGGATAATTGCATAATTGATCCCATGAATACATGGTATGATGATTTAATTATCTTAGCCGAAATTAG
The DNA here is from genome assembly GCA_029379335.1 of Thymus mandschuricus. Classification (NCBI taxonomy): domain Eukaryota; kingdom Viridiplantae; phylum Streptophyta; class Magnoliopsida; order Lamiales; family Lamiaceae; genus Thymus; species Thymus mandschuricus. The sequence goes on from CM057072.1 coordinate 23,873,245, forward strand.
ATTATCATAGGTCTTGCTTATAGTCGATATGGGTGTCGTAGTTGAACCTTATTGATTGTATTTATCGATACTTGTTCTATTTTGTGCTTGATTTGATTTCTATGAGTCCGAGAGGAGATTAGGGTCTTATCGAGTGACGATCTATACTGCCTTAGCCGGAGTGTTAGGTTACTTTCGTGTATCGCGTCTAGATTGGATTAAATTGGTTAATCGGGTTAATTGTTACTTGCATAGATTTGATTAGGTAGGCTTCCCTAGAATCAACATTTGTTCCTTATTTGATTTTTCCTTATTGTGTTATTTGCTTATTTGTTATTTGCGTTATCTGGTTATTTGTTTTTATTATTTGTTTACTTCCTTATTCATTTATTTGTGTCCTTTTATTTCTTTTATTTCTTTGTCTAGGATTATAAATACCACAATCTAAATTCTCAATTGCTTAGACATCAGTTTAATTCTAGAGTAAAGGTATTGTGTGTGTTTTCGATTTGTCAATCCCTTTGGATACGATACTCGTACTTCCTTTTACTATACCTATTTTGTGTGGTAGAAAATAGTGCGATCAAATTTTGGCACCGTTGCCGGGGATTGATTAGATTTCATACGTGTATTTTGAAATAGAATTAATAGGTGATTTAGGCGCTTTTATTTTTTTTTTTTGTTTTTGGTTTATTGATCTAACTTCTTCTTTATCTCTCTTCTTTGTTTTTGGGTTGTGCATGTACACTTGATCTAAAGGGATAGATCTTATTCCGATAGATTTGGAACTCGAGCGCTCACTAAGGAGGAAGAAGAGGCAGGCGAAGGTGACAGTCAAGATTGATAAACCACCCTCTTGCCACCGGATTCACCAAGGATTCAATATTCAATGGGGGATTGCGAATTGAGGAGGACTTTGAACGATCGGTTCAAGCCAGTTGTTGATCAATTTCAGCAAGGAGGATGGGGGACCACAGACGCCAACAACTACGAGATCAAGACGTCCCTCCTCAACATGGTGCAATCTAACCAATATGGAGGCACACCAATGGAGGATCCAAATGCTCACTCGAAGCAATTTTTGGATATTTGTGCAACATATAAGGCCAATGGCGTTTCTTCGGACTATCTCAAGCTTAGCCTATTCGTGTGGTCTCTCAAGAACGATGCGAGAGAGTGGCTCGATGGATTGGACAAGAAGGAGATCACGACTTGGAGCGATATGTGCACGAAGTTTCTCAAAAAGTTTTTCCCACCTTCGAGGGCTCAGAAGCTTATCAATGAGATCAACCAATTTCAACAATACGAGGATGAGCACTTCTATGAAGCTTGGGGAAGATTCAAGAGATTGTTGAGAGCATGCCCAAATCATGGATTTAGCAAGGAGGACCAAATCACATGCTTCTAACGTGGTTTGACCAAGGTGTGCAAGAAGGAGCTCGATTATGCTTCTAAGGGAGGATTTTTGAACAACGAGTATGATGTGGCTATGGAGATTATTGAGCTTACCGTTAATTCGAGTTATGAAGAGGCTACTGACAGACGCGTTGGAAGGAGGAGAGTTGCCACTATTGGGCTTGACACTTACGATGACTTGGTGGAGAAGTACACAAAAGAGGCAAAGGAGTTGGATACCGTCAAGAAAGGAGTGCTTCGGTGCGATGCTATAGTTGATGAACAAGCACCCCCACCCAAAGAAGAAGATGCTAATTTTGTGCAACAAGGTGGCAAGTGGCAACCAAATCAAGGAACAAGTGGCAAGGAGGACAAGGAGGCCAAGGAGGTTCGAACTACCAAGGAGGCTACAAGAAGCCTTATGTTCCTAACAACCGCAACCATCCAAACTTCTCTTATGCCAACCCAAACAACGCCTTTCAACCACCTCCTGGCTTCCATGTTTGAAACGGAGTCATCCAAGAGCCAAAGAAGGAGATGTCAACCGACGATTTGATCCGACAATACATGGCTCAATCGGAGATGAGGATGACACAACAAGACGCGAAGTTGAGGACATTGGAGCTTACTCAAACTACGTTGAGCAACAATTTGGGGAGTAGCTTCAACTCGTTAACCAAGCAAATGCAAATGTTGGAGACGCAAGTGAGTCAATTAGCCAATGCTCAAGGAGGAGTCCATAAGCCCGGCCAATTCCCAAGCACAACCGAGCAAAACCTGAAGAACAATCAAGTTCATGCTATTGAGCTTCGGAGCGGCACTCGGTACACAAATCCATCATTGGAAGCTGAAGATACTGGAAGAAGAGGCCACAAGGATGCAGAGTTCGAGGAGACGAGGAGACAAATTCCGAAACGAGGGCCTCTCGACACCCCTCTCGATCGAGAGGTCGATCGAGAGGTCAACGCTAGATTCCAGAAGACCCCTCTCGATACTCTTATTGATCGAGAGGAGGATCGAGAGCTAATCAACGAGGAGATACAATGCGCTCCCTCTCGACACCTCTCTCGATCAGAGGTCGTTCGAGAGGCTGCCCAGAAATTGCAAAGGAAACCTCTCAACACCCCTATTAATCCAGATGGGGGTCGAGAGGTCAAATCTCGAAGTCAAAAGGTACCTCTCGACACCTCTCTCGATCAAGAAGGTGATCGAGAGGGTGCTGTTTCACTAAAAAGTGTTCGCAATAGACGAAATCTATCGTAGCACTAGCAAGTAAAACCTAAGTATCGAATCTCAAGGAAAACTTAACAGGGCAATTAATTACGTAGTAAAAATCTAATCTAAGAAAGCAAGTAAATAATATTTTGGGGTTTTTGTTTTTAAATCCTAGACAAATAAAATAAATCAAAGCAAGTAAATAAAAGCAAGTAAATAGCTAATCTAGAACTCAAGAAATAAATCTAAGAATTAAACTAGAAGAAAGCAATAAATCTACCTAGGCAAGAATCGAAAAGAAAGCAATAACGAAAGCAACAAAGGAATCGAAAGCAAAGAAAGAAGCATAAATAAATCTAGACATGATGAATTGAAATCTGGAAATTAAAAACAAATTAATCTAACTTAAAAACTTTGAAAAATGAAAGAGAATTGAAAGCAAGAAAACGAATCTAGACTTTAACTTGAAATCGAAAGAACGAAATTAAACTAAGGAATTTAAACGGAGCAATTAAGAAAACGAATCTAAAATGAAAGCAAGCAATTAAAACGAATAAACGAAAGCGATAAAAGAACTTACGAAAATTGAGACGAAGAACGAAGAACTTGAATTAAATAAACGCCTTGAATTAAATTGCAAAAACGAAGAATGAATCCGGATCCGAACAATAGAAAGCTAAACTAAAGTATTTGAATCTGAAAACTAAAGCTAAAATATGATAAAAGATGGTTATAATTCGTGTACAAGGATGGTATATATATACTAGGTAAAAACCTAGATAAATAAGGAAAGGATAGCTGGCCGGAGCGTTGGACGGTCGTCCAATGTACGTTGGACGCTCGTCCAACGTCGCACTCGCTGTGCGCTGCTTTTCTACTCTGGACGCTCGTCCACCGCAGTGAGCGCTCGTCCAGCGCACTCTGGACGGTCGTCCAGAGCCTTGGACGATCGTCCAGCGTCTTGCTCGCTCCAAACTTGATATTTCCTCAATTCTTCGCCTTTTTCGAGCCGTTTCCTTCCGTTTCTTCCACCTAACGATCCTACACGAACCAAACTCCAAACAACCAAATCATAGCAAAATACAAACGAAAGAGACGCAAAACATAACGAAACGGACTCGACAACACTACGAAAATCCTAACATTAACACACCAATCAAACTCCCCCACACTTAGACCTTTGCTTGTCCTCAAGCAAAACAAAACAAACAATAGACTCAAGTATCGTGAACTATATTGGCCTCAAAGCTTTTCAAAAACAACTCTCATGTTCATGATCAAAACTATGCACACAACCTTAGCATCAATCAACACAATCTACTCAACTAATTCAAAGTATGCTAATCCATCAAAGAACACTCCCAGACATGTGAAATTTTGTATATGAAAGTGAACACTCAACTCTCTCAAAGAAAAGATGTAATATAATGCACATCAAGAAGGTTCACTCAACATCAATGCAATGCAACATGTTTACCATAAGCTTGCCTTTAATCTCAACATCTCCACCTAATGTAATATCTACAAACAAGGATCAAAAAGGTCTTTATATAAGCTTGTAATGTAGGGACATTGGTTAAGGTAGGGAATATTTAGGCTAAGTGACTCAAAATGCTCTAAATCATCAACCTCTTTTTCAACTCCAACCAAAGTATGGATTTTAATCTCCATCTTCTACCCTCCAACACACCAATTACAAACTCAAAGATGCTAAACTATACAAATCAAAGCTAACTATCCCCTTATGCTTATTTTTTCTTTTTCTTTTTTTTTTCTTTTTTCTAGAGCTCAACTAATACATGTTCTTTCTAATTTGAACAAAGGCTCTATTTTTTTTTTTCTTATCTCTTTTTTTTTTTTTCTTTTTTTTTTTTTTTTCTAAGCTTATAGGGATAGCTAACTACACTTAAACAAGCATCTAAAATTCCTTTTCTTTCTCTCCTTCTACACCACAACAAATATTTTCAAATTTTCTCCTTCCATATCACCAACTACAACTAAGGATACCCATAATCATCCAAACCTCCTATCATCCGGTTTCACAAAGAACGGCTAATAAAGGCTCAAAAGGGGTAAACAAAGGATTATGAACAAGGTTAGTGTATAGGAATCATGTGGCTAAAGAAAGATGGCCTAAGATCATTTCCTAGTTCGTAAATATACTAAGGTCTTGATGGAGAAACAAGGCAAGTTCTAGAAACAACGAAGCATGCATGATCACTCAATCAACGAATAGGCATAAATATGCACAAAAAGCTCAAATCTCACGGGTTCAAACTATCTAGTTCCCGACATCATAGCATACATCAAATTCATCGAATAAAATGCGTCGCTTCGCCAAGGTTCCATGCATAATAAAGATCATGAATTTTTTAAAAATGAAGCATTCTCTATCATTGGCCAAGTCCACAATACTATCATCACATGCCTACTTGACTCAATTAACACCTAATGACTCAACAAAATTAAAAACTACATGCCAAAAGTTCAAACCCCCCCCCCCCCCCCCCCCCACACACACTTAAAATCAAGCAATGTCCCCATTGCGAGAAAATAAAAACGAAAGGGATAAAGAGAACTTATCGCAATATGACGAACACAAATACTCAAAATCTCGAGAGACTCCAAGTATCACCTACAAAACAAACACAAAACACAAATACCAAAGCGTAAAATCGAACAAAATAAAAAGAAAACAATAAAGGACTCAAACAAAAATAAAAGACACAAACATGCTATGGGTTGAAGAAACCTCGAAAACGTGGATCATTCCATCGGGGATCGTAAGGAGACCACCAACGAGGGTCGTTCGGGTCCGGTGGAGTAGAGGTAGAGGTAGAAGCCACCGAGAAGTCGGTAAAACGAGTCAAGTGACTCTCCATGTGGGACACCCGACTATTCAACCCCGTCACTTGGGTTGACAAATCATCGAACCGATTAAACACATTCTCTTGGAATTGTGTAAAATCGGTCCTAAAGTCGGCCCAATAAGGGGGAACCTCGGCTTCCATATTTTGACGAGCCCGGACGCGATCTCGGCTAGTGTAGTAGTGAATCAAACGCTCGTTGTCGTCCGGGACGTGCTGCTCCTCCTCCTCGTCTCCATCCTCTTCTTCGTCCTCGTTGTGCTCCTCATCATCCTCTTGCTCCTCATCATCGTCTCCGTCCTCATATTCCTCCTCCTCATCCCCCGACTCTTGACTTGGGAGACCATGGAGACGACGAGCTGCATGATAAGCAATAACAGATGCTCTCTCCCGAACGGGAACAAACTCGGTCGCCCCTCGCATGAGATGAGCGTTGATAAGCTCGTTGAGGGTGATCTCCTTGCTTCGAGTTAAGCCGGTGCTTTGAGAAATATCTACGCGCAAATGGCGTGCCAAACCTGTAGCCACATAACTCAAAGTAGGGTGTGCTCCACTCTTGGTTTGCACATTAGTAAGTTGGGACCATATAAACGGAGCCATACACACCCTAATATTGTTAGAAGCACAATGGAGCAAATATATTTCTAACGCATTCACCTTATTGTGCTCTTTCTTACCAGTAATCATGCAAGACAGAAAGCGATGAAGAATTAATAAAGCATGATCTTTGATAAAAGCACTTGGCACTCCAGAAGCTTTATAATTAGTAACACCCGTCAACGCAAACCAAGCATTAGACACATTAAAATCAGACGGCATGAACTCAGACAAACCATCACCCACATGAAAACCAAATGCCTCATGCATCACTCGCCTAGGAATTTCCCACAACTCACCCCGAAAAGTAGCATACATACAAAGCTCATTCTCCTCATTACGTTCTAACCTAAAGCTAGAACACATTTCAATACATAAACTCTCGTGTCCATCCCAAGCACGTGTAATTAAATTCATAAGTCCTAAACAATCTATGTATCCTCTAAGTGTATCCCACATAGGTAAACGACGAAGAAAATCCATATTGAAGTGCCTAGGAGGTCGAATTTCCTTACCTCGTAGACGGCTATAAAAATTCGTGGTCTCGAATCTCTCCGTCGGGAAGGGAACGTGCTGTTGACGGCCATAAAGCTCAGGAGAAACTCCGGACGGGTGGTAGTCGGGGCGGCGATGCAACGGAATGCGTGCATCGGTGAGAGGGCGGGCTTCTCCGAGCTCTCCACGAACCATGGTAGCGACAGGGGTGGAACGGGGATGAGACGGGAATGGATTGACAACGAAAACGGGCCGGAACGGACCGAGAACGAAAACGGGCAGCAGGTGGGTTGGACGCTCGTCCACTGCTCCTTGGACGCTCGTCGGCGGCGTGGACGTGGGCTGGACGAGCGCTGGACGTGGGCTCGTTGGCGGCGTGGACGTGGGCTGGGCGAGCGCTGGACGTGGGTGAAGGCAGCTGCGTGGCGAACGACGACGAGGGCAGGGCGAGGTGCTGACAGGAACACGGCGGCTGTGCGGCGCGGCTGGTGGCGGCGGCAGTGGCAACGTCGGATTCCAGCGATAGTGTGAGCGGCGGCGGCACTCTCGAACGGCGGCTGCTAGGTCTCAAGCTGCAATGTTGGAGGAAGAGTTGTGAGAAAGAGGAAAAGAGAGAAGGAATTTAGGGAAAAACCTAGGTGAATTCGAGTTGGAATCGAATTGGGGGCCCGTCATGCGCTGGACGCTCGTCCAATGTACGTTGGACGCCCGTCCAGCGCGGCGTTCGCAGAAAATTGAAAGGCTTAAATACGTTGGACGCTCGTCCAACGCACGTTGGACGCTCGTCCAACGCGACCCTCGCTGAAAAATTCTGGCAACTTAAAAATACGCTGGACGGTCGCCCAGCGTGCGCTGGACGCCCGTCCAAAGCGCCCCTCGCGGAATTGTGCTCAAATTCTCCATTTTTCTCCCTCTCGAAGCCTTCCGTGCCATTGCAATCCTTAAGAACCATTCCCTGCACAAACACTTAAAGAAATACGAACGAAAAAAATAACGAAAATAATAACAAAAATAAAAATAAAATAACTCCTATTCTACAAAAATAAAATGGAGAAAGTGGGTTGCCTCCCACCAAGCGCTTGTTTAACGTCATTAGCTTGACGTACCAAAAACTCAAGAGAGAAGTGGAGGGTCGGAGATGAGAATTGTTTCCACCGTGTGAGGCAATGTCGTCCCTTCGATATATGGCTTCAATCGTTGCCCGTTGACCGAGAAAATGTATCCCGAATCCTCGTTCTTGATTTCCACCGCACCATGGGGGAAAACTTGCACCACCGTGTATGGACCTCCCCACCTAGAATTAAGCTTACCCGGAAATAATCGAAGTCGAGAGTGAAAGAGAAGTACCTTCATTCCGGGTTTGAACTCCTTGAAGGCTATGCGTCTATCATGTAGACGTTTCACCTTGTCCTTGTAAATCTTGGCATTGTCGTAGGCTTCGTTCCTTAGCTCGTCAAGCTCCTCCATTTGCAAAATTCTCCGATCGTGAGCATCGTCGAGGTCGAAATTGATGCGCTTGAGGGCCCAATATGCTTTGAACTCGATCTCAACGGGCAAATGGCACGACTTACCATAAACGAGCCTATAGGGACTCATCCCAAGCACGCCTTTGTAAGCCGTACGATATGCCCAAAGAGCGTCGTTCAACTTGTCGGCCCAATCCTTCCTCGATGGCTTGACCGTCTTCTCTAAAATCCCCTTGATTTGTCGATTGCTCGTCTCCGCTTGTCCCGAGGTTTGTGGATGATAAGGAGTCGCCACCTTGTGTGTGATGGCGTTCTTCTTCATGAGCTTGGCGAACAACTTGTTGCAAAAATGTTTCCCCCCATCACTAATGATCACACGAGGGAAACCAAACCTACACAAGATATTTTCCTGCACAAACTTCAAGACAACGTGAGAATCACATGTCTTCGTGGGTATGGCTTCTACCCACTTAGACATGTAATCGACGGCAAGTAAAATATATTCGAAACCATGGGATTTAGGAAAAGGTCCCATAAAGTCGATGCCCCACACATCAAAAATTTCAACCACTAAAATAGGATTAAGGGGCATCTCATTACGGCGACCTATAGAATCTGTGCGTTGGCAACGATCGCATGCAAGGTAGAAGGCTTGAGCATCCTTGAACAAGGTAGGCCAATATAATCCACTTTATAGCACCTTATGAGCAGTCTTTTGGCCTCCAAAATGTCCTCCACTCGGCTCCTCGTGACAATGTCGCAGCACCTCGGTTTGCTCGTGGTCGGGAACGCACCTTCGAATCACCTCGTCCTTCCCAAGCTTGAACAAGTGAGGATCCTCCCAATAGTATTGCCTACACAAACGAAGAAACCTTTTCTCTTCTTGAGCGTTAAGGACGGGTTTAGTGTCCTTATCGGCCAAGTAATTAGCAATATCGGCAAACCAAGGAGTAGCACTCACTTCATTAACATTCTCAAAGGGAAAGGAATCACAAATATCATCAAGAGACGCATAAGGGGGAGGTGAATCGAGACGAGAGAGATGGTCGGCCACAAGATTATCACTACCTTTCCTATCACGAATTTGATATAGGTGAAATTTACCTTGTTTTTATAGCCAAAAAGAGTCAATTTTGTGTCTCGATTTTATAGTATTGTCTATGTTTTATATGGTTTTTAGTATATGGGACAATATTATGCTTGTAGGTGTTTTTATGTGTTTTCAGGCATAAATTGATGATAGATCGATGATAAAACCCCGAGACGAGAAAAGGCGTGAAGATCGAAGCTGAAAATCCAAGATTTGAGTTCGAGTGAAGGCCTCTCGATCGACCTCTCGATCGAGAGAGGTGTCGAGAGGTGCCTTCTGTTTGAGCTATCGATCGAGAGCAGAAATCATACCCTCTCGATCGACCTCTCGATCGAGAGGTCTGTCGAGAGGTGTCTAGCCGAGAATTTTTCTCCTTTTTTTTTATTATGACTCCTTTTTGGTCTAGGTTTTCCTTATGTAAATTTCTCCTATATATACTCCTAGTCTAGCATTGTAAACCCTAAGCAAGCAAACACCATATTTTCTAGCACACTTTTTAGAGTTTTGTATTTTACATTGGAGCTTCCAAGTTTATTCAAGATTCAAGTTTCGAAGTTCTTCGTGTTCAAGATTCAATTCCAAGTTTTTCTTACTCTTACTTTTTAATTATGTTCTTTCAATCTTTTGTGTTTATGTTTGCTTTAATTATGTCTAGCTAAATTCCTTAGTTGATTTTAGGGATTGAATGCCTAATTGAATTTATGTAAGTGTTCTTGTTTACAATTAGCCTTCCAATCTAGATGCATGTTTCATGGTGCTTATTCTCATGCATAGTTAACTGGCCATTAATTGTGTATACATAATTATGTGTTTATGCCTTAATCGGATAATTGCATAATTGATCTCATGAAAGCATGGTATAATAGTTTGATTCTCTTGATTGATACTTGAATTATTATATGTTCATATATAATTGATTCGGTGTCGTAGTTGAACCTAGTTGATTATATTATTGGTACTTGTTCTATTTTGCACTTGATTCGATTCTTATAATTCGAGAGAATATTAGGATCTTGTTAGGTGACTACTTGCATTGCTTTAATCGGGGTGTAAGTTATATTCGCATGTATCACATTTAGATTGGATTAAATTGGTTAATTGTATTCATTAATTGCTTGCATAAGTTTGATTAGGTAGGCTTCCCTAGAATCAACACTTTTCCTTAATTGTTCACTTTCCTTATTTACTTAATTGCTTGTGCCTTAAGTTGTTTAATTTTGACTAATTATTTTCCTGCACACTTTGTTCCCTTATTTGATTTAATTGAGTCTTTTTATTATTTGCCTAGTCTATAAATACCACAATCATTAAACCCTTAAAAGCCTAGACATCGCATTAGTTCTTGAGTAGAGGTATTGTGTGCGTTTTCGGTTTATCAGTCCCTGTGGATACGATACTCGTGCTTCATTATATTACACCTATTTTGTGTGGTAGAAATAGTGCGATCAAATTTTGGCGCCGTTGCCGGGGATTGATTAGATTTCATACACATATTTTGAAATAGAATTAATAGGTGATTTAGGCACTTTTATTTTCTGTTTTCGGTTTATTGATCTCACGTTTTTCTTTTCTCTTCTTTGGTTTTAGGTAGTGCATGACCACAAGGTCTAAAGGGATACAACCTATTCCTATAGACTTGGAGTTAGAGCGCTCTCTAAGGGCGTTGAGGCGAGAGAAGGAGGCAAGGAAGATCGATACACCCCTCTCTTCACCACCCGATTCACCAAGGAGTTTCAATTCAATGGCGGATCAAGTGAGGAGGACTTTGAACGATCGGTTCAAACCGGTCGTGGACCAATTTCAGCAAGGAGGATGGGGGACCACGGAAGCTAACAACTACGAGTTCAAGACGTCCCTCATCAACATGGTGCAAAACAATCAATACGGAGGATCACCGGCGGAGGATCCCAACGCGCACTTGAAGCAATTTCTGGACATATGTGCTACATACAAAGACAATGGAGTATCTTCGGACTACCTCAAGCTTAGTCTCTTCGTGTGGTCTCTCAAGGATGATGCAAGAGAGTGGTTGGATGGATTGGACAAGAAGGAGGTCACTACTTGGGCTGAGATGTGCACAAAGTTTCTCAACAAGTTCTTCCCACCTTCGAGGGCTCAAAAGCTTATCAATGAGATCAACCAATTTCAACAATATGAGGATGAGCACTTTTATGAGGCGTGGGGGAGATTCAAGAAGTTACTTCGAGCATGCCCGAATCATGGGATTAGTAAGGAGGATCAAATCACGTGCTTCTATCGTGGTTTGAACAAGTTGTGTAGGAAGGAGCTCGATTACGCTTCGAAGGGAGGATTCTTGAACAATGAGTATGAAGTGGCTATGGAGATTATTGAGCTGACCGTAAATTCGAGCTATGAAGAGGCTACCGATCGACGGCTTGGAAGAAGGAGAGTTGCCAACATTGGGATCGATGCTTACGAGGACTTGATGGAGAAGTATACAAAAACAGCAAATGAGTTGGATTCTATCAAGAAAGGAGTACTTCGGTGCGATGCTATCACGGACGATCAAGCAAACCCAACCGAGGAGGAAGATGCCAATTTTGTGCAACAAGGGGGCAAGTGGCAACCGAATCAAGGAAACAAGTGGCAAGGAGGGCAAGGAGGACAAGGAGGTTCAAACTACCAAGGAGGGTACAAGAAACCATATGTTCCTAACAACCGAAATCATCCGAACTTTTCTTATGCCAATCCGAACAACGCCTTGCAACCACCTCCCGGCTTCCATGTTGAGAACGGAGTCATCCAAGAGCCCAAGAAGGAGATGTCCACCGACGATTTAATTCGTCAATATATGGCTCAATCGGAGATGAGGATGACACAACAAGATGCAAAGTTGAGGACGTTGGAGCTCACTCAAAGTACATCAACCAACAACTTGGCGAGTAGCATCAATGCGTTGACCAAACAAATGCAAATGTTGGAGACGCAAATGAGTCAAATAGCCAACGCTCAAGGAGGAGTCCATAAGCCCGGCCAATTCCCAAGTAACACGGAGCAAAACCCGAAGAACAACCATCACGTTCATGCTATTGAGCTTCGGAGCGGCACTACATACACAAATCCGTCCTTGGAAACTGAGAAGAAAGGAGTCGGGAACTTCAAGAACGTAGTGCTCGAGGAAACGGGGATACAAGAGCCGAGGCGAGGGCCTCTCGACACCTCTCTCGATCGAGAGGTCGATCGAGAGGTCCATACTGGAACTCAGCAACCACCTCTCGACACCCCTCTCGATCGAGAGGAGGATCGAGAGGTCTACGACGAGGAGATTCAAATGGAGCCTCTCGATACCTCTCTCGATCGAGAGGTCGATCGAGAGGTCAAACAGCAAAGTCAGAAGGGACCTCTCGACACCTCTCTCGATCGAGAGGTCGGTCGAGAGGCCCAGCAGCCGCACCAAATCCCGACTTACACTCCGAAGGCCCCCTTCCCGCAACGATTGACCAAGACGAAGCAAGACGAGAAGTATCAACGCTTCATGGAGATACTACAAAAGGTCAACATCAACATACCACTTCTCGATGCTCTCCGAGACATGCCCAACCACATGAAGTTCATCAAGGATGCGGTTTCGGGGAAGAAGAAGTGGGGGAAGTTCGAGACGATCAATCTCACGGAGGAGTGCAGCGCGGTGATCCAACGGAAGCTACCATTGAAGCAAAAGGATCCCGGGAGATTCACGTTGTCGTGCAAAATTGGTGATCAAATCTTCCAAAACGTGCTATGCGATCTAGGTGCTAGCATAAATTTGATGCCTCTCCCTATTTTCAACCGGCTCAAAATCGGGAAGATGAAGCCAACCACCATCTCTCTACTTATGGCGGACCGATCAGTTTCTTATCCAAGGGGGATAGTGGAGGACGTTCTAGTTCAAGTGCACAACCTCGTCTTTCCGGCAGATTTCGTAGTCTTGGACATGCCCGAGGATACAAATCAACCATTGATCTTGGGGCTGCCATTCTTAGCGACGGGGAGAGCATTGATCGATGTTCAAGATGGAGACCTCACATTTCGAGTCAACGGGGAGGAACTGAAAATTTCTATCTACGAAGCTATGAAGAGACCCGACGATCAACGTGAGGATATCTTCTCCATCGAGACATTGACACCACCTACTTCGGAGGAGGCACTTAACCATTGTATTTCAAATTCTCTCTATGCCTACGAGGAGTTGGATGAAGCGTGCGATGAGATTCTCGAGTATCTCAATCAGTTGGAGGCTAATCAACCATCGAGTCACCACACGGAGGTTTCATATCTCGACATCAACAAGAAGGTGGCCGATGGATTTTTCGAAGAGGAAGAGAAGAAGGATGCAGCCCCTAAGGTGGAATTGAAGCCATTACCCGAGCACCTCAAGTACAAGTTTTTAGGAGAAGAAGAGACGTACCCGGTGATCGTATCTTCTCATCTCACGGAGGCAAACACGGACAAGCTATTGAGGGTGCTAAGGGAGCACAAATCTGCAATTGGATGGACGATTGCCGACATCAAGGGTATAAGTCCTACGATTTGCATGCATAGGATCTTGCTCGAGGAAGGCCATCGCCCAAGAGTCCAACCTCAAAGACGATTGAACCCAGCCATGCAAGAAGTTGTGAGGAAGGAGGTGCTGAAGTTGCTTGATGCCGGCATGATCTATGCTATTTCGGATAGTGAGTGGGTGAGCCCTACTCAAGTGGTGTCAAAGAAAGGAGGCATGACGGTCATCAACGACGAGAAAGGAGAGCTGATCGCGACAAGGCTCGTCACGGGATGGCGAGTGTGCATTGATTATCGTCTTCTCAACGCAGCAACAAGGAAGGATCACTTTCCCCTCCCGTTCGTAGATCAAATGCTCGATCGTCTAGCCGGCCATGAGTATTATTGCTTCCTCGACGGATACTCCGGCTACAATCAAATCGCCATCGCTCCGGAGGACCAACACAAGACGGCATTTACATGCCCATATGGATTTTTCGCTTATCGGAGGATGCCGTTCGGATTATGCAATGCACCGGCCACTTTCCAACGGTGCATGATGGCCATCTTCCACGGACTGATCGAGAATATCATGGAGGTGTTTATGGATGATTTTTCAGTCTTTGGTCCCTCTTTTGACCAATGTTTGGAGAATCTCGCCACGGTGCTTCAAAGGTGCGAAGAGACGAACCTCGTTCTCAATTGGGAGAAGTGCCACTTCATGGTTCAAGAAGGAGTTGTGCTAGGTCACAAGGTGTCTTCATATGGATTGGAGGTGGATCGAGCCAAAGTTGTAGCCATCGAGAAGTTGCCACCGCCAACCAATGTCAAATCGGTGAGAAGTTTCCTAGGACATGCCGGCTTCTATAGGAGATTCATCAAGGATTTCTCAAAAATCACGAAGCCGTTGTGTGGATTGCTTGAAAAAGATGTCAAGTTCGTGTTCGATGATGAGTGCTTGGAAGCCTTCGAGACGTTAAAGAAAGCGCTTATCTCTACTCCCGTCTTGGTGTCACCGGATTGGAGTGCCCCGTTCGAGCTCATGTGCGATGCAAGCGATTGGGCGGTAGGAGCTGTTTTGGGGCAGAAAAGGGAGAAGCTATTCCGAGTGATCTACTACGCGAGTAAGACATTGGATTCGGCTCAAAGGAATTACACCACCACGGAGAAGGAGTTACTTGCTGTGGTCTACGCTTTCGACAAGTTTAGACCTTATTTGGTGGGATCTCACACGATTGTGCACACCGACCATGCCGCCATTCGCTATCTATTCAACAAGAAGGACTCGAAGCCAAGGTTAGTTCGCTGGATTTTGCTTCTTCAAGAGTTCGACATGGAGATCAAGGATAGGAAAGGATGCGAGAACGTGGTGGCCGACCATCTCTCGAGACTCGAGCAGCCCGTGTGTTGGTCCCGGGAAAGAGTAATTGGTGTATGGGGGGGGGGGGAATACACCAATAACCAACCGTTTTTGACTTTTTAAAATTCAGGTTGATCTGCAGGTCGATTGTCAAGGTCGACCTTATCAGAGGCAGTTTGATCTATCAAGCTCGTATGGTATCAAGCTTGATTTATCAAACTGTTGTTTAATGCGGAAGTTGGTGGAGGTTGATTACTCTTTGAAAAATCTTAAGGCTGAATATGGATAGCAGGTTGATTCGTGTAATGCAGATTGATGCTCGTCAGTTAGATAATAAAATGTAAGTGCAATAAATAAGGAGAGAGAGAAACACCGCGATGTAGCGTGGTTCGGAGAAATCCTCCTACGTCCACGTCAGGTCGACTCGACCTGAGAATCCCTTTTCTTTTGGATCCACCTCTCTCTTATTTATACTGACTGAGTATCAGTTCTAGCTACAATCTAACTTGAGAGTAACTAGACACGAGTTTTGGGTCGTGACCCTTACAACCTTCGTACTAAAACGTACAAACAACCTTACGCTTTTACAGAGCTTGACTAACTCTATAATGGTTTAAATAAAAACAAGCTTTCTAACTTCGAACAAGTCGGAGAAGAAGTTGTTTGAACAATCGACAAGCAGCAGTGAACGCTTCGTCGTTGTGGTGTTTTTCGGAATCGGAAACCTCTCTTCTTCAAGTGTTTGGGAAACTAATCGGATTTCGAACACTTGAATGGATATGAGCTTTGAGAGAGATTTGGGCAGAGATATGGCGTTGATAGCTTGTGTTTCCCGTACTTGAATCCGAAAATGGCTGAAGTATTTATAGGCAGTTTTGAAAAACTAGCCGTTGGAGTCGGGCTGACGTGGCACTAACCGTTGGATGCTGACTCATTTCTAGCCGTTGGGAATATTTGTCCTTGCTGGCACTCGACGTGGCAAGGATCAGGTCGTGACGCTCCATGAAGGCGGAACATCGACCTTGATTGATAATCCAGCTCTTGAAATCTTCTAAGGCAATGCCAGCTGGAAGCTTGATAGGGGAGGTCGATAGACAGGCTGATGATCCAGCTCGATCCAAAACGAGGCAGGTCGATACATCGACCTTTCTCTTACAGGGTGGATCGAACTTGATTCTAAACATTAAAGGGCATCGACCTGCACTAACAGGTAGCAGGTCGATCTATCGGCCTTGACCCTAAACAAGTGAAAATATGCCTAAGTGTGGTTTCGATAAACATCATCAAAATCAAACTGCAAGGGGTTCCCAACAATTTCCCCCTTTTTGATGATGTCGAAACCAAACACTTTACAAATAATTCCTAAGATAAAACACTGAAAGATGGTATCAGAGCTTAAACATTTTTCAATCATGAAGATTGATAAGGAATTAAATGAAAGGCAAATAAGAACATATTAAAATAAAGCAGTAAAGGCAGATGCCTGGACAAAGAGATATTGTCGTCAGGACAAAGGATGATTTTGTTTCATTAAGCTCGTGAGCAGAATACATGGAGAATTTACAACCAGCTGAGAGCATAAATGAAAAATAAAAGATTACAAAATCATCTATCTACATAGCCTGGATCTTGGCACGGGCTGCTAAGCGCTCTTCCTGGACCTGCTCCCTTGACTTCGTCTGCATGCTTGCGTAGATTCCATCCCTGATACGACGATAGTCGGGATCGGAATTCGATACATTCACGCCTAGGCCGATGGCAGTTTGGGCGATGTACTGGTCGATTCGAGAGTAATCCAAATACTCCGAAACACCAAGACGTAAGGGCGCAAAATATTGAAGAGCAGGGGCCCTTATCGTCACACCAGCCTCTGCAGCCTTTTTCCGTAGATCACCAATGAATTTTTGGTACGGAAACTTGCGCATATAGGCTGCATACGCTTCATCGGCATCGGCAGGCAGGGAGGGGTCCTTGATGAAGTAGTGCAGCAGGATGAAGCAAGAATTGAGCTCCCGCAGCAGGTTGTTCTGAGATTCATCAAGCCAATCAACGACCTGCTGCAATCCTCCTGCATTCAAAACAAGAGCGGACTGGCTGATCCAGTCCAACTCTCTCTTCCTCCTAGCTTCAGCAGCTCGGCGCTCGGCCTTGAAACGCTGCTGCTCTTCTTGATTTGCAGCCTGCTCCGGCGAAGCACCAGCCAGAACCATGGCGGAAATAAGATCGGCCTCGGCTGCCAATCGAGCTTTGGCGGCAGCAGCCTGCTCCGCACCAAGCTGGGAGATGGGATCGGCATGAGCGGCAACGGCCTTGGGTGCAACGGCCTGGGAGGGCTTCTTTGGAGGAGGAGCCACGGAAGTTGAAGGGGTTTTGGATTTTGGGGCCTTCTTCTTCTTCGCGGCGGCGGCTCTTTCTTCTTCCCCCTTTTCGACATCATCAGTCAGGGCCTTGATAAGGGAAAGAAGAGTCGCATCCTCTTGCTGCAGCTTGACCACAGCATCCTTCAACTCCATTTGCCCACTGAGAAGGGAGGAGATGGTGCCGTGGATGGCGTTGATCTGCTCATTGGAGGTCGATGCCGAGTTTGAGATAGAGGAATTCAGATTTTCTACTCGCTCATCGACCTTGGCCAAATCCTCCAATACCTCCGCGATCTGGTCACGGGACGCCATGTTGAGCTCATCGAGCTAGCCCGGCAGGAGCTTATCGGTATATTCTTTCAAAAGCTTCACGGCAAAGTCCGTGACGCGCTCCCTGGCAGCTTCATCGGCCTGGGCTTTGGTTAGAATATCAGCTCGTTGAATGTCAGTGTGTATCTTCTCAATAACCACGTTCTTCTTTTCCACGTGATCACGAATAAAGTGATGTCGAATATCCACGTGCTTGCATCTAGAATGAAGAACTGGGTTTTGAGTAATGGCGATGGCACTCGAGCTGTCGCAGAATATTGGCACTTCACTAACTTCAACTTCATAATCCTTAAGTTGTTGTTTGATCCACAAGATTTGTGCACAACAACTTCCTGCGGCCATGTACTCGGCCTCTGTGGTGGAGGTGGCTACTGAAGTTTGCTTCTTTGAAAACCACGAAATCAGCTTGTTTCCGAGAAAGTGGCAAGTGCCCGAGGTAGATTTCCTATCGAGCTTGCATCCTGCATGATCAGAATCTGAATAACCTGTAAGCTGCAAATTATCATCACAAGGATACCAAAGACCTAGATTTGTGGTTCCTTTGATGTATCGAAGAATTTTCTTTGCTGCTTCCAAGTGAGATTCCTTCGGATTAGCTTGAAATCGAGCACACACTCCAACTGCAAAAGTGATGTCAGGTCGACTAGCAGTTAGGTAAAGTAATGAACCAATTATACCCCTGTACTGTGTTATGTTGGCAGGTTTTCCTTGGGGATCCGGGTCGATCTTCCCACCAGCGAGCATAGGTATTTTGACAGGCTTGCTGTCTTTGACACCAAACTTGTCGACCAGCTCGTGTGCGTACTTTGTTTGGCTTATGAAGATTCCTTCATCGGACTGCTTTACCTGCAACCCTAGAAAGAAATTCATTTCCCCCATCATAGACATTTTATATTTTTCGGTCATGAGGTTACCAAATTTTTCACAGAAAATGGGAGATTTAGATCCAAAAATGATATCATCAACATAAATTTGTACTAAAAGGATATGTTCATTCACTTTGATAGTGAATAGTGTCTTGTCGACTGAACCACGCTTGAATCCTGATTCGATGAGGAAGGATGACAGCGTCTCATACCAAGCTCGAGGAGCTTGTTTAAGTCCGTAGACGGCCTTGTGCAGTTTGTAGACTTTGCTTGAATCTCCCTCCTCGAATCCAGGAGGCTGTTCCACATAGACTTCCTCTTCTAGGACGCCATTGAGGAACGCACTTTTAACGTCCATCTGGTAGACTTTGAATCGTTGATGAGCGGCATAAGCTAGAAACAGTCTTATAGCTTCTAATCTTGCAACGGGGGCAAACGTCTCATCATAGTTTGATGAATTTGATGTATGCTATGATATCGGGAACTAGATAGTTTGAACCCGTGAGATTTGAGCTCTTTGTGCATATTTATGCCTATTCTTGATTGAGTGATCATGCTTGTTTCGTTGTTTCTAGAACTTGCCTTGTTTCTCCATCAAGACCTTAGTATATTTACGAACTAGGAAATGATCTTAGGCCATTCTTTCGTAGCCACATGATTCCTATACACTAACCTTGTTCATAATCCTTTGTTTACCCCTTTTGAGCCTTTATTAGCCGTTCTTTGTGAAACCGGATGATAGGAGGTTTGGATGATTATGGGTATCTTTAGTTGTAATTGGTGATATGGAAGGAGAAAATTTGAAAATACTTGTTGTGGTGTAGAAGAAGAGAAAGAAAAGGAATTTGAGATGCTTGTTTAAGTGTAAGTTAGCTATCCCTATAAGCTTAGAAAAAAAAAAAAAAAAAAGAAGATAAGAAAAAAATATAGAGCCTTTGTTCAAATTAGAAAGAACATGTATTAGTTGAGCTCTAGAGAAAAAAAAAAAAAAAGAAAAAGAAAAAAAAAAATTTAAGCATAAGGGGATAGCTAGCTTTGATTTGTATAGTTTAGCATCTTTGAGTTTGTAATTGGTGTGTTGGAGGTAGAAGATGGAGATTAAAATCCATACTTTGGTTGGAGTTGAAAAAGAGGTTGATGATTAAGAGCATTTTGAGTCACTTAGCCTATATATTCCCTACCTTAACCAATGTCCCTACATTACAAGCTTATATAAAGACCTTTTTGATCCTTGTTTGTAGATATTACATTAGGTGGAGATGTTGAGATTAAAGGCAAGCTTATGGTAAACATGTTGCATTGCATTGATGTTGAGTGAACCCTCTTGATGTGCATTATATTACATCTTTTCTTTGAGAGAGTTGAGTGTTCACTTTCATATACAAAATTTCACATGTTTGGGAGTGTTCTTTGATGGATTAGCATACTTTGAATTAGTTGAGTAGATTGTGTTGATTGATGCTAAGGTTGTGTGCATAGTTTTGATCATGAACATGAGAGTTGTTTTTGAAAAGCTTTGAGGCCAATATAGTTCACGATACTTGAGTCTATTGTTTATTTTGTTTTGCTTGAGGACAAGCAAAGGTCTAAGTGTGGGGGAGTTTGATTGGTGTTTATTTGTTAGGTTTTTCGTTGCGTTTTCGTGTTAGTTTTCATTATGTTTTTGTGTCTTTTAGTGTGTCTTTTGGCTATGATTGTTTGTTTGGAGTTTTGGGTATCATAGGAGCAAAAGGGGAGAAATTGGAAGAAAACGGGACGAAAAGTGCACAAAGAGAAGGCAAAGCCGTGAGAAGGCAGCAGCTCATCTGGACGACCGTCCAGATTTTCTTCACAATCTGGACGACCGTCCAAATACGTGTGAAGCAGTTATCCAGCAGCTCATCTGGACGACCGTCCAGATTTCACTCCACAATCTGGACGATCGTCCAAAAGTCGGCGTCCAGCTTTTCTTTCCTTATTTATCTAGGTTTTTACCTAGTATATATATACCATCCTTGTACACGAATTATAACCATCTTTTAGCATATTTTAGCTTTAGTTTTCAGATTCAAATACTTTAGTTTAGCTTTTTATTGTTCGGATCCGGATTCGTTCTTCGTTTATTGCAATTTAATTCAAGGCGTTTATTTAATTCAAGTTCTTCGTTCTTCGTCTCAATTTTCGTAAGTTCTTTTATTGCTTTCGTTATTCGTTTTAATTGCTTGCTTTCGTTTTAGATTGGTTTTCTTAATTGCTCCGTTTAAATTCCTTAGTTTAATTTCGTTGTTTCGATTTCTAGTTTTAAGTTTAGATTCGTTTTCCTTCGATTTCAATTCTCCTTCGTTTTTCAAAGTTTTCAAGTTAGATTAATTTGCTTTTAATTTCCAGATTTCAATTCATCATGTCTAGATTTATTTATGCTTCTTTCTTTGCTTTCGTTTCCTTCGTTGTTTTCTTTATTGCTTTCTTTTCGATTCTTGCCTAGGTAGATTTAATTGCTTTCTTCTAGTTTAATTCTTAGATTTATTTCTTGAGTTCTAGATTAGTTATTTAATTGCTTTTATTTACTTGCTTTGATTTATTTTATTTGCCTAGGATTTAAAACAAAAACCCCAAAATATTCTTTACTTGCTTTCTTAGTTTTAGGTTTACTACATAATTAATTGCCCTGTTAAGTTTTCCTTGAGATTCGATACTTTGGTTTTACTTGCTAGTGCTACGATAGGATTTCGTTCTATTGCGAACACTTTTGGTGAAACAAATTTTGGCGTTGCTAATTACTTGGCCGATAAGGACACTAAACCCGTCCTTAACGCTCAAGAAGAGAAAAGGTTTCTTCGTTTGTGTAGGCAATACTATTGGGAGGATCCTCACTTGTTCAAGCTTGGGAAGGATGAGGTGATTCGAAGGTGCGTTCCCGACCACGAGCAAACCGAGGTGCTGCGACATTGTCACGAGGAGCCGAGTGGAGGACATTTTGGAGGCCAAAAGACTGCTCATAAGGTGCTACAAAGTGGATTATATTGGCCTACCTTGTTCAAGGATGCTCAAGCCTTCTACCTTGCATGCGATCGTTGCCAACGCACAGGTTCTATAGGTCGCCGTAATGAGATGCCCCTTAATCCTATTTTAGTGGTTGAGATTTTTGATGTGTGGGGCATCGACTTTATGGGACCTTTTCCTAAATCCCATGGTTTCGAATACATTTTACTTGCCGTCGATTACGTGTCTAAGTGGGTAGAAGCAATACCCACGAAGACATGTGATTCTCACGTTGTCTTGAAGTTTGTGCAGGAAAATATCTTGTGTAGGTTTGGTTTCCCTCGTGTGATCATTAGTGATGGGGGAAAACATTTTTGCAACAAGTTGTTCGCCAAGCTCATGAAGAAGAACGCCATCACACACAAGGTGGCGACTCCTTATCATCCACAAACCTCGGGACAAGCGGAGACGAGCAATCGCCAAATCAAGGGGATTTTAGAGAAGACGGTCAAGCCATCGAGGAAGGATTGGGCCGACAAGTTGAACGACGCTCTTTGGGCATATCGCACGGCGTACAAAGGCGTGCTTGGGATGAGTCCCTATAGGCTCGTCTATGGTAAGTCGTGTCATTTGCCCGTTGAGATAGAGTTCAAGGCGTATTGGGCCCTCAAGCGCATCAATTTCGACCTCGACGATGCTCATGATCGGAGGATTTTGCAAATGGAGGAGCTCGACGAGCTAAGGAACGAAGCCTACGACAATGCCAAGATTTACAAGGACAAGGTGAAACGTCTACATGATAGACGCATAGCTTTCAAGGAGTTCAAACCCGGAATGAAGGTACTTCTCTTTCACTCTCGTCTTCGTTTATTTCCGGGTAAGCTTAAGTCTAGGTGGGGAGGTCCATACACGGTGGTGCAAGTTTTCCCCCATGGTGCGGTAGAAATCAAGAACGAGGATTCGGGATACATCTTCTCGGTCAACGGGCAACGATTGAAGCCGTACATCGAAGGGTCGACATTGCCTCAAACGGTGGAGACGATTCTCATATCCGACCCCCCACTCTCCTCTTGAGTTTTTGGTACGTCAAGCTAATGACGATAAACGAGCGCTTGGTGGGAGGCAACCCACGTAAAAAAAATATAAAAATTTTAGATTTAGTATTTTTCATTGCATTTCTTATTATATTTGATTTTTCGTGTGAGTTTGAGTGTTTTTGCAGGAATGGGCGTCGACTAACAGCAGCTGATCTGGACGATCGGCCAGATTCCTTCAGGATTCTGGACGACCGTCCAGAAATGTGCAAATCGAATCGCAGCCAGTAGCTAATCTGGACGACCGGCCAGATTCTTTACGAAATCTGGACGATCGTCCAGAATCCAGTGGGCCCGTTTCCTTTGCCGAGTCAAACGAGTGAGCTGGCCCATTACTCCTTTTTAACCTACCTCTTATCTCCTCTCTTCTTCTATCTTCTCCACAGCTTTCATCCAACGAACCAGCCACCACCACCACCCATCGCTGCCAGCCTGCCGCCGTACAGAATCACCGTCGCCGCCGCAGTTTCGCCGCCGTCAGCACGCCGCCGGCAGCCACCTGCACCTTCGCCGCTGTCAGCCCTACCGCCGTTCAGCCACCCGCGCCGCGCCGTTAGCACCAACGCCGACGCCGTCCGTTTCAGTCACCGCCGCGCCGCCGTCGCTCAGCCGCCACCCCCGTCGCCGCCGCGTCACCGCGCTCGGCCAGAATCACCGCGCCCGGCCAGAATCTCCGCGACCGGCCAAATTTTTGGACGACCGTCCAGAATTCAAGTTGAATCTGGACGACCGTCCAGATTGGAGGCTGCCCCGTTTTTCATTTTCGTGATTCTTGCTCCGTTCGTGTGCCATCCTTCCTCAAACCACTTCACATCATCACCATGAATCGTACTCCCTACATTGTGAGTCTCGATCGCCACTCACCGGGTGACAACGAGCAACAGTACGGGCGTCGTGAACGGGTTCCTTTCGAAACCGATAGGTACGCGACTACTAATCTCTACCTTCGTTTGAAAAATCTTGATATACGTCCTCCTAGGCATTCTGATATGGATTTTTTGAGGCGTTTGTCTATTTTTCCGACTATTCGCGAGTATGCTCTTCGACTAGGATTAATGCGATGTATGTCTAGACAATGGGAGGCGCATGATAGTTTGTGTCTAGAGATGTGTAGTAGTTTTCGTTTATCTAGACGTGGTGATGAGGTTGTGATGGAATGCACCTTTCGTGGTATCTTGTGTGAAGTTTCTAAGGAAACGATGAAATCAGTATTTGGTTTTCGTGCTAATCCTAATATCTCTGATTGTGTGCCTGCTGATTTTAATGTTAATGAGGCTTGGATGGATTTGACGGGTGTTAATAATTTTAGAACTTCGGGGGTGTCTAGTTCCTTTTTACGCGATGATGCTTTGATTATACTCCATCGCTTCATATCTAACATGGTCTCCGGTAAAAAGGAGGCCAGTAAGGTAACGGGCATGGAGGTCTATTTGCTTTGGTGTGCTAGGTACAATCGGAAGGTGTGTTTGGCTCCATTCATATGGACACAGCTCTCCCACGTGCAGTCGAAGAACGGCGCCCATCCCACTCTTGGATACATCGCGACGGCCCTTGCTCGTCACTTTGGCGTAGATATTTCGGAGGCCGGAGGGTTGGTGCAAAGTGTGGAGATGTCATCCACGGAGTTGATCAATGCTCGCTTGATGAGGAGTCCAACCGAGTTCACTCGAGTTGAGGATCGAGCTTCTGTTCGTGCTTACTTTTCTGACGCGCGTATTCGAAGAGCCGGGCAAGATGCCGAGCACCAAATGGAGGAAGATGCTGAGCAACAAGAAGAGGCACAAGACGAGGAAGAAGAGGAGGAAGAGGAGAACGAGGACGATGGGAATGGAGACGAGGAGGAGCAGCAGCATGTTCCGGACGATGATGAGCGCATTATTCACTACTACACTCGAAGAGATCGCGTCCGAGCTCGCCAGGCCTTGGAGGCCGAGATTCCTCCATATTGGGCTGATTTTCAACAAGGGATGTTTGCTCGTTTCGATTCCATGTCCACCCAAATGACGGGTTTGTCTAACCAAATGGCGGGTTTGTCTACACACGTGTCTGGCTTGGATAGGAAGGTGTCGAACATCGAGGGCCATTTGATGAGGTACACCGACTTCTCCATTGGCTCCACCTCCGCTCCACCAAACCCGAATGATCCCCGTTATTGGTCTCCCCACGATCCACGTTGGCAAGACCCACGGTTTGGAGGTCCTTTCAATTAATCATAGCCATGCTTGTGTCTTTTATTTTTGTTGAGTCTTTTATTGTTTTCTTTTTATTTTGTTCTATTTTACGCTTTGGTGTTTTGTTTTGTGTTTGTTTTGTAGGTACTCACTTGGAACCTTCTCGGGATTTCGAGTGTGTTGTTTGTCTTCATGCGATAAGTTTTTCTATCCCTTTCCTTTTTATTTTCTCGCAATGGGGACATTGCTTGATTTTAAGTGTGGGGAGGGGGGGTCTTCGAACTTTTGGCATGAAGTTTTTATTTTTGTTGAGTCATTAGGAGTTAATTGAGTCGTTGAGTCAAATGAGCATGTGATGATAGTATTGTGGACTTGGCCAATGATAGAGAATTGTTGATTTTTTTTTGGAAAAATTCATGATCTTTATTATGCATGGAACATTGGCGAAGCGACGCATTTTATTCGATGAATTTGATGTATGCTATGATATCGGGAACTAGATAGTTTGAACCCGTGAGATTTGAGCTCTTTGTGCATATTTATGCCTATTCTTGATTGAGTGATCATGCTTGTTTCGTTGTTTCTAGAACTTGCCTTGTTTCTCCATCAAGACCTTAGTATATTTACGAACTAGGAAATGATCTTAGGCCATTCTTTCGTAGCCACATGATTCCTATACACTAACCTTGTTCATAATCCTTTGTTTACCCCTTTTGAGCCTTTATTAGCCGTTCTTTGTGAAACCGGATGATAGGAGGTTTGGATGATTATGGGTATCCTTAGTTGTAATTGGTGATATGGAAGGAGAAAATTTGAAAATACTTGTTGTGGTGTAGAAGAAGAGAAAGAAAAGGAATTTGAGATGCTTGTTTAAGTGTAAGTTAGCTATCCCTATAAGCTTAGAAAAAAAAAAAAAAAAAAAGAAGATAAGAAAAAAATATAGAGCCTTTGTTCAAATTAGAAAGAACATGTATTAGTTGAGCTCTAGAGAAAAAAAAAAAAAAAAGAAAAAGAAAAAAAAAAATTTAAGCATAAGGGGATAGCTAGCTTTGATTTGTATAGTTTAGCATCTTTGAGTTTGTAATTGGTGTGTTGGAGGGTAGAAGATGGAGATTAAAATCCATACTTTGGTTGGAGTTGAAAAAGAGGTTGATGATTAAGAGCATTTTGAGTCACTTAGCCTATATATTCCCTACCTTAACCAATGTCCCTACATTACAAGCTTATATAAAGACCTTTTTGATCCTTGTTTGTAGATATTACATTAGGTGGAGATGTTGAGATTAAAGGCAAGCTTATGGTAAACATGTTGCATTGCATTGATGTTGAGTGAACCCTCTTGATGTGCATTATATTACATCTTTTCTTTGAGAGAGTTGAGTGTTCACTTTCATATACAAAATTTCACATGTTTGGGAGTGTTCTTTGATGGATTAGCATACTTTGAATTAGTTGAGTAGATTGTGTTGATTGATGCTAAGGTTGTGTGCATAGTTTTGATCATGAACATGAGAGTTGTTTTTGAAAAGCTTTGAGGCCAATATAGTTCACGATACTTGAGTCTATTGTTTATTTTGTTTTGCTTGAGGACAAGCAAAGGTCTAAGTGTGGGGGAGTTTGATTGGTGTTTATTTGTTAGGTTTTTCGTTGCGTTTTCGTGTTAGTTTTCATTATGTTTTTGTGTCTTTTAGTGTGTCTTTTGGCTATGATTGTTTGTTTGGAGTTTTGGGTATCATAGGAGCAAAAGGGGAGAAATTGGAAGAAAACGGGACGAAAAGTGCACAAAGAGAAGGCAAAGCCGTGAGAAGGCAGCAGCTCATCTGGACGACCGTCCAGATTTTCTTCACAATCTGGACGACCGTCCAAATACGTGTGAAGCAGTTATCCAGCAGCTCATCTGGACGACCGTCCAGATTTCACTCCACAATCTGGACGATCGTCCAAAAGTCGGCGTCCAGCTTTTCTTTCCTTATTTATCTAGGTTTTTACCTAGTATATATATACCATCCTTGTACACGAATTATAACCATCTTTTAGCATATTTTAGCTTTAGTTTTCAGATTCAAATACTTTAGTTTAGCTTTTTATTGTTCGGATCCGGATTCGTTCTTCGTTTATTGCAATTTAATTCAAGGCGTTTATTTAATTCAAGTTCTTCGTTCTTCGTCTCAATTTTCGTAAGTTCTTTTATTGCTTTCGTTATTCGTTTTAATTGCTTGCTTTCGTTTTAGATTCGTTTTCTTAATTGCTCCGTTTAAATTCCTTAGTTTAATTTCGTTGTTTCGATTTCTAGTTTTAAGTTTAGATTCGTTTTCCTTCGATTTCAATTCTCCTTCGTTTTTCAAAGTTTTCAAGTTAGATTAATTTGCTTTTAATTTCCAGATTTCAATTCATCATGTCTAGATTTATTTATGCTTCTTTCTTTGCTTTCGTTTCCTTCGTTGTTTTCTTTATTGCTTTCTTTTCGATTCTTGCCTAGGTAGATTTAATTGCTTTCTTCTAGTTTAATTCTTAGATTTATTTCTTGAGTTCTAGATTAGTTATTTAATTGCTTTTATTTACTTGCTTTGATTTATTTTATTTGCCTAGGATTTAAAACAAAAACCCCAAAATATTCTTTACTTGCTTTCTTAGTTTTAGGTTTACTACATAATTAATTGCCCTGTTAAGTTTTCCTTGAGATTCGATACTTTGGTTTTACTTGCTAGTGCTACGATAGGATTTCGTTCTATTGCGAACACTTTTTGGTGAAACAACAACTTCTCCAGATTCATCTCTCTTGTTCTTGTAAACCCATTTGACTCCAATGACGCTCTGATGATAAGGACGATCAACTAGAGACCATACTTCATTTCTTTTGAATTCATTGAGTTCTTCTTGCATGGCTTCAATCCAATCAGCATCTTGAAGAGCTTCAATGGCATCTTTGGGTTCTATGCGAGAGAGATAGCAACTTAATAGCGCACTTTCACCAATCGTCCTTCTTGTTCGCACTCCTTGGTTTGGGTTCCCAACAATGAGCTCTTTCGGATGATCATCGATCCATCGTCTGCGTCGTGATCTTTCTTCATTTGAGATGATTGGCTCGGGCTCATTAATGGGTTCGTCAAACTCCGGATGAGTTGAAGGTTGATCAGAGGGTACATGCTGTTGCTCAGGCTGTTGATATGGCTGCTGTTCGGCCTGGATGTTGAGCTGCTCCATTGTGTTATCGAGCTGCTCGATTTGTGATGTAAGGTCGTGAACAGCATCAGTCTTGGGGACTGAGGGAGGGGGATCAGCTTGGTTAAGTCCGGCTGATGTATTACAGCTCGTATTAGTATTTGCATCACTTCCCCCTTGCTGTGTGACCTTAGGATCAGATTGATCCTCTTCCTCCAAATCATTTGGAGTCCATACTAGCAGGTCGTCAATGGGGGAGTTAGACGGCCTGTTAGCAGCGGGCAGATCTGTACTTGTACTTGATTCTCTGTACAGACAAGTAGATTCATCAAACACAACATGAGGTGTTACCTCCACAACTAGGGTTTTCTTGTTAAAGACCCTATAAGCTTTGCTAACCTCTGAGTATCCTAAAAATACTCCTGGATCGGCCTTGCTATCAAAAGTCTTCAATTGAGATTTCCCATTGTTATGAATGTAACACAAACACCCGAAAGCTTTAAAATACTTTAACCTGGGGAGCTTGTTGTTCCACAGCTCGTATGGAGTCTTTCCATGTCGGGTCGTGATGATCGACCTGTTTTGGGTGTAGCAGGCTGTATTGACGGCCTCTGCCCAAAACTTCTTTGGAAGATTGGTTTCATCCAACATGGTACGAGCTGCTTCCTTCAGCGACCTGTTACGACGTTCCACCACGCCGTTTTGTTGAGGTGTGCGTGCAGCTGAAGTTTGATGATGAATCCCACTCTTTGTGCAATATTCTTCGATCATTGCATTGATAAATTCGGTGCCTCGATCTGATCGAATGGAGATGATGGATTTCTCCTTTTGATTGCACAGCTTGCTCAGCAACGCAGGTAGCTTCTCCAATGTCTCCTTCTTTTTGTACATGAAAATAACCCAAGTAAATCTAGAATAATCATCTATAATAACGAGAGCGTATTTTCTACCGTTTATACTCAAGGGAGTGACTGGACCGAAGAGGTCGAGATGGAGAAGCTCAAGAATTCGATTTGATGATTGTGCTGTCACGCTTGGAAATGATGATCTTGTCTGCTTTCCAGCTTGACATGCTCTGCAGATGTGATCACGATCGAAGACTTGGTCTGGCAGGTCGTTCACCAGCTTGTTGCGTGCGAGCTTGTTGATGGCCTTGAAGTTCAAGTGACTCAACCTCTTGTGCCATAGCCAACTTGTCTCGGAATCAGCCTTTGTGACCAAGCAGGTTTCTATCCAATCTGTCCATTGAACAATATAGAGTCTATCCTGCAAAATTCCGGTAAGAAGAATTTCTCCTTCCTCATTTTTCACGAGACATTTGTTAGCGGTGAATTCTACTCGTTTACCACTCGAGCAGAATTGCGACACAGAAAATAGGTTATGATTAAGACCTTCAACATAAGAGACGTTAGAAATAGTTGTTTTACCAACTCTTAGATCGCCCTGGCCTCTCGTAAATCCCTTAGAATTTCCTCCAAAGGTTACAAGTGGCCCGTCTCGTTCTTGGTAATTTGAAAGTGGCGTTTTGTCACACGTCATGTGCTTTGAGCATCCACTATCAATGATCCATACAGCTCCATGAGCTGCTTGGCTCCTTCTCTGAGCCTTCCCAACCTGCAATTAGTTAATCTTAGCAACCCATTTGAGATTGGGTGCTACATCGGTTGCGGGAACGGCCTTTGGAACCCATATTTGCTTCACCGGTCTGCTTCTATCCGAGGCTGAGGACGAGGCAGTAGCGGTCTTGGGCTTAGGAGCCTTGGATTTCTTAGAGTGAGGGCGACGAGGCTGATAATATTGTTCTTCGTAAAACCCAGGTTGATACTGCCAGTTTTGAAAATTTGACTGTTGAGAATAGTGGCAGTAGCACCCTTGATAATCCGGGTGGAAGAACTCAGGATGATACGGCCTTTGATAGTGCTGGCCTTGGTATCGCCTTTGATGAACGGCCTGATTTTGATGATAGGGGGCAGGTCGACGTTGCTGGACAGGTCGACTCTCTTTCTTTTGAGAAACAGGTTGTTCCTTCTTTTGTTGCTTTATGAGGATGGCCTGGGGTTGTCGAGCTGGATTCTTCAGCTTGACCATCTTATCAGGGAGAGCTTGATTAGCTTTCCGAACACTCTTTGATTTTGACTGTGCTTTAACGAACTTGACCTCACAGTCTTTATCCTTGCTTTTCTTGGATTCTCCGTTGAACCCAATCCCAGAGTGATCGCGCGGATTGCGTTGCATGGATTGCACTTCTTCCAACTTCTTTCCGCTTCTCTTCAACTGACTTAAAGTGAGTTGAAGTTTTTCTTCCTTTTTCACGAGGAGTTCGTGTCGGATTACCAAGTCAGCCAGCTTCGAGGTAAGGCTGTGTATTTCGGCATCTTTGGTCTTGAGGGACTCGTTCTTCTCGAGCTCCCTGGTATCGAACTCCTTGACCCGTAAAGTCAATTCGTCAACCTTTGACTTTAGGGTTTCGATCTCCCTTTCCTTTTCTTCATCGTAGGGAGAGAATCTTTCTTCTAATGCTAGCTTGTATTTTTCATTCTTATCCAATAGCTCAGCATTGTCTTCAACGACCTCTTTGAGTGTATCCACGAGATCGGTATAGTCGTCTAGCTGTTTCTTGATTTCTTCCCAAGACACAGCCTCGGATAGGTCTTCATCACCTTCTTCTGCACAATCATCGTCAGAAAAAGAAAGTGAAATGGGTTGAAGATCTACCTTTGAAGATCCCTCGTTTTGTTGATGCTCTCCAACGAAGCATTCTTCATCATCACTTTCATCGAAAGCGATGTATCCTTCGTCATCACTTGACGAGCTATCTGAGAGGTGAGCTTCCTTTGTTTCTTCGGCAATCATTGCAGCTCGTTGATCTTTGAGCTTCTTATCGCGCTTTGCGCGGAGCTCGTCTCTCTCGGTCTTGGTAAGATCCGGACAGTCGGTCTTGTAGTGACCTGGCCTGCCACAGTTGAAACAACCACCCTCGGGTGTGTTAGAAGAATTGAAGGTTGAGGGTTTACCTTCTCCCTTTTTGTCAGGGCGGTCGTGGTTGCGGTTTGAGAAGTTTTGTTTGTTGTCACGGTAGAATTTCTTGTATTTGACAACCTTCCCTAGGAGCTTCTCACTTCTCCTAGAGGCTAGAGCATAGTCGAGAGTCATCTTCTCGAACTTCTTGACGATGGATTCGTCAATCGGACTTGGGGTAGCAGCTGAGGCTGAGTCGGCCTTGAAGGCTACCTCCTTGTTCTTTTCCTCAGCCTTCTTGCTGGTGGAAGGCTGGGTTGATCCATGGATGCGGATCATCTCATACTCATTTCCGACAAGAATGTCGAAAAGATCTTCAGTGGTGAGGGAGTTGAAATCCGATCGGGCTGGATGCATGGCGGCGTATACGTGCCAATTTGCAGGGAGGGCACGTATCACTTTGAGATTCTTCTCGCGCTGCGTATACTTGTATGGATTGATGACAGCCACTTCAAGAACAATCTCGGCGAAGCGAATTTTCATCGCTTCAATGGTTTCTCCCGAAACCATCTTGAAGTCATCGAACTTGCTGCACGCCATGGACAGCTTGTTCTCCTTCATTTCCTCTGAGCCAAGGCTGATGGACCGGAGGGTGTCCCACATTTCTTTGGCCGTTTCAAGATTTCTGATCTTGGCCAGGTAGACGCCCTTCACGGTGCTGGAGATGAGTCCCTTTGCGTAGTCATCGAGACCGGCCTCCTTCCTTTCCTCAGTTGTGTAATCGCGAGGATTCTTAAGGACTTTCTCGTATGTAGCCTCCCCGGGGGCTGTTCCATCCACGATAATCTTCGCAGCATAAATGGGGGAGGGTCCGTTCTCGATGATGTCCCACATAAGGACGTGATGTGCCTTGAGACACATCTTGATTCGAAAGCTCCAATCTTCATAGCCTTGAACGGAGAAGTCTTCACATACCCTGAGAAGAGAAGCCTCCATTGCAAAATAATATGATATGAATGAATGAAAAAGATTTTTCTAAGGATCGGTTCAAAATGACCAAAAGTTTGATAAGGAACTTTTAGTATGCAAAGCAGCGGTCAAAAGAACCACTGCTCTGATACCACTTGTTGGTCCCGGGAAAGAGTAATTGGTGTATGGGGGGGGGGGGGGGGAATACACCAATAACCAACCGTTTTTGACTTTTTAAAATTCAGGTTGATCTGCAGGTCGATTGTCAAGGTCGACCTTATCAGAGGCAGTTTGATCTATCAAGCTCGTATGGTATCAAGCTTGATTTATCAAACTGTTGTTTAATGCGGAAGTTGGTGGAGGTTGATTACTCTTTGAAAAATCTTAAGGCTGAATATGGATAGCAGGTTGATTCGTGTAATGCAGATTGATGCTCGTCAGTTAGATAATAAAATGTAAGTGCAATAAATAAGGAGAGAGAGAAACACCGCGATGTAGCGTGGTTCGGAGAAATCCTCCTACGTCCACGTCAGGTCGACTCGACCTGAGAATCCCTTTTCTTTTGGATCCACCTCTCTCTTATTTATACTGACTGAGTATCAGTTCTAGCTACAATCTAACTTGAGAGTAACTAGACACGAGTTTTGGGTCGTGACCCTTACAACCTTCGTACTAAAACGTACAAACAACCTTACGCTTTTACAGAGCTTGACTAACTCTATAATGGCGAAAATAAAAACAAGCTTTCTAACTTCGAACAAGTCGGAGAAGAAGTTGTTTGAACAATCGACAAGCAGCAGTGAACGCTTCGTCGTTGTGGTGTTTTTCGGAATCGGAAACCTCTCTTCTTCAAGTGTTTGGGAAACTAATCGGATTTCGAACACTTGAATGGATATGAGCTTTGAGAGAGATTTGGGCAGAGATATGGCGTTGATAGCTTGTGTTTCCCGTACTTGAATCCGAAAATGGCTGAAGTATTTATAGGCAGTTTTGAAAAACTAGCCGTTGGAGTCGGGCTGACGTGGCACTAACCGTTGGATGCTGACTCATTTCTAGCCGTTGGGAATATTTGTCCTTGCTGGCACTCGACGTGGCAAGGATCAGGTCGTGACGCTCCATGAAGGCGGAACATCGACCTTGATTGATAATCCAGCTCTTGAAATCTTCTAAGGCAATGCCAGCTGGAAGCTTGATAGGGGAGGTCGATAGACAGGCTGATGATCCAGCTCGATCCAAACGAGGCAGGTCGATACATCGACCTTTCTCTTACAGGGTGGATCGAACTTGATTCTAAACATTAAAGGGCATCGACCTGCACTAACAGGTAGCAGGTCGATCTATCGGCCTTGACCCTAAACAAGTGAAAATATGCCTAAGTGTGGTTTCGATAAACATCATCAAAATCAAACTGCAAGGGGTTCCCAACACCGTGGAAGGAGAGGATTCGAAAATTGAAATCAAGGAGAGCTTTCCCGATGAGCAGATTTTTCAGATGGACGATTTGACACCTTGGTTCGCCGACATCGTCAACTATTTGGTGATCCATCATGTGCCCAAGGATCTATCGTCTCACCAAAAGAAGAAGTTCCTCCACGATTGTAAGTTCTACTATTGGGATGATCCATACTTGTATAGGAGGTGTGCCGATGGAGTCATAAGGCGATGTGTTCGACAATCGGAATGGAAGAAGATCATCGAAGATTGCCATAGCGCTCCGAATGGGGGACACTTTGCAGCGAATAGGACCGCCCTCAAGATCTTTCATAGTGGTTTCTATTGGCCGTCGATCTACAAGGATTGCCATGAGTTCATCAAGTCATGTGATCGATGCCAAAGGATGGGGAATATCACGAAGAGGGACGAGATGCCGCAACGAACTATCATGGAAGTGGAGCTCTTCGATGTTTGGGGGATTGATTTCATGGGTCCTTTTCCCAAGTCTCAAGGGTTCTCCTACATTCTACTTGCGGTGGAATATGTTTCTAGATGGGTCGAGGCCATTCCGACTACAACCAACGATTCGAAGGTGGGGATCAAATTCCTCCAGCGAAATATTTTGACTCGGTATGGAACTCCGAGGGCTTTGCTTAGTGATGGGGGGAGCCACTTCAACAATCGTTGGTTAGGGTCGCTTCTTGCAAAATACGGAGTCAAGCACAAAGTTACATCGCCCTACCACCCTCAAGCAAACGGTCAAGCCGAGTTAGCTAATCGAGAGATCAAGCAAATCTTGGAGAAGACCGTCACCAACAAAAAGGAGTGGGCAAAGTACTTGGATGACACACTTTGGGCCTATAGGATGGCTTTCAAGACGCCAATTGGGAGATCGCCATATCAATTGCTATTTGGCAAGTCTTGCCACTTACCAATGGAGTTGGAGCATAAAGCTTATTGGGCGACGAGAAGGATCAACTTCGAGTTCAAGGAAGCCATGGGCCAAAGATGTGACGACCTGTTGGAGCTTGATGAATGGAGAAACGAAGCATTCGAAAATTCGAGGATCTACAAGGAACGAGCTGCAAGATTCCACGACTTGAGCATCAAAAAGCGTAAGTTCGAAATTGGTGATGATGTTCTTGTTTTTAATTCTCGACTTCGTTTGTTTCCAGGAAAATTGCAAAGTAAGTGGTCGGGGCCGTACGTCATTTACAAGGACTTGAAGAATGGTGCATTCGAGGTGTTGAAGAACGACGGTGAGAAATTCGTAGTGAATGGACATCGCCTCAAGCACTACTTCAAACCGATGCCTCTATTCCCTAAGAAAGCGGCCATTCACCTCGATGATCCAAAATAGAAAGGAGGTATCGTCGGGCTAAAGACGTAAAACGTAGCACTTGTTGGGAGGTAACCCAATATTCGTATCCCGTTTTTATTTTGTTTCGTTTTACGTTTTAGAGTCTTAGGTAGTTTATTTTTCGTTTTGAGTCAAATTTCGTATTTTAGAGTTGAACCCCTTAATATACTAACGAATGTTAAAAGTTGTGTAGAAAACAAAGTTGAGCAGGACCTCTCGACACCTCTCTCGATCGAGAGGTCGTTCGAGAGGTGAAATTTTGGCATACAGTAGGGGCCTCTCGACACCTCTCTCGATCGAGAGGTCGGTCGAGAGGTTTTGAATGGTTGATTCCCAGGTGTGTCACGTGAAGCCTCTCGATCGAGACCCCGTGTTTTCGATCGAGAGGGGAGGTCAGTACGTAAAGAGCAGCACCTCTCGACACCTCTCTCGATCGAGAGGTCGTTCGAGAGGACAAATGTCAGATTCCAGTAGCTACCTCTCGACAGGTCTCTCGATCGAGAGGTCGATCGAGAGGTCAGATTTCAGATTCCAGTACGCACCTCTCGATACCTCTCTCGATCGAGAGATCGATCGAGAGGGTCGTTGACGGCGCACATTCCGACTTTGACCAGGTTTATTTACTCCTTTAAATACACCTTTTGCACACAACTCACATACCATACTCTCATAACTCACAAATTCTCTCTAGCACACACAAATTCTCTCGATTTCTTTCTTCGATTCGTCAAAAAGGTACTCGATTTCTTGCTCTCTTGTTATCAATTCTTGATTCTTTACATGATTTTGCATGTTTTGACCGATTAAAATTCAATTTTGATGGTTAAATTCGTTGAATTGATAGATTGGGTATTAGATTGAGCATGATTGATTGGATTCATGGAATTCATTGAATTATTTGTATGAATTGAATTCATGGATGAATGCGGAGATAATTGTGTATTGATAATCGAATGGGTCTTTATATTTGTCTATGAATTATTGAAGATTCGTTGATATCTATATACATGAGATTGAGATTGTGTGATTATAAGTTTATGATTATGGAGGAGTATTGTGGTGATTGTATAATTTGGTGATGAAATTGAGTTGATAATGGGGGAGAATTGAGCTTGGTTGAAGTTTGGGGGAAGAGGATTTAAATTGCTTTATTCTTGCGTCTCTTGTATTGATTTGTGATATTTTTTAGGTACTAACGATGGCAAGAGACAAGGGCAAGAATGTTGCTTCAACCTCGTCGGGCAAAGGCAAAGGAAAAGAAAAGGTCACCTCTTCGAGCAAGGGAAAGGAGACATGGAAGAATGATAGGACTATCCCGGAGACAAGGATACCGCCAGCGAGGTCGATGCCCTCAAGTCTGGAGCCCAAGGCGTTCAAACTCAAGCTCACGACGGCGGAGTCAAAGAGGAGATGGTCTCACCTTGTGCAACTCAAGCACAAGCACTGCCGGTTCCTACATCAAGAGACGGTGGCAATGATGGGGATAGCTAATGAGATCACGCAATTGATGCAACGAGGAGGCTTCACCAACATATTTCAAGGGAATCACTTCACCTACCACATTCTCACGGTGGAGTTCCTCTCAACGTTGGTAGTGGAGCGAGTCAACCAAGTGCCCCACGTCATTCGTTTCCAACTTGGTGGTCAACCGAGAGAGCTTGATATGGATCAACTTAACGATATCATCGGAGGAAACAAGCGTGGTGAGTATATTGGCAACAATCATCCGGATTTGCAAGATTTGTGGGCACAATTTGTGGATTTCGAGGAGGAACGAACAAGATCCTACAACCCGGCGAAAGCAAAGGCCACCTCAATTCGGAATCCCACGATTCGCTACTTCCACAGGCTGATCTCGTGCACCATTCACTCCCGTCATGATTCCGGCACTTTCCTTGCCACCGACGCTCATCTTATTTGGACCTCATATCGAGGCCACTCACAAAATGCAGCCCTTTATCTCGTTGATAATATGGAGAGCCAAGCATACTTGTTCGGGGGGCAAAAGATCGGGATAGGAGCTTTCGTCACTCCCATTGCCCAACACTTCAACATTCCGATTGGAGAGCAGCCCGTATCTACGTCCATCTTTGTAGATAGACGGATGTTGGAGCTTGCAAGGATGATCTCGTATGACACGTCCGGGTGGTTCTTCAAGTTGCATGGGATGAGTGGCATTTATCTCTTTCCGCTTCCGAACAATTATTTGACGGAGGTGATCGGGAACGATAAGTTGCGGAGAGGGAACGGAAAGATGGATTCTCCTCAACACAAGGAGCTTATGTGGGCTGAGGGAGGTCCAAGACCCGACGAAGGTGGTGATGATGATGAGGAGGACGAAGATGAAGACGAGGCTGAGCAATACGAGAGGGGATTTGATCAAGGGGAAGATGCTTTTGAGCAAGGATACGAGGGTGTTCCACAGCCCGGTTTTCATATGAGAGCTCCGGATTTCTCTACGATGCGGGATTGGCACACGGAGTCAATGGAAGCAATGGACAACTATCATTGGGATAGTAGGGAGTTTGTTGAATCCCAAGTAAGAGGAGTTCGTGAAGAGGTACACACGTTGAGAACCGAGGTGGGGGATCTTCGCACATTTAATGGAAGTCGTTTTGATACTCTCGACGCCTACATTGAGAATGAGAGGAGATTTCGAGAAGAGGAGGCGAAGAGGCGTGAGGATGAACGAGCATACTTGGAGAATTATAATAGGATGGTGCATGAGATGCACTATTTCTATCCTCACTACCCGGAGAGCCATCAACGATTCGACCCCAACAACCCCGACATCCCTCCCTTCCCACCGCCATTTCAATGAGGTCAGTTTTTAACTTAGCCTACTTCTTTTCTTTAAACTTATTTCGTTGCTATGCTTTGAAATAAGTTTGGGGGAGGGAAAGAGTGTCTAAGTTAATTACTTTTATTGTTTTCTTGTTTTGAGAGTCTTTTATTTGTTAGTATTATTTTGGGGTATGTTAGAGTCTTTTATTGTTTTGAGTCTTAGGTTTAAATTGAGTCAAGTAAGCATGTGATGATAGTGTTGTGAATTTGGCCAATGATAAA
This sequence comes from Thymus mandschuricus, assembly GCA_029379335.1. Lineage (NCBI taxonomy): Eukaryota > Viridiplantae > Streptophyta > Magnoliopsida > Lamiales > Lamiaceae > Thymus > Thymus mandschuricus. Next base: position 23,910,919 of record CM057072.1, read on the forward strand.
AAAATTTGTGATTGATTTTTGGAGAAAATTCATGATCTTTATTATGCATGGAACCTTGGCGAAGCGACGCGATTTTATTTGATGAAATTGAAGCATGTCATGAAGTCGGGAACTAGTTAGTTTGAGCCCGTGAGTTTTGAGCTATTGGTGCATATTGATGCCTATTTTTCTTGATTGAGTGATCATGTATGCTTCATTGTTTCTAGAACTTGCCCTATTTCTCCGTCAAGACCTTAGTATATTTATGAACTAGGAGATGATATTAGGCCATTCTTTCGTAGCCACATGAATCCCATACACTAACCTTGTTCATTATCTTTGTTTACCCCCTTTGAGCCTTGTTATGAGCCTTTCTTTCTTGAACTTGGATGATAGGAGGTTTGGATGGATAAGGGTATCTTTAGTGGAGTTAGTTGATGATGTGGGAAGGAGTTGAATAGATTATCTTGATGTGGTGTGAAAAGAAAAAGAAAAGAATTTGAGATGCTTGATTAAGTATAGTTAGCTATCCCTATGAGCTTAGAGAAAAAAAAAAAAAAAAAAAAAAAGAGAAAAGAAATGTAGAGCCTTTGTTCATTGTTAGAAAGAACATTTATTAGACGAGCTCTATAGTAAAAAAAAAAAAAAAAAAAAAAAAAAAGTATGAAAATAAGCATAAGGGGATAGTTAGCTTGTATACGTTGCATCTTGAGATTGAGTTTTGTAGTTGGTGTTGGATGGCAGAAGATGGAGTAAAATCTATACTTTGGGTGGAGTTGAAAAAAAAAGGATAATGATTTGGAGTAATTTGAGTCACTTAGCCTATATATTCCCTACCTTAACCAATGTCCCTACATTATAAGCTTTTATAAAGACCTTTTTGATCTTAGTTTGTGAATATTACATTAGGTGGAGATGTTGAGATTAGGGGCAAGCCTATGGTAAACATGTTGCATTACATTGATGTTGAGTGAACCCTATGATGTGCATTATTATTACATCTTTTCTTTGAGAGAGTTGAGAGTTCACTTATATACATAATCTCACATGTTTGGAGAGTGTTCTTTGATAGATTGACATGTTTCGAATTTGTTGGATATGTTGTGTTATTGATGCTAAGGTTGTATGCATAGTTTTGATCATGATCATGAGTATTGGTTTTGAAAAAGTTTTGAGGCCTATATAGTTCACAATGCTAGAGTCTATTGTTTATGTTTTGATATTGTTCGGGACGAACAATGTTTAAGTTTGGGGGATTTGATATAGGTGAAATTTACCTTGTTTTTATAGCCAAAAAGAGTCAATTTTGTGTCTCGATTTTATAGTATTGTCTATGTTTTATATGGTTTTTAGTATATGGGACAATATTATGCTTGTAGGTGTTTTTATGTGTTTTCAGGCATAAATTGATGATAGATCGATGATAAAACCCCGAGACGAGAAAAGGCGTGAAGATCGAAGCTGAAAATCCAAGATTTGAGTTCGAGTGAAGGCCTCTCGATCGACCTCTCGATCGAGAGAGGTGTCGAGAGGTGCCTTCTGTTTGAGCTATCGATCGAGAGCAGAAATCATACCCTCTCGATCGACCTCTCGATCGAGAGGTCTGTCGAGAGGTGTCTAGCCGAGAATTTTTCTCCTTTTTTTTTTTATTATGACTCCTTTTTGGTCTAGGTTTTCCTTATGTAAATTTCTCCTATATATACTCCTAGTCTAGCATTGTAAACCCTAAGCAAGCAAACACCATATTTTCTAGCACACTTTTTAGAGTTTTGTATTTTACATTGGAGCTTCCAAGTTAAGATTCAAGTTTCGAAGTTCTTCGTGTTCAAGATTCAATTCCAAGTTTTTCTTACTCTTACATTTTAATTATGTTCTTTCAATCTTTTGTGTTTATGTTTGCTTTAATTATGTCTAGCTAAATTCCTTAGTTGATTTTAGGGATTGAATGCCTAATTGAATTTATGTAAGTGTTCTTGTTTACAATTAGCCTTCCAATCTAGATGCATGTTTCATGGTGCTTATTCTCATGCATAGTTAACTGGCCATTAATTGTGTATGCATAATTATGTGTTTATGCCTTAATCGGATAATTGCATAATTGATCTCATGAAAGCATGGTATAATAGTTTGATTCTCTTGATTGATAATTGAATTATTATATGTTCATATATAATTGATTCGGTGTCGTAGTTGAACCTAGTTGATTATATTATTGGTACTTGTTCTATTTTGCACTTGATTCGATTCTTATAATTCGAGAGAATATTAGGATCTTGTTAGGTGACTACTTGCATTGCTTTAATCGGGGTGTAAGTTATATTTGCATGTATCACATTTAGATTGGATTAAATTGGTTAATTGTATTCATTAATTGCTTGCATAAGTTTGATTAGGTAGGCTTCCCTAGAATCAACACTTTTCCTTAATTGTTCACTTTCCTTATTTACTTAATTGCTTGTGCCTTAAGTTGTTTAATTTTGACTAATTATTTTCCTGCACACTTTGTTCCCTTATTTGATTTAATTGAGTCTTTTTATTATTTGCCTAGTCTATAAATACCACAATCATTAAACCCTTAAAAGCCTAGACATCGCATTAGTTCTTGAGTAGAGGTATTGTGTGCGTTTTCGGTTTATCAGTCCCTGTGGATACGATACTCGTGCTTCATTATATTACACCTATTTTGTGTGGTAGAAATAGTGCGATCAAATTTCAATGTCAAATTCTTGCAATAATAAGACCCATCTAATCAACCTAGGTTTTGCTTGGGCTTTAGTCAAAAGATGTTTAAGAGACCATGATCACTATAAATAATCACCTTAGACCCTATGATGTAAGATCTAAATTTATCTAAGGCAAAAACAACGGCAAGCATCTCTTGTTCGGTGGTGGTGTAATTCACTTGAGCCGGATTAAGAGTTAAACTAGCATAGTAAATCACACGAAGCATCTTATCGACTCTTTGACCCAAAACAGCCCCTACGGCATTATTAGACGCATCACACATAATTTCAAAAGGCAATGACCAATCGGGACCAACTACAACGGGAGCAGAGATGAGTTTTTCTTTTAAAGTGAGAAAGGCATTCATACAAGACTCATCAAAGTGGAAAGGCACATCTTGAGCAAGCAAACGACAAAGAGGTTGGCTAATTTTAGAAAAATCCTTAATGAATCGTCTATAAAAGCCCGCATGACCAAGGAAACTCCTAATACCTTTGACATCACTAGGTGGTGGCAATTTTTCAATCACCTCCACTTTCGCTTTGTCGACCTCTATGCCCTTACTCGAAACTATATGGCCTAAAACAATTCCACTTCTAACCATAAAATGACTCTTTTCCCAACTCAAGGTAAGTCCACTCTCAATGCATCTCTTAAGGACTCTCTCTATTTTCAACAAGCAATCATGGAAAGACGACCCGAAAACAGAAAAATCATCCATAAAAATCTCTACAAAATCACCGATAAATTCTGAAAAAATAGACATCATGCATCTTTGGAACGTACCCGGTGCGTTGCAGAGACCAAATGGCATCCTCCTATAAGCGTAGGTCCCGAAAGGGCTTGTGAAGGCCATCTTTGCTTGATCCTCCGGAGCTATCGCAATTTGGTAGTAACCTGACAAGCCATCTAGAAAACAATAAAATTCTTGCCCGGCTAACTTATCAAGCATTTGATCAATAAAAGGGAGAGGAAAGTGGTCCTTTTTGGTGGAAGCGTTGAGCTTCCGATAATCGATGCACATCCTCCAACCGGTAACCGGGCGCGAGGCGACCAACTCGTCCTTCTCGTTCTTTGACACCGTGATTCCTCCCTTCTTTGGAACAACGTGCACAGGGCTAACCCACTCACTATCGGCGATGGCATAGATAATACCCTCCGCCAATAGCTTGTAGATTTCCTTGCGCACGACCTCCATGAGCATTGGGTTGAGCCTCCTTTGTCCATCTCGTTTGGGGCGGGCGCCTTCTTCGAGATTGATGCGATGCATGCACGTGGCCGGGCTAATTCCTCGTATATCCGCCAAGCTCCATCCAAAAGCAAGCTTGTTCTCCTTGAGTATGCCCACCAAAGCTCCTTCCTCTGCAAGAGACAAAGAAGAAGAGATGATTACGGGTTTTTGATTTCCTCCCTCTAAAAATATATATTTCAAATGCGATGGTAGCTCTTTCAACTCCAAAGGCTCCGGAATCTTCGAGCCGGGCTCGGGGTCTTGAGGTGGAAACGGTAGCTTGATTCCAATATCCCTCTCCATTCGCTCCCATTCCATTTGATCTCCGGATCCCCAACACACCTCCTCGGTGTCAAAATCCTGCACAAAAGAGCACTCGGCCAAGGCATCAACCTTATCGATGAAAGAACAATTATCAATTAAATTAACCGATGACATAGGCCGACTCTTATGCACAGAAAACGAAACATCCTCTCCTAAAATGGACATCTTAATCACACCACTCTTCACATCAATCAAAGTATTAGTAGTAGCCATGAAAGGACGACCTAGCAAAAGTGTGTGCTCAATACCATTCTCTTGTACCTCACCTATCTCTAAAACCACGAAATCAACGGGAACAATCAAACCCCCTACGCGAACAAGAATATCCTCAATAATACCTCTAGGGTACCTAATAGACCTATCCGCCAATTGAAGGCTCATGCGAGTGGGTTTAAGTTCTCCTAACTCTAATTGCTTAAAGATAGAATAAGGCTTAAGATTAATACCGGCACCTAAATCTAGCATACCACATGCTTCCTTACCATTACCTAAGGAGATAGTGATAACGAAAGAACCTGGATCTCGTTGCTTAGGTGGAAGAGGGTGTTGCATAATTGATGTCGCCACCTCCGATACCGCGATTGTCTCCATCTCATCGAACGGCTTCTTCCTCGATGTCAACTCCTTCACGAACCTTACGAACGGTGGCACGTTGCGAATAACATCAAGGAGAGGCAAGTCCACGTCCACCTTTGAAAGAAGCTTGTACAAATCCATGAATTGTTGATCCCGCTTCTTGTTCTTCACTCGACTCGGATAAGGAATGGGGGGAACATAAGGATTGGACGTCTTGTGTAGAGGTTGGGACTCTTTCTCAGCTTCCTCGGACTCCGTGCGCGCGTTCTGGGCGTTGGACGGTCGTCCAGTGTCGGCTGGACGCTCGTCCAGGGGAGGGCTCGCACTCTGCTCTTTTTCAGCGTTGGACGGTCGTCCAGTGTGCGCTGGACGCTCGTCCAGCGCGGGCTTCGCTGAAAGTTTTTCTGGCGCTCGTCCAGGGGCGGGCGTGATGGTGGACGGCCGTCCAACGTTGGACGGTCGTCCAGAAACGCTGGACGGTCGTCCAGAGTGTGGTGCTGCCAGATTTTTGCTCTATCCCCATCGCGAATTCGGGCTCCACCTATCATTCGAACGGCCTTGAGGCGGCATTGTGACTCCATTATCCACGTGCCTCCCGCTCCGCAACACCGAGACAGCTTGGGCTTGATGCGGTGGAAAAGGAGGAACATATGGGGGATATTGCACCTCGTTAGCTTGTTGTGGTTGGATCCCTTGGCTCGGAATCCGCCCCGGTTGTTGCATCAAGTGCATAGATCCCGAAATTTGGCCAATGGCCGTCTCGAGCCGCTTCATGTTTGCATCAAGTGCATGGAAACGATCCTCATCGGCGGGAGGCTTTTGTGGAGGTCCTTGAGGACGAGAGTTCGGATATGGTGGTGGTGGTGGTGTAGGATTAGATTGAGGAGGGTAATATGGAGGTGGTGGATAATATGGATTTGGAGGGTATTGAGGGGGTGGATAATATGGTGGAGGTTGAGGATAGTAGGGATTTGGTGGAGGAGGATAGGGGTTATTATATGGTGGAGGACGCCTATTTGGATAGGTAGGGGGGTTACCTTGCCCTTGTGTCGGCCTCGGATTTTGGTAGCGTCCATTGTATCCCCCTTGGTATCCTTGATGTGGTACTTGAGGTGGGTATCCTTGAGCGGCGTAGACCTCGGCTCCTCCTTCGTATTGAAACTCCCCCATGTTGTGGCACACCTCCTTGATGTGTCCAAGCTCTCCACAAATCTCGCATTGATCGGGCTTCCTCTCTTCCTCCTTCGGGGCCGGTGCACTTTGCTTAACCTTCAAATTCTCGAGATCCCTATACATGTCGGCAATTTGCTTCTTCAAGTCGGGGCTCATCGAAATTACACTCGCCTCCACTTTCCTCGGTCTAGCTGATTTTTGTTGAGAACTCGCAACAAGCGTCTCGAATATATCCTTCAACTCTTCAGCCGTCTTGACCGCTATGTTGCCTCCGGCCGAACTATCTACCATGAATTGGCAAGTTTGGTTGAGGGCGTCGTAGAAATATTGCCAAAGCAACTCCGGTGCCATTTGATGATGAGGACATTGTTGGAGCAGCTCTTGGAACCTCTCCCATGCTTCGTGAAATGGCTCATCGTTGTCTTGGGAGAAATTCATAATCTTTGACCGCACCTCTTGAGTCTTGCGGTTGGGATAGTACTTTAGCATGAACTTCTCGCACACCGCATTCCATGTGGCGAGAGAGTTGGCCGGGAGCGCCAAATACCACGACCTTGCTCGATCCTTGAGGGTGTACGGGAAGCACTTCATCTTCAAGGTGTCCTCCGTGAGTCCCGCGAGTGGGAAAGTTTGCACCACCGTGCAAAACTCTCGGATGAATGTCAACGCATCCTCGTTGGCCAGCCCGTGGTAGGATGGAAGCAACGCCATGTGGTGAGGTTTAAGCTCATGATTCCTGACCGCTTCCGTCAGGACAATCGCCGAAGTGGTGGCTGTGAATGTGGGGCGAGCAAAATCGCCCATGACTCTAGCTGCCATGGCTTCGGGCTCTGCAAGCAACAAGACTAAACCAAAGTCTTTAGAATCGATCTCCTCCTTCTCCTTCGTGGCAAAGATCGCTTTCCTTTGATGGATGTTGTCGAAGTAGGGCGCTAAATTCCTTTGAAGACTTCGGCGACCATGCATAAACAACACTCAACAAACGGGTTAAACGCACCGAGTGGGAGAAACAAGAAATCGAAATAACACAAATAAAAATAAAGCAAATAAAAATACTACACAATCAAAAGCCTAAAGTTTTCCCCGGCAACGGCGCCAAAATTTGTTTCACTAAAAAGTGTTCGCAATAGACGAAATCTATCGTAGCACTAGCAAGTAAAACCTAAGTATCGAATCTCAAGGAAAACTTAACAGGGCAATTAATTACGTAGTAAAAATCTAATCTAAGAAAGCAAGTAAAGAATATTTTGGGGTTTTTGTTTTTAAATCCTAGACAAATAAAATAAATCAAAGCAAGTAAATAAAAGCAAGTAAATAGCAAATCTAGAACTCAAGAAATAAATCTAAGAATTAAACTAGAAGAAAGCAATAAATCTACCTAGGCAAGAATCGAAAAGAAAGCAATAACGAAAGCAACAAAGGAATCGAAAGCAAAGAAAGAAGCATAAATAAATCTAGACATGATGAATTGAAATCTGGAAATTAAAAACAAATTAATCTAACTTAAAAACTTTGAAAAACGAAAGAGAATTGAAAGCAAGAAACGAATCTAGACTTTAACTTGAAATCGAAAGAACGAAATTAAACTAAGGAATTTAAACGGAGCAATTAAGAAAACGAATCTAAAATGAAAGCAAGCAATTAAAACGAATAAACGAAAGCGATAAAAGAACTTACGAAAATTGAGACGAAGAACGAAGAACTTGAATTAAATAAACGCCTTGAATTAAATTGCAAAAACGAAGAACGAATCCGGATCCGAACAATAGAAAGCTAAACTAAAGTATTTGAATCTGAAAACTAAAGCTAAAATGTGATAAAAGATGGTTATAATTCGTGTACAAGGATGGTATATATATACTAGGTAAAAACCTAGATAAATAAGGAAAGGATAGCTGGCCGGAGCGTTGGACGGTCGTCCAACGTACGTTGGACGCTCGTCCAACGTCGCACTCGTTGTGCGCTGCTTTTCTACTCTGGACGCTCGTCCACCGCAGTGAGCGCTCGTCCAGCGCACTCTGGACGGTCGTCCAGAGCCTTGGACGATCGTCCAGCGTCTTGCTAGCTCCAAACTTGATATTTCCTCAATTCTTCGCCTTTTTCGAGCCGTTTCCTTCCGTTTCTTCCACCTAACGATCCTACACGAACCAAACTCCAAACAACCAAATCATAGCAAAATACAAACGAAAGAGACGCAAAACATAACGAAACGGACTCGACAACACTACGAAAATCCTAACATTAACACACCAATCAGGTGCAACTCCGTCTCAAATGCCAACTTATTTTCCGAAGGCCCCCTTTCCTCAACGATTGGCCAAGACGAAGCAAGAAGAGAAGTATCAACGTTTCTTGGAGATACTTCAAAAGGTTAACATCAACATCCCGCTTCTCAATGCGCTTTGAGACATGCCTAATCATATGAAGTTCATCAAGGATGCGGTATCGGGAAAGAAGAAGTGGGGGAAGTTCGAGAAGATCAACTTGACGGAGGATTGTAGCGCGGTGATTCAAAAGAAGCTCACATTGAAGCAAAAGGATCCCAGAAGGTTCACACTAGCATGCAAGATAGGAGATCACGTCTTTCAAAATGTCCTTTGTGATCTTGGTGCTAGCATCAATTTGATGCTCCTCTCTATTTTCAACCGGCTCAAGATTGGAAAGATGAAGCCAACTACTATCTCCCTACTCATGGCGGACCGTTCGGTTTCTTATCAAAGGGGGATAGTCGAAGACGTTCTTGTCCAAGTCCACAACCTCGTCTTCCCGGCATTTTTTGTTGTGTTGGATATGCCCGAGGATGCAAATCAACCTTTGATCTTAGGACAACCATTCCTAGCTACGGGAAGAGCATTGATCGATGTGCAAGATGGAGACCTCACCTTTCGAGTCAATGGAGAAGAGTTGAAGATCTCTATTTATGAATCCATGAAAAGACCCGACAACCATCGTGAGGATATCTTCTCCATCGAGACATTGATACCACCTACTTTGGAGAAGGCACTTAATCATTGCATCTCAAATTCTCTTTATGCCTACTCGGAGATAGATGAAGCTTGCAACGAGATCCTTGAGTATCTACATCAATTGGAGGCGAACGAACCATCACCCAACCACAAGGAAGTTTTCTACTTCAACATCAACAAGAAGGTGGATGATGGAGTTTTCGAAGAGGAGGAGAAAAAGAGTGCAGCCCCTAAGGTGGAGTTGAAGCCACTACCGGAGCATCTCAAGTACAAGTTTTTTGGAGCAGAGGAGACGTACCCGGTGATCGTGTCTTCTCAATTGATGGAGACGAACACGGACAAGATATTGAGGGTCCTACAAAAGCACAAGTCCAAGATTGGATGGACGATTGCCGACGTCAAAGGTATATGTCCTTCAATTTGTATGCATAGGATATTGCTTGAAAATGATCATCGCCCAAGAGTTCAACCCCAAAGGCGATTGAATCCGGCTATGCAAGAGGTATTGAGGAAGGAAGTGATGAAGTTGCTCGATGCCGGCATGATCTATGCTATTTCGGATAGTGAGTGGGTGAGCCCTACTCAAGTGGTGTCGAAGAAAGGAGGCATGACGGTTATCAACGATGAGAAGGGAGAGCTAATAGCGACGAGGCTCGTCACGGGATGGAGAGTATGCATCGATTATCGCCTTCTCAACGCAGCAACTAGAAAGGATCACTTTCCCCTCCTGTTTGTGGATCAAATGCTTGATAGGTTGGCCGGACACGAGTATTATTACTTCCTCGATGGATACTTCGGTTACAACCAAATTGCCATCGCTCCGGAGGACCAACACAAGACGGTGTTCACATGTCCATATGGAGTCTTTGCTTATTGGAGGATGTCGTTCGGGTTGTGCAATGCTCCGGCCACTTTCCAAAGGTGCATGATGGCCATCTTCCACGGGTTGATCGAGAACATCATGGAGGTATTCATGGACGACTTTTCAGTTTTCGGTTCTTCGTTTGATCAATGTTTGGAGAATCTAGCCACGGTGCTTCAAAGATGTGAGGAGACGATTTTGGTTCTCAATTGGGAGAAGTGCCACTTCATGGTGGAAGAGAGTATTGTTCTTGGCCACAAGGTATCTTCACAAGGATTGGAGGTGGATCGAGCCAAAGTTGTAGCCATCGAGAAGTTGCAACCACCAACCAATGTCAAATCGGTGAGGAGTTTTTTGGGACATGCCGGCTTCTATAGAAGATTCATCAAGGATTTCTCGAAGATTACAAAGCCTCTATGTGGTTTACTCGAGAAGGACGTCAAGTTCGTGTTCGATAATGATTGCTTGGAGGCCTTCAAGAAGTTGAAGAAGGCGCTAATCTCTACTCCCGTCTTGGTTTCACCGGATTGGAGTGCCCCGTTCGAGCTCATGTGCGACGCAAGCGATTGGGCGATATGAGCGGTTTTGAGGCAGAAAAGAGAGAAGCTTTTCCGAGTGATCTATTTTACTAGCAAGACATTGGACTCGGCTCAAAGGAACTACACCACCATGGAGAAGGAGTTACTTGCGGTGGTCTATGCTTTTGACAAGTTTAGGCCTTATTTGGTGGGATCTCACATGATTGTGCACACCGACCATGCCGCCATTCGCTATCTTTTCAACAAGAAGGACTCGAAGCCAAGGTTAGTTCGTTGGATTTTGCTTCAAGAGTTCGACATGGAGATTAAGGATAGGAAGGGGTGTGAGAACGTGGTAGCCGATCATCTCTCAAGATTGGAGCAACCGGTGGAAGGACAAGACTCGAGGATTGTCATCAAGGAGAGCTTTCCCGATGAGCAGATTTTTGAGATTGACGAGTACACTCCTTGGTTCGCCGACATTGTCAACTACTTGGTAATACATCATGTTCCCAAAGATTTGTCGTCTCACCAAAAGAAGAAGTTCCTCCATGACTGCAAATTCTATAATTAGGAGGATCCTTACTTGTACCGGAGGTGTGCCGACGGAATCATTAGGCGATGTGTTCGACAAATGGAGTGGAAGAAGATCATCGAGGATTGCCATAGCGCTCCGAACGGGGGACACTTCGCAGCAAATCGCACCGCCCTCAAGATTTTTCATTGTGGTTTCTATTGGCCTTCGATTTACAAGGATTGCCATGCTTATATCAAGAGTTTGATCGATGCCAAAGGATGGGGAACATTACAAAGAGAGACGAGATGTCGCAGCGCACTATTATGGAGTTGGAACTCTTTGATGTTTGGGGGATCGACTTCATGGGTCCCTTCTCCAAGTCTCAAGGATTCTCTTATATTCTACTTACGGTGCAGTACGTCTCTAGGTGGGTCGAAGCCATTCCCACAACAACCAACGATTCGAAGGTGGTGATCAAATTCCTCCAACAAAATATCTTGTCTCGGTATGGAACTCCGAGAGCTTTACTTAGCGATGGGGGGAGCCACTTCAACAATCGTTGGTTAGGATCGCTTCTTGCAAAATATGGAGTCAAGCACAAGGTTACAACGCCCTACCAACCTCAAGCCAACGGTAAGGCCGAGTTAGCTAATCGAGATATCAAAAAAATTTTGGAGAAGACCATCACCAACAAGAAGGAGTGGGCGAAGTACTTGGACGACGCACTTTGGGCCTATAGGACGGCCTTCAAGACGCCAATTGGGAGATCTCCATATCAATTACTTTTTGGCAAATCTTGCCATTTACTAATGGAGTTGGAGCACAAAGCATATTGGGCGACGTGAAGGATCAACTTCGAGTTCAAGGAAGCCATGGGTCAAAGGTGTGACGATTTGCTAGAGCTCGATGAATGGAGAAACGAAGCGTTCGAGAATTCTAGGATTTACAAAGAACGAGCCGCAAAATTCAACGATTTAAGCATTCGTAAGCGTAAGTTTGAAATTGGTGATGATGTTCTTGTATATAATTCTCGACTTCATTTGTTTCCAGGAAAATTGCAAAGCAAGTGGTCCGGGCCGTTTGTTATCTACAAAGATTTAAAGAATGGAGCATTTCAAGTATTGAAGAACGACGGTGAAAAGTTCATGGTGAATGGACATCGACTCAAGCTCTACCTCAAGCCGTTACCTCTCTATCCAACAAAAGCAGCCATTAATCTTGAGGATCCGAGCTAGAAACAGTGTTCTAAAAGACGACGCCTAGGTCTGCCTAGGCGGCACCTAGGCGCTAGTCAGTACATCGCCGCCCGATTAATAAGTAATCCGCCTAGGCTCTATACGATACCCAACGAGCCACTCTTGTAGCTTAATCAATAGTCTTTATGTGTTAATTAATCTATGTTTAGGCAAACTATGCTACTCTATGTATGATTTTGGATTTATAATTATGAAACTAACATATCAATTGTCATAGTATGTGTATTTATTATAAATTTGGCAACAATATTGTAAGAATAGTAAAAATAAGCATTATAGTTCGAATCCGCCTAGGCGGCGCCTAGGCTCCCGCCTAGCGCCTAGGCGCTAGTCACCCCTCCACCGCCCGACTAGCGCCTAGCGCTTTTTAGAACATTGGCTAGAAACGAGGTATCGTAGGGCTAAAGACGTTAAAAGTAGCACTTGTTGGTAGGTAACCCAATATTTGTATCTTGTTTTTAAATTTTATTTTTAGAGCCATAGTTAGAATTTTCGTATTTTCGAGTCATACCCCTTAATATACTAACAAATTTGAAGTTAAAGTGTAGAAAACAAAATTTGAGTCTACCCTCTCGACACCCCTCTCAATCGAGAGGTGGATCGAGAGGGTGAAATTTGTCTTCCAGTAGGGTCCTCTCGACACCTCTCTCGATCGAGAGGTCGATCGAGAAGATTTGAAAAAATTGTGCCAGGTATACACGTGAAGCCTCTCGATCGAGACCCCCCTGTTTTCGATCGAGAGGGGAGGACAGTAGCTTCAGAACAGGTCCTCTCGATAGACCTCTCGAACGAGAGGCCGGTCGAGAGGTCAAATGACATGAAACAGTAGGGACCTCTCGACACCCCTCTCAATCGAGAGGCCTATCGAGAGGCCCTTTGACGGCGCACAAACCGACTTTGACCAGGTTTTTCTACTCCTTTAAATATACCATATACATAAAATTCACACACCAAACACACACAACTCACATACTCTCTTCAAGAACACAAGCACCCATCAATTTCTCCCATCAATTCATCGAAAGGTACTCGATTTCTTGCCCTTCTCCTATTAATTCTCGATTCTCTACACGAATTAACATGTTTTGACTGATTGAAATTCGTTTTTGATGGTTAAATTCTTGGATTGATAGATAGTGTGTAGAATTGAGGATTGTTGATAGAATTCATGAATTATATTGATATATTCGAATGAATTGGATTCTATGAGGATTGTGAGATTTAATGTATGTTTATTTTCAATTGGGTCTTCTAATTTGTCTATGAATTGTTGAAGATTTGTTGAAATTTCTATGCATTGGATTGAATGTGTTGGATAGTTCATGGATTGGGGATGAATAATGTGTGTTGGAAAGTATGATTTTATTGATGAAAAATTGAGTTGATAATGGGGGAGAATTGAATTCGGTTGAAGTTTGGGGGAAGATTGGTTCGAAATTGCTAAACTCTTGTAATTTTAGTATTAACTTGTTGAATTTCTAGGTACTAGAATGGCTCGGGACAAAGGAAAGGAAATTGCTTCAACCTCTTCAAGCAAAGGAAAGGGAAAGGAGAAGGAAAATGAGAAGTACAAGAACGACAAGACCGTCCCGAAGAATAGGGCACTGGTGGCAAGGCCTATCCCCAACAATTCGGACCCGAAAGCATTCAAATTGAAGCTTGCAACAGCGGAAGCAAGAAGGAGGTGGTCCCATCTTGTGCATCTCAAGCACAAGCATTGTCGTTTCCTTCATCAAGAGATGATAGTGGCCATGGGTATTGCAGACGAGGTCATCCACCTAATGCAAAGAGGAGGTTTCACCAACATATTTCAAGGGAACCACTTGACGTATCACATCTTGACGGTGGAGTTTGTTTCTGCGTTGGTGGTGGAGAGGTCCAATCAAGTGCCTACCGCCATTCGTTTTCAATTGGGTGGACAACTGAGGATGCTAACAATGGAGGAGCTTGATGATGTCATTAGAGGAGACAAGAATGGCGAGTACTTGAGCAATCATCATCCCAACCTCCAAGATTTGTGGCAACACTTTGTGGATTACGAAGAGGAGGTGAGAAATTCCTACAATCCAGCGACCGCAAAGGCAACCTCAATTCGGAATCCCACGATTCATTACTTCTACCGGTTGATATCATGCACCATCCACTCCCGCCACGACTCCGACACTTTCCTAGCAACCGATGCACATCTCCTTTGGGCGGCCTATCGAGGACATTCTCAAGACGCGGCCCTCTACCTCGTGGACCACATGGAGAATCAAGCATACCTCTTTGGTGGCCAAAAGATTGGGATCGGGGCATTTGTTACCCCGATTGCCAACCACTTCAATGTGCCGATTAGAGAGCACCCGGTGCCCACATCAATCTATGTTGATAGGAGGACGTTGGAGCTAACAAGGATGATATCCTATGATCAATCAGGGTGGTAATTCAAGCTTCAGGGGTTGAGTGGAGTGCGCCTCTTCCCCTTGCCAAATGCTTATTACACTATGGTGATGGGGAATGAGTACCTTGAAAGAGGAATAGGAAAATGAATTCCCCGGGCCACAAGCAACTCATGTGGGCCGAAGGAGGACCAAGGCCACAAGAAGGAGGCCACTTTGGAGGAGATGACGATGAAGAAGAGGATGAGGAAGAAGCTGAACAACAAGAGTGATAGATCCGGGTCAAAGATCCACAATAATTTAAGAGATTATTCATCATGTTTTGCAGAGAGCATTCATGGGTAAAGCGTTAAAATAGTGAAGAGCAAGAGATTCATGCGTATAGAAAAGCCATAGCCAAGTATTTTGTATAGGGCAAGAGGCGCATAGCAACGACAAGTAGTAGTGGAGCTATAAGTAAAGGATAAAAGGCGTATTTAGCCATGAACTAGCCAGATTCATGGGGTTTTGCACTCATACAAACTGATAACGCAAGACAGAGACAAGGAAGAGAGGGAGGCTAGGAATGCGGAACTCCGTCAAACCTCATTCCTTCTCAAATGATGAGGGTTTTACCTTAAACTCAAGGAAGTATACGTAGGGAAGGGATTCTTCCCGGTGTTGAGAAGAGCAGGTGGACATGAAAGCGGACTATGATTTCCCGGAAGAAGGTCTTGTCCGTTTCGGCTGGCCTGGGCTAGGAGGAGCTCGTGAGAGTGAGAGAGAGAGAGAGTATGGAATTGAATGGAACAGTACGCGAGAGTGCGTGTTGTTCTTATGAGTGGTGTTGTGATATGATGGTGATGAATGAAGTGTGCATTCACTTAATATTTATAGGTTTGAGGAAGGTGAAAAAGGAAGCATTTGTGTGAGGGCAGGACAGAAAAGGCATTCCTACGGAAACAGAGTATCCTCTGTCCTGAATGCGGTGGTCCTCACTCTACAATGTATAGAGTCACGTGGATCGTATGCTACGCAAAACCTTGAGCTTCGCTGAATGCTTATGGGATCTGATCAGATCCTCTCGGCTTTGCAGATGCTTACAGATCCTATAGGGCTTCCGGGGATAGTAAAACCCCACGGCTTCTACATGGAATATGGTTCTTGATTGTGCTGAGCATGTAATGCTCTTGAAATCTCTTTGATAACATGCTTTATATGCAGAACATCTTCCATTGACTTCTATCAGGATTGTTATCAAATAATCTTAATAATAATGATGGTAAGGCTTGTTTTACCCAGAGCTTATCATTCCATTTCTTCTTAGTAAGATTTCTACATTCATTGTAGCTTCTAGTATGTCGTAGCTTTAGAAATGATATCCCAGAGTTGAGGAGAGTACATATTGTTTATCAACTCGAGTTATTTGGGCATTACAGCTGATATTAATCCCTATCAGCTACTCTCCCCCCCCCCCCCCCCAGGTCCAGAAGCACCGGTATGAGGGCTTCTAACGGGTGTTTTGGCGGGAAAATGAATCTTGCTTCAGCTATAGCCTCTCCTTCTTTCTTTTTTTTTTTTTTTTTTTTTTTTTTTCAGATGCCTGATGGCGTGAGAAGCCGAAACGACGGTTATCCTCCCGAGAATAGAGCTAGACCTATTCCTCACTTCTCATCATTACTCCTTCCTTCGGGGTGGAAGAACACGGGGCTATTTAAAATATATTTTAAAAATATGCCTTATTACTGCCTTGTTTTATCCTCAGGCGAAAGGGCACTTCCCCTTTTTCTGAAACGTCGTGGGACGATAAATAAGAAACCACTACACTCTTTCTTTTCAACCTCTTCATCTTTCTCTCTGCATTGTACCCTAGAAAGAAGAGGGCGATATTGTGAATCATCGGCCGTTCTCAGCGACTACTTCGACAATTACCCTTCCGTTCAGGTATTCCCTTATTTTACTTTCGTGTGCTCTTGCACAGGTTTATTTTAAACTTCTTTAGGGCAACATTTACTCCTTCCCCTAGGGGTGGTTATACGGTAACCGGTTCTTCGGGAAACCGGTACCGAACCGGGAACCGGGAACCGGTACCGGTAAAAACCGGTTCCGGTCCGGTAACCGGTACCAAACCTTTAAGAAATTCCGGTTCCCGGTTAACCGGTACCGAACCGGGAGGGAACCGGAACCGTATTTTATATTAACTTAAAATTTAATATTTATTATATATGCATAATAATATAAATAAAATTAAAAAAGAATATCTAAAAAAGAATATCTAATGGCAAATGCCACGACAAGTTTATACTTCTCTCTCTTTGTAAAACAAAGATTCGGATTTAGTGATTTATTTCTTCAATTTTCTTTTAATATTTCATAATTTTTCCTTCATTCTAAACAGTCTTTTAGATTACGGACTATTTTGTGTTTGCCTTGATTTGTTTAATCCATAGTTATTACGTACTTCGTCTCATTCTAATATACCTTCCTTAAGAGGACATATCGAGTATTTTTCATATAATCATAGCATATTGTTATAAATTTATAATACTATCTTATAAAGCATCAATTTTTAGTAGATATGCGTATCTTGAAAATGATTCATTAAATTGGATTCGCTAAAAATGGTATCTTATTCTACAAATGAATCATAATTCATAATTGTCTACTCTTCACTAGTTCGAATTTCAACATCATCGTTTCTTAAATCAATCAAGATTTGTGTAGATAATGGGAACTTTTAATTGAAAAATAACGTAGGTAGCTAGCAATCTTTTGTTAGCCTACGTGAAATTTCGGTTGCCACGACCCACGTATGATAAAATTGAACTGAAAATTGTATAATTTATTAATTTCTAATTTTATTAATTTTTTCTTTAAAATATATAAATTATAAAAAAATTTTAAAAAAAATGCAAAACCGGTACCGAACCGGTCCGGTACCGGTTAACCGGTTATTTAACCGGTCCGGTAACCGGTTCCGGGATTTACTGCTTAACCGGTAACCGGTAAACCGGTTCCATACCGGATAACCACCCCTACCTTCCCCTGTTCATGTCTTGGGGGGACATCGCTAGCTCTGGCTTTTTGGGATTGTGATACTGATCACGACGCAAATGCGGTTGATGTTTCGTCCTTGGAATTATTACTCAGTTATTAAGATTTATAGAGTTTGGATTTATCTCCATTATTCACACCTTTCCATCTATTGTTATTTTTCTGGCGATTATCTCTGCCTTGCAGCTATGGATTCTACCAAACTAGGTATGGGGCAAAAAGCTCGCGAAAAGCTATTGCAAATGATGGAGCAAACGAGATCTGGCGGCTCCTCTCCTACCTTATCGATGGGCAACGCTTCTACCCAGGAACCTACGGGCCCTGAGGGTTGTAACCCTTCCCAAGAGAATCCTCGGGAGGTAGAGATCAGTAACCCTCGATTGAAGCCTTATTTCCCTCACCTGGTTGCTTCTGATCGATCAACTTCATTTCCCCCTATTTTCACTAATGGGGATGCTGGTGTTTCCCTCCTGTTTCTCCAGTGCCTTATTCTTCTTCCCCTCAGAGGAAAAGCGAGTTATCTCCCCTCTTGGCTAGGAAGAAGGGTAAGGTGTCGGAAGGTTCTCCTTCCGTTCAAGAGTTAAGTCTAGAGCAATTGCGAGAGCATCTTTCTCAATCTGAGAAGAGCAGAGAACAGCTCCAGGCTGAAGTCCACCAACTTCGGGGATTCTTGCTAACCAGGGAGGAGCACACACTTTCTCTCTCTGAGCGGATAAAAGAACTTGAGAGAGCTCGATCTAAAGGCTTCGTCCGAGAGGGTAGAGCAACTAATGAACATTCAAGTAGCAGAAATAGCGCAACTGACACTCAGCTATGAGCAGGAGCTAGTACAGGCCCGAACCTCCTCATTCACTCTAGGGAGGAGAGAATGGATGAGCCAGGGTGTTTCTTCTGGAGTTAAAGAATGCAGGTCTAACCTACTGATGACTCCTCACGGTCAGGCCTTCCTGGATTCCCTAATCAAGCGTTTGCCTGAGGCCTATCTCCAGTCCCATGATTTTTGGCAGCGTATGTTCGAGCCTCTAACCGCATGGACAGCTTCAGCTATCCTTGAGTGCTGTAAGCAGTTGGGGATTCCAGAGCGTGCCACTGCTATCAACGCCGGGGCCATAGTAAGAATGTTCGACACAGAGCCTGCGTCCCTCCGGAGGGGTCGTCCTCTTCTTTCCACAGAGCCGTGGTATATGCCTGCGTTTGCAGAGGCAGCTCAAATTCTTCGCCAGCCTTCTAGGATCGTCGAGAATCTCCCTTCTTGGGAGGCGCCTTTATTCCCTCTTTTTCCTCATAACACCATGGTTATGAGGTCTATTCGGAAGGTTCTTGACCAGGTATTTTCTTGTTTCTTCGTTGCCTGTATCATTTTTGGAATTTTATCCGCTTATTTTGGAATTTTCTTCTCCATTAGGAACTAAGAGAAAAGAAAGCTTCAGGTTCATCTACCGGCAGGGCAACTGCCTCCTTACTACCCATTTCTGAGGAGATAGGAGATGATTCTAATGAAGGGGGTGCTCTACGGGCTCTCGCAGCCTCTCCCAAAGGTGGTCCCTCTACTTCCTCTACTTTGGCTGTTATCGAGGAATGGGCTTCTTCCTCTCACTCATCCAGCTCTGAGGATTTAGCTCCTCTTCCAAATCCTTCGCCTTAATTTCATGGCTTTGGATAAGATGTTTGTTGAACAATCAAATTTTTGGTGTTTGTGGTGGGGTGCTTTTTATGACCCTGAAACCGTGCTCTTTTTATGACCCTGAAACCGTGCTATTGGGGCATAAACAATTGTTATTTTTGATTTAGGCCAGATGCTTCTTTGAGACCTTGTTTATAACATGTTTCTGTTATTTCTTATTCAGCTTAGAATGTTGTCTCTCTTATTCTTGTATTTATAGGGGCTTTACTTTTTACCCTGTTTCTACCTGCTGAGGTATTCTAAGATGGTAAGGTAGAGATATTCCTAGTATTTTTAGGGTGATGGGACAAAATAGTAGGATAATGGCAGCATTTTGAGATAGCATTTTAAGCTAATGGGATATGGGTATATGGGTATCCCCTACTCCACCCCCCCCCCCCCCCCCCCCCCCTCCCCCCCCTCCCCCAAGTGAGGTGTAAGGGTCTGAAGGAATTACACCTCATTTGAGGGCTAAACACATACGAAATATAGCTACTTTAAAGATAAAGAGGTATGATCCCATGTTTCATACATCAGTAATCATGGAATAAGAGTTTTTCAAAATGAATAAGGGGTGACAGCCCATCATACTTTCTTCTTGAGAGTAATTCTCAATTTTCCCTGCATATTTCGAGGGTGATAACTTTTCCTTTGCCTGTTGTCTCCTCGACATCTTCCTGGTCTAGCTCTTCTTTTGCGATTTTGACTTTAACCCTTGCCTGGGTTATCAACGCTTCCCACTGCCCTTTCACAATTGGAGCGTGGCATCTGCCTGTGGCTTCAGCTTCAGGCCCTTTAGTTTCGTTTATCTGTTGAAGCAATTGTTTGACCGGGTCCTGGGATATCATCAGTTCCTCAGGAGGGTTGTTGCTAGTGATCAGCAAGTGTTCCATTGAAGTGGAAAGGTTCTGACCTTCTCCAGCTAGAGTTGAGGTTTTAAGTCTTTTCTCCTCGAGTTTCATCTCATCCCCTTCGGTGGCGGGTTCTGCCGTCAGCCTTTTCCTGGCCTCTCCTGCTTGAACCGATTGGACATAGCATTTTCGTGAGATCTCTTGATCTCCCGATATTTTCCCTACCTGATTTCCCACGGGGAATTTCATCATCAGATAGTAAGTGGAAACTACTGCTTGGAACGGGTTTAATGCAGTTCTTCCTAGAATGATGTTATAGGAAGATGGTTGTCGCACCACCAAGATGGTGACCGGCTTTGACACTCGTGTTGGCCCTTCACCCAGAGTGAGCATTAAATCAATTGATCCTAGCGACATCACCGGATCTCCTGAGAAACCGTGCAGTGCCGTAGCTACCCCATTCAATGGCTTCTGGAGGCTCATTTGGTTGAAACAACTTTCAAATATAACATTGACTGCGGCCCCTGTGTCTACAAAGACCCTTTGGACCTGATACCTTTCTATTTCCACTGTGATGACCAATGCATCATCATGCGGATGAATTACTTTCTGGTTATCTTCTGGCCCGAACGAGATTTCTGGTGGAGGTAGGCCTGCTTCGACCTTCCAGACCCCGTGCCTTTCATGCATATGCAATTCCCTGGCAGATGCTTTCCTGCTTCTGTTGGAGTCTCCCATGCTTGGTCCTCCATATATCATTTAAATAACGCCTTTGGGTTCTGACCCTTGGCTAGCATCAGTTGCTTTTTCAGGAGCTTCCTTGCGCTCCTTGTTTTGTTCTGTCTCCCTTTTAAAATATTCCAAGAGTTCTCCTTCCTGGATTAACTTTTCAATGGCAATTCTTAGGTTCCTACAATCGTTGGTCATGTGACCAAAGTCATTGTGGAACTTACAGAATCTTTCAGAAGGTGGATTCCTTGGTGGCTGCCTATGTCCGGCAGGGATCTGAACCCCAGGTTTCCTCAGGACCACTTCGAGCAGATCAACCGGTTGCTTGATTAATGGGGTGAAAGATCTTAGAAACCTTTCATTCTTATCAGTTTTCTTAGCTTCTGGAGCGGGTCTTTTTCTTTCTTCCGGCTTCTTTTCTTTTTGAGAGGCCAACTCAGCCCTCTTGCTGCTCAGAGCTTCCTCCATATGGATGTACTTTTGGACTCTCGTCAGTAATTCTTCAAAAGAAGTATCCTCTTTTTTGATGAGGGAGGCAAAGAACTGTCCTGGCTTCAGGCCATCTACACAGGCATGCACCTTTAATTTCGGCTCTACTCCTGGAATTTCCAGGACGGCTTCGTTGAAGCGTGTCATGTAGTCTCTCAGACTTTCGTTGGCACCCTGTTTTATGGTCGTCAGATGCAAGGAGTTCCGAGTAGTCCTTTTAGCACTGACGAATTGCTGTAGAAAGACCTCTTTCAGATCCATGAAGGAATTTATGGAGGCCTTTGGCAACTGCTTGAACCAGTGTTGAACAGTTCCTGACAGGGTTGTAAGGAATACCCTACACTTAACCCCTTCTGAGTACTGATGAAGGAGACATAAGCTTTCGAACTTCATCAAGTGCTCTTCAGGGTCTCCCTTCCCCTGATACTCGCAAGAGATTGTTTTGAAGCTGCTTGGGACAGGATCCGTTTGGATGTCCGCTGAAAATGGGCTGTTCTCGTCAATATATAAGGGAAAGAGCTCTGATTTGTCTCTTCCATTCCTATTGTTTGAAGAAAGTTTTGGATTCTTTCCTTCCTTCGGATTGCGGAACTCCTTCTCGCTTGTTTCCACTTCCTTTGAGGCCCTTTCCACGACCTGACTTTGTTCTTTCAGCTTTTTGACTTCTTTTGCTAAGAGCTTCATCTGCTCTTGCTGTCGGCATATTTCTTGGCCCATGCATTTTCAGTGTTCTCATTGAGATTTCCTTCAAGTTCTTCAGGATCTTCCTCATCTGGGGATTCCCAATCAGTAGAAAATCCCTCTTCCTCTTCAGCCATTGTCGGAGGCAGCCTTGAGACTAGCTCTTGGGTTACGCCTTGATGTACAGGCTTCTGCTTATGCATTGCGGGAGTGCTCTTACTTCCTCCCCCTTCCTGGGTCTCACCCAAGGGATCTGTGTTCTGAGGATTTGCTCCTAGAGTGTGGAGTCTTTTCTCAACAGCCCCTTCTACTACTCCTTCGATAAGGGCTTTCATTTGCTGAAGCATAACTGGAGAAAACTGAGCTTCCATGTTGACACTAGCCTCTGTCAGCATAGTGCCCGTTCCTTTGTGTCCCACCACAGAATTTTCCGGATTCCCGGTGGCTTGACCGGCTTCCTTGGAAACGGCATCTGATGTAACATTCATCCTTATGGGGATCTGCAAAGATTTAAGGACGCGTAGAGGATTAATTCCAGATGCTCTTTGAGAGAGACTTGAAGTATGTGTAACTAGCCATTAACAAGCTTTCTGCATTCGAGCATTATTTATAGTGGCCTCAACGCGTATAGCTTATTTGCTATAAGGTTCTTAATGTGGGTGGCTTCTGCCAATGTACGGTGAAGGTAAGTAACGACTTAAGGATAGAAGTCTAATTATGATAAAGGACTTTGACATAGTTTCCTCTCGTTGACATGAGGCATCTAATCATATGAGATTCAGTTACGACCCACTGCTGATTTAGCAGATCCTGTTGCAATCGTTAACCATTCAAAGCGGCTTTAACAAGCGCGGTTTACTTAATATAAGGTTTTTCAAAGATGGCTTTCGCCTTCATGGAGCTGATATCAGCGACATCTGTCTTTACGGGATTTATTTTGTTAGGTTGTTTGTCTTCCTAAGGCTTTCCTGATGAGGCCTCTGGAAGGGATCTGATCAGAAGAAAAGGTTATTAAGAATTTGTGTGGCATCTTATTTTATTGAGCTTAATATGATATGCCTCGGCCGTATAGGCCCTTTTTATCATTAGCACCTATTTTATAGGACTTTCTTGTTGAGATATTCCCTGTTAGCCAAGGATTGTGAGAATGGCGTCCCTTATGCGGGATTCCTAAGAGCATTACTTATCGAACCGAGCCCGCGAGAGCTTGGTCCATTTTATAAAGCTTGCAGAAGCGCTGACTATCAGGTTAAGCTTATGAAAGTAATATCCTCCTTAGAGGTTTATAAAGGTATTGTTTATCAAATGGAGTTTTTTGAGAATACCACCTGTAAAGCGGGATTTAGGTGGAATTTTACCCACTGGAATGCAATGGGTAAAACATATAGGAGCGATATACAAAAATGTCGCCTTTAGAACAAGGCTTAGGGGTGTACTGCCCATTTAATGGGACCTATAAGGGATTTTGTCTATTTTATGAAGTTTAGGAGGATGTTGCCTATTGAGTAAGGCTTGGGAGAAGTTCTGCCCATTGCAAGGGGCTTGCAAAGGAGTCGCCTATTGGATAGGGCTTTGTAGATGGTTCTGCCCATGGAATGGGGCTTACGAAAGAGGTGCCTATTAGATAGGGCTTTGTGACAGGGTTTCCTATTAAGTAGGTCTTATAAAGTGTTCTGCCCATTATATGGGGCTTAGGATGATATTGCCTGCTAAACAGGGCTTTTTGAGGAGGGTTGCCTATTAAATAGGGCTTATGAAGGGTTCTGCCCATTATATGGGGCTTACGATGATGTTGCCTAGTGTGTAGGGCTTATGAATGGTTCTGCCCATTATATGGGGCTTACGATGATGTTGCCTACTGTGTAGGACTTATGAAGGGTTCTGCCCATTATATGGGGCTTACGATGATGTTGCCTACTGTGTAGGGCTTATGAAGGGTTCTGCCCATTATATGGGGCTTACAATGATGTTGCCTACTGTGTAGGGCTTCTGAGGGTTCTGCCCGTTATTCGGGGCTTACGAGGGAGTTGCCTGTTAAACAGGGGTTCTGAGAGGAGGTTCTGCCCGTTATTCGGGGCTTATGAGGGAGTTGCCTGTAAAACAGGGCTTCTGAGAGGAGGTTCAGCTTCCAGATGCGGGCTCCCTTCATCAGCATGAATGGGGTAACCTTAGCATCTTTCGGCTCTCCGTTTTCTTTAATGTTTTTATTACTTCATGGGTTTTGGGGTCATGGCAATTCAGGAGCATTCAACTGGCTTTAGTGGGGATGCTTATTTTGTAATCACCAGTCCTTTGCAACTTATAGATGGATTTCATATTGAGCATATAACAGACATAATTGTATGCTCACCAAGTACACAAGGTGAGGCGAATGTATTTTGAGATTGCTGCAATTTGTGACCCGTCTTTCCTCTGGATCCCTCACAACCTTAAGTTTTTGACAAAACAACAACAGATTAGCCATCACAATTCATGTCATGAAAGAGATGAGGCCTTGAGATTGCTTCTAATCGCTGGATTTGATGAATTACAAGCAATACAGCTGAAACAGGTTCATGGTATACATACTAAAATTTTCCCGGAATAACATAAATCTCGCATTCAATACACATTCTTTTGATTAGATGGCCATCATTCTAGGTGATCATCGCGACAAGGCAAATGAAAAGGCAAGTTTATGCGCATATCATCAGAATCAACTAGAATTTCAAAGATAAACAGGGGATTGGCCCTTTGAACCCACTGGTTTTGACAGTACTTACAGATATCAATGCTTAATTCACATTTAAGGAGAGGAGATTAGCCTCTCAAACACATGTTCCCTTTCAATCAAGGTGTTTATCACAATTTCCGTTTCAAAGGGAGCATAATCCTAAGATCATGTCACACTCACCAGCTCGTAACCGAGGAGAGTTTAGCAAATGTTAAACAACAGCATATCCATCTAAGTTTCCGCTAGCTAGATCACAAACAGGGCATTCCCAATCAATGTAACATCAGATTTCCTCACATTCTCCACATAAGGACGTAATACAGAGAAATCGCAAGCAGCATTACAACAGCGAGCTAGAATTTTGCATAAAAAATAGGGGAAATCAACATCTTAACTCAAGAAATTCCCACAGACGGCGCCAGTTGATAGATCCGGGTCAAAGATCCACAACAATTTAAGAGATTATTCATCATGTTTTGCAGAGAGCATTCATGGGCAAAGCGTTAAAACAGTGAAGAGCAAGAGATTCATGCGTATAGAAAAGCCATAGCCAAGTATTTTGTATAGGGCAAGAGGCGCATAGCAACGACAAGTAGTAGTGGAGCTATAAGTAAAGGATAAAAGGCGTATTTAGCCATGAACTAGCCAGATTCATGGGGTTTTGCACTCATACAAACTGATAACGCAAGACAGAGACAAGGAAGAGAGGGAGGCTAGGAATGCGGAACTCCGTCAAACCTCATTCCTTCTCAAATGATGAGGGTTTTACCTTAAACTCAAGGAAGTATACTTAGGGAAGGGATTCTTCCCGGTGTTGAGAAGAGCAGGTGGACGTGAAAGCGGACTATGATTTCCCGGAAGAAGGTCTTGTCCGTTTCGGCTGGCCTGAGCTCGTGAGAGTGAGAGAGAGAGAGAGAGTATGGAATTGAATGGAACAGTACGCGAGAGTGCGTGTTGTTCTTATGAGTGGTGTTGTGATATGATGGTGATGAATGAAGTGTGCATTTACTTAATATTTATAGGTGTGAGGAAGGTGAAAAAGGAAGCATTCGTGTGAGGGCAGGACAGAAAAGGCATTCCTACGGAAACAGAGTATCCTCTGTCCTGAATGCGGTGGTCCTCACTCTACAATGTATAGAGTCACGCGGATCGTATGCTACGCAGAACCTTGAGCTTCGCTGAATGCTTATGGGATCTGATCAGATCCTCTCGGCTTTGCAGATGCTTACAGATCCTATAGGGCTTCCGGGGATAGTAAAACCCCACGGCTTCTACATGGAATATGGTTCTTGATTGTGCTGAGCATGTAATGCTCATGAAATCTCTTTGATAACTTGCTTTATATGCAGAACATCTTCCATTGACTTCTATCAGGATTATTATCAAATAATCTTAATAATAATGATGGTAAGGCTTGTTTCACCCAGAGCTTATCATTCCATTTCTTCTTAGTAAGATTTCTATGTTCATTGTAGCTTCTAGTATGTCGTAGCTTTAGAAATGATATCCCAGAGTTGAGGAGAGTACATATTGTTTATCAACTCGAGTTATTTGGGCATTACAGCTGATATTAATCCCTATCAAAGAGCACGAGCAAGAGGAACAAGAGCAAGAAGATCAAGAAGAAGGTGAAGGTGGAGGTCCACAACCGGCTTTCCAAATGTCCGCCCTGGATTTTCATGAGGCGATGCGTGGATACCACGAAGAAAACTCGCAACTCTTTGATAACTATCATTTGTTATACCGAGAGTATGTTGGTGATCAAGTGAATGCTATTCGAGGAGAAGTGGGTACTTTGAGGACGGAGGTTGGTGAGCTTCGCAACACCTTCACCACATTTTTCGAGGAGGAGAGACTAGCTCGAGAATTGGAGAGGAAGAGACGGGAAGATGAGAGGGCGTACCAAGAGCAATATAGGAGAATGATGCACGACTGATAGGGTGTATTTTTACCCTATTATCTAAATGTTTACTTATCGTTTTCTTATCTTATTTTGATAGTTTAGCTCATGTTTTGTATTGTTTATGTTATTTCGAACTAGATTACGCTTTTGGGTTGTTTTGAGTGTTTTTAGGGCTTTTAAGTCTAGAAAACCCAAGATGAGATAAGAGGCGACGAAACCTAGGAAGAGATGAAGTATTGATCCCAAGTTCTGACTTCTCACGATTTTTTGGAAGAGTTATACTGGAAATTGAATGCATGGAATTGAAGAGGAGTTCGATAGGAGCACGTAGGCGAAAACGGAGGTCAATTCGGAATTCGGAAGAGGAAGATACGGCCGAAACAAGAAAGTTGCGTAGGACCCTCTCGACCCTCTCGACCGGCCTCTCGATCGAGAGCTTGATCGAGAGGACACCCAGATTTTCCAGACGGGATTTCTCTTAAAAGGCAATTTTTAATTCCTTCTTGGTTTCCTTGTACAATTAGGTATTAGATGTAAACTTTTACCCTATAAATACCTCTAAACCTATCATTGTAAAGTAGTTCTCTCGTTCCATAGATTAGTTTTTATTCTTTTCTCTACACTTTTAGATTTAGATTTTAGATTAGTTTTTACATTCATGTATGAAGACCATTGAAGATTGAAGATTCATCAATATTCAAGAGTTTTTCTATCCCTTTCTCTTTTCTTTATGCTTTTACTTATGTTTAATCTTCTTTCTACCTTTCTTTTAATTATGTCTTGCTAATTTCTCTTAGTTGATTTTAGGGTTTGTATGCCTAACTGAATTTATGTGAGTACTTTTAATTACAATTAGTCTGCCAATCTAGATGTATGTTTCATGGTGCTTATTCTCATGCATGATTACTTGATCACTAATTGTGTATGCATTGTTATGTTTTTATGCCCTAGCCGTAAAATTGCATAATTGATCTCATGAATACATGGTGTGATGATTTAATTGTCTTAGCAGAAGTCAGATTATCATAGCTCTATATATAGTTGATATAGGTGTCGTAGCTGAACCTTATTGATTGTATTTATCGATACTTGTTCTATTTTGCATTCGATTTATTTTTTATGAGACCGAGAGGAGATTAGGATTTTATCAAGTGACGATCTATACTGCCTTAGCCGGAGTGTTAGGTTATTTTCGTGTATCGCATTTAGATTGGATTAAACTGGTTAATTGGGTTAATTGTTACTTGCATAGATTTGATTAGGTAGGCTTCCCTAGAATCAACCTTTATTCCTTATTTGATTTTTCCTTGTTGAGTTATTTGTTTACTTGTTATTTGCCTTATTTGATTATTTGTTCTATTATTTGTTTATTTTGTTTACTTATTTGAGTTATTTATTTTGTTTATTTATTTGCCTATGATTTTAGAAAACCACATCTTACTTTCTTATTGCCTAGACATCAGTTTGATTCTAGAGTAGAGGTACTTTGTGTGATTTCGATATATCAGTCCATGTGGATACGATACTCGTACTTATTCTTTACTATACCTATTTTGTGTGGTTGAAAATAGTGTGATCAAATTTTGGCGCCGTTGCCGGGGATTGATTAGATTTCACATAGATATTTTGAAATAGGATTAATAGGTGATTTAGGCGTTTATTTTTCTATTTTTGTGTATTGAGCTAACCGTTTTCTTTCTTTGACGATGACAAAATTATTATGGCGGATTCGGTAGGGAAAAAGACTCTCAACGATCGGTTCAAACCGGTTGTTGATCTATTCCAGAATGGAGGATGGGGGACTTTTGAGGCTACAGATTACGAGATCAAGACTTCCCTCATCAACATGGTGCAAGCAAATCAATATGGAGGCACATCGATGGAGGATCCTAATTCTCACCTGAAGCAATTTCTCAACATTTGTGCCACCTACAAGGCAAATGGAGTGCCTGCAGGCTACATCAAGCTCAGTTTCTTCGCATGGTCTCTCAAGGATGATGCTAGAGAGTGGCTTGAGGATATAGAGAATCGAGCTGAGATAAAGACATGGAGCGAGTTGTGCACACTGTTCTTAAATAAGTTCTTCCCACCTTCAAGGGCTCAGAGGCTTCTAAACGAGATGCTTTCAAGAAGACTTATTATCCCAACAATCGAAGCCATCCAAACATATCCCCTGGCTTCCATGTGGAGAATGGAGTTGTCCAAGAGCCCAAGTAGGAACCTTCATTGGAGGAGTTGATAAAGAATCTCATATCAACGATGACAAATAATATCAGAGCCTTGGAGTCTAGTGTTTCTAATATCGAGAATGCAGTCACAAATTTGACCAAGCACATGAATATGTTGGTGCTCGAGTTGGTCAAGTAGCCAATGCTCAAGGAGGAGTCCATAAGCCCGGCCAATTCCCAAGCACGACCGAGCAAAACCTGAAGAACCATCAAGTTCATGCTATCGAGCTTCGGAGCGGCACTCGGTACAAATATCCATCATTGGAAGCTGAAGATACTGGAGAAGGAAGCCACAAGGATTCGGAGTTAGAGGAGACGAGAAGAAGAAGTCCGAAATCAGGGCCTCTCGACACCCCTCTCGATCGAGAGGCCGATCGAGAGGTCAACACTGGATTCCAGAAGACCCCTCTCGATACCTCTATTGATCGAAAAGAGGATCAAGATCTGTTCAACGAGGAGCTTGACGATACCCCTCTTGACACCTCTCTCGATCGAGAGGTCGTTCGAGAGGCTACTCAGAAAATTCAAAGGAAACCTCTCGACACCCCTATTGATCGAGATGGGGGTCGAGAGGTCAAAGCTCAAGGTCAAGGTACCTCTCGACACCTCTCTCGATCGAGAGGGTGATCGAGAAGGTGCACAACCGCCCCAATTTCCGACTTATGTTCCGAAGGCTTCTTTCCCTCAATTATTGGCCAAGACGAAGCAAGACGATAAGTATCAACGTTTCTTGGAGATGCTTCAAAAGGTCAACATCAACATCCCGCTTCTCGATGTGCTTTGAGACATGCCCAATCACATGAAGTTCATCAAGGATGCGGTCTCGGGAAAGAAGAAGTGGGGCAAGTTTGAGACGATCAACCTAATGGAGGAGTGTAGCGCGGTGATTCAAAACAAGCTCCCATTGAAGCAAAAGGATCCCGGGAGGTTCACACTAGCGTGCAAGATCGGAGATCAAGTGTTCAAGAACGTGTTATGTGATCTTGGTGCTAACATCAATTTGATGCCACTCTCCATCTTCAAGAGGCTCAAAATAGGAGAGATGAAGCTGACTACTATCTCCCTACTCATGGCGGATCGTTCAGTCTCTTATCCAAGGGGGATAGTTGAGGATGTGCTCGTGCAAGTTCAGAATCTTGTGTTCCCAACTGATTTCGTAGTGTTGGACATGCCCGAGGATGATAATCAACCGTTGATCTTAGGACGACCATTCCTAGCTACGGGGAGAGCTTTGATCGATATTCAAGATGGAGATCTGACATTTAGAGTCAACGGTGAAGAATTGAAGATTTCCATCTACGAAGCAATGAAGAGGCCCGATGATCATCGATAGTATGTTTTTGCCATTCAAGTCCTGAAACTGCCTATACCGCCGGCACCGGATGAAGTTTTCGACAATAGAATTGCCAAGTTTTTACATTATTACCTGGAGATTGCCGGAGCTTGCGAGGAGATTCTCGAGTGCTTAAATCAGTTGGAAGCCATTCCACCATTGAAGTTAGCCGAATTCAAGAGATCAATCGATGGAGCCATGAAGAAACTCGATGATGGGGGAGAGACGAACTTTTATTTTGATCCACCTTGATAAGAGGTATCGTCGGGCTAAAGACGTTAAACGTAGCACTTGTTGGGAGGTAACCCAACTCTATCTTTAATTTTCAGTTTTTTTTTTTTTTTTTTTTTTTTTTTTTGAGTCTTATCTTTTATTAAGCTCTTTGTCCAATAATTTGCGAAGTTGGTGAGTTGTAGGATTTCTTGACGAGGTTTCGACTAAGAAGAGAAGATCGATAGTAAGCTAGCTTCGGTCAAAGGTACGCTCGTTAACTTATCCACTTCTTCCTTTTAAAACTTATTCCTTCATCATGATTCGCAATAAGTTTGGGGGAGGGGGAAGTGTGGCTTTGTTAACTCGTTTACATGGGTTCTTGGATTGTAGCTTAATTTTTGGATATTTTATTAGTAGTTTTTATTTTTGTTGAGTCTTAGGTATGTAAATCGAGTCAAATAAGCATGTGATGAAGTGTTGTGAATTTGGCCGATGATAGTATTTTTATTGATTTTTGGAGAAAAACATGATCTTTATTAAGCATAACCTTGGCGAAGAAACGCAATTTATTTGGTGAATTTTAATTGTGCTATGATATCGGGAACTAGTTAGTTTGAACCCGTGAGATTTGAGCTATTGGTGCATATTTATGCCTATTCTTTGATTGAGTGATCATGCATGCTTCATTGTTTCTAGAACTTGCCTTATTTCTCCATCAAGACCTCAGTATATTTACGAACTAGGAGATGATCTTAGGCCATCTTTCTTTAGCCACATAATTCCTATACACTAGCCTTGTTCATAATCTTTTGTTTACCCCTTTTGAGCCTTTATTAGTCGTTCTTTGTAAAACCGGATGATAGGAGGTTTGGATGGTTATGGGTATCCTTAGTAGTTATGGTTGGTGGTATGGAAGGAGTTGAATAGAATATCTTGTTGTGGTGAAAAGGGAGAAGAAAAAGAATTTTAGATGCTTGTTTAAGTAGTTAGCTATCCCTATGAGCTTAGAAAAAAAAATTTGTGAGAAAAGAAAAAAAATAGAGTTTTTGATTATCATTAGAGAGAATATCTTTAGATGAGCTCTATGAAAAAGTAATAATAATAATAATAATAATAATAATAATAATAATAATAATAATAATAATAATAATAATAATAATAATAATAATAATAATAATAATAATAATAATAATAATAATAATAAACAAGAGAAAAAGAGAATAAGCATAAGGGGATAGTTAGCTTTGATTTGTATAGTTGATATTTTTGCATCTTTGAGTTTGTATTTGGGTGTGTTGGATGGTATGGATGGTAGAAGATGGAGTAAAAATCCATACTTTGGTTAGAGTTGAAAAGAGGTTGATGATTTGGAGTATTTTGAGTCACTTAGCCTATACATTCCCTACCTTAACCAATGTCCCTACATTACAAGCATTTATAAAGACCTTTTTATCCTAGTTTATAGGTATTACATTAGGTGGAGATGTTGAGAAAGGGAGCAAGCCTATGGTAAACATGTTGTATTGCATTGATGATGAGTGAACCTTATGATGTGCATTATCATATATATCTTTTCTTTGAGAGAGTTGAGTGTTCACTTACACAATTTCACAAGTTTGGAGTGTTCTTTGATTGATTGGCAAATTTTGGATTTGTTGAATGGGTTGTGTTATTGATGCTAAGGTTGTATGCATAGTTTTGATCATGAGGATGGTTTGTTTTTGAAATTTTTTTGATGCCTATATAGTTCACAATGCATGAGTCTACTGTTTATTTTGTTTTGGTATTGTTCGGGACGAACAATGTTTAAGTCTGGGGGATTTTGATAGGGTGTATTTTTACCCTATTATCTAAGTGTTTACTTATCGTTTTCTTGCCTTATTTTGATAGTTTAGCTCATGTTTTGTATTGTTTACGTTATTTCGAGCTAGATTACGCTTTTAGATTGTTTTGAGTGTTTTTAGGGCTCTTAAGTCGAGAAAACCAAAGATAAGATAAGAGGCGACGAAACCAAGGAAGAGATGAAGTATTGATCCCAAGTTCTGACTTCTCACGATTTTGTGGAAGAGTTATTCTGGAAAGTGAATGCATAGCATTGAAGAGGAGTTCGATCGGAGCACGTAGGTGAAAACGGAGGTCAATTCGGAGTTCGGAAGAGGAAGATACGGCCGAAACAAGAAAGTTGCGCAGGACCCTCTCGACCGGCCTCTCGATCGAGAGCTTGGTCGAGAGGACACCCGGATTTTCCAGACGGGATTTCTCTTAAAAGGCAATTTTTAATTCCTTCTTGGTTTCCTTGTACAATTAGGTATTAGATGTAAACTTTTACCCTATAAATACCTCTAAACCTATCATTGTAAAGTAGTTCTCTCGTTCCATAGATTAGTTTTTATTCTTTTCTCTACACTTTTAGATTTAGATTTTAGATTAGTTTTTACATTCATGTATGAAGACCATTGAAGATTGAAGATTCATCAAGATTCAAGAGTTTTCTATCCCTTTCTCTTTTCTTTATGCTTTTACTTATGTTTAATCTTCTTTCTACCTTTCTTTTAATTATGTCTAGCTAATTTCTCTTAGTTGATTTTAGGGTTTGTATGCCTAATTGAATTTATGTGAGTACTTTTAATTACAAATAGCCTGCCAATCTAGATGTATGTTTCATGGTGCTTATTCTTATGCATGATTACTTGATCACTAATTGTGTATGCATAGTTATGTTTTTATGCCCTAGCCTGATAATTGCATAATTGATCTCATGAATACATGGTATGATGATTTATTTGTCTTAGCAGAAGTTAGATTATCATAGGTCTATATATAGTCGATATAGGTGTCGTAGCTGAACCTTATTGATTGTATTTATCGATACTTGTTCTATTTTGCATTCGATTTAATTTCTATGAGACCGAGAGGAGATTAGGATTTTATCGAGTGACGATCTATACTGCCTTAGCCGGAGTGTTAGGTTATTTTTGTGTATCGCATTTAGATTGGATTAAATTGGTTAATTGGGTTAATTATTACTTGCATAGATTTGATTAGGTAGGCTTCATCCCTAGAATCAACCTTTATTACTTATTTGATTTTTCCTTGTTGAGTTATTTGTTTACTTGTTATTTGCCTTATTTGATTATTTGTTCTATTATTTGTTTATTTTGTTTACTTATTTGAGTTATTTATTTTGTTTA
Organism: Thymus mandschuricus; assembly: GCA_029379335.1. Lineage (NCBI taxonomy): Eukaryota > Viridiplantae > Streptophyta > Magnoliopsida > Lamiales > Lamiaceae > Thymus > Thymus mandschuricus. The sequence goes on from CM057072.1 coordinate 23,944,453, forward strand.
TTTATTTGCCTAGGATTTTAGAAAACCACATCCTAGACATCAGTTTGATTCTAGAGTAGAGGTACTTTGTGTGATTTCGATATATCAGTCCTTGTGGATACGATACTCGTACTTATTCTTTACTATACCTATTTTGTGTGGTTGAAAATATTGCGATCAACGACATGCATCAATTTTATCCCTACTACCCGGAGGGGTACCAAAGGTACGATCCTAACAACCCACCCCTCCTCCCTTTTCATGAGATGCATTGAGTTAACTTAGCCTTACTCCTTTTCTTAAACTTATTTCTTTGCTATGCTTTGAAATAAGTTGGGGGGGGGGGGGGGGGGGGGGGGGGGGGGGGAAAGAGTGTCTAAGTTAACATAATTTATGTGCTTTCTTTGTTTTAGAGTCTTTTATTTGTTGGGTGATGCTATTCGGCCATAATGTGGCCGACCATAATTTAACTTTTTTTATTTTTTTAAGAATCAAATAATTTATATTTTTTTGCCAAACTTTTTTATATCATAAAAAACTCAAAAAGTGATGCTTCGTATTTTTTACATATTTTTTAAAATTAACCCTTTAATTATTTGATATTTTTTACTATTTTAAAGAATTTTTTACCTTTTTATCTAGAAAAAAAAGAGAAAAATATGTATTTTTTGTGGAAAAAATATTTTTAAATTAAAATATAAAAGTAATAAACTATAGTTATCATTTACCATTTTTAAAATTACGTATATTATGAAAAATGTCGTTGTGTGGCCGACCACATTATGGCCAAATAGCTTTATTGTTATTTGTTTAGTTTCATTTCGGGGTAGTAGTAGTTTTATTTTTGTTGAGTCTTTTATTTTCGAGACATAGGTTTAAATCGAGTCGAATAAGCATGTGATGATAGTTTTGTGAATTTGGCCGATTATAGAAAATTTTGCTGATTTTTGGAGAAAATTAATGATCTTTATTATGCATGGAACCTTGGCGAAGCGACGCATTTTATTTGATGAATTTGAAGTGTGTTATGATGCCGGGAACTAGTTAGTTTGAACCCGTGAGATTTGAGCTATTTGTGCATATTCATGCCTATTTATTGATTGAGTGATCATGCATTCTTCATTGTTTCTAAAACTTGTCTTATTCCTCCATCAAGACCTTAGTATATTTATGAACTAGGAGATGATCTTAGGCCATTCTTTCTTAGCCACATGATTCCTATACACTAACCTTGTGCATAATCCTTTGTTTACCCAATTTGAGCCTTTTATTAGCCTTTCTTTCTTAAACTTGGATGATAGGAGGTTTGGATGGTTAATTGATATGACCACGATATGAACGACTCAAAGCTATCAAAACTATGCGGAAGCCTCAAGACTCGAACTACGTCAGCTATTACAAATTCAATCCAAATTCGCAATTACAAAATCGAAAACAGACCCGAAAATAACACGACCAGAAACTATAGCAAAACAACTCCGATTAAGCTGAAATTTTAACACAAGTTCCTATTCGAAGTCAGGAACAACATATCCAAAATTCAGCCAATTCGCACGAGTAAAACTCAAGATTGTTCGGTGCTCAAATTCAGATCGATTCTAGGGCTTAAATCTTGCAATCGAATGGATTTAGGTGAAATCAGGACTTGGACGAGGGAAGGGGTGATTATGGACGAAATATGAAGGTGAAACGAAGGCTGGACAGAAGGCGAAAAGACAAGAACAATATACGAAGAACAATTTTGAAGATTTACCTCAATACGGACCCCAAATCGACGAACGATTGAAACACGTATCACGGAAGCAATTCTTCGATGGCGTAGTTAACCCGAGACCCACAAGAGATCACGAACGAACTATAGATTTAGATTCAAGAGCCAATTCGAATCCTACCAAGAACTAGGGTTTGTGTATTTTCTGAAAAATACGGTGAGACTAAAAAAGAAATCTGTTTTTTTTTATTCAATCAAGTCTGAATATCAAAAACCTACGAAATTCACTTAAATACTACTAAACTCGAAATTTACAAGACTTGGGCTTGTAAATTATCGGGCCTAACTGAAATATAATAAATAACTCAACTGGCCCAATACATCTAAACAGTCTGTTGTAATTGGGCTCTAAATAAAATTAAATGGAATATTAATAAACTAGACGTCTTCCTCGATGGCCACAAAGTTCACTAACTTGTAGCTTCGAAACTCCGCTCCATTGCCTTCAAGCATCTTCTGAATATAACACTGGAGATATCCTTGCAGCTTCTTAGCCCTCAATCTCGTCACGGGACCCCTAAGCTGCAATTCCGGGTTGAGTTCGTCCATGCTTGTCTCGACCTCATCATTCCCCCCTTGCTGAAAAGAATTCGTCCTCGAATTCAAGTCTTCCTCATCATCATCTACAGGAAATGGAGATAAGTCAGACACATTGAAAGTAGGAGAACACTTATACTCACCTGGAAGGTCAATGCGATACGCATTATCGTTAATACGTTCAACCACAGTGAAAGGACCATCGCCACGAGGCATGAGCTTCGATTGTCGCAGATTAGGGAAACGCCCCGGGCTGAAGTGAATCCAAACCTTATCTCCGGGTTTGAACAACACTTGCTTACGGTGCACATTCGCCTTTGTTGCGTTCTTCTTGCCTTGGAGCTCAATCCTCGCCTTCACCTTCTCATGCATCTCTCTAACCTGTTCAGCCCTACGAGAACCTTGCAAACTCGAAAGCTGATCAGTGGGTAAAGGAATAAGATCCGTTGGGGTCAAAGGATTAAATCCATATACAACCTCAAATGGGGACAAATGAGTAGAAGAATGCACAACCCTGTTATATGCAAATTCACCAAATGGCAAACATTCTTCCCATGACTTCAAATTATTCTTTACAAGCGCATGGAGTAAAGTACCTAACGTCCTATTAACTACTTCAGTTTGTCCATCGGTTTGAGGATGACATGCAGTAGAAAACAAAAGTTTGGTACCTAACTTTCCCTATAAAACACGCCAAAAATGTCCCAAAAACTTGGAATCCCTATCAGAAACAATGGTTCTAGGAACCCCATGCAAACGAACTACTTCACGAAAGAACAAATTGGCAATGTTAACAGCATCATCAGTTTTTCTACAAGCAATGAAATGTGACATCTTGGAAAAACGATCAACTACCACGAAAATGGAGTCTTTCCCAGACTTAGATCTAGGCAAACCAAGTACGAAATCCATGGAAATATCAACCCAAGGGGACGACGGTGCCGGCAAAGGCGTATACAACCCAAAAGGACTAGACGTAGACTTGGCTTTCCTACAAGTAATACAACGAGAACAGACTCTTTCCACATCACGTTTCATGCGAGGCCAATAAAAATGTTCATGTAAAAGACTCAATGTTTTGGACACACCAAAATGACCCATCAAACCTCCTGCATGTGACTCTACAACCAACAACTCTCGCATGGAACAATCAGGCACACACAACTTCAATTCCTTGAACAAGAACCCATTAGACACATAGAATGAATCAATAGCCCTAGACTTAGCCATACAAGATGTAAATATAGGACCAAAGAACGAATCTGATTCATAGAATGTCTTAATATGCTCGAATCCTAAGAACTGGGCATGCACAACAGATAGTAAAGTGTACCTGCGCGATAAAGCATCAACAACAACATTCTCTTCACCTTTCTTGTACTTTATCACGTAGGGGAACGACTCGATGAACTCTACCCACCTGGCATGGCGTGAATTCAGATTCTGCTGCCCTTTCAGGTGCTTCAAGGACTCATGATCAGTGTGTATCACGAACTCCTTTGGCCTCAGGTAGTGCTGCCAAGTCTCCAAAGACCTCTTCAACGCGTACAGCTCCTTGTCGTATGTGGAATACCGAAGGGCTGCACCGTTCAACTTCTCACTGAAGAATGCAACTGGTTTTCTTTCCTGCATCAAAACAGCACCAATCCCTATACCAGAGGCATCACATTCAATCTCGAACATTTTATTAAAATCAGGTAAAACCAACACAGGAGCATTACATAATTTTGACTTTAACAAGTTAAAAGCATGCTCTTGGGCCACGATATGAACGACTCAAAGATATCAAAACTATGACCACGATATGAACGACTCAAAGCTATCAAAACTATGCGGAAGCCTCAAGACTCGAACTACGTCAGCTATTACAAATTCAATCCAAATTCGCAATTACAAAATCGAAAACAGACCCGAAAATAACACGACCATAAACTATAGCAAAACAAATCCGATTAAGCTGAAATTTTAACACAAGTTCCTATTCGAAGTCAGGAACAACATATCCAAAATTCAGCCAATTCGCACGAGTAAAACTCAAGATTGTTCGGTGCTCAAATTCAGATCGATTCTAGGGCTTAAATCTTGCAATCGAATGGATTTAGGTGAAATCAGGACTTGGACGAGGGAAGGGGTGATTATGGACGAAATATGAAGGTGAAACGAAGGCTGGACAGAAGGCGAAAAGACAAGAACAATATACGAAGAACAATTTTGAAGATTTACCTCAATACGGACCCCAAATCGACGAACGATTGAAACACGTATCACGGAAGCAATTCTTCGATGGCGTAGTTAACCCGAGACCCACAAGAGATCACGAACGAACTATAGATTTAGATTCAAGAGCCAATTCGAATCCTACCAAGAACTAGGGTTTGTGTATTTTCTGAAAAATACGGTGAGACTAAAAAAGAAATCTGTTTTTTTTTATTCAATCAAGTCTGAATATCAAAAACCTACGAAATTCACTTAAATACTACTAAACTCGAAATTTACAAGACTTGGGCTTGTAAATTATCGGGCCTAACTGAAATATAATAAATAACTCAACTGGCCCAATACATCTAAACAGTCTGTTGTAATTGGGCTCTAAATAAAATTAAATGGAATATTAATAAACTAGACGTCTTCCTCGATGGCCACAAAGTTCACTAACTTGTAGCTTCGAAACTCCGCTCCATTGCCTTCAAGCATCTTCTGAATATAACACTGGAGATATCCTTGCAGCTTCTTAGCCCTCAATCTCGTCACGGGACCCCTAAGCTGCAATTCCGGGTTGAGTTCGTCCATGCTTGTCTCGACCTCATCATTCCCCCCTTGCTGAAAAGAATTCGTCCTCGAATTCAAGTCTTCCTCATCATCATCTACAGGAAATGGAGATAAGTCAGACACATTGAAAGTAGGAGAACACTTATACTCACCTGGAAGGTCAATGCGATACGCATTATCGTTAATACGTTCAACCACAGTGAAAGGACCATCGCCACGAGGCATGAGCTTCGATTGTCGCAGATTAGGGAAACGCCCCGGGCTGAAGTGAATCCAAACCTTATCTCCGGGTTTGAACAACACTTGCTTACGGTGCACATTCGCCTTTGTTGCGTTCTTCTTGCCTTGGAGCTCAATCCTCGCCTTCACCTTCTCATGCATCTCTCTAACCTGTTCAGCCCTACGAGAACCTTGCAAACTCGAAAGCTGATCAGTGGGTAAAGGAATAAGATCCGTTGGGGTCAAAGGATTAAATCCATATACAACCTCAAATGGGGACAAATGAGTAGAAGAATGCACAACCCTGTTATATGCAAATTCACCAAATGGCAAACATTCTTCCCATGACTTCAAATTATTCTTTACAAGCGCATGGAGTAAAGTACCTAACGTCCTATTAACTACTTCAGTTTGTCCATCGGTTTGAGGATGACATGCAGTAGAAAACAAAAGTTTGGTACCTAACTTTCCCTATAAAACACGCCAAAAATGTCCCAAAAACTTGGAATCCCTATCAGAAACAATGGTTCTAGGAACCCCATGCAAACGAACTACTTCACGAAAGAACAAATTGGCAATGTTAACAGCATCATCAGTTTTTCTACAAGCAATGAAATGTGACATCTTGGAAAAACGATCAACTACCACGAAAATGGAGTCTTTCCCAGACTTAGATCTAGGCAAACCAAGTACGAAATCCATGGAAATATCAACCCAAGGGGACGACGGTGCCGGCAAAGGCGTATACAACCCAAAAGGACTAGACGTAGACTTGGCTTTCCTACAAGTAATACAACGAGAACAGACTCTTTCCACATCACGTTTCATGCGAGGCCAATAAAAATGTTCATGTAAAAGACTCAATGTTTTGGACACACCAAAATGACCCATCAAACCTCCTGCATGTGACTCTACAACCAACAACTCTCGCATGGAACAATCAGGCACACACAACTTCAATTCCTTGAACAAGAACCCATTAGACACATAGAATGAATCAATAGCCCTAGACTTAGCCATACAAGATGTAAATATAGGACCAAAGAACGAATCTGATTCATAGAATGTCTTAATATGCTCGAATCCTAAGAACTGGGCATGCACAACAGATAGTAAAGTGTACCTGCGCGATAAAGCATCAACAACAACATTCTCTTCACCTTTCTTGTACTTTATCACGTAGGGGAACGACTCGATGAACTCTACCCACCTGGCATGGCGTGAATTCAGATTCTGCTGCCCTTTCAGGTGCTTCAAGGACTCATGATCAGTGTGTATCACGAACTCCTTTGGCCTCAGGTAGTGCTGCCAAGTCTCCAAAGACCTCTTCAACGCGTACAGCTCCTTGTCGTATGTGGAATACCGAAGGGCTGCACCGTTCAACTTCTCACTGAAGAATGCAACTGGTTTTCTTTCCTGCATCAAAACAGCACCAATCCCTATACCAGAGGCATCACATTCAATCTCGAACATTTTATTAAAATCAGGTAAAACCAACACAGGAGCATTACATAATTTTGACTTTAACAAGTTAAAAGCATGCTCTTGGGCCACGATATGAACGACTCAAAGATATCAAAACTATGACCACGATATGAACGACTCAAAGCTATCAAAACTATGCGGAAGCCTCAAGACTCGAACTACGTCAGCTATTACAAATTCAATCCAAATTCGCAATTACAAAATCGAAAACAGACCCGAAAATAACACGACCATAAACTATAGCAAAACAAATCCGATTAAGCTGAAATTTTAACACAAGTTCCTATTCGAAGTCAGGAACAACATATCCAAAATTCAGCCAATTCGCACGAGTAAAACTCAAGATTGTTCGGTGCTCAAATTCAGATCGATTCTAGGGCTTAAATCTTGCAATCGAATGGATTTAGGTGAAATCAGGACTTGGACGAGGGAAGGGGTGATTATGGACGAAATATGAAGGTGAAACGAAGGCTGGACAGAAGGCGAAAAGACAAGAACAATATACGAAGAACAATTTTGAAGATTTACCTCAATACGGACCCCAAATCGACGAACGATTGAAACACGTATCACGGAAGCAATTCTTCGATGGCGTAGTTAACCCGAGACCCACAAGAGATCACGAACGAACTATAGATTTAGATTCAAGAGCCAATTCGAATCCTACCAAGAACTAGGGTTTGTGTATTTTCTGAAAAATACGGTGAGACTAAAAAAGAAATCTGTTTTTTTTTATTCAATCAAGTCTGAATATCAAAAACCTACGAAATTCACTTAAATACTACTAAACTCGAAATTTACAAGACTTGGGCTTGTAAATTATCGGGCCTAACTGAAATATAATAAATAACTCAACTGGCCCAATACATCTAAACAGTCTGTTGTAATTGGGCTCTAAATAAAATTAAATGGAATATTAATAAACTAGACGTCTTCCTCGATGGCCACAAAGTTCACTAACTTGTAGCTTCGAAACTCCGCTCCATTGCCTTCAAGCATCTTCTGAATATAACACTGGAGATATCCTTGCAGCTTCTTAGCCCTCAATCTCGTCACGGGACCCCTAAGCTGCAATTCCGGGTTGAGTTCGTCCATGCTTGTCTCGACCTCATCATTCCCCCCTTGCTGAAAAGAATTCGTCCTCGAATTCAAGTCTTCCTCATCATCATCTACAGGAAATGGAGATAAGTCAGACACATTGAAAGTAGGAGAACACTTATACTCACCTGGAAGGTCAATGCGATACGCATTATCGTTAATACGTTCAACCACAGTGAAAGGACCATCGCCACGAGGCATGAGCTTCGATTGTCGCAGATTAGGGAAACGCCCCGGGCTGAAGTGAATCCAAACCTTATCTCCGGGTTTGAACAACACTTGCTTACGGTGCACATTCGCCTTTGTTGCGTTCTTCTTGCCTTGGAGCTCAATCCTCGCCTTCACCTTCTCATGCATCTCTCTAACCTGTTCAGCCCTACGAGAACCTTGCAAACTCGAAAGCTGATCAGTGGGTAAAGGAATAAGATCCGTTGGGGTCAAAGGATTAAATCCATATACAACCTCAAATGGGGACAAATGAGTAGAAGAATGCACAACCCTGTTATATGCAAATTCACCAAATGGCAAACATTCTTCCCATGACTTCAAATTATTCTTTACAAGCGCATGGAGTAAAGTACCTAACGTCCTATTAACTACTTCAGTTTGTCCATCGGTTTGAGGATGACATGCAGTAGAAAACAAAAGTTTGGTACCTAACTTTCCCTATAAAACACGCCAAAAATGTCCCAAAAACTTGGAATCCCTATCAGAAACAATGGTTCTAGGAACCCCATGCAAACGAACTACTTCACGAAAGAACAAATTGGCAATGTTAACAGCATCATCAGTTTTTCTACAAGCAATGAAATGTGACATCTTGGAAAAACGATCAACTACCACGAAAATGGAGTCTTTCCCAGACTTAGATCTAGGCAAACCAAGTACGAAATCCATGGAAATATCAACCCAAGGGGACGACGGTGCCGGCAAAGGCGTATACAACCCAAAAGGACTAGACGTAGACTTGGCTTTCCTACAAGTAATACAACGAGAACAGACTCTTTCCACATCACGTTTCATGCGAGGCCAATAAAAATGTTCATGTAAAAGACTCAATGTTTTGGACACACCAAAATGACCCATCAAACCTCCTGCATGTGACTCTACAACCAACAACTCTCGCATGGAACAATCAGGCACACACAACTTCAATTCCTTGAACAAGAACCCATTAGACACATAGAATGAATCAATAGCCCTAGACTTAGCCATACAAGATGTAAATATAGGACCAAAGAACGAATCTGATTCATAGAATGTCTTAATATGCTCGAATCCTAAGAACTGGGCATGCACAACAGATAGTAAAGTGTACCTGCGCGATAAAGCATCAACAACAACATTCTCTTCACCTTTCTTGTACTTTATCACGTAGGGGAACGACTCGATGAACTCTACCCACCTGGCATGGCGTGAATTCAGATTCTGCTGCCCTTTCAGGTGCTTCAAGGACTCATGATCAGTGTGTATCACGAACTCCTTTGGCCTCAGGTAGTGCTACCAAGTCTCCAAAGACCTCTTCAACGCGTACAGCTCCTTGTCGTATGTGGAATACCGAAGGGCTGCACCGTTCAACTTCTCACTGAAGAATGCAACTGGTTTTCTTTCCTGCATCAAAACAGCACCAATCCCTATACCAGAGGCATCACATTCAATCTCGAACATTTTATTAAAATCAGGTAAAACCAACACAGGAGCATTACATAATTTTGACTTTAACAAGTTAAAAGCATGCTCTTGGGCCACGATATGAACGACTCAAAGATATCAAAACTATGACCACGATATGAACGACTCAAAGCTATCAAAACTATGCGGAAGCCTCAAGACTCGAACTACGTCAGCTATTACAAATTCAATCCAAATTCGCAATTACAAAATCGAAAACAGACCCGAAAATAACACGACCATAAACTATAGCAAAACAAATCCGATTAAGCTGAAATTTTAACACAAGTTCCTATTCGAAGTCAGGAACAACATATCCAAAATTCAGCCAATTCGCACGAGTAAAACTCAAGATTGTTCGGTGCTCAAATTCAGATCGATTCTAGGGCTTAAATCTTGCAATCGAATGGATTTAGGTGAAATCAGGACTTGGACGAGGGAAGGGGTGATTATGGACGAAATATGAAGGTGAAACGAAGGCTGGACAGAAGGCGAAAAGACAAGAACAATATACGAAGAACAATTTTGAAGATTTACCTCAATACGGACCCCAAATCGACGAACGATTGAAACACGTATCACGGAAGCAATTCTTCGATGGCGTAGTTAACCCGAGACCCACAAGAGATCACGAACGAACTATAGATTTAGATTCAAGAGCCAATTCGAATCCTACCAAGAACTAGGGTTTGTGTATTTTCTGAAAAATACGGTGAGACTAAAAAAGAAATCTGTTTTTTTTTATTCAATCAAGTCTGAATATCAAAAACCTACGAAATTCACTTAAATACTACTAAACTCGAAATTTACAAGACTTGGGCTTGTAAATTATCGGGCCTAACTGAAATATAATAAATAACTCAACTGGCCCAATACATCTAAACAGTCTGTTGTAATTGGGCTCTAAATAAAATTAAATGGAATATTAATAAACTAGACGTCTTCCTCGATGGCCACAAAGTTCACTAACTTGTAGCTTCGAAACTCCGCTCCATTGCCTTCAAGCATCTTCTGAATATAACACTGGAGATATCCTTGCAGCTTCTTAGCCCTCAATCTCGTCACGGGACCCCTAAGCTGCAATTCCGGGTTGAGTTCGTCCATGCTTGTCTCGACCTCATCATTCCCCCCTTGCTGAAAAGAATTCGTCCTCGAATTCAAGTCTTCCTCATCATCATCTACAGGAAATGGAGATAAGTCAGACACATTGAAAGTAGGAGAACACTTATACTCACCTGGAAGGTCAATGCGATACGCATTATCGTTAATACGTTCAACCACAGTGAAAGGACCATCGCCACGAGGCATGAGCTTCGATTGTCGCAGATTAGGGAAACGCCCCGGGCTGAAGTGAATCCAAACCTTATCTCCGGGTTTGAACAACACTTGCTTACGGTGCACATTCGCCTTTGTTGCGTTCTTCTTGCCTTGGAGCTCAATCCTCGCCTTCACCTTCTCATGCATCTCTCTAACCTGTTCAGCCCTACGAGAACCTTGCAAACTCGAAAGCTGATCAGTGGGTAAAGGAATAAGATCCGTTGGGGTCAAAGGATTAAATCCATATACAACCTCAAATGGGGACAAATGAGTAGAAGAATGCACAACCCTGTTATATGCAAATTCACCAAATGGCAAACATTCTTCCCATGACTTCAAATTATTCTTTACAAGCGCATGGAGTAAAGTACCTAACGTCCTATTAACTACTTCAGTTTGTCCATCGGTTTGAGGATGACATGCAGTAGAAAACAAAAGTTTGGTACCTAACTTTCCCTATAAAACACGCCAAAAATGTCCCAAAAACTTGGAATCCCTATCAGAAACAATGGTTCTAGGAACCCCATGCAAACGAACTACTTCACGAAAGAACAAATTGGCAATGTTAACAGCATCATCAGTTTTTCTACAAGCAATGAAATGTGACATCTTGGAAAAACGATCAACTACCACGAAAATGGAGTCTTTCCCAGACTTAGATCTAGGCAAACCAAGTACGAAATCCATGGAAATATCAACCCAAGGGGACGACGGTGCCGGCAAAGGCGTATACAACCCAAAAGGACTAGACGTAGACTTGGCTTTCCTACAAGTAATACAACGAGAACAGACTCTTTCCACATCACGTTTCATGCGAGGCCAATAAAAATGTTCATGTAAAAGACTCAATGTTTTGGACACACCAAAATGACCCATCAAACCTCCTGCATGTGACTCTACAACCAACAACTCTCGCATGGAACAATCAGGCACACACAACTTCAATTCCTTGAACAAGAACCCATTAGACACATAGAATGAATCAATAGCCCTAGACTTAGCCATACAAGATGTAAATATAGGACCAAAGAACGAATCTGATTCATAGAATGTCTTAATATGCTCGAATCCTAAGAACTGGGCATGCACAACAGATAGTAAAGTGTACCTGCGCGATAAAGCATCAACAACAACATTCTCTTCACCTTTCTTGTACTTTATCACGTAGGGGAACGACTCGATGAACTCTACCCACCTGGCATGGCGTGAATTCAGATTCTGCTGCCCTTTCAGGTGCTTCAAGGACTCATGATCAGTGTGTATCACGAACTCCTTTGGCCTCAGGTAGTGCTGCCAAGTCTCCAAAGACCTCTTCAACGCGTACAGCTCCTTGTCGTATGTGGAATACCGAAGGGCTGCACCGTTCAACTTCTCACTGAAGAATGCAACTGGTTTTCTTTCCTGCATCAAAACAGCACCAATCCCTATACCAGAGGCATCACATTCAATCTCGAACATTTTATTAAAATCAGGTAAAACCAACACAGGAGCATTACATAATTTTGACTTTAACAAGTTAAAAGCATGCTCTTGGGCCACGATATGAACGACTCAAAGATATCAAAACTATGACCACGATATGAACGACTCAAAGCTATCAAAACTATGCGGAAGCCTCAAGACTCGAACTACGTCAGCTATTACAAATTCAATCCAAATTCGCAATTACAAAATCGAAAACAGACCCGAAAATAACACGACCATAAACTATAGCAAAACAACTCCGATTAAGCTGAAATTTTAACACAAGTTTCTATTCGAAGTCAGGAACAACATATCCAAAATTCAGCCAATTCGCACGAGTAAAACTCAAGATTGTTCGGTGCTCAAATTCAGATCGATTCTAGGGCTTAAATCTTGCAATCGAATGGATTTAGGTGAAATCAGGACTTGGACGAGGGAAGGGGTGATTATGGACGAAATATGAAGGTGAAACGAAGGCTGGACAGAAGGCGAAAAGACAAGAACAATATACGAAGAACAATTTTGAAGATTTACCTCAATACGGACCCCAAATCGACGAACGATTGAAACACGTATCACGGAAGCAATTCTTCGATGGCGTAGTTAACCCGAGACCCACAAGAGATCACGAACGAACTATAGATTTAGATTCAAGAGCCAATTCGAATCCTACCAAGAACTAGGGTTTGTGTATTTTCTGAAAAATACGGTGAGACTAAAAAAGAAATCTGTTTTTTTTTATTCAATCAAGTCTGAATATCAAAAACCTACGAAATTCACTTAAATACTACTAAACTCGAAATTTACAAGACTTGGGCTTGTAAATTATCGGGCCTAACTGAAATATAATAAATAACTCAACTGGCCCAATACATCTAAACAGTCTGTTGTAATTGGGCTCTAAATAAAATTAAATGGAATATTAATAAACTAGACGTCTTCCTCGATGGCCACAAAGTTCACTAACTTGTAGCTTCGAAACTCCGCTCCATTGCCTTCAAGCATCTTCTGAATATAACACTGGAGATATCCTTGCAGCTTCTTAGCCCTCAATCTCGTCACGGGACCCCTAAGCTGCAATTCCGGGTTGAGTTCGTCCATGCTTGTCTCGACCTCATCATTCCCCCCTTGCTGAAAAGAATTCGTCCTCGAATTCAAGTCTTCCTCATCATCATCTACAGGAAATGGAGATAAGTCAGACACATTGAAAGTAGGAGAACACTTATACTCACCTGGAAGGTCAATGCGATACGCATTATCGTTAATACGTTCAACCACAGTGAAAGGACCATCGCCACGAGGCATGAGCTTCGATTGTCGCAGATTAGGGAAACGCCCCGGGCTGAAGTGAATCCAAACCTTATCTCCGGGTTTGAACAACACTTGCTTACGGTGCACATTCGCCTTTGTTGCGTTCTTCTTGCCTTGGAGCTCAATCCTCGCCTTCACCTTCTCATGCATCTCTCTAACCTGTTCAGCCCTACGAGAACCTTGCAAACTCGAAAGCTGATCAGTGGGTAAAGGAATAAGATCCGTTGGGGTCAAAGGATTAAATCCATATACAACCTCAAATGGGGACAAATGAGTAGAAGAATGCACAACCCTGTTATATGCAAATTCACCAAATGGCAAACATTCTTCCCATGACTTCAAATTATTCTTTACAAGCGCATGGAGTAAAGTACCTAACGTCCTATTAACTACTTCAGTTTGTCCATCGGTTTGAGGATGACATGCAGTAGAAAACAAAAGTTTGGTACCTAACTTTCCCTATAAAACACGCCAAAAATGTCCCAAAAACTTGGAATCCCTATCAGAAACAATGGTTCTAGGAACCCCATGCAAACGAACTACTTCACGAAAGAACAAATTGGCAATGTTAACAGCATCATCAGTTTTTCTACAAGCAATGAAATGTGACATCTTGGAAAAACGATCAACTACCACGAAAATGGAGTCTTTCCCAGACTTAGATCTAGGCAAACCAAGTACGAAATCCATGGAAATATCAACCCAAGGGGACGACGGTGCCGGCAAAGGCGTATACAACCCAAAAGGACTAGACGTAGACTTGGCTTTCCTACAAGTAATACAACGAGAACAGACTCTTTCCACATCACGTTTCATGCGAGGCCAATAAAAATGTTCATGTAAAAGACTCAATGTTTTGGACACACCAAAATGACCCATCAAACCTCCTGCATGTGACTCTACAACCAACAACTCTCGCATGGAACAATCAGGCACACACAACTTCAATTCCTTGAACAAGAACCCATTAGACACATAGAATGAATCAATAGCCCTAGACTTAGCCATACAAGATGTAAATATAGGACCAAAGAACGAATCTGATTCATAGAATGTCTTAATATGCTCGAATCCTAAGAACTGGGCATGCACAACAGATAGTAAAGTGTACCTGCGCGATAAAGCATCAACAACAACATTCTCTTCACCTTTCTTGTACTTTATCACGTAGGGGAACGACTCGATGAACTCTACCCACCTGGCATGGCGTGAATTCAGATTCTGCTGCCCTTTCAGGTGCTTCAAGGACTCATGATCAGTGTGTATCACGAACTCCTTTGGCCTCAGGTAGTGCTGCCAAGTCTCCAAAGACCTCTTCAACGCGTACAGCTCCTTGTCGTATGTGGAATACCGAAGGGCTGCACCGTTCAACTTCTCACTGAAGAATGCAACTGGTTTTCTTTCCTGCATCAAAACAGCACCAATCCCTATACCAGAGGCATCACATTCAATCTCGAACATTTTATTAAAATCAGGTAAAACCAACACAGGAGCATTACATAATTTTGACTTTAACAAGTTAAAAGCATGCTCTTGGGCCACGATATGAACGACTCAAAGATATCAAAACTATGACCACGATATGAACGACTCAAAGCTATCAAAACTATGCGGAAGCCTCAAGACTCGAACTACGTCAGCTATTACAAATTCAATCCAAATTCGCAATTACAAAATCGAAAACAGACCCGAAAATAACACGACCATAAACTATAGCAAAACAACTCCGATTAAGCTGAAATTTTAACACAAGTTCCTATTCGAAGTCAGGAACAACATATCCAAAATTCAGCCAATTCGCACGAGTAAAACTCAAGATTGTTCGGTGCTCAAATTCAGATCGATTCTAGGGCTTAAATCTTGCAATCGAATGGATTTAGGTGAAATCAGGACTTGGACGAGGGAAGGGGTGATTATGGACGAAATATGAAGGTGAAACGAAGGCTGGACAGAAGGCGAAAAGACAAGAACAATATACGAAGAACAATTTTGAAGATTTACCTCAATACGGACCCCAAATCGACGAACGATTGAAACACGTATCACGGAAGCAATTCTTCGATGGCGTAGTTAACCCGAGACCCACAAGAGATCACGAACGAACTATAGATTTAGATTCAAGAGCCAATTCGAATCCTACCAAGAACTAGGGTTTGTGTATTTTCTGAAAAATACGGTGAGACTAAAAAAGAAATCTGTTTTTTTTTATTCAATCAAGTCTGAATATCAAAAACCTACGAAATTCACTTAAATACTACTAAACTCGAAATTTACAAGACTTGGGCTTGTAAATTATCGGGCCTAACTGAAATATAATAAATAACTCAACTGGCCCAATACATCTAAACAGTCTGTTGTAATTGGGCTCTAAATAAAATTAAATGGAATATTAATAAACTAGACGTCTTCCTCGATGGCCACAAAGTTCACTAACTTGTAGCTTCGAAACTCCGCTCCATTGCCTTCAAGCATCTTCTGAATATAACACTGGAGATATCCTTGCAGCTTCTTAGCCCTCAATCTCGTCACGGGACCCCTAAGCTGCAATTCCGGGTTGAGTTCGTCCATGCTTGTCTCGACCTCATCATTCCCCCCTTGCTGAAAAGAATTCGTCCTCGAATTCAAGTCTTCCTCATCATCATCTACAGGAAATGGAGATAAGTCAGACACATTGAAAGTAGGAGAACACTTATACTCACCTGGAAGGTCAATGCGATACGCATTATCGTTAATACGTTCAACCACAGTGAAAGGACCATCGCCACGAGGCATGAGCTTCGATTGTCGCAGATTAGGGAAACGCCCCGGGCTGAAGTGAATCCAAACCTTATCTCCGGGTTTGAACAACACTTGCTTACGGTGCACATTCGCCTTTGTTGCGTTCTTCTTGCCTTGGAGCTCAATCCTCGCCTTCACCTTCTCATGCATCTCTCTAATCTGTTCAGCCCTACGAGAACCTTGCAAACTCGAAAGCTGATCAGTGGGTAAAGGAATAAGATTCGTTGGGGTCAAAGGATTAAATCCATATACAACCTCAAATGGGGACAAATGAGTAGAAGAATGCACAACCCTGTTATATGCAAATTCACCAAATGGCAAACATTCTTCCCATGACTTCAAATTATTCTTTACAAGCGCATGGAGTAAAGTACCTAACGTCCTATTAACTACTTCAGTTTGTCCATCGGTTTGAGGATGACATGCAGTAGAAAACAAAAGTTTGGTACCTAACTTTCCCTATAAAACACGCCAAAAATGTCCCAAAAACTTGGAATCCCTATCAGAAACAATGGTTCTAGGAACCCCATGCAAACGAACTACTTCACGAAAGAACAAATTGGCAATGTTAACAGCATCATCAGTTTTTCTACAAGCAATGAAATGTGACATCTTGGAAAAACGATCAACTACCACGAAAATGGAGTCTTTCCCAGACTTAGATCTAGGCAAACCAAGTACGAAATCCATGGAAATATCAACCCAAGGGGACGACGGTGCCGGCAAAGGCGTATACAACCCAAAAGGACTAGACGTAGACTTGGCTTTCCTACAAGTAATACAACGAGAACAGACTCTTTCCACATCACGTTTCATGCGAGGCCAATAAAAATGTTCATGTAAAAGACTCAATGTTTTGGACACACCAAAATGACCCATCAAACCTCCTGCATGTGACTCTACAACCAACAACTCTCGCATGGAACAATCAGGCACACACAACTTCAATTCCTTGAACAAGAACCCATTAGACACATAGAATGAATCAATAGCCCTAGACTTAGCCATACAAGATGTAAATATAGGACCAAAGAACGAATCTGATTCATAGAATGTCTTAATATGCTCGAATCCTAAGAACTGGGCATGCACAACAGATAGTAAAGTGTACCTGCGCGATAAAGCATCAACAACAACATTCTCTTCACCTTTCTTGTACTTTATCACGTAGGGGAACGACTCGATGAACTCTACCCACCTGGCATGGCGTGAATTCAGATTCTGCTGCCCTTTCAGGTGCTTCAAGGACTCATGATCAGTGTGTATCACGAACTCCTTTGGCCTCAGGTAGTGCTGCCAAGTCTCCAAAGACCTCTTCAACGCGTACAGCTCCTTGTCGTATGTGGAATACCGAAGGGCTGCACCGTTCAACTTCTCACTGAAGAATGCAACTGGTTTTCTTTCCTGCATCAAAACAGCACCAATCCCTATACCAGAGGCATCACATTCAATCTCGAACATTTTATTAAAATCAGGTAAAACCAACACAGGAGCATTACATAATTTTGACTTTAACAAGTTAAAAGCATGCTCTTGGGCCACGATATGAACGACTCAAAGATATCAAAACTATGACCACGATATGAACGACTCAAAGCTATCAAAACTATGCGGAAGCCTCAAGACTCGAACTACGTCAGCTATTACAAATTCAATCCAAATTCGCAATTACAAAATCGAAAACAGACCCGAAAATAACACGACCATAAACTATATCAAAACAACTCCGATTAAGCTGAAATTTTAACACAAGTTCCTATTCGAAGTCAGGAACAACATATCCAAAATTCAGCCAATTCGCACGAGTAAAACTCAAGATTGTTCGGTGCTCAAATTCAGATCGATTCTAGGGCTTAAATCTTGCAATCGAATGGATTTAGGTGAAATCAGGACTTGGACGAGGGA
The DNA here is from genome assembly GCA_029379335.1 of Thymus mandschuricus. Lineage (NCBI taxonomy): Eukaryota > Viridiplantae > Streptophyta > Magnoliopsida > Lamiales > Lamiaceae > Thymus > Thymus mandschuricus. The sequence goes on from CM057072.1 coordinate 23,962,757, forward strand.
AGGGGTGATTATGGACGAAATATGAAGGTGAAACGAAGGCTGGACAGAAGGCGAAAAGACAAGAACAATATACGAAGAACAATTTTGAAGATTTACCTCAATACGGACCCCAAATCGACGAACGATTGAAACACGTATCACGGAAGCAATTCTTCGATGGCGTAGTTAACCCGAGACCCACAAGAGATCACGAACGAACTATAGATTTAGATTCAAGAGCCAATTCGAATCCTACCAAGAACTAGGGTTTGTGTATTTTCTGAAAAATACGGTGAGACTAAAAAAGAAATCTGTTTTTTTTTATTCAATCAAGTCTGAATATCAAAAACCTACGAAATTCACTTAAATACTACTAAACTCGAAATTTACAAGACTTGGGCTTGTAAATTATCGGGCCTAACTGAAATATAATAAATAACTCAACTGGCCCAATACATCTAAACAGTCTGTTGTAATTGGGCTCTAAATAAAATTAAATGGAATATTAATAAACTAGACGTCTTCCTCGATGGCCACAAAGTTCACTAACTTGTAGCTTCGAAACTCCGCTCCATTGCCTTCAAGCATCTTCTGAATATAACACTGGAGATATCCTTGCAGCTTCTTAGCCCTCAATCTCGTCACGGGACCCCTAAGCTGCAATTCCGGGTTGAGTTCGTCCATGCTTGTCTCGACCTCATCATTAATGGTATCTTTAGTAGTTGTAGTTGGTGGTATGGAAGGAGTTGAATAGAATATTTGTTGTGGTGAAAAGAGAAGAAAAAGAATTTTTAGATGCTTGTTTTAAGTATAGTTGGCTATCCTTAAAAGCTAAGAATAAAAAAAAAAAAATTAAAAAAAAAAGAGTTGTGAAAAGAAAAAAATTATAGAGCTTTTGTGTATCTCTAGTGTAATCATTCTTATTTGAGCTCTAGAAAAAAAAAAAAAAAGAATTGAGTATAAGGGGATAGTTAGCTTTGAGTTATTGTTGATTCTTTGAGCATCTTGAGTTTTATAGTTGGTGTGTTGGATGATAGAAGATGGAGTAAAAATCCATACTTTGTTTGGAGTTGAAAAGAGGTTGATGATTTGGAGTATTTTGAGTCACTTAGCCTACACATTCCATACCTTAGCCAATGTCTCAACATTACAAGCTTATAAAAATACCTTTTTGATTCTAGTTTGTAAGTATTACATTAGGTGGAGATGTTAAGATTGAGGGCAAGACTATGGTAAGCATGTTGCATTGCATTGATGATGAGTGAACTGTATGATGTGCATTATTATATACATCTTTTCTTTGAGAGAGTTGAGTGTTCACTTATGTATTCACAAGTTCACATGTTTGAGAGTGTTCTTTGATTGATTGGCATGTTTTGAGTTTGTTGAATGGATTGTGTTATAGATGTTAAGGTTGTGTACATAGTTTTGATCTTGATCATGAAAGTTGGTTTTTGAAAAACTTTGAGGCCTATATAGTTCACAATGCTAGAGTCTATTGTTTATTTTGTTTTGGTATTGTTCGGGACGAACAATGTTTAAGTTTGGGGGATTTGATATATGTGAAATTTACTCGGTTTTCATAGTCAAAAAGAGTTGATTTAGAGTCTCGTTAGTGTATTATTCACTACAGGAAACTGTAGTTTTAGCTACACATATTTACCCACACATAATTATGTGTGGTAGTTTACCCACACATAACTATGAAATGTGTAGGTAAATCATTTTGAAAATTATCGTTAGTATATGACATTTATTATGTGTCACTAATGCCATTTAGCTACACATACTTGCTCACACATAATTATGTGTGGTAGTGTACCCACACATAACTATGAAATGTGTAAGTAAATCAATTAGAAATTATTGTTCGCAGATGACATTTAATATGTGTCACTAATGTTTTTTTTTTTTTGCTACATTTGTATTTTAATTTTATTTTCTTACCCATTTTCTTTATAGAACCAAATGTCTTATTGCATATGTCATGCCACGTGAGAAATTGATAAAATTATATTAGACACACATAACGCCAAATTATATATGTGTGGTTGATGGATTATTACACTACAACAAAATGTCTAATTAGTGACATAATTTTAGTGACACCAAGAGATATGTCATAAAAGTTGTGATATTTTTAAGTGTAGCTAAATTTAGCTACACTTACACACGCATCTATATTATTTAGTTACATATTCAAGTGTTGTTAAAATTTGTGACAATTGAAAATGTAGTAAAATTAGTGACATCAATCTATGTATTAAACTTTGCTACATCTAAACTTGTCATAATATATTTTTAGACACATATAAGTGTCATAAAGTACTTTTGCTACACTTGGAACTATAACTAAAATTTCCTACACCCTAAAGAGTGTAGCATTTTTTTTTCCCTTTTTATGTTATTTGTATAACCATTTTTCTTTTCAAAATTGATTTTAAAAAAGTTTCAAAAGTATAGTTTGTAACGACCGCAGTTTTTCTTAGTGAGTAATAAAAACTTCGGTGTTATTTAGTAATAAAAATTTTAAGAATATTATTACAAGTATTATTATGGGAAAATAAAATTTTTAAATGATACCGGTAGAGCCACTTTTAGTGGAAATAGTATACCGAAACGAGAATCGAATATAATCGAAGAAAGCCGATAGGGAATAATCGGTGAATTAATTTCCCCAAAGGGGCCGAGGCCCACTTAGTTTTCACAAGGCCCAACTAGCATATTTTTGGCCCACATAGTTGTCGATGCCCACTTAATTAATAGTTGTTCGATTTATTTGGTCCAAGAACGAGAGCCCACGTTCTAGAGATTCGAAAATGATCGAAAGGCCCAATGTTAATAATCCCGATCCATGATGATAATTACATGAGAAATAATATTATGAAAATAAGTACATACATTCCATTATAATTAATGGACAAAAAAAAAACAATAGAAATAAATTAAAGGAAGGAAAAGGGAGGGAAATCTCGGTTGTAGCATACAACACAAATCTAGAAATTATTTCACTAATCTCTCTAATACCGATTAATGACAAGGAAGGAAGAAATGCTTAATTATCATTAAAGATACAATTAGTACATCATTAGGAGCTTAAATGGACAAAATGCACGGGGAAGGGGAGAGCTAGAGCTAGCCGTCCAACCCTTCACCTCCTTGAGTCACAAATTTGAAATGAGCCTCCCCAATCCAAGCCATCTATGCAATGATTACAAAACTTCTCCACAAGTAAAGCCTCCCATCCTTATACAAAAACCAAGGGAAGGATTAGCATAAACCATTCACTCATACAACACAAGAACAAGTAGAGAGAGAGAGAGAGAAGGAGACTGCCGAGAGTAAGAGAGAGAGAGAGAAGCTGCCGGTTTCAGCAAGCATCACTGCCGGAATCTAGCCACCGGCGACCATACACACATCAAGGTAAACCTCTCTCAAACCTTCCTAAGACCTAGAATGAGCATGCATTAACTTGAGGACCAATTTTCCCTCTCTAGGAGTGAAGAGAGAAGAAGGGAGAAGATAATCAAGCACAAACTGAAGGAGGACAGCCTTCATTAAGAGATAGAGATCCATTTTCCAGTTTCTAGAGGTGAGAAAAACCCCACTCCTTTTCCCTAGCATGAGTAATCAAGACTCTAACACTTAGAAATCCAACATGCAAGTGTAGGTCTCAAGCCACATCAATAGGGAGAAGAACCGAGGGGAAGGAGGCAACAAAGAGAAGGGGACAACCACCATTTAATCCAAGAAATCAGTTCTCAACCTCTCTGTTGGGAATTGTTATGGACCAATTTGTTAAGGGGGAATTCTGATGGATACTTGATAAACGAAGCCATTTGTTTTTGATTGGATCCCAAAACCCCAAGTGTCCAGCTCCCAAGCGACCCATTTTGATGTAGTTAATAGGTTAGAATTTTTCTAAGCCTAAATCTGTTAGGATGGCTTTATTTTGCTTAGCTTTAGACAGCAGGAATTCAAGTGAAGGCCACTCGCTTGAGTGTGTTCTTCCAAAGTGAAGCGAGTCTAGCAAACCGAAGTGAAGCGTGCCGAAACCAGCGAAGCGAAGCGAGCGCTACAGTGGAGTCAAAGTGAAGCCACCAAAGCGAAGCAAAGCGAACGCTACAAAGAAAAGGAGAAGCGAGTCAACGCGGGTCAACACTTATTAAAGCAGTCACTACGAAACTTCGTTTCGAAAGCGACCGGCTACAGTATGATCCTGAAGCGACTCACTTCAGAGCGGACGCTACAACTTAAAGCAAAGCAAGCCACTACCTACCAGAAAGCGACAGCACAACTCCCGCCCATATTTTGAACTCCAGTCAACAGGAGATCGTAGCATTAATTACGAGATCTCCACATGTCGAAAGCGGAGTGGAGCGGAAGAGTTGACTGCCAGGCCGACAAGGGCGCCGTAACAGTACTGGCTCGCTCCAGTTACTGTTAAGTTTGTAACTTAGCCATTTTCGGCAAAGAGACAAACTGGGCACCTGCAAAAGCTACTGCCTGCGCAAGTACTGTCGAGAGGAGGAGGGACAAGGCCACCAAACAAACAACGGATCTCAGCCATCCCTCCGCCTATAAAAAGTGAAGGATGAAGACGAAGAAAAGAGAGAACACTACTTGAGCATTCGAGCCTACTGCAAACAAACACTCTCAAGCCTTCGAGCAAATTTTCGAGTCTTTGTTTCCAAGTGTTCTCCGAGTTTCCAGTTCATCGGAACTCGTCTTCACAGCCTTCACACTTAGATTCTAAGCCCATTCCATATCCAAGCTTAGAAGAAGAACTCTAGCCAATCTTTGCATTCACTGTAAAGAGTTCTTCATAGTGTGTCGTCAACCAAAAACCCTATACTTCATCTGTTAGGTTTTGAGTGTTGTCGTTAGGTTGTCCAGATCCAAGGCCCTTCTTTCATCGATTGAAGAAGCCTCGATCGTAGAGTTGAGATCCAAGCTTACACTTACATCGTTTGTGTGAAGCTCGATCGAAGCTAGGCTGTAAGGAGAGCCCGGAATCTCCCTGTTGTTCGGACAGAAACGAGTGAAGTTTCGTGTCCAGTTTAGGTCTTAGTAGTGAACCCGTAATCACTGCGTTGTTCGTCAGATCCAGGCGAGTGAAGCCCGATCTCGACCAGGTTTTTGAAGGACCCGTAACCTTCAAGTTCTTGAGTGAAAAGAACGGTTGCCGTCGTGCAACAAAGTGGACGTAGGAGCGTTATCTCCGAACCACTATAAATCTTCGTGTCGTATCTCTCTAACCCTAAACTCTTTACTGTATTTGTTTATCCATTGCACGTGCATCTAAACAACTTAATCTGGATATTTTAATTACTTAGGAAAAGATTTTAGCTCACCAAATTCCGCATATACGAGTAAAGACTCCCTCTTGATCAAGTGTTCACTTCGGTCAAGCAGGCAAGCTACGTACTGTAGATCTAGCTTCAGCTAGGTCTTAAGTTTTTAAGCGAGCTCTTTACTTGTTACTCTGAGTTAAGGGATTTGAAGTTGAAAAACTTCAAAATACGTATTCACCCCCCCCCCCCCTCTACGTATTTTTCCCATTAACAAACCGGGACCAACAAGTGGTATCAGAGCAGCGGTTCTTTCGAGCCTCTGCTTTGCATATCCAAAGTGAGTCCCCACTCACTTCACGTTGTCTCACTGAACCGGATCCTATTTCCTAAGTGCATCAAAATCTCACCCACGCATACTGCATTACTACTAACTGTTTACCATGAATGCTTCTAGTCTTCCACAGTTTTCCATTGAAGGCTACGAGACCTGGAGCTTCCGTGTGGAGAGCTTCTTATGCTCCGTCCATGACCGCATGTGGGAGGTCATAGAAGATGGACCTATCACAATCAAGAAGAGCATCACTGTGGATGTTCCAGCAGTGGAAGGACGAGCAGCTCATGTTCGACAACAACTAGTAGACAAGGACAAAGATGAGTACACTCCCAACGACTTCAAGATTGCCAATCTTGACAAGATCGCACGCCACACGATGCAGAGCACCGTGTCGGACGCCTACCTTCCAAGGATTAGGAAGTGCGCAACAGCGAAGGAGATGTGGGAAACCCTAGCTCTCATTTCTCAAGGCACTGACAAAATCAAAGAAAACAAACTCGCCGTACAAATACGGGAGTTTGAAAGCCTGATAATGAAGCCAGAAGAATCCATCGACACCTTCGAACTGAGAGTCACCAACATCACTGCAACTCTCAACTCGCTTGGGAAGGAACTCACGGATAAGGAAGTCAACCTGAAGATTGTCCGAGCTCTCACAAGGAAGTGGCAAACTATGAAGGAGCTGTATCTAGCAACCAAGGATCTATCAAAGCTCACACCAGAGATTCTATTTTCTGAACTCAAAGCTCATGAATTTGATCTGAATCGAATGAACCTCGACGAAGAGGATGAAGCACCCACTACGTCAAAAGGAGTAGCATTCAAAGCTGCCGAAGGGCTAAGCGAGCAGTCGCTAGCCAAGATGACGAGGGAAGAGTTGGAAGAACACATTGCGTTCTTATCCAAGAACTTCAATAAAATGAATTCTCGAGTGGGCAAATACAAAAGATTCTACAAGCAATACAAAGGGAGGAGCACTGATGCTCGAGAAGGAAAAGGGAAGAGAGAAGAGACGACAAAGCCGATCCCGAGAGACATGATGGAAGTGGAATGTTACCATTGCCACAAGATGGGCCACTACAAATCCGATTGCCCAAAGCTGAGTGCGAAAGAGCGAGAAGAACTGAAAGCCAAGAGGGATGCTCCAAGGCGAGCGCTTGTAGCAAGTGAAGTTCCGGTCGCTTCAACTGAAGATCCACAAAGCGACTCAGACGCATTCACTGATCCCAACTCCAGTGATGGAGAGGATCTTGGACTCATGGCGCTCACCGACGAAGAAAGAGGAGAGGTATTCATCTATCCCTCACCTAGTTCAATTACACTCGCACACACACACCAAGAGGAAGCAAATTCCTCTGCATGGAGTGAGCTGCTTGACAAGCACGTTAAACTGTCAAGTGACCACGAAGTGCTGCAACAAGCTTTGTCCCAAAGCAAGGAGGAGAACCGAAAGCTAGCCACTGAGCTTGACCAAGTCAAACTTAATCTAAGGGCTATGACTAGTAAGTTCGAGGATCTCTTCGCTAGACATCAAAGCTTGGAGGGAAGGTATGAAACCCAATCCACTCTAGTCGCCAACTTAAATAAAGCATCATACGCTAGACAGGCACTAGAGAGTTCTCTTCTACCTTTTGGTGGAAAGGGAGGACTTGGATATGAGGGTGGACCTTCCAAGCCAACTGTCTTTGTTGGTGCTTCAAACACGACACCATCAGTCACTTTGGAAATGCCCACTGCATCCAAAGCGACCACTAACAAAGACAAAGGCAAAATGGCTGAGAGCCCTAAGAAGAAGCCAATGAAGATGTCTATATCTTTAAGGACTGAATCTAAGGGTAAGCAAAATACAACTATCCCTAGCACTCACAATGCTAAAGACTACCAATCCAAAGGTAAAGGGAAACCAGTTTTAGCTTCTAAGCTTCAAGCCATGACACGAGAGACAAAGGATCTCTCTTTCAAGAAACGGAGTAATGTCTATGTGTCACGTTATCCGGACTGGAGATGGTCCAACCGGACTAACATTGAGGGGGAAGAACTCGAAGGACCAAAGAGGCCGCTTCGAACTTCCAAGGTTACTCAAGCGAGTCGGGGTCAAAACCCTAGTTGGACCGCTTTGAGGAAACCAAGCGAGCCGCTTCGACAGACTAGAAACCCTAAGTCAGTCTCTAAACCCAAAGCTAATCCGAAGCGAGTCGCTTCAGGATTTAAGCAAAGTGGGAAGAGCATAGGTAGGACTGAAGCGAGCCGCTACCCCTCTTGCACACACTGCTGCACATGTGAAGCTGCTTTAAGGCAGAAGTCACAGTTTTCGAAGGTCGAGAAACCCAAAGCACAAGCTTTCTTTCAAAAGAAAGTGAAGCAAGTGTGGGTACCTAAGGGAACTAACCTGCAAGGACCCAAACTGATTTGGGTACCAAAATCTGTCTAATTGCAGGTGGGCGCCGTGGATCCCATGCCAAGTGAGGGTCATCAAATCTGGTACTTGGACAGTGGATGTTCGAGACACATGACCGGCATGAAAGCTCTACTTCAAGACTACATTGAGAAGAAGGGTCCACACGTTACTTTTGGTGATAACTCTCGAGGAAGCACCAAAGGGTACGGCGCACTGAAAGTTGGAAAACTCACAATTGAAGAAGTCTCCTACGTGGAAGGACTTAAGCACAACTTGTTATCCATTTCACAATTCTGTGACAAGGGATACAAGGTAGAATTCATTTCCAACAAGTGCATTGTGAAGAGCAAGCTCACATCCCAGATTGTGCTTACTGGAATAAGACAAAGGAACGTCTATATAGCACAATGGGATAGCTGCAAAGTGGAGACGTGCTTAGTAGCAAGGAGTGCTACAGAGATTGGATGGCTATGGCACAGACGCTTGAACCATCTCAACTTCAAAGCAATCAATCGCTTAGCTCGTAAGGGTTTGGTGCAAGGCATACCGAATGAAGTCTTCATCAAAGACCATCCATGCTCACCATGCCAACAAGGGAAGCAGACAAAGACGCACTTCGCCAGTCTTGAAGAAGCCTCTTCCAAGCGAGTGCTCGAGCTGCTTCACATGGATCTGTTTGGTCCAGTCACTCCAGTTAGTATAAATGGTAGGAAGTACACTCTAGTTGTAGTCGACGACTTTTCTCGCTACACTTGGGTCGTATTTCTCTACAGCAAGAAGGAGACTCTGACCAAGCTACCACAACTGCTCAAGCGATTGGCTGTGGAGAAGAATCAAGCTATCGTGACCATCCGCTCCGATAAAGGCACAGAGTTCTTGAACTCTACCATTCAAGCTTACTGCACGGAGCATGGCATAGCACATCAGACTTCCTCAGCACGCACACCACAGCAGAATGGAGTTGCTGAAAGAAGAAATCGAATCATCAAGGAAGCTGTTCGAACCATGATTGCAGCCTCGAAACTTCCAATGAAGTATTGGGCTGAAGCTGCCAATACAGCATGCTACACGCAGAATCGAACACTTCTCTGCAAACGACACGACAAAACACCATATGAAATATGGACAGGGAGAATTCCTAACATATCTTATTTTCATATCTTTGGTTGTAGGGTCTTCATCCATGACAATGGGAAGTCACAGTTGAAAGCCTTTGAAAGCAAAGCTGATGAAGGAATATTCTTAGGATATTCCACATCAAGCAAAGCTTACAGGGTATTCAACTGTAAAACCCTAATCGTGGAAGAATCACCCCATGTCGTATTTGATGAATCTTCTTTAAGTCATCCACAGGAACAGGATCAATCTAAAGACGGAAAGTCAAGTGAGGAACCCATCAACACTCTTACTTGGGACATACTTGAGGATGAAGAAGAAATCAAAAGCTTAAGCGAGCAGAAGGTCCAAGGAAAAGATGAAGCTGCCCCCAAGACTCCTGAAGCGAGTACAGGCCAAGCACCCAATCCAGTCGCTTCAGACGGTGAAGCGAGTGACAAGGAAGACGATGAAGATGAAGCTGGCGGATCCAAGCGCGCGTGGCTCAAGGATCACTCACCAAGTCAAATTATCGGAGATCCATCCAAGGGTGTAGTGACCAGAAGTCAAGTGTTTGGAGAAAGTGCCATGTTCAGTTGCTTTCTCTCAAACATTGAGCCGACATGCATAGAAGAAGCCTTAGCCGATTCAAATTGGGTGATCGCCATGCAAGAAGAGCTGAACCAGTTCACCAGAAACGACGTATGGTACCTCGTGGATCGTCCCAAATTTCAGCACGTCATTGGCACCAAATGGGTGTTCAAGAACAAAACGGACGAGGACCACAACGTAGTAAGGAACAAGGCGCGTCTCGTTGCCAAAGGCTACTGCCAAGAGGAAGGAATCGACTTTGATGAGACTTTCGCTCCAGTGGCACGACTTGAAGCTATCAGATTGTTTCTAGCCTATGCAGCAACCAAGAAGTTTAAGGTCTATCAAATGGATGTGAAGAGCGCGTTCCTGAACGGTGAATTGAAGGAAGAAGTGTATGTGGAGCAGCCACCGGGTTTCGAGCAAGGAGACAAAGTGTATCGCTTGAAGAAAGCTCTATATGGGTTGAAGCAAGCCCCCAGAGCTTGGTACGATACACTTTCTCAATTCCTAGTGGAAAATGGATTTCACAAAGGAAAGATAGATCGAACCCTATTCACCATCAACCATGGAGAAGACATGCTATGGGTTCAGATCTACGTAGATGACATCATATTTGGGTCACCAAACCAGTCGCTTAGCGAGAAGTTTGGAGAGCTAATGAAGACCAAATATGAGATGTCAATGATTGGCTTGATGAGCTGCTTTCTAGGTCTTCAAGTGAAGCAGCAGGATGATGGTATCTTCATTAATCAAGCGAAGTATACTAGAGATATGCTTGCCAAGTTTGGTATTCAGCATGCTAAAGCTGTGAAGATCCCAATGAATACCAACTGGAAGATGGAGCCAGACGAAGAAGGAAAATCTGTGAATCCTACAGATTATCGTGCCCTAATTGGGTCACTTCTCTATCTCACTGCAAGTAGGCCAGATATTGCTTTTGCAATTGGAGTCTGTGCTCGCTTCCAAAGCAACCCCAAGCACAACCATCTTGAAGCTGCCAAAAGAATTCTTCGATATTTGAAGGGCACTATCAATATGGGGCTGTGGTATCCAACGGAGGACAATCTGGAGCTCACTGGATACTCAGACGCTGACTATGGAGGGTGCCGAATTGATAGGAAATCAACTTCGAGCACGTGTCAGTTCTTGGGAAGCAAGCTGATCTCATGGTTCTCAAAGAAGCAGACGAGTGTAGCCACTTCAACGACTGAAGCCGAATATATGGCCGCAGGAAGCTGCTGTTCTCAAATTCTATGGCTTCGTCAGCAGTTGAAGGACTACAATGTTGAAGTGAATGAAATTCCGATCTTCTGCGACAACAACAGTGCTATATGCATCTCGCAGAATCCAGTGCTACACACCAGATGCAAGCACGTGGAAATCCGACATCACTTCATTCGTGATCATGTCCAGAAGAAGGATATCAAGCTCGAGAAAATTCATACCGATCTCCAGCGAGCAGATATCCTCACCAAGCCTCTAGCTGAGTCTCGTTTCAATCAGCTATGCATGGAATTAGGGTTGTTAGACCCTGGTGAAGAATGCTAGATCCAGGATGCACGAAGGAGTGGTCGCTAGTTTTTCGTAGCGTCACTCGCTTCGGATCTTCACCAACTCAAGCGAGTCACTTCAAAATCTCACTCGCTTGAAGAAGGAGAAATAAGGTGGAGCAAGGTGGAGTGTTGGAAGACGTTCCCTACCCGCTTACAGGAATTGTTAAGCCATTGGTTAAGGGGGAACTATTGTTTGCTCTCGGAGCAAGCTACTTCCAAAGCGAGCAAGGAAAGCTGCTACCTAGCCTAGGATTCCTAGCGAGTGGGTATAAACACTCGCAAGTGCCGTTTCTAGTAACGGTTGTGGGGTCTTGTATCGGGCCTTCCCACGTAAAAATGGTGAAAGCTTAGGCAGGGCTGGCACCTAGACCTTGTGTCCTCTTCCCATCTCTCCGTCGAAGAGGAGCAAGTCTTCTCATCTCCTTCATCGTGGATAAATGTCCATTTCTTACTCACTCTTCACTGAGTTGAGCTGCCGGATGTCTATCCATTCCCCTCTCACCTTGAACTTTGCATCGCTTCAATTTGCCCAATCTTGGGTCAAAGCGAGTCGACTGCAAGTTCATTCTGTAGCTTGTAGGAGGATGCTTGAAGGTTTACCTTTTTATACAAAAGGTTGCAGGGCTGGTGACATGCTTCTGCGTAAAATACGAGATTGTCTTGTCAGAGCATTCTCATTGTCATCCTGTCCATTTCTGCTCTGAGATAAGGACTTGTACTCATCCCCCATTCGTCGTGAATATGTACACTTACGTGAAGCTCCCCTCTGGGTTGAAGTAAGCTTGTGTACTATATTCATTTTCTCTCTCATTCACTTCGATGGAGGACTCTCTAATTCGTAGAGGAAGATGAATGCCATGAAGACGAACGCCATGAAGATGGGACACACAACAAGTGATGAACATTCCAACAAGTGGATTCAACATGAAGTCCAAACCTAATGAAGTCTTCAAATTGTGGTATCAATCTCCTACGAAGTGAGATTGACTGGTAAGCGTTTCAAATTTAAGTACACTAAGTGAGGTGAAACGTGCTAGAAACTTTCACTCACTACGTGGAAAATATGAAGTGAATCTGACACAAATACAAAGAGGAAAACACTCTTGTTTATCCTCGAAGTATGTAAGTCAGAAACATTTTAAATTAAGCAAAGAAATTTATTCCAGTCGCTTCAGATGGCCAAGCGAGTGCTTCGCCACTCAAAGCTAGCCATCGCAAGCGAGTGCGGAACAGTCACTCAAGCGAGTGCCTCTCAAGTGAGTAAAGGCCAAGCGGCCCAACTCGAAGCGAGTAGGCACGAAGCGAGTATGAGCTGTCTGCACTCGAGTGCCTATTTCACTTTCTGCCAAGCATTTAATGCAGTGGCGCGTAGAGGAAGAAACGACAGGCGCGTGGACGTCAAAGCCGAGGAAAGCGGGAAAAATCGCACTCAATCCAGCCGTCGAATCTGAACCGTCTCGAAATCTCAACCGCTGGATTGACTACTGTTGGGAGAGACGAATCATCAACAGCCACGTGGCCACGTCAAGCGAAATTGGCGGTTCACTTTTCCAGTGATGACGCCGGACACGTCAGTTCCATCACCGGAGGTAGCCACCCACGCACAAAACCCTAGGAGTGATTTTACCAGAATACCCCTGCCACGTCAGCCAAGACCTAACTCTATATATTTGGGACGAGGCAGAACTGCAAACCTTTCACAGCCTTCAAAAACTTCCATTCTCGTGCTTAGATCTGCAATTTCTGCAACTCACGAGTCTCAACCCCTTTCTATTTTCATCGTAAAAATTCTCTTCAAATTTCTTTCAAATTCACCATGGGCAAGAAGAAGAGTACAGAAACGATGGAGAAGTTCATGACGAAAGTTGGCGATCACATCAACGTCGAGCCCCACCTCGACCCTATCGTCATAGAGAAGAATGGTTTCTTCCGTAGAGCCGTGACCACGGCCGGTCTATGGAAGTTTGTAACTTTGATACCGACGAAGATTCTGGCGAAAGCCATTGGAGAGATTCTGTTGAATCTGAAGAAGGAACAAAATACATCTTCCTTCACTGATCCACGGACCAGGAAGCCGGTGGAGGTTGATATGAGTAAACTCATCGAGGTGTTCGATCTACCAAGAGAAGGAGGAGATTCTCTGCTAGATCTAGGTCTTTCGGCCGAAGTGCAGTATGTTCGATTTGCAACCACCAGAGCAGATCCGAACTTCAAGGAGGCCAACATTCGCAAAAGTCTGAAGGAACCGTTCAATCTCATCTGCGAACTCTTTACGAAGAGCATTGCATGCTATGTCGGTTCCCTCGACACGCTGTCAGAGACGAAGCTGATCGGCACTACCATGATCATCGACAGCCTCACTGGAACGAAATTCAACTGGCACGGGTGGCTTCTCAAGCAAATCCACGAAGCTGCTGACGATTTCGCATTTGTTCCAGGAACTGCAAACGAGATCCTTCGGAAAGGAAAATTAAAATTCTTTTCAAGACTGTCTGTTGCACTGGAAATGATGTTCCCAGAAATAATGTGGCCGGATTCCGACACGACCATATACAACAAGCAAACCATCTTCTACGACACGTGGAGGAAAACCAAGATCTTGATGGATCTGGGACTTCTGGAAGTTGAAGTGCCCATTGCAAGACCAGTTGCCGAAAGGCAAGCTGAGAAAGGCCAAGAGAGACTGGTCGCTTCACCTGTAAAGCGAGCCAGGTCCAAGCGAGGCAGGAAGAAGATGAAGCTAGTCACTTCGCTTGTCCAAGATAGCGAGGCGGTGGAGAAGCCGCTTGAGGACATCGAAGTGACCCAACCACAGCCTTCACCAACCAAAGCCCAATCCCCACAACTCCAAATCACCCGAATACCAGAACCCCAATCTTCATCAACCCAACAACCACCAAAACAGATAACCCCCCTCTCTCCCCGTGAAGAAGAATCAGCATCTTCTCTCCACATTCCCACTGTTCCATTCCTCAGCCCTGATGAAGCTGCTGCCTACACTACATTCACCCAACTTCAATCCCAGCCAATACAACCACCCCCCACTGAAGCCATCCAGATTTCCGACACCCAAGAAACCTCATCACCTACCCAATCCATCTCGACATCGGCAGCTACAGCCGATACCGCCCAAACCATAGGAGATCTTCCTATTATTCCTCAATTCAAAACCCCTGCCCTCACCGAACACAAGCGGGCTCTCGAACGCTATGTTCGAGACAGAGAGCAAGCCGCGGAGACAATCAACCTTCGCTACAATCTTCGCTCCGCAAGTGTTGAATGGAGCGACATATTCTACACCAATGTAGTAGACTTTCTGACGTACATCACGTACCGAGGAACGGAATACTACAAGATCTTCAGGCTCCTCAAAGCCTTCACAGAGGAGGAGTTGATCCAGATGGAAGTCAACCTGCTCAATTTTATCGGCGAAAATGGCTTCCATGCCTTCCTTGAAGGGACTAGCTTCTGGGAGAAGCTGGATGCCAAGGTGAAGGAATTATATCCACTCGCCACAGTTCCGAAGCGAGTGCCCTCATCCCATGAGAGGAAGCTCATCCGGGAGTATAAGGAGGAGATGGAGATGAAGGATGCTGAGATTGCTAGTCTCCAAAGCGAGATTACCAAGAAGAGCGATGAATTGGAGAGGAAGGCGGGGGAGGTCATTGGTCTTAGAGAAGACTTTGACAAGAAGAAGAAGGAGTTGGAGGGAAAGGTGGAGGAGAAGGAGAGGCTTCTGGAAGAGAAAGAGAAGGCGCTGGAGGCGCAAGTGAAGCTGGTGGATGACAACACCAAATCTATCACAGAACTCAAGGGCTTGCTTGATGTAGAAAGAAGCCGCTTGAGGGAGGTTAATACTAAATTGACCTCTCTTGTCAAGGAAAAGGAGGTGTTGGAGAAGGAAGTGAAGAAGGTGAAGGAGAAGTATGAGAAGAGAGAGGAGGAACTGATAAGGACGGGAAGCGAGCTGCTGAGCACTAAAAAGACACTCGATTCACTCAAGACTGAAATGAAGCTACTGAAGCAAGAGAGAGAGAGACTGATAAGAAAGAACTAGAGAGTCGGAGGAAGAGTGCACAAGATCTTGACTTAGAGAAAGCAGAACTTTCTATTCTACTACAGAAAGTCAAGAGACTGAAAGAAACTCTCACTGTAAGAATCACTGCAGATGCCGAATTTCACAATTCTCTCAATCGAAGGGAAAGGAGGCTTGCAGTGATGAAGGCAGAACTTGAAGCGTCCAAGGAACACTTGGAACTCACGCTTCAAGAAGAAACCAAGAAGATCACCAAGGCTGTAGAAGCGGAGCTGGAGGCTCGCTTCAGAGAGGTGGAGCCATTGGAGAGTATGATGGCGTCCGTTGTTGAGAGAGAGAGGCAGTGCGAATATCTGCTTGAAGAGATATCTATCAAGACTGCTGAGATAGTAGCGCCATCTATGGACAAAACCCAGCAGATGCTTCAGACTGTCCTCAACACAGTCAATTCACTACAACAATCCCTCTCTGGAAAATCTATAATCCTAACCCCTGGCAGTGATGATGCCAAAAAGGGGGAAGGGCAAGTAGAGCAAGGTGATGCTGGAGGTTCAGGAGGAAGGAGAGTCGGTGTGAAGTTGATATTGGAGGGAGGAAGTGGTGCAGGTGAGAAGGAGGATGAAGCGAGGTCTCTGGGCAACGAAAAACTCTCGGAGGAGGAGTTACTGAAACAACTTGAAGAGCCCAGTAGGCCGCTTCAAGAAAAAGGGCTGAGTGCTTCTATTGCACGACATCCTCCAGTCACTGTGATCACGAAGGAGGAAAAGAGGGTGCAGGTGGAGAAGGATGCTGCCTTGGCGTGGGAGTTGGAGCAGGTGTTTAAATTAACAAAAGATTCTATTGCTGCAGGTGCTTCATCTAGCTCCCAATTGGCCGCTACACCCAAGGTGCCCACTTCAGACGCCGCGCCAACTTCGACAGCCGCACTCACTACGACCACTGCTGCACTCACTTCGTCAGCAGTCGTCCCTCCAAGTGCTGCCAAGAAGGACATGCCACCTCCCCCACCACCGAAGCAGTCATTGAAGCGAGCTGCTCCAGATTCCAAACAAGATGACCCCGAGGCCAAGCGCCAAAAGGCCAAGCAAGCAGCTGCTTCAAAAACGGGAAGGGAGGAGAGAAAGAGGAAAGAAAGAGAGGAGGGAAGGAGCGAAGAGGAGAGGAAGAAGAGGAGTCACGCCAGGCGTCTCCAAGTGATTGACGCACGGATCGAGGAGCACTTCAGTGAAGTATTGCTCATTCAGTCCTCGTTGGTCCGAAGCGCGTTCATTCCCTTCATGCCAGATGAGTCCGAAGCATGTAAAGCTCAAGCCATATTTGATGCATGCGACGTGACTACAAAGGAGATGGTGGAGTCGGGTCGATATCCTCGCAATGATGAACAAGATTACATTCGCAAACGACTCAATGCGAAGCGTCCATCGTGGAACAGCGAGTCGGGAGCAAAATTCAAGAAGGTCATGGCTCAACTATCAAGCAGGACAGAAGAGGAGTTGGCCAAGCGAAGGATTGATCACCCAGATGCCAGGGAGATTGAGGAGTTCATTCCGAGGGATCTGCGCGATTTGTGGCTAGACTACAAGAATCTGTTTATCAAAGCTTACTACTTTTGGGAGGTAGTGCCACTTCAGGATCGTTGCTCTCGAATGAGTGCTCTCAGCAACTTCCTGTGCACATATGACGAGAAGATGCGGAGGAAGATCTTCACCACCGCTGAACTGACTCAGCCCAAGCCTCTGATTGTCAAGATTCCTGCCATAAAGCAATTCCCCATGCCTTATCATCCAGGAACTGATATTCCAGACAGAGGAATTATTGATGATGAAGTGACTGAAGCCTTCAGGCTGGAGAGCGCTTGGAGAAATCCCAGTATCCACACAGTAGACTCTATGGAATCGAGAGTTCTATCAGCTTACGTGGATACTGCTGCTGAAGAAGAGGAGAAGAAGGAGGAAGAAGGAAAGGAGAAGGAGAAGGAGGATGAAGCTGCAGGAAACCTTTGAGTTTCAAGCTTCTAAAACATATCTTTTTGTGAACTGCCTTGTTCATCTATCTCACCTTTATTTCTGTCTCTTCTCGTGTCATTTACTCGCTTTGTGAATGACTTTACCTTTTTGCTACAAACTCAAATAATTTAACCGAAAAAAAAAGGGAAAGGAACTTAAAAGAAAAATTACAAACGAAACTGCAAAGGAAGCAGTCGCTTGGAGTTCCCTTCACGGTTAGATAGGCTGGAATTTTCTAAATCTTAGCCTTTGGGTTTTGGCATCATCAAAAAGGGGGAAATTGTTGGGAATTGTTATGGACCAATTTGTTAAGGGGGAATTCTGAGGGATACTTGATAAACGAAGCCATTTGTTTTTTATTGGATCCCAAAACCCCAAGTGTCCAGCTCCCAAGCGACCCATTTTGATGTAGTTAATAGGTTAGAATTTTTCTAAGCCTAAATCTGTTAGGATGGCTTTATTTTGCTTAGCTTTAGACTGCAGGAATTCAAGTGAAGGCCACTCGCTTGAGTGTGTTCTTCCAAAGCGAAGCGAGTCTAGCAAACCGAAGTGAAGCGTGCCGAAACCAGCGAAGCGAAGCGAGCGCTACAGTGGAGTCAAAGTGAAGCCACCAAAGCGAAGCAAAGCGAACGCTACAAAGAAAAGGAGAAGCGAGTCAACGCGGGTCAACACTTATTAAAGCAGTCATTACGAAACTTCGTTTCGAAAGCGACCGGCTACAGTATGATCCTGAAGCGACTCACTTCAGAGCGGACGCTACAACTTAAAGCAAAGCAAGCCACTACCTACCAGAAAGCGACAGCACAACTCCCGCCCATATTTTGAACTCCAGTCAACAGGAGATCGTAGCATTAATTACGAGATCTCCACATGTCGAAAGCGGAGTTGAGCGGAAGAGTTGACTGCCAGGCCGACAAAGGCGCCGTAACAGTACTGGCTCGCTCCAGTTACTGTTAAGTTTGTAACTTAGCCATTTTCGGCAAAGAGACAAACTGGGCACCTGCAAAAGCTACTGCCTGCGCAAGTACTGTCGAGAGGAGGAGGGACAAGGCCACCAACCAAACAACGGATCTCAGCCATCCCTCCGCCTATAAAAAGTGAAGGATGAAGACGAAGAAAAGAGAGAACACTACTTGAGCATTCGAGCCTACTGCAAACAAACACTCTCAAGCCTTCGAGCAAATTTTCGAGTCTTTGTTTCCAAGTGTTCTCCGAGTTTCCAGTTCATCGGAACTCGTCTTCACAGCCTTAACACTTAGATTCTAAGCCCATTCCATATCCAAGCTTAGAAGAAGAACTCTAGCCAATCTTTGCATTCACTGTAAAGAGTTCTTCATAGTGTGTCGTCAACCAAAAACCCTATACTTCATCTGTTAGGTTTTGAGTGTTGTCGTTAGGTTGTCCAGATCCAAGGCCCTTCTTTCATCGATTGAAGAAGCCTCGATCGTAGAGTTGAGATCCAAGCTTACACTTACATCGTTTGTGTGAAGCTCGATCGAAGCTAGGCTGTAAGGAGAGCCCGGAATCTCCCTGTTGTTCGGACAGAAACGAGTGAAGTTTCGTGTCCAGTTTAGGTCTTAGTAGTGAACCCGTAATCACTGCGTTGTTCGTCAGATCCAGGCGAGTGAAGCCCGATCTCGACCAGGTTTTTGAAGGACCCGTAACCTTCAAGTTCTTGAGTGAAAAGAACGGTTGCCGTCGTGCAACAAAGTGGACGTAGGAGCGTTATCTCCGAACCACTATAAATCTTCGTGTCGTATCTCTCTAACCCTAAACTCTTTACTGTATTTGTTTATCCATTGCACGTGCATCTAAACAACTTAATCTGGATATTTTAATTACTTAGGAAAAGATTTTAGCTCACCAAATTCCGCATATACGAGTAAAGACTCCCTCTTGATCAAGTGTTCACTTCGGTCAAGCAGGCAAGCTACGTACTGTAGATCTAGCTTCAGCTAGGTCTTAAGTTTTTAAGTGAGCTCTTTACTTGTTACTCTGAGTTAAGGGATTTGAAGTTGAAAAACTTCAAAATACGTATTCACCCCCCCCCCCCCCCCCCCCCCTCTACGTATTTTTCCCATTAACAAACCGGGACCAACACTCTCACAATCACATGTAAGACTCCCCTTACCACTTCCTCTTAGAAATTCAAGCTTTTGAGCATGCAATCCCATTAGAACCACCAAAGAACCAACAAGAGGCATAATGTAGAACTCCATCAACCTTTGAGCATGAAACATAGATCAAAGTCTTAAGATTGAAACATAAAAGCTTATCAATCACCTAGAGATAATGCATGTTAATTTATAGGCCAAGAACTGAAAATTCGAGCATGATTAGATCACATAGAACCTCCCTTAGAAGGCTTAGATCATTGCATGTATGATAATCCTTAATCCAACACTTCAAACCAACAAGACACCAAAATTTGAACATATTAAAATCTGGAAAATTGCTTCTAACTAAGACATCATAAACTCAAGGTAAAACAGCCCCTAAAATGCTCTTTAATCCAACCCTAACCCCTAAAATTTACAAGCATAACTTATAATCGAGTTATGAGAAAAAAGGGGGAATAAGGGTGAAAGAATGGACCTGTCGGAGACACAAGGAGACGACGGCGGAGCCACGGCAGTTCCGACGGAGCCACTACAGCCTCGGAGCTCACCTCGGAGGAAACCTGCAAAAAAAAGAGAAGAAGAAGGTCAGACGAAGAGGAGAAATAAGGGAGATACCGGCGGCAATCTAGCCGCCGGCACCGGAAATTGAAACATAGAGAGAGGCAGGGGAAGGCGACGGCAGTTGCGGTGACGAACCCTAGCCATGAGGGCTAGGGCAAGGGATGAATGGAGCAAGGCAGGGCAAGGAGAAGCCGCTGCCGAGAGAATAAACGCCGCCGGCGAACCCAACGGAGAGGCGGAGAACCGACGGGGATTTTTCCCCCAATCTCCGAAATAGGGATTTAACTTCCCCAACCGAACTTCAACACCAAGGGCCAGGCATAGACGAGGAGGATGATGACCCGAAATTACCAGGGGGGGGGGGGGGAGAACATTGATGGCGGCGATGCCGCCGAGCAAGGGGAAGCCGACGGCAGAGAGGGAGAAGTAGTCCAGAGAGGGAGAAAGAGGGAGATCGCGAGGGAGAGAATGAGAGATGAGGGAGGAAATGTCTCCAGTTCATAAGCACTTAACGGGCCGGGCCGAATAAACGGGCCAAACGTAATTAAAATTAAACGATGGGCCGGACTTACATCAGCTGGGCCGGGAATTAATTAAAAGACAGGCAAAATTTCATAATGGGATAAATCGAGAACTAATTGGACCAAAGACTTTATAATTAAATGGGCCGATTCATAAGCAAATTGGGCCGAGGATTAGATATGTGCACAAGGGCCGCACATGATAAATTATCGAGAATAAATAATGGGCTTCGACCCTTAACAATTCAATTGGACTAAAAAATAATTATAAACTAGATTAATAACAAATCAACTCATATTAGTCTTATAAGTGTAGATCACTTACATTCCTCCATAGAAACACGGAGATTTAGTTAAGAGTTAGCCTCCACTTAAATCGATAAGATTATCGATTTTCAGTTCAAGTTACTTACTTTACGTTCTTTGAACGAGGTTAGGCGGAGGAACAAGCAGAGCCTAAGCAGCTCCGGAACTACATCAGCATTATCAGGGAAACAAGCAAGGTGGGCTTTCAAAACTAAAATGTGTTCTTTATGCTATAGTTCTTTCTTTAAAAGCATTGTCATGCCATAAATGCTTTGTTTTGTATGATGTCATATCTGAAGGGCTTCGGCCACAGGGCTTCGGCCATAGTTATCAGAAAGAATTCGGGTCTATCGGGGTCGCACCTCGATGGACTTAGTGCACTTAGTTATGTAGACCGTGAGCTACGTATTGGCCGGTCGAGGTATCCGGGGGAGTGGCCACTCCTTCTGGGTACACCAGAATCAGTTCAGATATGACGGATTACACCAAAAAATAGCTTGCAAGCGCCCTCTTAGTTTAAATTGTTTTCCGTGAGCATAGGTTTTTCCTAAAACCCCTATGCCTCACTTTAATGGCTGACAATAAAATGTTTTGGCATGTGTCCACTGAGTACTCTGTACTCAGCCCTGTACATATTTCCCGTGTGCAGGTTGATCGTGATGGATGTGGAGCAGTCCGAGGAGCTTTTTGTCGGGTATCAGTGTGTGGAAGCCTCTTGGTGGTGCATGTCGCCACACATGCATCTCACGCTTTTCCACAATGTTCGTTATGAAGTTCACACAGTTTACTCTGTGTATCGTTGCAACGAGATGTTGTTTTGTGTAACGATGCAACGAGTCGAGCTTTTCGTAGCCGATGAACTCTTTATTGAATAAGCTTCCGCTCTTTCATGTATTGTTCCTTTTGTAAACAAACACGTTTCCGCGTATTTTCTTTTGTCAGCACTTCATCTGTATTGAACAACGTCTTTTGCCAACATTCTCGATGAATGTTGAGTATTTTGAATCGAACTTGGAGTTGTTTTCCTTGCGAGATTTTACTGTTCATTTATGTTCATGTACAATATTTCTTCTTTACCCCATTTCCTTGCGTCGCGACCTTACTTAGCCAAGCTATGGCGGGGCGGGTCGTGATAGAGTGGTATCAGAGCATTAGGTTCGCTCTGAAATCCAAGAGTCTTCCTTTTCATCGTAAAGTCTAGACTTGCTTCGCTAGACTTCTTAAAGCTCTCGACAAAAGCTCGACTCTCCACGACATCACGGGCGGCCAAAAGATAGGTTGCTTATCACTAATATGAGAACCTAGACGAGGTAACTTGTAGGGATCACATAAGGTATTGAGATCAAGAACTTTTAGAGAACGTAGGTCGCTTGAAATAGGATCTTTTCTTTCAATTGAAACAGGTTGGATCAAAGAAGACGGGATGCAGACCGAAGAAGAAGACTTGCAAGGAAATGATTAGAATCCATAACCAAGATCAACGTCTCAAATACGAGACAAGTGAGGTGTCGCGACCTTTTAACGGACGCAAGGCGAGTTTTCCGATCACCTTTAACCTAACTCAACGGGAATTCTGTAGGAGTAACCTAACGTTAAACCTAGAACCATGAACTTAATTAGTATAGAACCCCTCTTATATTTGCATGAAACACGGTTATG
Source organism: Thymus mandschuricus (assembly GCA_029379335.1). Classification (NCBI taxonomy): domain Eukaryota; kingdom Viridiplantae; phylum Streptophyta; class Magnoliopsida; order Lamiales; family Lamiaceae; genus Thymus; species Thymus mandschuricus. Next base: position 23,985,213 of record CM057072.1, read on the forward strand.
ACCCAGTAGAATCTCAGAACCATAGATCATACTCATAGAAAAAAAAAAAAAAAAAAAAAAAAAAGAGGGGAGATGTTTCCTTCACCAACTTATCTAAGATTTCTGTTTTGTCCTAACCTTTTGAATAGAACCTGATTAGAATTCGCTATTCGGTCTAGATGGCAGGAGCTAGGCCTACCCCAGACGTGGTTGCGATACTTCTAGACTCGTACCTCCACTACCGACGTCGAGTGGAGCATGACATAGGGGAGTACTTGGCCCATTTTGGAGGACTCTGGGAAGAAGTACACCAGAACGCCAGGGTTTCAGGATACGACGGCGTGACCAGGGTGATTGTACACCTACCTTACGACTGGCAGATGTGGGCGTGGACTATCTCACATGACTTCACCACCTACTACCTCCCTTACTACGACCTCGTAGCCGACTTTCGAGGGTTTCTGTCAGCCCTCCAGCGCCAGTTCACAGTGTACCATAGGCCACCTGATGTACTGAAGGAACCATATCTGATCGGTGAAGATCGGTTCGCCCGAGGATCTATTTCGGATATCTAACTATCGAATAAACCTATCATGCTCCTATGAATTAAATGCGGAATCATAGGGGGTTTATAGATCGATTACCTGAAGAAGTAGAGAACTCGCGAATAGATCTTCTGATCTGTATCCCTGCACGATTCTGACGTTGGATGGACAACGAACCTCGGAATCAGCCACGGAAACGGGAACCCCACCGAACTGCTCTGCCCGGCCGCGCGTCTCTCTCTCTCTAACCCTAGCCTCCTTTTTCTTGTTCAGAATATTAAGTGCACTCGATTTATTCTGATCATTAGGTTTGAACAAGACCTTGAGGGGGTATATATAGAGGAGACCAAGTGAGACTTGGGCTTAAGTTGCAGGCCAGGCCTGCAACTTATGGACTAGCCGTCCAACTGCAGTATTGGCGCCCTCACTGGGCCCAATTAAGTGGTGGCCCACTTATTCCTTATACTGTGGCCTGTTGAGCTTTTTGGGCCAGATCAGGGATCTTCTAGCTGGTAAAACCGAGGCCTCCCAATGGCTAAATTCTCCATACTCAGCCCAGAGTATAATTTAGTCCATAAGTACTAAATTCCACTAGAGTAATAGTACTGAATTACCTGTTTTACCCCTGTTGAGTTCAGGGCTAGTATTAGACTTAACGACCCCCATATTTAAGATATCCCACATCCGTTGATTAACTTAGAGCTTCTGACTGCTCGTGTTATTCAACTTCTTTTATTTTCCTGAGTAGTACCATTCATACCTTACTCATCATACCGGAATTTAATCCACCTGCAGGGTTTGGTATGATAGTCCTTAATGAATTCCTCAGGGGATGTGATCAACCTGTTCTACCAGGATATGGTGCTCTGTTGCAGTTGCACTAAGAGTCGTACTAGTTATAGTTGCTTCCCAAGATACGGAGCATATTGAGTTACAGATACTCTGAACTCTCACCCATGGTAAATCAAAGAAGCAGACTATAACTATACACCCTTAGGACTCAACTAGTAAGGTTCATCTTAAGTCACCGAGGTCTTGAATCTTTCTACATCTGGTTAGAATAGAAGAATACACCTCACCGTGATCCTATCAGTATACGCACGTACTAGTATAGACAAGTAGCTAAGACAAGCTACTTATGCAGCCTATACTACAGCCTAAACCGACAGTTATATACAGAACTGTCTCGACTGTGATACCCTTTTATATCTCGTGAGGAACCGGCAACTATGGTCTTCTGTGATCTACAACACACCATAAAGCCTACAACTTTGAGATAATGGATAGATGTTTGATGCATAGATAACAATTCATACTTAATCAGATAGAAGATTGTTAGTGGTTATGGACAACACATGCATACAAGCTAAAAGGCCTGCTTTCTAGTATACAAATCCATCAATCTCCCACTTATACTAAAGCAAACTTTTAGTATATCATGTGACAAAAGGCAAAGTGTCTACAACCTAGCATCTATTACACATCTTCTCCCACTTATACTCAAAGTTTACTAGTGTGGGAGGCGCCCCAGTCCCATCCCTTTGACATGCTTGTCGAACACCTTGACTGGTAAGCTCTTTGTGAATGGATCCGCCAGATTATCCGCTGAAGGGATTTTCTTCACTTCTACTTCTCCTCTTTCGACGATTGCTCGTACGAGATGGTAATTTCTCTCTATGTGTTTGCTTGCCTTGTGAGCTCTAGGTTCTTTGCAGTTTGCAACTGCTCCAGCATTATCACAATATAATGTGATACCTCTGGGAAAACTGGGAACTAGTTCTAGCTCATTAAGGAAGTTCAGGAGCCACACAGCCTCTTTAGCAGCCTCACAAGCAGCCACATATTCGGCCTCCATGGTCGAGTCTGCGATGCACTTCTGCTTCACACTCTTCCAAGTGACGGCTCCACCTCCCAAGGTAAACACATAGCCTGAGGTAGATTTCCTCTCATCTCGATCAGCCTGGAAGTCTGAGTCCGTATACCCTATCGGGATCATCTCATTGGGCTGATAAACAAGCACATGATCTCTTGTCCTCTTGAGATACTTTAAAATGTGCTTAACAGCCGTCCAATGTCACTGACCAGGGTTAGACTGATATCTTGCCACCATGCCAACCGCATAGCAGATATCCGGTCTAGTACACAGCATTGCATACATGAGACTTCCAACCGCGGAAGCATACGGTATAGTCTTCATGCCCTCTATCTCCTCTTGCGTCTTCAGACACATGTCCTTAGATAGGGGTATGCCATGTCTGAAGGGAAGAAAACCCTTCTTGGCATTCTGCATGCTGAAACGGGCGATCAAAGTATCTATATATGAAGCTTGGCTTAATCCTAACATCCTCTTACGGCGATCTTTGATCACCTTGATCCCTAGGATGTAACCTGCTTCTCCCAAGTCATTCATCTGAAACTGTTCAGACAACCAATCCTTTACGCCTGATAACACGTTCACATTGTTGCCAATGAGAAGTATGTCATCTACGTACAGTACTAAGAATACCACGCTTCCGTCCGAACTGAGCCTGTAAACACAACTTTCGTTTAAGCACTGGACAAATCCGTAGGATTTAATCACTCCATCAAAACGAATGTTCCAGGACCTGGACGCTTGCTTAAGTCCGTATAAGGACTTCTTAAGCTTCCATACGAGATGCTCCTGGCCATCTCTCACATAACCTTCTGGTTGGCGCATATAAATGTCCCTACCTTTTTCAAGGTACCCGTTCAAGAACGCAGTCTTGATGTCCATTTGCCAAACCTCTAGGTCTAAATGTGCCGCCATGGACAAGAGTATTCTGACAGACTTAAGCATGGCAACCGGCGAAAATGTCTCATCGTAGTCGATTCCCTCTTTCTGAGTGAATCCTTTCGCCACCAATCTAGCTTTGAAGGCTAAAACCTTCCCGTCAGGTCCTCTCTTTCTCTTGTACACCCACTTGCAACCAATGGGCTTTACCCCATTCGGCAGCTCCGCAAGGTCGTACACGTCCATGTTAACTATGGATTCTATCTCCGAATCCATAGAAACTCTCCAGGAATCTGCATCCTCGTCCTCCATCGCTTCCTTGTAAGTCCAGGGGTCGATCTCATCATGTTCGATACCCGAGAGTAGTTCAGTGGATTCTCCCACAAACATGAAACGGTCCGGTTGACGAACAACCCTCCCACTGCGACGAAGCGATGGTGGAGATACAGTATCGGATAAGGGTGCAGTTAGTGGTATGACCTCTTGTACACTCGGCTGTTCTGGAATACTGGCTACTGCTGATGCTCGCAACTCATCGAGCATTATTTCACTCCTTGTCCGATGGTTACTAATAAAGTCCTCCTCTAGGAATCGGGCATTAGTGCTCACAATGACCTTCTGATCCTGGGGACTACAGAAATAACCTCCTTTCGTTCCCTTTGGATATCCTACAAACAGCCTAACCTCAGTCTTAGACCTCAATTTGTCGGCCTCCTTAGTCAGCACGTGTGCTGGGCATCCCCAAACCCGGATATGACCCAAACTGGGCTTGCGCCCTGTCCATAATTCGGAAGGAGTTTTAACCGTCGACTTTGTAGGTACTAGATTGAGGAGATAACCTGCTGTTTCCAAGGCATATCCCCAGAATGAAATTGGCAAGGATGCATAGCTCATCATCGATCTCACTGTGTCTAAAAGAGTACGATTCCGTCTCTCAGCTACACCGTTCTGTTGGGGAGTACCGGGTGTAGTTAACTGAGATGAAATCCCATTTTCTGACAAGAAGGTTCGAAACTCAGTTCCGAGGTACTCGCCACCTCTATCAGAGCGAAGTGACTTGATACTTCTACCCGTTCTCTTCTCCACTTCCGCTTTGAATTCCTTGAATTTGTCAAAGCACTCGGATTTCTTGTGGAGCAGGTAGATAAAACCGTATCTCGAGTAGTCATCAATAAATGTGACGAAATACTCGTAACCTCCTCGAGCTTGAACGGACATCGGTCCACACAAGTCAGAATGAACCAACTCTAAGAGCTCTTGAGCTCGATATCCTATGGACTTGAAAGGTCTGGTCACCATCTTACCTTCCAAGCACAATTCACATGTTGATAAAGGTTCTATTTGGAAATCCAAAACACCTTCTTTATCAACTTTTGAATCCTCTTTTGGTTGATGTGACCCAATCGTAAGTGCCATAATAGAGTTTGGTTCGTTTGAGACGGATTCTTCCTCTTTTTAGTATTCAATGATGAGGAAGCATTATAAGAAGAAGAATCATTCATAGGACAAGTAATGGTATAGAGAGACCGGGACAATGTGCCAGAAACTATAACTTCATCGTTTTTCATGATAGAAACGCCTCTATCAAAAACAACTGAATATCCGTAAACAAAAAGTTTCGAAACAGAAATCAAGTTTCGCCTAAAAGCAGGCACATACAAAACGTCTCTCAAAACCAAAACAGTACTATCAAACGATAAATGAATATCTCCAACTGCGACAGCTGCAACTTTCGATGCATCGCCCATGGAGATGGTAATCTCGTCATCACTCAGCTCCCTTGTCCGCAGAAACCCCTGCAAGGAGTAACATACATGGTCAGTTGCTCCCGTATCTACTACCCAAGTCTGGGTAGAACTTGCAGCTAAGCATGTTTCAGTTACAAATGTGAATGACGTACCAGAATTCTTCTTCTTTAGAGGGCAGTCAGCCTTCCAGTGTCCTTTCTCGCCACAAATGAAGCACTTGCCCTTGAACTTCGGTTTCCTTACAACACCGAGAGGCACCTTCGCAGCTCCCCTTGCATTCCGAACCATCTTTCTGACGTCTTCATGCGTCAGAGTAACTCCTGTTGCTTTATTCACAGCTTGAATAAACTCTGCAACTGGTTCGGCCTTCGGCACCACTTCATCAACCAAGAAGGACTCCAGAGTCTCTATCATGCTGTATGCAGTCACCATATGCTTAATCATATACTGCATCCCATCTGACACAGACGACAAGACTATTTTCATAGCCTCATCATTTTTCTTGTGCCAAATCTCATGAACCTCTTTCTCTTCTTGTGATGCCGAATCAGTAAGGATAGGAGACGCTGGACTCGCGAGCATATCAGTATACTCGCCTGCAGCTAGGACAGCATCGAGATTCTTCCTCCACTCCATGTAGTTGGAATCCGTGAGAGGACTTGAAGTGAGAATGTTTATCAACGGGCCTAAAGTCATATCTGAAAAAGCAATAAACACGTAGACACAAGTAAGAAAAGATCATGCATCAATTCGTAACGATAATTATTGTAACCTTTTGATAAACCAATAATTTCGAAACCTTCAACAGCCCAAACAGTGCAGATCGCAAGCCACGTTCGTGTGGACGTTTACGCTCCCACTGTTCGACCAGATACTCGGATCTTTAACTCTACTTATCTTGCCAACCTATCCTTATGGCAAATAGAGCTAATAGTTGAACCTTACTAGACCATATTAGATTAGAAAAGGGACTCCGTTGGGGAGTTGTATTCTAACTAATATCTAAGCTTTTAACCACAATCTTAGCCTAACTTGGAAAAAGCACTATTTTCCTTAAGCTATCTTTGTTCAAAAACCAACTCCAGAGAAAACCGTAGTTACTATTCCGAGCAAGCCACGTTAGTGTGGATGTTTACTCAGAAAAGCTCCCACTTCTCATTTTGGTTAGAACATTTTTGTTAAGAAACCCTAAGTCTGGCGAACTCGTTCAGTACGATGTGCAAGCCATGTTCGTGTGGACGTTTACACACTCGCACCAAACTTCACCTTAAGGTTAGTTGTGGAGGTCTTAACATTTTCTATACCAAAAACGTTTTTATCTGCTTAGTATTTTTCTTTCAAAAGGTTGTCAACATGCTAGATCACGTTGTCACATAATCCTAAGCATAATTTTCTATACGCAGCAAATAAACCATGCTCGCAGAAAATTTAAAACATGCTTATATTGACAATCCTAAAACATGCTCGACTAAGCGCAATTTAATCACCTCGACAGGCAAGACATGCTATAATAATAAATAAATTGCATCCATAGCATGCTTAAGAAAAACGAGATAAAAACAAAAATAAAACTCGCTTTTCGTGGTCCCGTCTAATCTATTACATAAAATTGTAAAATCCGAAACAGGCTTCGGTCTTGAATAAGTCCTCCGAGTTGATCTCCCGTTTCTCCCCGAAAATAAATAAATTAATTAAATAATTTATTCTCTAATTTTCGTTGCCATTGGGCTTCTCTAACCGAGATTGGGCCCACACCACGTGACCCAATTCTCTCGAAAAAGCCCAAACCGCGCTCGTTTCACTCTTATGGGCCCACGAACCCGAAACCGACCTAACACGGCCCGAATTCGTGACTGGGCCCGAGCCCGAACGCTGGAGGCAGCCCGTAAACGCGAACGGGCCGGGTTGGAAACCCTAGGCCCATCCACGGGCTAGGGCACGGGCGCGCAAGGCTGCCCGCGCCGCAGCCGACAGCGTGAGGCTCTGCCGCCGGCCGCCTCCGCCTCCCTGGCGCCGCTGCTGCTGCTGATGGTCTATCCCTGCCGGTGGCACGGCCGGCAGCCCTCTCCGGCGACGTTCGCGGCGTAGAGCCCTTACTAGGGTTCCGCCGCGAAACCCTCGCGCCTGCTGCCGCCGTTACAGCCGCCGGCGACCTCCGCCGCGGCTCCTGCTGCTGGTGTTGATGTCGCCGGTGCCTTCCACCGTGATGGACGCTCCCCCCGCCGCCCTCGCCGTCGCCTTCAACCGCGTTAACTCGCGGCAGAAACCCTCGCGGGTTCTGCCGCCGCTGCTGCTCGCTCCGGCACCGCCTGCTGCCACCATCAACGACGGCGACCACGTGGAGTCCATCACCGGACTCCGTGGTCGTCGTCTCCGGCGATCATGCAGCCTGCAGAGACTGCCGCGGCGTCGAGCCCTAACTAGGGTTCCGCCATTGCTCTCCTTCGCGCTGCCGCGCTTCTCGCCGCCGTTCCCGACCTGCTCCGCCCCTCCCCGACGACGTGCAGGCTCCAGCAGCCTGCTGGAGCCCCGTCGATCACCGGAGAAGAAGGAGACACGCCGTTGGGCGGCTGCACGCGCGCGTGTGCTGGCGCGTGTCACTCACGCGCCGCCGCGTGCGGCGGTCGTCCATCGGTGTTCGTCTCCTCGTTCTTCGTGTTCCTCGTCTCTTTGCAGCAGTTACAAACGAAAAACAATAGAAAAATCTATCTAATCCTATTCTAGATCGCACCTTATTATCTCGCGATCAAAAATTACATAGATTTGCCAAAACGGCCCCGAAAAATGAAAAACACCACGAAAAGCGACATCCTAATCGATCTAACATGCATAATAATCGATAATTACTCAGATAGAGCCGAAGATCTGATCCTTGGCTCTGATACCAACTGAAGGAACCATATCTGATCGGTGAAGATCGGTTCGCCCGAGGATCTATTTCGGATATCTAACTATCGAATAAACCTATCATGCTCCTATGAATTAAATGCGGAATCATAGGGGGTTTATAGATCGATTACCTGAAGAAGTAGAGAACTCGCGAATAGATCTTCTGATCTGTATCCCTGCTCGATTCTGACGTTGGATGGACAACGAACCTCGGAATCAGCCACGGAAACGGGAACCCCACCGAACTGCTCTGCCCGGCCGCGCGTCTCTCTCTCTCTAACCCTTGCCTCCTTTTTCTTGTTCAGAATATTAAGTGCACTCGATTTATTCTGATCATTAGGTTTGAACAAGACCTTGAGGGGGTATATATAGAGGAGACCAAGTGAGACTTGGGCTTAAGTTGCAGGCCAGGCCTGCAACTTATGGACTAGCCGTCCAACTGCAGTATTGGCGCCCTCACTGGGCCCAATTAAGTGGTGGCCCACTTATTCCTTATATTGTGGCCTATTGAGCTTTTTGGGCCAGATCAGGGATCTACTAGCTGGTAAAACCGAGGCCTCCCAATGGCTAAATTCTCCATACTCAGCCCAGAGTATAATTTAGTCCATAAGTACTAAAACATTCCACTAGAGTAATAGTACTGAATTGCCTGTTTTACCCCTGTTGAGTTCAGGGCTAGTATTAGACTTAACGACCCCCATATTTAAGATATCCCACATCCGTTGAATAACTTAGAGCTTCTGACTGCTCGTGTTATTCAACTTCTTTTATTTTCCTGAGTAGTACCATTCATACCTTACTCATCATACCGGAATTTAATCCACCTGCAGGGTTTGGTATGATAGTCCTTAATGAATTCCTCAGGGGATGTGATCAACCTGTTCTACCAGGATATGGTGCTCTGTTGCAGTTGCACTAAGAGTCGTACTAGTTATAGTTGCTTCCCAAGATACGGAGCATATTGAGTTACAGATACTCTGAACTCTCACCCATGGTAAATCAAAGAAGCAGACTATAACTATACACCCTTAGGACTCAACTAGAGTTAAGGTTCATCTTAAGTCACCGAGATCTTGAATCTTTCTACATCTGGTTAGAATAGAAGAATACACCTCACCGTGATCCTATCAGTACACGCACGTACTAGTATAGACAAGTAGCTAAGACAAGCTACTTATGCAGCCTATACTACAGCCTAAACCGACAGTTATATCCAGAACTGTCTCGACTGTGATACCCTTTTATATCTCGTGAGGAACCGGCAACTATGGTCTTCTGTGATCTACAACACACCATAAAGCCTACAACTTTGAGATAATGGATAGATGTTTGATGCATAGATAACAATTCATACTTAATCAGATAGAAGATTGTTAGTGGTTATGGACAACACATGCATACAAGCTAAAAGGCCTGCTTTCTAGTATACAAATCCATCAATCTCCCACTTATACTAAAGCAAACTTTTAGTATATCATGTGACAAAAGGCAAAGTGTCTACAACCTAGCATCTATTACACATCTTCTCCCACTTATACTCAAAGTTTACTAGTGTGGGAGGCGCCCCAGTCCCATCCCTTCGACATGCTTGTCGAACACCTTGACTGGTAAGTTCTTTGTGAATGGATCTGCCAGATTATCCGCTGAAGGGATTTTCTTCACTTCTACTTCTCCTCTTTCGACGATTGCTCGTACGAGATGGTACTTTCTCTCTATGTGTTTGCTTGCCTTGTGAGCTCTAGGTTCTTTGCAGTTTGCAACTGCTCCAGCATTATCACAATATAATGTGATACCTCTGGGCAAACTGGGAACTAGTTCTAGCTCATTAAGGAAGTTCAGGAGCCACACAGCCTCTTTAGCAGCCTCACGAGCAGCCACATATTCGGCCTCCATGGTCGAGTCTGCGATGCACTTCTGCTTCACACTCTTCCAAGTGACGGCTCCACCTCCCAAGGTAAACACATAGCCTGAGGTAGATTTCCTCTCATCTCGATCAGCCTGGAAGTCTGAGTCCGTATACCCTGTCGGGATCATCTCATTGGACTGATAAACAAGCACATGATCTTTTGTCCTCTTGAGATACTTTAAAATGTGCTTAACAGCCGTCCAATGTCCCTGACCAGGGTTAGACTGATATCTTGCCACCATGCCAACCGCATAGCAGATATCCGGTCTAGTACACAGCATTGCATACATGAGACTTCCAACCGCGGAAGCATACGGTATAGTCTTCATGCCCTCTATCTCCTCTTGCGTCTTCGGACACATGTCCTTAGATAGGGGTATGCCATGTCTGAAGGGAAGAAAACCCTTCTTGGCATTCTGCATGCTGAAACGGGCGATCACAGTATCTATATATGAAGCTTGGCTTAAGCCTAACATCCTCTTACGGCGATCTCTGATTACCTTGATCCCTAGGATGTAACCTGCTTCTCCCAAGTCTTTCATCTGGAACTGTTCAGACAACCAATCCTTTACGCCTGATAACACGTTCACATTGTTGCCAATGAGAAGTATGTCATCTACGTACAGTACTAAGAATACCATGCTTCCGTCCGAACTGAGCCTGTAAACACAACTTTCGTTTAAGCACTGGACAAATCCGTAGGATTTAATCACTCCATCAAAACGAATGTTCCAGGACCTGGACGCTTGCTTAAGTCCGTATAAGGACTTCTTAAGCTTCCATACGAGATGCTCCTGGCCATCTCTCACATAACCTTCTGGTTGGCGCATATAAATGTCCCTACCTTTTTCAAGGTACCCGTTCAAGAACGCAGTCTTGACGTCCATTTGCCAAACCTCTAGGTCTAAATGTGCCGCCATGGACAAGAGTATTCTGACGGACTTAAGCATGGCAACCGGCGAAAATGTCTCATCGTAGTCGATTCCCTCTTTCTGAGTGAATCCTTTCGCCACCAATCTAGCTTTGAAGGCTAAAACCTTCCCGTCAGGTCCTCTCTTTCTCTTGTACACCCACTTGCAACCAATGGGCTTTACCCCATTCGGCAGCTCCGCAAGGTCGTACACGTCCATGTTAACTATGGATTCTATCTCCGAATCCATAGAAACTCTCCAGGAATCTGCATCCTCGTCCTCCATCGCTTCCTTGTAAGTCCAGGGGTCGATCTCATCATGTTCGATACCCGAGAGTAGTTCAGTGGATTCTCCCACAAACATGAAACGGTCCGGTTGACGAACAACCCTCCCACTGCGACGAAGCGATGGTGGAGATACAGTATCGGATAAGGGTGCAGTTAGTGGTATGACCTCTTGTACACTCGGCTGTTCTGGAATACTGGCTACTGCTGATGCTCGCAACTCATCGAGCATTATTTCACTCCTTGTCCGATGGTTACTAATAAAGTCCTCCTCTAGGAATCGGGCATTAGTGCTCACAATGACCTTCTGATCCTGGGGACTATAGAAATAACCTCCTTTCGTTCCCTTTGGATATCCTACAAACAGCCTAACCTCAGTCTTAGACCTCAATTTGTCGGCCTCTTTAATCAGCACGTGTGTTGGGCATCCCCAAACCCGAATATGACCCAAACTGGGCTTGCGCCCTGTCCATAATTTGGAAGGAGTTTTAACCGTCGACTTTGTAGGTACTAGATTGAGGAGATAACCTGCTGTTTCCAAGGCATATCCCCAGAATGAAATTGGCAAGGATGCATAGCTCATCATCGATCTCACTGTGTCTAAAAGAGTACGATTCCGTCTCTCAGCTACACCGTTCTGTTGGGGAGTACCGGGTGTAGTTAACTGAGATGAAATCCCATTTTCTGACAAGAAGGTTCGAAACTCAGTTCCGAGGTACTCGCCACCTCTATCAGAGCGAAGTGACTTGATACTTCTACCCGTTCTCTTCTCCACTTCCGCTTTGAATTCCTTGAATTTGTCAAAGCACTCGGATTTCTTGTGGAGCAGGTAGATAAAACCGTATCTCGAGTAGTCATCAATAAATGTGACGAAATACTCGTAACCTCCTCGAGCTTGAACGGACATCGGTCCACACAAGTCAGAATGAACCAACTCTAAGAGCTCTTGAGCTCGATATCCTATGGACTTGAAAGGTCTGGTCACCATCTTACCTTCCAAGCACGATTCACATGTTGATAAAGGTTCTATTTGGAAATCCAAAACACCTTCTTTTATCAACCTTTGAATCCTCTTTTGGTTGATGTGACCCAATCGTAAGTGCCATAATAGAGTTTGGTTCGTTTGAGACGGATTCTTCCTCTTTTTAGTATTCAATGATGAGAAAGCATTATAAGAAGAAGAATCATTCATAGGACAAGTAATGGTATAGAGAGACCGGGACAATGTGCCAGAAACTATAACTTCATCGTTTTTCATGATGGAAACGCCTCTATCAAAAACAACTGAATATCCGTAAACAAAAAGTTTCGAAACAGAAATCAAGTTTCGCCTAAAAGCAGGCACATACAAAACGTCTCTCAAAACCAAAACAGTACTATCAAACGATAAATGAATATCTCCAACTGCGACAGCTGCAACTTTCGATGCATCGCCCATGGAGATGGTAATCTCGTCATCACTCAGCTCCCTTGTCCGCAGAAACCCCTGCAAGGAGTAACATACATGGTCAGTTGCTCCCGTATCTACTACCCAAGTCTGGGTAGAACTTGCAGCTAAGCATGTTTCAGTTACAAATGTGAATGACGTACCAGAATTCTTCTTCTTTAGAGGGCAGTTAGCCTTCCAGTGTCCTTTCTTGTTGCACTTGAAGCACTTGCCTTTCCCCTTAGGCTTTTCACCGCCTTTGGTAGGCTTACTACCTTTGCTCCCACTGGTGCTAGCCGCTTTCTTTCTTAACCACGGTTTCTTCTTGATCCCACCTTTCGGTGCATGAGAAGATGCCTTCACTGATGACAGCGCCGTGGCGCCCTCGCTCATCATGGCTTCAGCAGTCACCAAGTCATTAAGAAGTTCATTCTGAGTGTACTCCTTTTTGTTCATGACTACATTCAGACGGAAATTCTCGAAGGACTTTGGAAGCGTATGGAATATCATATCGACTTTGGCTTCACCATCGATACCTCCACCGAGCTCTTCCAGTTCATTCTGTGCGTGCATCAGACTCAGAACATGATCACGCACTGAAGTGCCTTCCATCATCTTTGTGGTCATGAGTTTCCTCATGGCCTCAAAACGGGCAGCTCTGTCCTTCTCTCCAAAGAGTTCCTTGAGATTGAACATAATGTCAGATGCTTTCACAAAATTCTTGTGTTCTAACTGCATCTGACTTGACATAGAAGTCATGATGAAGCACTTTGCCATATCATTGGCCTTGTGCCATCTCTTATGTTCTTCCCTCTCAACATCAGTGGATTCCTCCGTCAAGGGAGCAGGTTCAGGAGTTGTGAGTACAAAATTGTACTCTTCCGCAACCAAGACATACTCAAGATTTCGTTTCCATTCCAAATAATTGGAACCAACGAGAGGCTTTGAAGTGAGAACATTTATCAACGGGCCTAAAGTCATATCTGAAAAAGCAATAAACACGTAGACACAAGTAAGAAAAGATCATGCATCAATTCGTAACGAAAATTATTGTAACCTTTTGATAAACCAATAATTTCGAAACCTTCAACAGCCCAAACAGTGCAGATCGCAAGCCACGTTCGTGTGGACGTTTACGCTCCCACTGTTCGACCAGATACTCGGATCTTTAACTCTACTTATCTTGCCAACCTATCCTTATGGCAAATAGAGCTAATAGTTGAACCTTACTAGACCATATTAGATTAGAAAAGGGACTCCGTTGGGGAGTTGTATTCTAACTAATATCTAAGCTTTTAACCACTATCTTAGCCTAACTCGGAAAAAACACTATTTTCCTTAAGCTATCTTTGTTCAAAAACCAACTCCAGAGAAAACCGTAGTTACTATTCCGAGCAAGCCACGTTAGTGTGGACGTTTATTCAGAAAAGCTCCCACTTCTCATTTTGGTTAGAACATTTTTGTTAAGAAACCCTAAGTCTGGCGAACTCGTTCAGTACGATGTGCAAGCCACGTTCGTGTGGACGTTTACACACTCGCACCAAACTTCACCTTAAGGTTAGTTGTGGAGGTCTTAACATTTTCTATACCAAAAACGTTTTTATCTGCTTAGTATTTTTCTTTCAAAAGGTTGTCGACATGCTAGATCACGTTGTCACATAATCCTAAGCATAATTTTCTATACGCAGCAAATAAACCATGCTCGCAGAAAATTTAAAACATGCTTATATTGACAATCCTAAAACATGCTCGACTAAGCGCAATTTAATCACCTCGACAGGCAAGACATGCTATAATAATAAATAAATTGCATCCATAGCATGCTTAAGAAAAACGAGATAAAAACAAAAATAAAACTCGCTTTTCGTGGTGTGACGACCCGTCTAATCTATTACATAAAATTGTAAAATCCGAAACAGGCTTCGGTCTTGAATAAGTCCTCCGAGTTGATCTCCCGTTTCTCCCCGAAAATAAATAAATTAATTAAATAATATATTCTCTAATTTTCGTTGCCATTGGGCTTCTCTAACCGAGATTGGGCCCACACCACGTGACCCAATTCTCTCGAAAAAAGCCCAAACCGCGCTCGTTTCACTCTTATGGGCCAACGAACCCGAAACCGACCTAACACGGCCCGAATTCGTGACTGGGCCCGAGCCCGAACGCTGGAGGCAGCCCGTAAACGCGAACGGGCCGGGTTGGAAACCCTAGGCCCGTCCACGGGCTAGGGCACGGGCGCGCAAGGCTGCCCGTGCCGCAGCCGACGGCGTGAGGCTCTGCAGCCGGCCGCCTCCGCCTCCCTGGCGCCGCTGCTGCTGCTGATGGTCTATCCCTGCCGGTGGCACGGCCGGCAGCCCTCTCCGGCGACGTTCGCGGCGTAGAGCCCTTACTAGGGTTCCGCCGCGAAACCCTCGCGCCTGCTGCCGCCGTTACAGCCGCCGGCGACCTCCCCCACGGCTCCTGCTGCTGGTGTTGATGTCGCCGGTGCCTTCCGCCGTGATGGACGCTCCCCCCGCCGCCCTCGCAGTCGCCTTCAGCCGCGTTAACTCGCGGCAGAAACCCTCGCGGGTTCTGCCGCCGCTGCTGCTCGCTCCGGCGCCGCCTGCTGCCACCATCAACGACGGCGACCACGTGGAGTCCATCACCGGACTCCGTGGTCGTCGTCTCCGGCGATCATGCAGCCTGCAGAGACTGCCGCGGCGTCGAGCCCTAACTAGGGTTCCGCCGCGGCTCTCCTTCGCGCTGCCGCGCTTCTCGCCGCCGTTCCCGACCTGCTCAGCCCCTCCCCGACGACGTGCAGGCTCCAGCAGCCTGCTGGAGCCCCGTCGATCACCGGAGAAGAAGGAGACACGCCGTTGGGCGGCTGCACGCGCACGTGTGCTGGCGCGTGTCACTCACGCGCCGCCGCGTGCGGCGGTCGTCCATCGGTGTTCGTCTCCTCGTTCTTCGTGTTCCTCGTCTCTTTGCAGCAGTTACAAACGAAAAACAATAGAAAAATCTATCTAATCCTATTCTAGATCGCACCTTATTATCTCGCGATCAAAAATTACATAGATTTGCCAAAACGGCCCCGAAAAACGAAAAACACCACGAAAAGCGACATCCTAATCGATCTAACACGCATAATAATCGATAATTACTCAGATAGAGCCGAAAATCGGATCCTTGGCTCTGATACCAACTGAAGGAACCATATCTGATCGGTGAAGATCGGTTCGCCCGAGGATCTATATTGGTTATCTAACTATCGAATAAACCTATCATGCTCCTATGAATTAAATGCGGAATCATAGGGGGTTTATAGATCGATTACCTGAAGAAGTAGAGAACTCGCGAATAGATCTTCTGATCTGTATCCCTGCTCGATTCTGACGTTGGATGGACAACGAACCTCGGAATCAGCCACGGAAACGGGAACCCCACCGAACTGCTCTGCCCGGCCGCGCGTCTCTCTCTCTCTAACCCTAGCCTCCTTTTTCTTGTTCAGAATATTAAGTGCACTCGATTTATTCTGATCATTAGGTTTGAACAAGACCTTGAGGGGGTATATATAGAGGAGACCAAGTGAGACTTGGGCTTAAGTTGCAGGCCAGGCCTGCAACTTATGGACTAGCCGTCCAACTGCAGTATTGGCGCCCTCACTGGGCCCAATTAAGTGGTGGCCCACCTATTCCTTATACTGTGGCCTGTTGAGCTTTTTGGGCCAGATCAGGGATCTACTAGCTGGTAAAACCGAGGCCTCCCAATGGCTAAATTCTCCATACTCAGCCCAGAGTATAATTTAGTCCATAAGTACTAAAACATTCCACTAGAGTAATAGTACTGAATTACCTGTTTTACCCCTGTTGAGTTCAGGGCTAGTATTAGACTTAACGACCCCCATATTTAAGATATCCCACATCCGTTGAATAACTTAGAGCTTCTGACTGCTCGTGTTATTCAACTTCTTTTATTTTCCTGAGTAGTACCATTCATACCTTACTCATCATACCGGAATTTAATCCACCTGCAGGGTTTGGTATGATAGTCCTTAATGAATTCCTCAGGGGATGTGATCAACCTGTTCTACCAGGATATGGTGCTCTGTTGCAGTTGCACTAAGAGTCGTACTAGTTATAGTTGCTTCCCAAGATACGGAGCATATTGAGTTACAGATACTCTGAACTCTCACCCATGGTAAATCAAAGAAGCAGACTATAACTATACACCCTTAGGACTCAACTAGAGTTAAGGTTCATCTTAAGTCACCGAGGTCTTGATTCTTTCTACATCTGGTCAGAATAGAAGAATACACCTCACCGTGATCCTATCAGTACACGCACGTACTAGTATAGACAAGTAGCCAAGACAAGCTACTTATGCAGCCTATACTACAGCCTAAACCGACAGTTATATCCAGAACTGTCTCGACTATGATACCCTTTTATATCTCGTGAGGAACCGGCAACTATGGTCTTCTGTGATCTACAACACACCATAAAGCCTACAACTTTGAGATAATGGATAGATGTTTGATGCATAGATAACAATTCATACTTAATCAGATAGAAGATTGTTAGTGGTTATGGACAACACATGCATACAAGCTAAAAGGCCTGCTTTCTAGTATACAAATCCATCAATGGTCTTCTGTGATCTACAACACACCATAAAGCCTACAACTTTGAGATAATGGATAGATGTTTGATGCATAGATAACAATTCATACTTAATCAGATAGAAGATTGTTAGTGGTTATGGACAACACATGCATACAAGCTAAAAGGCCTGCTTTCTAGTATACAAATCCATCATGTACCACACCAGTTCCCGCTACGTCCCGTTGCTGGGACTGACCTCTCACCTCCAGTGCAGCCTCGGACGAGTAGAGCACCAGAGGTCTCGGAGGTCCCGACGCCTCCTGTTTCCGTTCTCGGACGTCGAGACCGTGAGGATTTTGAGACCGGGACTCCGGTAACCCACTCCCGACGTGCCCTCAGCGCACCACCCGTACCCGCTCCTTTGTCCGGCGGGGGAGGCTCTTCTACAGCCGACTGGGGGAAAGCCCCGATGGTAGACGTTAGCCCTGAGAGGGAGACACCCCGTCCTTCGCCTTCCCGTCCACGAGGCCCAGGGACTTCCACGGAGGAGTTGCTCCGTATAGTGGCAGAGTTATGGCAGTCGACGACTTTCGCTTCTCACAGAGTCCGGGCCACAGGTGCATGGCCCAGTAGCAGTCGCAGCATTGGACTTGCGCCCTCTGACTTAGAAGTATGGATGGAGGAGTTGAGGCAGAGCACCGACAGGCACTGTCGGGTGATGCTCGACCTTAGTGGCCGCTTGGACGACCTTGCAGAGATGGTTGAGGAGTTGATGCACGAGGTTGTACCCCAGCTACAGCCGGCGCCTGTGCCAGAGCCGGAGTTTGAGGATGAGGACCCTGAGGAGGATCCAGAGGAGGAGGGACTGCCTGTTGACCTGGAGGTCGACCCCGACTCTGACGAGGACCTAGGAGGAGGACCGGACCCCGACTCTGACGCTGAGTCGTGTCTGAGTACCGAGAGTTCCTTAGTAGGCTAGAGTAGTTTAGTTGGTGTCAGCCATGGACCCTATAAACCGTCCTAACCTTGTTTTGCGAATAGAACCCTCGATTTTAAATATTATGTCTTAATGTGATAGTACGGAGCCACAAAGTGTTAGGTGGACCGTAGGACAAATGGACATGTTCGTTTCCGTTTTCATTATGATGCTTAAGACCTCCATGAGGCAATTTTCCCTAATTGCGCCGTTTATGATATCTATTTGCGAAACCATTTCTTCGAACTATGTTATGACAAATCAATATAACATGATAAGTAGAGAACCAAGCATGATTTGCGCTATCACCTATGCAAGAAATTCTCGTAAAATTTACCATTTGAACTCTTATATCATCTCTAATCAGAATGCCGCCGAGAACTAGGAGAGGAAGACCCCGAGGTGGAGCTAGGAATGAACATGATCAACCACCACCTTCACCACCTCCACCACCGCCTTCACCACCACCGCCGCCACCGCCACCTCCAGTACCACCACCGCGAAGGGTCGAAGAACTTTTTCTTCGCCAAAACCCACCCGTCTTCAATGGATTGGGAGATCCATCTGAAGCTGAGACTTGGATACGCGCCCTGGAACGTATCTTTAATTTCTTAGGATGCGCCGATCAAGAACGATTAGCGTGCGTAACTTTCCAATTCACAGGATCTGCCGACTTTTGGTGGGAAGCTCAGCAGAAAATCATGACACCCGAGCAGCGAGCAGACCTTACCTGGGAGGAGTTCAAGACTAGGCTATACAATAAGTATGTTCCGAAAAGTTATCGGAAGAAGAAAGAGACCGAATTCTATAACCTTAGGCAAGGTAGAATGATAGTAACCGAATACGATCTATCTTTCTGCGACATGTCCCGCTATGCACCCGACCAAGTCGACACTGACGAAAAGATGGTAGAGAAATTTAGAGCCGGTTTGAGGCCCGAAATTCGGATGACCCTTGCAAGCTTAGGAGCACTCACTTATCACGAGGCATTAAATCGCGCCTTAGATGTTGAGGCAGCCATGCCGACTGAGAAACCAGCCCCAGCAAATCCCCCGACCCACTCGAACTATCAACCTCCGGCCGACAAAGGAAAACGTAAGTGGGAGGGAAACCCGAGTGGTCAGCGTGACAAAAGACCATGGCAAGGACCCCAACGTCAGCCAAATCCTGGACCTACTCCTACTCAGATACAGACAGGAAGTCAATACATTAAATACCCCCTCTGCTCAAATTGTAACCGACGACACGAGGGTGTCTGCAAAGTGGGGAATGACGCCTGCTTTGTTTGCAACCAAAAGGGACACTTTGCAAGGAACTGCCCAAATAGGAAGCCGCGAACAGGCCCGGGACCCCAACCCATTGGTCAAAACCAACAGCTGCGTGCTATTTAGGCACAGCCAAGGCCTCCTCAACCACCCCAGCTACATCAGCCATTTCCTTTGCCCTCTCAGCGACAACAATTTCAGCAACATCTTCAGGAACAGCAAAACGCTAGGGCTTACGCACTTAAGCAGAAACAGCCAGAGAAAAACCCAGGAAACCTAGCAGGTATGGGCCAACTACTCGGAATACCTGTGATAATTTTGTTCGATACCGGTGCTTCGCATTCCTTTATATCTCAAGCAAGTGTAGAGGAACTGAACTTAGAAGCAAAACCATTAAAGATTGAACTAGGTCTCACATCACCGGTAGGAGGAACTAAGACTCTCACGCACTGCTGCTCTAACCTAGAACTTGAATTAGGATCACTCAAACCCTCATCAAATAACTTAAGCGTCATGACTTTGAAAGACGTAGATGTGATCCTAGGAATGGACTGGCTAACCCAACATCATGCTACTATTCTATGCAACGAAAGACGAATCTCTTTTCACACACCCGGGAAGGAACCAACAGACTTCTACAGAATCTCCATGGACCAACGAAAAGCGATCATCTCGGCACTTCAAGCCGCCACGTTAGTCAAAAAGGGGTACCCAACATATCTTGTTCATCTATGCGGGGAAACCAAGGAAGAAACGAAGGTCGAGAATGTAGAAATCGTACGAGAATTTCCTGACGTATTTCCCGAGACCCTACCAGGACCCCCACCAGACCGGGAGGTAGAAATTACCATCGACCTAGAACCTGGAGCAGCTCCGGTGTCCAAAGCACCGTATCGTATGGCCCCAAAGGAATTAGAGGAACTTAAGATTCAACTCCAGGAACTCCTAGAACTAGGTTTCATCAGACCCAGTGTATCACCGTGGGGAGCGCCTGTTCTCTTTGTGAGAAAGAAAGATGGATCAATGAGAATGTGCGTCGATTATCGAGAACTGAATAAGCTAACTCTTAAGAATAAGTATCCCTTACCCAGAATTGATGACTTATTCGATCAACTTAGAGGAGCCAAAGTCTTTTCGAAGATAGACTTGAAATCAGGGTACCATCAGTTGAAAATCCGACCCAGTGATACATCCAAAACCGCCTTCCGAACCCGATACGGCCACTACGAGTTCGTAGTCGTACCTTTCGGACTAACCAACGCACCACCCGTGTTTATGGACCTCATGAACCGCGTGTTTCACCCTTATCTCGACAGGTTCGTCCTAGTCTTCATAGACGACGTACTAATCTATTCAAAGAGTGAGGCGGAACACGAAGAACACCTGAGAACGATCCTAGGAACCCTTAGAGGGGAACGGCTTTATGCGAAGTTCAGCAAGTGCGAGTTTTGGCTTAAAG
Source organism: Thymus mandschuricus (assembly GCA_029379335.1). Taxonomy (NCBI): domain Eukaryota; kingdom Viridiplantae; phylum Streptophyta; class Magnoliopsida; order Lamiales; family Lamiaceae; genus Thymus; species Thymus mandschuricus. The sequence goes on from CM057072.1 coordinate 24,005,933, forward strand.
AAGTGGTTTTCTTAGGACACATAGTATCATCAGACGGAATCAAGGTAGACCCTGCAAAGGTAGAGGCAGTGCAGAACTGGAAATCCCCATCAACACCGAACGAAATCCGAAGCTTCTTAGGACTAGCTGGCTACTATCGAAGGTTTATCGAGGGATTTTCCAAGATAGCCAGACCGATGACGCAATTACTTCAAAAGATGATTAAGTTCGTTTGGACCCCAGAGTGTGAAACGAGCTTTCAGATACTTAAAGAGAAGTTAACCACAGCCCCAATCCTAGCGGTTCCAGATCCCGACAAAATCTATACAGTTTACACCGATGCTTCGAAAAATGGACTCGGATGTGTGTTAATGCAGGACGGATGGGTAATAGCGTATGCCTCACGGTAGCTCCTACCAAACGAACTGAATTACCCAACTCATGATTTAGAACTAGTTGCAGTAGTACATGCTTTGAAAATCTGGAGGCATCATCTCTATGGAGCGAAGTGCGAAATTTTCACCGACCACAAGAGCCTTAAATACTTCTTTGAACAGAAAGACCTCAACATGAGGCAATGACGATGGCTCGAATTAGTCAAGGACTACGACTGTAGCATCAACTACCACCCAGGCAAAGCTAATGTTGTAGCTGACGCCCTGAGTCGAAAGTCCCAACCGCAACTAGCTAACCTCCTTACGTCTGAAGAGGCCCTCATTCGAGAGTTCAATAAGCTCAGGTTAGAGATAATATCTCCACCAGGAACCATCGAAGGAGTCATTGCTACCCTCACCATAGAGCCTGACTTGAGACACAGAATTATCCAAGAACAAAGGAAGGATGAAATGTTAGAAAAGACCCGTTTGAAAGTAAGGACGGGTGGAACGAAAGACTGCCGGGAGGAGGCCGATAATGCGATCACCTTCAAGGGAAGGTTATGCGTACCACGTAATGACCAGCTCCGAAATGAGATCCTGAGTGAAGCCCATGACACCCCGTATACCGCACATCCAGGAGGCACCAAAATGTACCAAGACCTAAAGGAGAGATTCTGGTGGGAAGGCATGAAGAGAGATATAGCCTCATACGTTGAGCGTTACTTGACGTGTCAGCAGGTAAAAGCTTTGCATCAGCAGCCACACGGGAAGTTACAACCCTTAGAGATTCCACAGTGGAAATGGGAGCATATCACCATGGATTTCGTTACAGGTTTTTCCCGAACCAGGAGAGGGAATACAGCTATCTGGGTGATCGTAGATCGACTAACTAAATGTGCCCATTTCGTTCCTATCCCTACCACCTATGGTCAGAAAAACTAGCACAACTGTACGTCCGAGAAATTGTACGTCTCCATGGAGTACCACTATCCATCACATCGGATCGAGACCCGAAGTTCACCTCGAAATTTGGATGAGTATGCAGAAAGAACTGGGCACACAACTAAATTTCAGTACGGCATATCACCCTCAGACCGATGGTCAATCCGAAAGGACCATACAGATTCTTGAAGACATGCTGAGAGCGGTAGTACTTGATAAGGGCGGAGAATGGGAGAACATTTTGCCATTAGTTGAGTTCGCCTACAATAATAGCTATCAATCGACCATAGGTATGGCCCCATACGAAGCGTTGTATGGAAGGAAATGCAGGTCTCCACTCTATTGGGATGAATTCATCCCAATAGAGTGGAGAAAGAAAGAACTTAGGGCTCGAAGCGGTCAACGAGATGATTAGGATGGTGCGACAAATCAGAGATAGGATGCGAGAAGCCCAGAGTAGACAAAAGTCTTATGCCGACAACCACAGAACCGAACATCACTTCGGGATAGGCGACAAGGTTTTTCTGAAGGTTTCTCCCACTAAGGGATTGACCAGATTCGGGATCAAAGGCAAACTAAAACCCCGATTCATAGGGCCCTATGAAATTCTGGAAAAGATTGGAACTGCAGCATACAAGTTGGCGTTGCCACCAAAACTAGGAGGTGTACACAATGTATTCCATGTATCTCAGCTGAGGAAGTACGTGTTTGACCCCAAACACGTGATTAGGCAAGATGAAACATCTATAGAGCCCGACCTGAGCTACGAAACAAAACCAGAAACCATCCTAGATCGGAGGATACAACAGCTTAGGAATAAACAGATTCCTTTAGTGAAAGTACAGTGGAGACACCACGGGCAAGAGGAAGCCACGTGGGAATTGGAGGACAAGATGAAAGAGATATACCCCGACCTGTTTTCATAGAAGGTAATTAAATTTCAGGGACGAAATTTTCATAAGGGGTGTAGGATGTAACGACCGCAGTTTTTCTTAGTGAGTAATAAAAACTTCGGTGTTATTTAGTAATAAAAATTTTAAGAATATTATTACAAGTATTATTATGGGAAAATAAAATTTTTAAATGATACCGGTAGAGCCACTTTTAGTGGAAATAGTATACCGAAACGAGAATCGAATATAATCGAAGAAAGCCGATAGGGAATAATCGGTGAATTAATTTCCCCAGAGGGGCCGAGGCCCACTTAGTTTTCACAAGGCCCAACTAGCATATTTTTGGCCCACATAGTTGTCGATGCCCACTTAATTAATAGTTGTTCGATTTATTTGGTCCAAGAACGAGAGCCCACGTTCTAGAGATTCGAAAATGATCGAAAGGCCCAATGTTAATAATCCCGATCCATGATGATAATTACATGAGAAATAATAGTATGAAAATAAGTACATACATTCCATTATAATTAATGGACAAAAAAAAAACAATAGAAATAAATTAAAGGAAGGAAAAAGGAGGGAAATCTCGGTTGTAGCATACAACACAAATCTAGAAATTATTTCACTAATCTCTCTAATACCGATTAATGACAAGGAAGGAAGAAATGCTTAATTATCATTAAAGATACAATTAGTACATCATTAGGAGCTTAAATGGACAAAATGCACGGGGAAGGGGAGAGCTAGAGCTAGCCGTCCAACCCTTCACCTCCTTGAGTCACAAATTTGAAATGAGCCTCCCCAATCCAAGTCATCTATGCAATGATTACAAAACTTCTCCACAAGTAAAGCCTCCCATCCTTATACAAAAACCAAGGGAAGGATTAGCATAAACCATTCACTCATACAACACAAGAACAAGTAGAGAGAGAGAGAGAGAAGGAGACTGCCGAGATTAAGAGAGAGAGAGAGAAGCTGCCGGATTTCAGCAAGCATCACTGCCGGAATCCAGCCACCGGTGACCATACACACATCAAGGTAAACCTCTCTCAAACCTTCCTAAGACCTAGAATGAGCATGCATTAACTTGAGGACCAATTTTCCCTCTCTAGGAGTGAAGAGAGAAGAAGGGAGAAGATAATCAAGCACAAACTGAAGGAGGACAGCCTTCATTAAGAGATAGAGATCCATTTTCCAGTTTCTAGAGGTGAGAAAAACCCCACTCCTTTTCCCTAGCATGAGTAATCAAGACTCTAACACTTAGAAATCCAACATGCAAGTGTAGGTCTCAAGCCACATCAATAGGGAGAAGAACCGAGGGGAAGGAGGCAACAAAGAGAAGGGGACAGCCACCATTTAATCCAAGAAATCAGTTCTCAACCTCTCACAATCACAAGTAAGACTCCCCTTACCACTTCCTCTTAGAAATTCAAGCTTTTGAGCATGCAATCCCATTAGAACCACCAAAGAACCAACAAGAGGCATAATCTAGAACTCCATCAACCTTTGAGCATGAAACATAGATCAAAGTCTTAAGATTGAAACATAAAAAGCTTATCAATCACCTAGAGATAATGCATGTTAATTTATAGGCCAAGAACTGAAAATTCGAGCATGATTAGATCACATAGAACCTCCCTTAGAAGGCTTAGATCATTGCATGTATGATAATCCTTAATCCAACACTTCAAACCAACAAGACACCAAAATTTGAACATATTAAAATCTGGAAAATTGCTTCTAACTAAGACATCATAAACTCAAGGTAAAACAGCCCCTAAAATGCTCTTTAATCCAACCCTAACCCCTAAAATTTACAAGCATAACTTATAATCGAGTTATGAGAACGAAAGGGGGAATAAGGGTGAAAGAATGGACCTGTCGGAGACACAAGGAGACGACGGCGGAGCCACGGCAGTTCCGACGGAGCCACTACAGCCTCGGAGCTCACCTCGGAGGAAACCTGCAAAAAAAGGAGAAGAAGAAGGTCAGACGAAGAGGAGAAATAAGGGAGATACCGGCGGCAATCTAGCCGCCGGCGCCGGAAATTGAAACAGAGAGAGAGGCAGGGGAAGGCGACGGCAGTTGCGGTGACGAACCCTAGCTATGAGGGCTAGGGCAAGGGATGAACGGAGCAAGGCAGGGCAAGGAGAAGCCGCTGCCGAGAGAAGAAACGCCGCCGGCGAACCCAACGGAGAGGCGGAGAACCGACGGGGATTTTTCCCCCAATCTCCGAATTAGGGATTTAACTTCCCCAACCGAACTTCAACACCAAGGGCTAGGCATAGACGAGGAGGATGATGACCCGAAATTACCAGGGGGGGGGGAGAACATTGACGGCGGCGATGCCGCCGAGCAAGGGGAAGCCGACGGCAGAGAGGGAGAAGTAGTCCAGAGAGGGAGAAAGAGAGAGACCGCGAGGGAGAGAATGAGAGATGAGGGAGGAAATGTCTGCAGTTCATAAGCACTTAACGGGTCGGGCCGAATAAACAGGCCAAACATAATTAAAATTAAACGATGGGTCGGACTTACATCAGCTGGGCCGGGAATTAATTAAAAGACAGGCAAAATTTCATAATGGGATAAATCGAGAACTAATTGGACCAAAGACTTTATAATTAAATGGGCCGATTCATAAGCCAATTGGGCCGAGGATTAGATATGTGCACAAGGGCCGCACACGATAAATTATCGAGAATAAATAATGGGCTTCGACCCTTAGCAGTTCTATTGGACTCAAAAATAATTATAAACTAGATTAATAACAAATCAACTCAGATTAGTCTTATAAGTGTAGATCACTACATTCCTCCATAGAAACACGGAGATTTAGTTAAGAGTTAGCCTCCGCTTAAATCGATAAGATTATCGATTTTCAGTTCAAGTTACTTACTTTACGTTCTTTGAACGAGGTTAGGCGGAGGAACAAGCAGAGCCTAAGTAGCTCCGGAACTACATCAGCATTATCAGGGAAACAAGCAAGGTGGGCTTTCAAAACTAAAATGTGTTCTTTATGCTATAGTTTTTTCTTTAAAAGCATTGTCATGCCATAAATGCTTTGTTTTGTATGATGTCATATCTGAAGGGCTTCGGCCACAGGGCTTCGGCCATAGTTATCAGAAAGAATTCGGGTCTATCGGGGTCGCACCTCGATGGACTTAGTGCACTTAGTTATGTAGACCGTGAGCTACGTATTGGCCGGTCGAGGTATCCGGGGGAGTGGCCACTCCTTCCGGGTACACCAGAATCAGTTCAGATATGACGGATTACACCAGAAAATAGCTTGCAAGCGCCCTTTTAGTTTAAACTGTTTTCCGTGAGCATAGGTTTTTCCTAAAACCCCTATGCTTCACTTTAATGGCTGACAATAAAATGTTTTGGCATGTGTCCACTGAGTACTCTGTACTCAGCCCTGTACATATTTCCCGCGTGCAGGTTGATCGTGATGGATGTGGAGCAGTCCGAGGAGCTTTTTGTCGGGTATCAGTGTGTGGAAGCCTCTTGGTGGTGCATGTCTCCACACATGCATCTCACGCTTTTCCGCAATGTTCGTTACGAAATTCACACAGTTTACTCTGTGTATCGTTGCAACGAGATGCTGTTTTGTGTAACGATGCAACGAGTCGAGCTTTTCGTAGCCGACGAACTCTTTATTGAATAAGCTTCCGCTCTTTCATGTATTGTTTTGTAAACAGACACGTTTCCACGTATTTTCTTTTGTCAGTACTTCATCTGTATTGAACAACGTCTTTTGCCAACATTCTCGATGAATGTTGAGTATTTTGAATCGAACTTGGAGTTGTTTTCCTTGCGAGATTTTACTGCTCATTTATGTTCATGTACAATATTTCTTCTTTACCCCATTTCCTTGCGTCGCGACCTTACTTAGCCAAGCTATGGCGGGGCGGGTCGTGACATAGTTTAAATGATAGAATAATAATAATAATAATAATAATAATAATAATAATAATAATAATAATAATAATAATAATAATAATAATAATAATAATAATAATAATAATAATAAAATAATTAAAATAATTATTATTATTTTATTATTATTATTATTTTATTTTATTTTATTTTTATTATTATTATTATTATTATTATTATTATTATTATTATTATTATTATTATTATTATTATTATTATTGTTTTAGTTCAATATGTGCAGAGATAATAAATTGAAGAATCAAATTACTTTTACGTCTTTTCTATCTAACAAAACACGACTTTCTCTTTCCCTTCTTCCTTCTTCTCCTTCACCGAATCAACACCTGGTTTTCCTCTTTCGCGCTCTTTATTGTTCGTTCTTCTCCCTCACTCAATCAACAACAATTCACCATCGAATCAGCCCTAATTCACCGAGAGGATTCATGAGAATGAAATTCTAAGAAGCTGTATGGATATTAATAGTGCATGTCGCTTGAATTATTGAAATTCCTATCAATTGATGCTCAAATTCGGTAGAATCGATTCCGATATTTTGTTCTGCAGCTTGCAATCTGCGTTGTTTGGTGACTAGTGTTGTCTTCCTCCACAATTTTAGGTACTCTGTTTGTCTGCTGCTGTAGCTACCGTTGTTGTAGATTCAGCTCAAATTTAAATTGATGCAATCGATTGTGTGGAATCAGGTACTATCAACTCAATTTCTCGAAACTCTGTGATTTTTTATCATAATTTCTCAGTTTATTTTGTTTTGTTGTTTCAGCTTGCAAATCCTTAAGAATACACTTCTGCGCAGTAGTTGGAGTTTCACAGAAATTTTATTTAGGTATTGTTTGAGCTGAATTATTTGGTTTTCCTCTTAGAAATTCTGAAGAATACACTTATCTTGTGATTTATGAATTAGTTTTATGTGTTATATCTTAATATAAATTGAGGATTCAGCTGCTGTCGTTGTAGATAATCTCGTTGGAGTTTGCGATTCTGAAAAAGCATTAATGATTTGTAGTTAGTGTGGTAGTAGTTACCTGCTATATTTGGCTACAATTGTATATTTTTACGTGCTCGATTGAGCTGAACTACAGAACTTTTTACTATGTCATATGTAATGCATTCATTGTTTGTTAGCACAAAATTGGTTGTTGGATTAATTATTCCAGAACTTGGTGCATCTTTTCCTTGAAATGGTTGGTGGCAGAAGTTTTGTTCTATATATAAAATAAGCTTTGCAGTATTTTCCATCTGCCACTGAAGAGAATTTTATAGAGCTATCGAGCTACTTTACTTAGATTTCTTCCTTCTATAAAGAGGCGAAGAGATGAATATCTACATGTGCTGTCATCTATTTATGATATGCGAACTTCTGCTTAGTACCTACTATTCATATGCTACTAATAGGATGTGATCGTATATGTATTTGGTTTTATAGTTCCCCGAGTAATTGTAAGGAGAAATACGTAAAAAGAATCGTTGGATTGCCAGGTGACTGGATTGATCTCCCTTCACTCGACACTTATTTACAAACGTTGTGGAACACTTATTTATTCTCTCATAACTTGGTGATTGTTCCTAATTAATGTTAGATTGGTGAAGAGCTTGGAGATATATATGACTATGTTGCCCCCTGCTTTCCCCCAAGGTTTGCCATATATGTTTTTAGATATGACAATCTGTGTTAATTGAGATAGTTGCTTGTAGTCCACTGCTTAATTTAAATTCTTGCTTGCAGATATAAAATATTCCAGCTCATGGAAATCTATACACATAGCTAATGATCTATCAACTCTGGATATTCTAAAGGTATGTTATCTGGATCCATAGTTCTTGATATTAATACTTTTTTTAACTCTGGATAGGCATATACTCGTAGAAAGTTTGGGTTAGTTCTGCTGAACGGGTAACTGCGCTCAAATACTAAGATAAGATGCTTGAGGTGCAAATACATCTAACATCAAAATAGCCCCAAATAGTGTCCAGTACTTCATACAGAGCAACAATAACTTTAAAATCAGAAGATTTTGATAGCAATCTGGTGATGAGTGCAAAGTACCAGAGTGATAAGTTGTATATGAATGAAATCGAGCATTGGAGAATTTATATTCAAGGATTTAACACAGACTTTAGCATCTATATAAAAAAAACTGTAACATCATTGACACTTTAGCTTCAAGTGTTGCATTTTTCAGGGCACTAATTATTCATGTTCAAATGGTTTTACTGTTTCAGGAAGAAATGATGCAATTAAGACGAGATAATCCACCGGAACAAATGACTGATAAAATTATTTTGGAAAAGGTCTTAGGACGACAATCAAATCGTTTGTCTGGTTGGGGACGGTCACCTAGTAAATCTCGAGGTACCAGTGGTGAAGGCTCAAGTCGTCTCACGTACTCTCAAGCTCTTGATGAATTGAAGGAGGTTAAGGCTAATTATGAAGCACTGAAAGACGATTTCCTAAAGATAACACAACAACTTATCGACAAAAATATAGTGTCTGGGACTGGGACTACATTAGCACATGCTCAATCAAGTCTCTCTTCCCGACCTTCTCGTAGAAGTGCATCTCCCTCCAATGACCATGATGATTATTCTGATTTCGATGATACTTATTAACTAGTTTTGGTATTCCTTTTGATTTGGATTTAAGTTTCCACGTGTTTAGCCTTTTTATTTATAAAATTAGCAATGGAGATTATGTTTTTAGAATTTTGGACCATATTTAACACATTGACAGTCTCCTTTGATATAACATATATATATATATATATATATATATATATATATATATATATATATGTGAGCTAGCTTGTTTATTGTAACGACCCGCGTGTTATAACTCTACATTAGTAGTTAAGTTCGTAAATTAGATAAATAGTTTAAACCTTAATGGCTTAGAAAATTCTATTCTCGACGAAGGTAGAATTTTCGTGAGAAAGACTTGTTATATTAATTGATTTCTAATTAGAATAATGACCCCTATAATTAGTGGATTAAAGAATATGATCACTTTAAGCGATAAATTCATTGAGTAGTAATTTCAATTAGAAATCAAATAGTAACTTGATTAATAATTTCTATATTAGTAATTATATCGTTGGATTTACAATAGTATCGACTTTACATTTCATATTGATTTGTATAATTAGATATCGATCAAGAACATAAGTTGTGGTCCAAACTAGTTAATTAATAATATGGGCCAAGCCCATCGGTTCATGATCGAACCGTTCGATAATAATCGAACCCAACATTCGATTAATACTTTTATTAAATCGAAAACAATAATTAATAATAAGAAAGAAATATTAAGTGAATAAAAATAATACACTTACAATGTCAATAATAATAGAATCAAAATTGATTGAATAATAATAAAATGACTATCTATATACATGTAAAGTAAAATAGTAATAAAGGAAGAAAAAGAAGACAAGAGATAGGAGCAGCAGTGCTTTGCTCGGCTAAAATAAAGGAAAGAAAAAGGGGAAAGGGGAAAGGGCAGTCTACAATATCCCATAAAATGGGGATAAAATCTTCCAGTCTATCCTTGAGCAATTCCCATCAGTCCATCACCATAAAACCTGGAAAAAAAGAAAAGAAAAGGGAAAGCAGAGAAGCCACAGCAGGCTGCTGCTCCTCCCACTTGCAGAATTTCTGGGAAGAGATTGCTCCCTCACCCTACAGCCTTTCCCCTACATTTCTTGAGCCACAAAGAAATCAGTCCTTCCTCAACCTAAACCTGCAAAGAAGATGGGATTAGGAAAGAAATCAGAAAAAGGACTCTTAACCCTTACAATCAGCTACAGTTCCTACTACTCTACCACCATCACCATCTTCTCTATATAATCCAAGACACACACACAATGCAGTTTTTCCTTTCACTCATCACTTACCAAAATTCACCATAGAATATACGAGAGGGAGAGGAGAAGCAGCAGAGAACAGAGGGAGAAGGAAGGAGTGTGGTGAGCTAGCAACAACAGCACTTCTAACTCTAAGTAAGTAAATAAAACCTCAATAATCCTTAAGCATGATTTAAGCCTCAACACATAAGCAAGAATATGAGAATTTCAGTTTCATTCTTTAATAAGCATGCTAAAACTCAATATTTACTTACAAACATGATAATAAACGAAAGCATGAGTTTGAAACATAAAATGAAACTAAGACTCCTAATATTCCTTCTAAGCAAATCCTTAAGCAAACAAAAACAGGTCATAAACTAAGAAGCACGGGGACGGGGACGAAATACGGGAACGATACGATACGGGGACGAAAATACGTTATTTTTTAAAAAATGAAAGTACGATACGTTAAAAATACGTTTTGTGTTTTTTATTTAATATATATTAAATATCCATAATTTATGAATAAAATATGCAAATATTAAGAAATTTATAATAAACATTCTGCCCACACTAATTAAACCATTCTGTTGACAAAATAAAAAATAAACCCACCAGCCCTAAACCATTCTGTTGCCAGAAACTAATAAATGCAGTGAATTAATGTTGCCCACTGCATTTATTCTACAATCCACACCCACCGCCCACAAATTAAACCCACCAGCCCTAAACCCATACGAAATTAAACCTACCAGCAACTCAGCAAGCGACGGCGGTGCGGCGACGGCGGCGCAGCGAAGGCGGCGCGGCGACGGAGGCACCACGACGGCGGCGCAGCGAAGGCAGGTGAGTGAAGGTCGCGATTCGCGATTGCGGGCAGAGCGAAGGCAGGTGAGTCGCGATTTGCGATTTAAGTTTTTAGGTTTTTAATATTTTTTCCCATTAAAACGTATTTAGCAATAAAATATAAAAAAAAAAAAAGAAAAAATACGACCCATTGCAGAAAAACGTCCCCAGGGACGTATTTTCGCCGTCTCCGGCCGTCCCCGTCTCCGGGACGTCCCCGGAACGGGGACGGCGCCCTCCCGGACGTCCCCGTGCTTCAGAGGTCATAAATCAACCCTCCAAGCATAATAGCAAATCAAGCATGAAAACCATATGCAAATAAGCCTAAAGTTTCAGCCCTCTCTACATCTAGTAAGAATAAGAAAAACACATGTTTTAAGCTCAAGAATCAAGTTTCATGCTTACGATTAAAGCAAGGGGAAACATTACTAGGACTACCATGGTTCTATACAAGATATAAAAAACACACAAACCATTTACTACAATACTTAAGTAACCCTAACTATCAAGATAATCTAAAATTAAGGAAATAGAAACGGAGCAGGGAGTCTTAGCTTAGCTTCGGAACTGACCACCTCCGGTCGAAATTCTCCGACTCCGATGAAGACACTGTCGTTGCAGACGGAAGGTCGGCCCTAAAACATTTATCAAACAAATATAATTAATAAAATAAATGAATGAAAAAAGGGGGGGGGGGGGGGGGGGGGGGGCAGAGAGAGACTGTCAACCAAAGAAAATATATAAGAGAGGAGAGGAGGAAATGCAGGAAAGGGAGTGGATCCTTACAGCTTCACGGCGGGTAGAACGCCGGCGACGGACGGCGGAGGCTGTTGCTGGCGGAACTCCCAGGCGCGGCGGCGCTGAGTTCCCGGCAGACCACCACGGCGGTGCCTCGGTCCTTCCTCCAGCTGGCCGACCGAGAAGCCGGCAAGAAGCCCGACAGAGAGAGAGAAAATCCGATGGAGAGAGAGAGAAAGGAGCGGAAAAGGGAGCTGCCGGCCGACGAAGAAATCGCCGGCAGTCCTCGACGCCGGCGAGTAGTGGCGCAGCAGGAGGGATCCGAGAGAGGGAGTTAGGGCTGAATCGATTTAGGCGTGTGAAGAAAGGGGGGCTAGGGTCAGTATATATATGTGTGTGCGAATCGGGTCGGGTCTTGGGCTAAAACCCGCGGGTCCGAACCAGATTCTTGGTTTGGGCCGAATCCAGAACTTGGGCCGAGAATTTAATATTCTGGCCCGATTCGATTAATCTACGGGCTTAACTTGTCCGGATTTAATTCCATCAATCGAATGTTCGATCAATGTTCGAAGGATTATATTCTCATAAAATACTCACGAGATTAATTAGTTAATTAATAAATAAGGACGGCCCGACTATTAAAATCGGATTCGCTTAAGATTAATAAAATGATTAAGACTATTCAATTAATTAAGATTAATTAATTATTAAGCTATACTTAGCTTTAAAATATGTCCTGAAGATTTGCATAATTTTCGGGAATTAATTCGACAAATAAATGGTCTCGAATAATGGAAGAAACGATTCTGAATAATAAAAGATTATTCTTTTATGAAGAGATTTTAAAGAATTCAAATCAATCTGTTAACCCTAACAGATTCATAAGATAGGAAAATATATTAGACGATTATTTTCCCATAGGAACTTTTATTATAAGAATGTAGATTCTTATTATTCCTTTATGAATAGGCGCAACTCGACAAGGGTTTTGACGTTGTTCGTCTATCAAGACCGGGCATATTCTACGCTACGAGAGGTGGGCTTTCTATCCAAAATAAATGTGATATTTATGAAAATATAAGTTAGTTATTTTGAATTATTGTCATGCCATAAATGTTTTGATTTTTGTATGATACCTATCTGTATTGGCTTTGCCAATTTATATAATCGAATTCGGGTCTTAGTAAGATAGCTATCTTACTTAGACTAGTGTACACAAAGTGACCGTGTGTCATCTTCGGGTTGGCCGGTCAAGGTATCGTGAGAGTGGCCACTCTCCCGGTACCATTAGAAACAGATATGGTAGATTACTAAAGAACTTAGCTGGCCAGCAAACTTTTCGATCACAAGAATTATTTTAGTAAGCATAGGCTCTTTTCAATAAAACTCCTATGTCTTACTGTTGAATGGCTTGACAATTATATATGTATATTTTCGGCAACGTGCCCACTGAGTACTTTTGTACTCAGCCCTGCATATATTTCTAAATGTGCAGGTTGAACAAGATGGAATGGAGAGCCGACCCAAGCTTTTGTCATCATGAATCATATTAGTTCTTAGATTAGGGCTCTCGGTAATGTGTGTCTTCATACATGCGTTCTGTAAGACTTCCGCTGTAAAATGTCAATAAATTCTTGTTGAGTATTCGAGTCGTGTAAACGTTTCGAAGGCATGTATCCCTTAAAGGCTCGACGCCAATTGATATAATAATTACTTCCCACGCTTGTTGAGTGGTTTCTAGCTTTATAATTACATCCCCCTTTCTATTCCCGCTTCTTTAATCCCATCCCTAGTCACGGGTCCCCGGCTTCACTATCCTTAGTAATGTGTTAGTTCTGCTGAACGGGTATCTGCGCTCAAATACTAAGATAAGATGCTTTAGGTGCAAATACATCTAACATCAAAATAGCCCCAAATAGTGTCCAGTACTTCATACAGAGCAACAATAACTTTAAAATCAGAAGATTTTGATAGCAATCTGGTGATGAGTGCAAAGTACCAGAGTGATAAGTTGTATATGAATGAAATCGAGCATTGGAGAATTTATATTCAAGGATTTAGCACAGACTTTAGCATCTATATAAAAAAAACTGTAACATCATTGACACTTTAGCTTCAAGTGTTGCATTTTTCAGGGCACTAATTATTCATGTTCAAATGGTTTGACTGTTTCAGGAAGAAATGATGCAATTAAGACGAGATAATCCACCGGAACAAATGACTGATAAAATTATTTTGGAAAAGGTCTTAGGACGACAATCAAATCGTTTGTCTGGTTGGGGACGGTCACCTAGTAAATCTCGAGGTACCAGTGGTGAAGGCTCAAGTCGTCTCACGTACTCTCAAGCTCTTGATGAATTGAAGGAGGTTAAGGCTAATTATGAAGCACTGAAAGACGATTTCCTAAAGATAACACAACAACTTATCGACAAAAATATAGTGTCTGGGACTGGGACTACATTAGCACATGCTCAATCAAGTCTCTCTTCCCGACCTTCTCGTAGAAGTGCATCTCCCTCCAATGACCATGATGATTATTCTGATTTCGATGATACTTATTAACTAGTTTTGGTATTCCTTTTGATTTGGATTTAAGTTTCCACGTGTTTAGCCTTTTTATTTATAAAATTAGCAATGGAGATTATGTTTTTAGAATTTTGGACCATATTTAACACATTGATAGTCTCCTTTGATATAACAATATATATATATATATATATATATATATATATATATATATATATATATATATATATGAGCTTGCTTGTTTATTTTCGTGTTCATGATAAAATCAAGTCACATTTTGGTTATATTCCAAAAATTTCTTACAAGTACTTGCTTCTATTCTATTATAAAAGTGTATTATTTACCAAATTTGATGTACATATTTACTCTTGTCACACTACAACACAATTCAGCTATTATGACTTTTTAAATAGGAGACACACTAAAAGAGTGTCCTATTTTCTTGTAATAGGACACTCTCTATTGCGTCCTAAAAATAGTGTTGTCATAGAGGATTGAACACATGACCATTGACTAGCTCATTTAATATTTATATCAATTGATATTAAAAAGAAAATAATTATTAATATTATTAAAAAAAGAATTTAATTCACACACTTGTTTTAAAAAAAAAAAAAAAAAAAAAAAAAAAAAAAATCAAAAATCGCTTACACAGAAAGCAGAATCGCACTTCTCTCTCTCTCTCTCTCTCGCTCTCGCTCGCTCTCACTCTACGAGTACAATCGATCGATGATCAATCGATGGCTGCAAATCAATGGTAGCGAACTTCCTTCACGTACCCTCTCTCTCTCTACGTAGAAGCGATGGCTGCTATACCTTGTTCAGTTGATTAATCCTTGAGAAATTTTTTATTTGGGTAATTTGGCGGTAAGCAATTTGGTGGAGGCCAACGGGAAAATCTTCAATTGTTTTGTTGTTTATATCTAGAGGTCAGCTTCCAAAACATGAATTTAGTATTTCAACATTCATTTTTCAATTTTGGGGATAATTTTGGGTATGTGGCAGTCACAGCGCGAGATTTGTGCGTGTGCATTGGAAATTTTCATCTGTGATTCCAGGTTAGTTTTGCTTGCCGTGACAGCTGAGATATGTTAGTTTGATGCTGATTGTTTCATTTTTCCATTGATTTTGCTTTGATTTAGTGCTAGGGAATTTACAAATATTGTTTATTGGTTGTTTTACCATGTTAATTATTCGGATGAATTAATTTGCTAATCTGTTGGATGATTGCTTCGTTTACTTCTATGTTTTTATGTATGGTTCGACTGGTGCAAATTAAACAAAGGTTTTCGATTACTACTCAAATCCCTCAGGTTTAGTTTCAGGATTGTAGGATGGATTTGAAATTGACTTTTTTTTTTTTTTTTTGTTTAAATTGAGCTGTTGAGTATGAGTTACTTACCTTTCCTTCTATTGAGTTCTGATTTTTTTGATTTTTCGTTTTGTTTTGTGCATTTTTTTCGTTAATTATGGAGTGTTCCTCTTCTTTGGATGGTAATTGGCAGTTTCTGAAAGAAGCTGGTTGGGCTGAGGGTGGACGGATGATTGCGTGCACGCAGCCTAGGCGATTGGCTGTCCAGGTATGATGTATTATGCAGATTCCTTTTGGATGCCTAATCTTGCGTTTGCTTGTTCTATTACTCCATAACAATTGGAGTCTATTGTTTGGTGCTCAATCTGTGGCTTCTAGAGTTGCTGAAGAGATGGGTGTTAAACTTGGGGAAGAAGTTGGTTACACAATTCGGTTTGAAGATATTACAGATGCTGTAAGCATTTATGCTTCTTGTTATTGTAGTACTTCTGCTGTCGTGTGATGCTCTTTCATCACTCTTTTTGTTGACGATAAATGCTAAGTTTGACTTGTTCTTCGTGGGAGCAGGAACTAACCCGGATAAAATTTATCACTGATGGAGTCTTGCTAAGAGAAATGATGGATGAATTTGCTAATCTGATGGATGATTGTTAGAAGATGGCCTTTCCTTAGGATAATGTCAAACAATTTTCTTGGCCTAAACTGAAATTAATGTTACTATTTGAACTCATTTTATCTGTTGCATATTGTTTAAGGTGAATACATAACGTAGTATGTTGTTATGTTTGTGTTATTACACTATACTTTAGTTATCTTTTAAGATGTTTTGTCATTGCATTCTACTTTTAGCTTTAGCTATCGCAAATAGGCTGGACAATATTCTTCAGAGTTGGGATCCTTGCACATGGTTTCATGTCACGTGCAATAGCGAAAATAGTGTGACTCGAGTGTAAGCCTGCTTTCGTATCTCTTTCCAATCTAGAAACTGACTTCCTAAGTATCAGATATTGGAATTTCTCTGTGTTTCTTATGCATAGTGATCTTGGCAATGCGAATTTGTCGGGCCAGCTGGCTCCACAGCTCGGTCAGCTCTGCAATTTACAGGTATTTGTAAGTTAATAATGATTTAAATTTTACATTAAAATCTACTATATACCCTTTATGTTTGTTGCCACTCTCTGCTTATCACTCTCTTAAATCGCATCATAGTTGATAATATACTATTTGTTGTTAACTTTAGTTTCAAGGTACAGAAAATGACTCTATTAGAAACTTAGATGTTCTGTCTATGAAAATGAATTATTTTGTAGGATTCTGGAATCAAAATTTACTCTTTTGTTTCCTTGTAACGAAGGAATCCATGTTTTAGTGAAATATTTTTTGGTCAAGAGTTTGATCATTGTAACTTCTCTGAGGGCTAGACATTGTTACTTTGGTTAACTGAGAAGAAATAATTTATAAAACAAATGTACCAAGCAGACCAATTTAATTAAATAGATCCCTTATTAGCTGAAGTGTTTATCTGTAAGCATAAATTGTGGCCTTCTTGCAACTTGCTCCCTAGATTATTGTAAGTTGGTGGTAATGGCCTTATAGCTGGATTTTAGAATATTGGACTTGAGTAATGCTAGGTTGATGTTAGTCTAGTTTCTGGACTGGGGCCATGTACGTTAGCTGCTATTTGTCATGGGAAAGGATGTTAAAGGCTTAAAGCTATACACTATCTGTAAACATGGGGATATTGGTCTTTTTATTGTACCATATCTGGATACATACTCGTGCTAGAAATGTTCAATTTAAGAGGACCAAAAATATAGTGCTAACACCAATTGATGGCGGTACACATAGATACAACCGATATTGGAATTCTCTGCATAAAGTAGGTGTTAATCATGGTATCTACATCTATTGGAATTTTAGCCTGCACAGAAGAGGTTAGTAAATCTCTCACTCTTTGTTTCTTTTCTGCTAGGGAACTTTATAGTAACAACATAAGCGGAACAGTTGCAAGCGAGCTTGGAAACTTAACAAACTTGGTGAGCTTGGATCTTTATCTGAATAGTCTAAGTGGTCCATGATGTTCCATAAGTGTTGTTCTTGTTGTCTTGTCTTTTGGTGAATTCAATTGATACATGATTTTCATAACATATGCAGTGATCTTTCAAATAACAAACTAACAGGGACAATACCAACCAATGGATCGTTTCAGCTATTTACGTCTATCAGATTTACAGAACTACTATTTTATCTATCAAGGTGGACATAGTGATTAAATTTTCTTTTATTAATGAGTAACTTCCTCCTATCTGTCAGTTTTGCCAATAATCTCTTGGAACAGCTCCCGGTATCTCCACCTCCTCCAGTTCCACAGAACACCCCTTCTTCTTCTCAAGGTTTGTTGACAAAAGCTGCTTAATTATTCATCATTTTCCTCCCTGTGCATGTTGATAATTTATTTTCCTTTATTTGCTCAAGTTGCTTTCTTGAATTTTTACTTTGCTGAGAATGGTTACAGTTTCTTTCTCATGGCTAGTGTTGAATAATCCTATTTCTAGAAATATGTTGCATCTTTTGATATCATTAACCATTTCTTGTTTATAACAAAACAATCCTTTTTTCTTTTGCAGGTGATTAGTGTTGATGATCCAGAGTTATTGGAGAGTTTTGTCATTTCACACATGAAATAAAGTTTAGAAGATTATTTTACCATGTAGGTGTAGGCTTCTAGGTAATATATCATATTAAAGACTTCGTTTAGTTGAAATTATATTTCTTGGAAGCTGTATGAGATCAATATGTTATGATTACTTGATATATGAATCAATAGGATTGTTTTTATGTGAAGTATAGAGTTTTGCTTCTAACTTAACCATTTAAATTCATTAATATAAGAAAATAGGTGAAATAAAATTGTGGATTTGAGAATATCAATCGATGTCTAATAGGACACTCTTGAGCATCCTATTATTATAAATATGTAAATACAAATGCTTTATGTAATAGGACACTTTTGGGAGTCCTAAAATAACCTATTAAACTAGGACACTCGGAAGAGTCCTATTACACATATTGTGACTCGCGATAATAGGACGCACTAAGTATGTGTCCTATGCATAAGAGTGTCATATTAGAGTACATAATAGGACCCTCATGAAAGTCCTATAAGCCGAATTTTGTTGTAGTGTCATTATTTACCAAATTTGATGTACATAGAATGTTAAGAGCAAGTGTTAAAAGTGAAAAACAAATGGTCCATATTGAAAATAAAGGTTAATTATTTCCATATTAAAAAAACAAGACTAGTGAAATGAGATGACCACACATGCATGTGTGACTAATAATATTATTTCCATATTAAAAACAAATGGTCCATATTGAAAATAAAGGTTTTTTGTGTATTGGACAATATTATGCTTGTGGGTGTTTTGTTGTATTTTTAGGCATATTTTGAGGATAAAACCCCGAGACGAGACAAGGCGAGAAGAGTCGAAGGATGAATCCAAGTTTGGAGTCGAGATGAAGACCTCTCGACCAGCCTCTCGATCGAGAGAGCTGTCGAGAGGACACCTACTGGATGATCCTTACGATCGAGAGCAAATTGATACCTCTCGATACCTCTCTCGATCGAGAGGCTTGACGATCGAGAGAGGGGGGCGGTCGAGAGGGGTGTTCCAGCCGAGAATTTTAAGTAGAATTCTTTTTGAACTATATTTCCTTGTAGAATTTCACCTATATATATTTTTTAGTCTAGCATTGTAAACCCTAACTAACTTACATTCACCTTACTTTTATATTTTTCTTTAGAGCTTTTATTTTTCGTCTTTCGTTCGTTTGTATTCGACTTTGGAGATTGTTCAAGTTTAATTCAAGATTCAAGATTTGAAGTTCTTCATTGTGTTCAAGATTCAATTCCATGTTTTTCTTACTCACTTTTTAAATATGTTCTTTCAATTTATTATGTTTATGTTTGATTTAATTATGTCTAGCTAGTTTTCTTAGTTGATTTTAGGGTTTGAATGCCTAATTGAATTTATGTGAGTACTTTTAATTACAATTAGCCTGCCAATCTAGATGCATGTTTCATGGTGCTTATTTTTATGCATGATTACTTGATCACTAATTGTGTATGCATAGTTATGTTTTTATGCCCTAGCCGGATAATTGCATAATTGATCTCATGAATACATGGTATGATGATTTAATTGTCTTAGCCGAAATTAGATTATCATAGGTCTTGCATATAGTCTATATAGGTGTCGTAGTTGAACCTTATTGATTGTATTTATCGATACTTGTTCTATTTTGCGCTTGATTTGATTTCTATGAGTCCGAGAGGAGATTAGGGTCTTATTGAGTGACGATCTATACTGCCTTAGCCGGAATGTTAGGTTACTTTCGTGTATCGCGTCTAGATTGGATTAAATTGTTTAATCGGGTTAATTGTTACTTGCATAGATTTGATTAGGTAGGCTTCCCTAGAATCAACGTTTGTTCATTATTTGATTTTCTTTATTGAGTTATTTGCTTATTTGTTATTTGCCTTATTTGGTTATTTGTTTTTCTTATTTGTTTACTTCCTTATTCATTTATTTATGTCCTTTTATTTCTTTTATTTCTTTGTCTAGGATTATAAATACCACAATCTAAATTCTCAATTGCTTAGACATCAATTTAATTCTAGAGTAAAGGTATTGTGTGTGTTTTCGATTTGTCAATCCCTGTGGATACGATACTCGTACTTCCTTTCACTATACTTATTTTGTGTGGTAGAAAATAGTGCGATCAGTTTTCATGCTTTGTAACGTACTCGCTTCGCTTTGTCTTGTGTACTCGCTTTAGCAGAGTCGGGTTTACTCACTTTGACTTCGTCGAGAGCACTCGCTTCGCTTTATCGGGTAGACTCGCTTTGTCTTTAAAACACACTCAAGCAAGTGGTCTTCTCGCTTCGCTTGGAACCTGCAGTCTATACCTAAAGCGACTAAAACAAAAGCAAGCTTTCCTAACATTACAAGCTTGAAAAAATATATCCTATCATACTAATCAAATAGGGTTGCTTGAGAACAGGATTAACACAGAGGGTTTTGGGATCGAATCAAAATACATAACACAATTTTATTAAGTATCCCAATAGTTTCCCCCTTAACAAGTGAATCCTTAACAATTCCCAACAGTTCCACCGGTTTGACCCGATTATGGTGGTTCAATCCGGTTCTTACTAACCTCCGGTCAGATCGGGCGGTCCGTTTCATTTTTTAAAATAATGGTTTATAGGCTTCAATTTTGAAATAGAGCCATTGGAGTTGCATGTGTGGCAGAAATAATCGCGACTACTAACTCACATTGAGCTGCTAGGGATTCGTCCTAGTTGAAAACATACTGCATGGTAAAGGACATGTCGATGTGATCCATTGAGACAAATCAGTTTGGCCTTTAAACACATATGATCGGTGATCTTGAGACCTTCAATGGATAGCAGCTGAGCACCACTAAAGCAGGTTGTCAAGAACCAATGCACGTGATTGAACTCTATAAGCAAGATCGAAAAACGGTCTTAAACTTTAAAAGCTAGATCAATCGTATTCTGAGCTCATAAGCTCACTGCGTGGATTGTATAAGGCCGGGTCGATCCTATTAAACTTAACTCTAGAGATAGTAAAATAAGTATATATAATTATGATTTCGAAAAATATCATCCAAATTAAATTGGGGTTCCCAACACATACCAATTCATACTACTCTAATCCATTACTCTCACTATCATTTCAATTCGTGTGCTTGAAAAAACGTTATCCAATTAGGAATGGGATGGGGGAGTGGTTGCTAAAATTAATAGTGAATAACTCAAACTCACTAGCTCGATAAGACCAATTCTTTGATCCTTTGATTTAATTTAATCGCCGCGACTTAACTAATTGAACAACAAGGAAGTCATATTTTTAAACTTTATCCACAATATCTTACATGGGAAATAAGTAAAAACACCCACTTGGGATAGTACAGATAAATAATATTCACGCAGATAAAAAGGATTAAAAATAGTCACTCTTACTATAACACCTCCGCCCTTTCCTAATTCACGAATTCGAGGTCGTGAATTCACTCACACAAATGTCTGAATCACGAAGTCATGAATTTGAGATCGTGAATTCACTTACATAAAACGAGGTCGTGAATTTGAGATCGTGTATTGGTGAAATTGCTCACAAAAATGCTTGAAATCACGAACTCTCAAATCCAATTCCTGAATTCACTCACATTAAAGTTTAAATCACGAATTTACAAATCAAATTCGTGAATTCATGAATTCGAACTCAAAAAAAGAAATTACGTTTTAGTAAAGAAAAAATTAACAAAATATAATAATTTAGTTTAATTTTATATTCCTAAAGACTACTAATCTCATTTAATCTTAACATTTAATTTTATCTTTTCTATGTTTAATTAGTGTGTGCGCGTTTGTACTTTTGCTCCAAAAAGAAAAAAAGTAGTCTTTCTTCTTCTTCTTCTTCTTTTTTTTTTCTTCTTCTTCTTCTGTTTTTACTAAAGTAGCTAATTTTTTATTTCACTAAATGAAAATGGTATTTTAGTAGTTCCCGCATGACAATAGAGCCCTTAAATTTTTATTTTTTTTATTTCACTAAATGAAAATGATATTTTAGTAGTTCCCGCATGACAATAGAGCCCTTAAATATTTTAAGTATATTACAAGGAAATTTTAGGCAAATTATTTTGTAAGAATTAATTCTTTTATGATAGACGATACTCTCTTTGTCATATTATATTAGAATATTTTTTTCTGGTGCGGGAATTAAGATGAGAGTGATAGTACGTAGTTCATAAAGTAACACGAATGAGTTTTAAAAGGTTAGGTTCTTGTATTTAAAGTAACATCATTATATCAGTAGGACAAACAAAATTAGAATTTGTTCCTAAATAAATGATACGGAGAGACTAATATGGATCGGGTTTGTTAGGTATGTGCCGGATTATTATTTCATAATATTTTGTCACCCGATACATAATTATAAAAGAATTCAATCGAAAAGACAAAATAAAAAAAAGGACTGGAAAAAATCGCATCCTCTTTTTTTTCGATACATGGTACTAGATGTAGTATACAACTTAAAATGTTAGTAACTCATAATAAGTCCTAGCTAGACTGAAATTAAATTAGATTTACCTGCTAAATTCCACTATTTCGCAACAATATTAATTGACTCTCTCTCAAGATTCAAGCACAACCACAAGAGACTAGCTCCAAACCCCACCCCAAATCTCTCTCCCTCTCTCTCTCTCTCTCTCTCTCGGATGAATGTAAACACATACATATATAAAGCCCTCACTTAATTCTTTCTGCAAGAAGTTCGGATACATAAATCTCGGTTGGCTTCTTTTGCTCTCTCTCTCTCTCTCTCTCTCTCTCTCTCTCTCTCTCTCTCTCTCATGTACAGACATGTACATAGAGTGGAAATTATGAAATAAGTAGAGTGCATGGAAATTGAGGATGGGGAGATGCATAAATTTGAAAGAGTTGAAGCCAACTCTTCTAATGGTGATGGTGCAAACGGTGTTTAGCATAGTGAATATATGCTACAAATTGGCTGCAAATGATGGCATGAATCTCTCGGTTTTGGTGGGCTACAGATTTTTGTTTGGTGCTACTTTTATTGTTCCTGTTGCATTATTTGCCGAAAGGTTGTTTTATTTCCTTTCAAACCCCAGTCATTTTAATTACCTATTTCTTATACATTATATCAAGAACATGAGCACGCCATTGATATTTTAGGGTTTTTATTTTTATTTTATTTTTATTTATTTATTTTCAGATAGATCATGATATAGAGTATTATTTCCATAATTTCTTTCAGAGAATATTATATAAGCAATTCTACCATCGCCATCTCACTTTTTCTTTGCATATACCTATAACAATTCCCCAGCGCGTACAAAATGGTTGATTGCGTTATTGTTAGGAAGCGGTATCATTTCTTGTCTTTTTTCCGCTTTGTTTGCAAGCTAGGTCTAGTTTACATCTACTCTCTGTGCCTGATTAATAGGGTTTTACTTGTTCTGTTTTGGATCGTCTTAATAGAATTGCTTGTCCTACACTCTTTATAAAAAGAAAATGGACGTTATAAACGGGATGAAGAGGAATATTAGTTAGCTTGTAACTTCATATCAATTCATTTTTCTTCTAGAAAAGAGGACCTGTAATAATATCTGTTTTGTACAATATTTGTTGATCCAAACTTGTTAATTTTGTTATTAATTAAGATTATAATTTTGTTTTTTTTGTTTGTTTGTAGTGTTCAGTTAGGATTTTGACTATTTCATAACTTGAACGTCGATTTATCTAGTTTGTAGCTCTTCAATTTTCTACTTAGTTATAACAGGTTTAACTAATTAATCATTTGAGTGTTTCAGTTATTTCCTACATTAGTTGTAGGTGATTAATAGTAATTAGGCTTGACTATGTTTTATTCTCATTTTTATATACTTTCTAATCATATCATCCTTAATTAGGACTAACATAAAATCCTAGAGAATAATATCTGCTAATATTTTATACTCCTTCCGTCCTATTTATAAAATGATAAGTTATATTTTCGTCCGTCCAACTCAAATAGTAAAATGTTAACCCACTAAAATCCATTCACACTACTTTATCTACCATTATCACTTTCGTCTTAATTTCCGTGTCGAGAAAAAGTTATCCCTTTATGAGTGGGATGGAGGGAGTTGTTAACTTCGGAAATGATAATTTAATATTGGGGAATTAATCATTTCTTTACAAATCACATTTCAGGAAGAAAAGGCCAAAGTTAACCGGGAAGATAATCTTTTACGCATTTCTTTGTGGCTTATTCGGGTACGTTGTCTAAATCATCTCTCTCTCTCTCTCTTCAATGGAGCCAACTTTTGTTATGCTCTTTGGGGAGCTTACTGTTTTCATGCATGTATAGTTAATTTTCACACCATCAATTAGTTCCAACTCTCGATTACTTTTCGCTAAACAAGAATCTTGAAAAGGCAGGCATAAAATAGTTCATCAAATCATGAAATAAGTTCAAACAATATGTTTTTGGTTAATATCAGGGGATCTTTAGGGCAAAACCTCTATGTTAAGGGCCTAGTTCTCACTTCTGCCACATTCGCCTCCGCGATGACCAATCTCATTCCGGCCATCACATTCGTCGTAGCTCTCAGTTTAAGGTAGCCAAGTCTATCTACATGCATCAATTCTAACCTACTACATTAATTTCAAAGAAACAAGTTTTATAATATATATAAAAATTATACGTATGAAGGTTAGAGAGGCTGGGATGGAACACTGCAGCTGGTAAGGCGAAGGTATTCGGAACAATGGTAGGGATAGGCGGAGCAATGATCATAACATTCTACAAGGGGAAGGAGCTTGACCCTTGGGACACACACATTAATCTTCTCCAAACAACTTCAACCCATCAACACCCCTCGGGCTTGCCTCATAATAAACATGGCGGCCCTAGATATATTCTCGGGGCCGTGTTGTCGCTGGCCAGCTGTCTATGCTATTCACTCTGGCTCATTACTCAGGTACCTATTGCTATAAGTGTTATCCCTTTGCTCCCATTGATTGCATGCATGTATGAGTGAACGTTCATATATATTCATATGTTGTTTTACTTTAATTGGTCGAAAGTTTCTACTTTGGGTGATTATTTAGATGGATAAAAGTAATAAGGGAAAGAGGAATGATATACTAATCACCTTGCGTTTGCATTGTGAGCACACTTATTATGCTCAATACTATGTTCTTCTGATTAGGGTTCAATATTTTTAAACGTCCTATCGATCCTTCAAACACTGATGAATCTCATGTACTTTATCAACATCGATTACCAATCAAATTAAACGGCAACTAAACGAGAAAAATGTACGTACAAGGGAAGGCTAAGGCGGCGGAGCTGTACCCATGCCCTTACTCCATCACTGCCATGATGGCCGTGGCGGCAACCCTTCAAGGAATCGCGTTCGCGTTGACCGTAGACAGCAACTGGAACCAGTGGAACCTCGGTTGGAATATCAGACTCTTCACGGTAGCCTTCAGTGTAAGTTAGTTGACTCACTCAACTCATTCATGGTATGTAGAGTAGTTCGGTTTCCTTGCATTTCTCATCAAGTTGATGAATGGCCAGGGAATTTTCGCCTCCGGGTTGATGTTTTCGGTGGTTGCGTGGTGCGTGCGGGCGAGAGGGCCGTTGTTTGTGTCGATATTTCAACCTCTAATGCTGGTGCTGGTAGGTTTGATGGGGTCTTTGTTCTTGGAAGAGAAACTGCATGTTGGACTGTAAGTCTCTTGATCTTTTATTTCTGCAATTTGGGAAAGGTTTCGGAGTCTGTACACAGATTAGATGACACGCTAGGCATTTATATAAGGCCTTTTTAAGGAGTGACTGCGCAATTAACTTTGATATAACATTAGAGTTCGGTCCAAGATCAATGATGATTTATTTGTCCATGGCAGAACCAATATCAATATGACCTACTCTGAAGCCACCTATTTGTCTCACCTCGGTTTGTAAACTCTATATATAAATTAAATGTCGACCTTCCCCTTTTATAAGGCATTTTAAAGATATGGATGACCTAATTCTAACAGCCTTTAGGTATTTTGGCCACATAATTCAGTTTATAGGACTATAATTTGGTATTAGGTTAAATCTGTGAATTTATGGGAGTAAAGTCGTGTATTTTCCCTAAATAATATGCTGTGTGATATCGTTGTTACTAAACACTTAGGATCCTCAATCATAACTTTGGTGTCCCAATTATACTCATATTTTAAGATCTATGTAATTTATACATTTTTATTTAATTTTATACTACTTCTGTCCTGCCAAAGACGTTACATTTCTTTTTATCAATTTTTGGCACGTTTTTCCACGCTTCTTGATGATGCGTTTTAAAATAGATTTTTGAAGAATTTTTTTCTTTTACGGGATACTATGATAGTTGATACCGCAAAAGAAAAAATTCTTCAAAAATCTATTTTAAAACACTTCATCAAGAAGCGTGAAAAAACGTGCCAGAAATTGACAAAAAGAAATGTAACGTCTTTGGCGGGACGGTTGGAGTAATTAATTTTCAAGATTAACCATCCCATAAGGGATTGTAATTAATTTTGAACATGTAATTCATTTGTTTTAAATATTTACTCCTTATGTCCACGATTTTTTGACCATGTGACATTTCTAGCTACTTTTGGGGTTTTGTTATAATGAAATTTAAAATACATTTTTAGAGTACAATTTACTTTAGTGAGTATTATGAATGTGGTACATTAGTACTCATTAAAATAAGACTATACTCCAAAAATGTACTTATTCATCATCACAAAGCTCCAAAACTAGCTATAAAGATCAAATGGTCTGAAAATTGAAGATGCTCAATTTTAGGCATGTAATTAACATCATGTATTACGCCTAATCGAAAATAAATCATGTTTTTCGTGAAAACTGCAAATCATGCATTTTCTTCATAACATGTTGCATAAAAAATATTATTTTATTAATAAAAATTAATAAAATAATATTATTTTTTCCATGCAACAGGTTATGCATAATGCATGATTTGCAGTTTTCACGAAAAAAATTATTTTTCACCATACTGTAACCCTAGCCCAATATAAGCATTGGTTGATCTAATTTGAAAATTTAATTGGTGCGGGGTGCAGGGTGATTGGAGCTGTTTTCATCGTGACTGGACTGTACATTGTGTTATGGGGAAAACAGAAGGAAGTAAGGAGTACACCTGAGGCTGATGTCACCACAGCAAATACAGCGGATGAAGCAGAACGTACGGACACTCCGCCTCCGCCGCCACAAAATGGTAGTAGCCTTAATAATAACGAAATTAGGGCAGAGGAGGGGGAGGTAGAGGCCGAGGTGGAGGAAGAGACGCATATAGACATACCTCCACCGCCGCCGCCGCCACCACTGCCACCAAAAATAAGCAGTAGCCATAGCAATAGGGAAAGCATGACAGTAGAAGAGTTAGCGGCTGAGGTGGAGGAGGAGACGCACATAGACATTCCTGCACCGCCACCACCGCCGCTGCTACAAAAGGTCAGTAGCCGTAGCAATAAGGGAAGAAGGGCAGAGGAGGAGGTGGCATATGAAGACATGGCGCCACCTTCGAAATATGGCAGTAGCCATAGCAAAAGTGGTGGTAGAATGGCGACAGAAGTCGACAGGAAATTAGAGTTGCCGTCGTCCCAGCCAAAGAACAGCTCCCATAGCAGTAGCAGCAGTGGAGAGAAGGGGCCAGCAGAGGTGGACTCACAGACTGCCAGTAGCGATAGCTGTAGTGACGGTAGAGTGGAGTCACGGAGGCGGAAAGACTTGACACCGTCATCGCAAAGTAGCAAGGACAGTGAGGTGGAGACGGAGACGGAGACGGAGGCGCAAAGTGGCGGCAGCCGCAACATAAAAGAGGTAGAGGTGGACGTAGAGGTCGAGGTAGAAACGCGAAGAAGCGTGTCGTCTCACTCTAGAAATGGGAGTAGGGATAGCAGTAGGAAGGAGGTGGAGGTGGAGGTTGGTAAACGAGGAAAAGAGAAAAGGGACTGATCTCTTGAATTATAGAGGGAGGTTGATGATGAATTGTATTTGTAAATATAGAAGAAAATGAGATTCTTTGATTGTTTTCTTCATGATTTTCTGACTTGGGCAGGGGATCGAAAACATGGGGTTTGAATTTAGAACATACCTTTGATTTTTAAGGTCGATGGGATCATTTGATGCTGTGATTTTTAAGTTAAAAACACAAATTATATATAATTATTTTAAATGATAATATATATACCTATTAGTATAAGAATGTCTTGTGTGGCAAAATTTGATTTACCCATTTTGTTCTTATAATAAATTTAATTAAGGTCGATGATATAGTATCATATTATTATACATTGATTTAAAGAGAAAAATAAAAATAAATATAACGATGGTTACACAAATTTATTTAAAATTATCTCATTAAAAAGTTAAACATGATTTACCTAATTTTAATGTTCGTTGGACTACCTTCTAACTCATATATCTTTATATACATCAAAATTTTATCTATTATTTTTGTGATGAGTGAACACACATCGAAATAGTGTTTCACGTCGAATTCACATGTATTGTTTTACGAAATATTCTTAAGTAATGCAACATGAATACGTTTATAGTACTATTTAAGCTAAATCATGTTATGGTTTTTTTTTTTGGTTTGCAACTTTAGAAAACTAACAAGTAAATACTAAGCTTAAACAATGAACAAGAACTCAAAGATAATAGAAATTAAGGTAGAAAAAATGATTCCAATTGTACTTCAACTTGATCTCAATTATGGATGTAAACTACTAACTAGATTAACCTCATTTTAATCCAAATTCATGTGAGAAACCTCCCTACCGATCATTCCTCTACTTACTCAGTATATTAATTATGGTTGATTGTTAAATCATCCCTTTCCTACTAAGATTCAAGGTAACTTAACAACTACCAAATGATCATGGAGTTCGTTAACCCTACTAGCTAGAATTCATTACTAATATTGGACGGCATTTGAATTCAAGTATCTTATTAAAGCCCACTAAACATTTTATCAAACAACCTAAGTGCTCTTGTAGTGATCAATTACTCCTGCACATAAATCAAGCACCAAATGACTCGGTCATTAATTTAGAAGGATAAATCTCAATTAATCATTCAAATCCAAAGTTTCAATCAAGTATCCATGCAATTGGGATCAAAAGGAAATTGAGCTACTCGTGATCAAAGGTAAATCAACTCTGAAATAAAGAAAATTCATTAATTAAGCAAACTATAATGATGAAGTGTTGTGATCTTGGCTTGGATCTTCAATCATCACCTTGTTCTTCCACCAAATACAATAAAAAGCTAAAGTAGAAAAAGAATTTTAAATCTAAGTCTAGAAAGTGTTCTTGAGTGAAAGTTTTCTAGTATCACTCTAATTTAGCCTATTTATATGTGTAAAAATTAGGACTAGAGTGTGATCATGTTTTGGGGAGGAAAAGTAGGAGAAAATGGGGTCAAAATGAGAAGAGGAAATTTGGGGAAAAATCGAAGAATAGAACAAAATTGAGCACGGAGCGCCCGCTTAGACGTACTGTGCGCATGACAAACATGGATTCTCCACTTCATTTGGGTTTATTTTGATGACATTCAAAAGTGTTTTCCATGTTTTAATCAAACTTTAGCATTCATACCTCTTATTAAGGATGATTGTTCGTGTTTGGCAACTTTTCAGGTATTTTGGGAATTATGAAGTCATATTTAAGGTTTTAAACCTTAATAATATTGAAGAGAAGTGTCTTAGGAGTACATAGGCGAAAACAACTGTCGAATTGTAGTTCGTATGAGGGAGAACGAGGCGAAACAACGAGATGACGCACGACCGAGCGCCCAAGAGCCCAGACCGCGCGCCGAGGCATCGCCGCAAGGCGGCGGCGAGCGGGCAAGCACCCTGACCACGCATGCGCCCAGGGACAGGGGCACCTAGCCCGTGCACCATGAAGGCCGGTTTGGCTTGAGCCGCGCGGGCGCTCCACCCGGCCGAACTTTCGATCGGCTTCGTTTCTCGCCCTGGTTTCTTCCCGTTTCTCATTTTTAACCCCATTTTCTATTATTTTCCTCCCCAATCTTGTTTGCTACTTAGTCCATCTCTCCTAGAACCTACATATACTCATTTCAACCCTCATTCTTTGGTGAGCCTTCATTAAATTCACACACTTCACACTTTCTCACACACTAAATCTCTACACACTCCATCTTTGATCATCTTCATTCCACCTTGGAGGCTCACTTGGATCTTGGAGAATTGTTGAAGGAGAGAGTCTAGGAAGCAATAGTAGAATATCAAGATCTTGGATTTTACTCTAAATCCCATTTCCTTAGTCTTTTACTCATGTTCATCTTGGATTTGGTATTTGTGCTCATCGTGTGTTTGATTAGCTAAATTCCTTTGTTCTAAGGAGAAGGATAGATGGTTTTGTAATGGATTGATCTTATTTCCTAATTAATTCATGATTGATTTGATTTATCTCCTTGTGATCTTGAATTGTATGGATGCTTTAGTGCTTCATCACCATTGATGCATATCTTAATTATTGAATTGATGAGATTCGATATTGGAACACGTTCACAAGGCACAATTACTCGATAAACCTCGAGGATGAGAAGTGATTGTGAGGATATTTGATCCTAAGAGTTTTTAGGAGTTATAGGCTATAAGTGAATATGAGACTTGAACCATGGCTTGTAATCTGCGGTGTTTGCCGTCTGAGAGGGGGCAAACACGAATACGAGATCATCGTAGATAGAGAGAATCGTCTCAAGTGTTAGTTAGGTATAGGTGATTCTTATTTCATACCATTGATTCCTATCTCAGAATAATCTCTCCTAATCGTTTCTTCATTCCTTTTAATTCGTTTTATGTTAATTTGCATTTAGTAGTTTAGATAAACCACTCAAAATCTCGTTAGCTTAGATTGATTCGAAGAACTAAGTAGTAGTATATATTCACTATCATTTCCGTGTATTGATCCTCGTGGAAATAAGACCTTACTTGCTATTTACTATAATTGCCCATACTCATGCGATATTAGAATTTAAATATTTAGCTCGTCAAGTTTTTGGCGCCGTTGCCGGGGATCAATTGTGATTTGAATAGTGATATTGTGAAATGTTTGAAAGATCTACTTTAAGCATTTATTTTATGCACTTTTACTTTTGGTTTTTAAGTAAGTTCTTGTATTTGATATTTACTTTTACTTATTTGTTTTAGGTTGTGCATGAGAACAAAGGTCTAAAGGTGATCCAATCAATCCTTTGAATCTTGAGATTGAGGTACTTTGCCGAAGAAACAAAGCAAGGAGGAGAAATATTCAAGCAAGTCAAGAGATGGCACAAGCACCACCGAATGAGGAGCTTATTCGCCAAATGCAACAACAATTTGAGGCTATGCAAGCTCAACTTCGATCTCAAGAAGCCGAGAGGAATAGGCCACCACCTATGCCTATTAATGAGCTCTTTCAACCCGTTGCACCACAAGGGCTAGTAAATGGAGGAAGAGTAGCGGCTAATACTTATGAAATCAAGCCGACTCTCGTTAGTATATGGTACAACAAAATCAATATGGAGGAATGCCATTAGAAGATCCCAACACTCACTTAGCTCAATTTCTGGAGCTATGCAGTATATGAAGAAGAATGGGGTCTCGGATGATTCTCTACCAGATTGGCTATAGTTGGTTATCTATTCTCTTTAAACCTCTTATACCAGATCTGGTATCCCATGCAGCTTAAAACAACTGTCTGCTTCATGACCATTCTCCTGACAATGAGTATATTTCAACTTTCTTCTCTCTTCCTTTGGTAGCCTTTTCTTGAAGAGCCCACCCTTAGGTCCACCATTATTAGTATAAACTCTTTTACCAAACTGACTCACACTCATACTCATAAAACCTTCATTCTCAGTTGAGGAATTCATCATGTTCCTTTCCTCAACTTGAATCAATTCTTCTAAAAACTTCACAGAACGTTGTTGTTCCTCTCTAGCTACTGTGGCTCCTCGTGCATTACATACACAGTCAAGTGGAGGAAAAACCGCATCTAATTGATCCCAAAGAGCAACTAAGTTGTTGAAATATTCCAAAACACTTTGAGAACCCTGTGCATACTTATAGATTTCCTTCTGCAACCTATATACTTTTGGTCCATTTTTCTACCAAATCTGAGATTAATGGCTCTCCAAAGCTTAGTAGTAGTGTCTAAGTGTGTAAATGCATTCACAAATTCCTTTGATATCGAATTAACGATCCAAGTGGAAACCATATAATCTACTTTTTATCCATTGCTTATAGTAGATATAGGAGGAGGTTCCATGAGTGTACCATTAATGAACTTTAGTTTGCTCCGAACTGCAAATGCACGACGGGTGGATCTACTCTAGTTGATGAAGTCCATCGCAGTTAGATGTGCAGTCATGAGCTGGATTCCAGGGTGATCTGCCGGTGGTAGATACAAAATTTCTCCGATTTGATGAGCTGTAAATCCGTATGGTAGATCTACGTTTCCTTGGCCTCCGCCAACATCTCCAGTACCTCCTCCTCCAGCTCCACCGCCAGCTCCATCGCCGCCATGAACAAGCTTCTTTTCAGGATCAAAACGTCCTCCATTTGACGAGTCTCCTTCTTCTTCGTTTCTCATTTCTTCAAAATTGAAGCATTGTTGCTTCCCCATGAACAATTAAATGTGAAGATTTAAAATGAAAAACCCTAGAAGATGGCTTTGGATACCATGAAGAAATCGAAAAATATATGGGTAGAAGAAGAAAACATCTTATTCCAGTCTGTGAAAATCTAATACATCACATCACATAGAATTCCATTCAACACAGTACTTATACTAACTAATTAACACTGTGTTAACTAACTAAAACAGAAAAAGGAGAAAACGAAAAGTAGACAGAAAGAAGAAATAATCTTGGTTGTTGGATTTAAGTTTAAATCAACGGCCCAGATTAAATCTTTGTACATATATGTGGACTAAGAACCACAGATCGAATCCCATTGAACACAAAAGTATGAGTATTTCAGCACTTCATCTTATTCTTCACTGAGCGTTTCATGCTGCTGCTGTAATTCACCATCAACATCATCTTTTAAATCACTACTATACACACACGTACACATAATTATAGTTGGTAGCTACTT
Source organism: Thymus mandschuricus (assembly GCA_029379335.1). Taxonomy (NCBI): domain Eukaryota; kingdom Viridiplantae; phylum Streptophyta; class Magnoliopsida; order Lamiales; family Lamiaceae; genus Thymus; species Thymus mandschuricus. Next base: position 24,039,099 of record CM057072.1, read on the forward strand.
GATAATGAAGTAGCTAGCTAGATTAAAAGGAAAAATGGAGGGGTTAATTATTATAAGTGGCATGACCTGGAGAGAGGGAGAGTAGAAAGTAATTAAATCAACAATAGCCGACTTCATTCCTGATATGACCACGATATAAACTACGAAGACTATCAAAAACTACGTGGAAGCCTCAAGACTCGAATTGCGTCAGCTATAACAAATTTAATCCAAATTCGCAACTAAAAACTCAAAAACAGATCCGAAAATAACACGACAAGAAACTATAGCAAAACAACTCCGATTAAGCTGAAATTTTAACACAAGATCCTACTCGAAGTCAAGAACAACATATCCAAAATTCAGCCAATTTTCACGAGTGAAACTTAGGATTGTTTGGTTCTCAAATTCAGATCGATTTTAGGGCTTAAATCTTGCAATCGAAGGGATTTATGTGAAATCAGGACATGGACGAAGGAAGGGGTACGAAATATGAAAGTGAAACGAAGGCTAGACAGAAGTCGAAAAGACTAGAATAATATACGAAAGAACAGTTTTGAAGATTTACCTCAATACGGACCCCAAATCGATGAACGATTGAAACACATATCACGGAAGCAATTCTTCGATAGCGTAGTTAACCCGAGACCCCCAAGAGATCACGAAGGAACTATAGATTCAGATTCAAAGAGCCAATTCAAATCCTACCAAGAACTAGGGTTTGTGTATTTTCTGAAAAATACGGTGAGACTAAAAAAGAAATCTGTTTTTTTATTCAATCAAGTCTGAATATCAAAACCCTATGAAATTCACTTAAATACTACTAAACTCGAAATTTATAAGACTTGGGCTTGTAAATTATCGGGCCTAACTAAAACATAATAAATAACTCAACTGGCCTAATTCATCTAAATAGTCTGTTGTAATTGGGCTCTAAATAAAAATAAACGGAATACTAATAAACTAGACGTCTTCCTCGATGGCCACAAAGTTCACTAACTTGTAGCTTCGAAACTCCACTCCATGGCCTTCAAGCATCTTCTGAATATAACACTGGAGATATCCTTGCAGCTTCTTAGCTCTTAGCCTCGTCACAAGACCCCTAAGCTGCAATTTCGGGTTGAGTTTGCCAATGCTTGCCTCGACCTCATCATTCCCCCCTTGCTGAAAAGAATTCGTCCTCGAATTCAAGTCTTCCTATCACCATCTACAGGAAATGTAGATAAGTCAGACAAATTGAAATTAGGAGAACACTTATACTCACCTGGAAGTTCAATGCGATACGCATTATTGTTAATACGTTCGACCACAGTGAAAGGACCATCGCCACGAGGCATGAGCTTCGATTGTCGCAGATTAGGGAATCGCCCCGGGCTGAAGTGAACCAAACCTTATCTCCGGGTTTGAACAACACTTGTTTACGGTGCACGTTCACCTTTGTTGCGTTCTTCTTGCCTTGGAGCTCAATCCTCGCCTTTACCTTCTCATGCATCTCTCTAACCTGTTCAGCCCTACAAGAACCTTGCAAACTCGAAAGTTGACAAATGAGTAGAAGAATGCACAACCCTGTTATATGCAAATTCAGCAAATGGCAAACATTCTTCCCATGACTTCAAATTATTCTTTACAAGCGCACGAAGTAAATTACCTAACGTCCTATTAACTACTTTAGTTTATCCATCGGTTTGAGGATGACATGCAGCAGAAAACAAAAGTTTGGTACCTAACTTTCCCCATAAAAACGCTAAAAATGTCCCAAAAACTTGGAATCCCTATCAGAAACAATGGTTCTAGGAACCCCATGCAAACGAACTACTTCAGGAAAGAACAAATTGGCAATGTTAACAGCATCGTCAGTTTTCTACAAGCAATGAAATGTGACATCTTGGAAAAACGATCAACTACCACAAAAATAGAGTCTTTCCCAGACTTAGATCTAGGCAAACCAAGTACGAAATCCATGGAAATATCAACCAAGGGAGCAACGGTGCCGGCAAAGGAGTATACAATCCAAAAGGACTAGACGTAGACTTGGCTTTCTACAAGTAATACAACGAGAACAAACTCTTTCCACATCACGTTTCATGAGAGGCCAATAAAAATGCTCATGCAAAAAACTCAATGTTTTGGACACACCAAAATGACCCATCAAACCTCCTGCATGTGACTCTACAACCAACAACTCTCGCATGGAATAATCAGGCACACACAACTTCAATTCTTTGAACAAGAACCCATCATTAGACACATAGAATGAATCAATAGCCCTAGACTTAGCCATACAAGATGTAAATATAGGACCAAAGAACGAATCTGATTCATAGAATGTCATAATATGCTCGAATCCTAAGAACTGGGCATGCACAACAGACAGTAAAGTGTTCCTGCGCGATAAAGCGTCAGCAACAACATTCTCTTCATCTTTCTTGTACTTTGTCACGTAGGGGAACGACTCGAAGAACTCTACCCACCTGGCATGGCATGAGTTTAGATTCTGCTGCCCTTTTAGGTGCTTCAAGGACTCATGATCAGTGTGTATCACGAACTCCTTTGGCCTCAGGTAGTGCTGCCAAGTCTCTAAAGACCTCTTCAACGCGTACAGCTCCTTGTCGTATGTGGAATACTGAAGGGCTGCCCCGTTCAACATCTCACTGAAGAATGCAACTGGTTTCCTTTCCTGCATCAAAACAGCACCAATCCCTACACTAGAGGCATCACATTCAATCTCAAATATTTTATTAAAAGCAGGTAAAACCAACATAGGAGCATTACATAATTTTGACTTCAACAAGTTAAAAGCATGCTCTTTGGCCTTACCCCACTCAAACTTCCTATCTTTCTTACTCAGTTCAGTCAATGTGGTTGCTATAGAAGAGAAATCTCGCACAAATCGACGATGAAAACCCGCTAATCCATGGAAAGACCTCACATCGAAACATGACTTAGGTGTCGGCCTTAGTCCTATCTACCTCAACACCACGACTACTCACAACAAATCCAAGAAAGACAACCTCATCCAAATAAAAGGAACACTTAGACAAATTAGCATACAACTTAGCATCATGTAGTAACTGAAAAACATGTCTGAGATGTCTAACATGCTCGTCAACAGAAATGCTGTATATGAGGATATCATCAAAGTAAACCACAACATACTCGCCAATCACATCACGTAGCACATGGTTCATCGAACGCATAAAAGTACTAGGTGCGTCATTGGTTAGTCCAAAAGGCATCACAAGCCACTCATATAACCCATGCTTAGTCTTAAATACAGTTTTCCACTCATCCCCCTCACTCATCCTAACTTGAAAATATCAGAACGCAAATCAATTTTTGAAAACACAGAAGCTCCAGATAATTCATCTAACATGTCGTCTAACATGGGGATAGGAAAGCGATACTTTACCGTGATCTTGTTGATAGCACGACAGTCCATGCACATGCGCCACTCGTTTAACTTCTTAGGGACAAGAATGACTGGAACGGCGCATGGCGACATACTCTCTCTGATATGCTTCTTTTCCAACAACTCCTTGAGTTGTCGGTCAATCTCCTTTGTCTCTTCAGGGCTGGTCCGGTAAGCTGGACGATTGGGAAGGACTGCGCCCAGCTGCAAATCGATCTGGTGCTCAATTCCTCGAATTGGTGGCAGACCACTGGGAATCTCGTTCGGGAATACATCTTTGAACTCCTCCATCAAAGGCTACAAAATAGTAGGAAGAACAAAATCAATAGCATCATAACACTTAAAATTAACTAGAACGACAACCTTACCAGCTTTGATGATTTTGTTAGCTCCTACTGCACTAATGAATAAATTTTTGGTCGCTGGATCGGCGCTGATGGCAATATTGGAGCTCGTAGAAGACTGTACTTGAGTTGCTCTCTTCGAACTCGAACTCACTCTTAGGAGCTGGGGAAGGCGACTTGTTTTTGGGAGGCTCGCTTCTTCCCTGTTTGGAGCTGGTGGACTCCGCACTGGCCTTCCTATCTCATTCCTCCTTAAACTTCTCTTGCGTCCTCAACTGATCCTCCATGACTTCCTTAGGAAACAATGGCTTTAATATGGTCGTCTTTCCGTCTCTCGGTATTGCGTAGGTGTTCGCGTACCCATCATAGGTGGTTCTCCTATCGAACTGCCACGGACGACCCAACAAGATGTACGCTGCCTCCATAGGAATAACATCACAAAGAATGGTGTCAGTAAACCTACCAATATTGAATTGAACGCTTACCTGACACACGACCTTGATCTCGCCTCGATCTGTGAGCCATTGTAGCTTGTATGGCTTTGGGTGCTTGTGAGCTATGAGGCCGAGTTTGTCAACTGCATACTGACTAATGGCATTCACCACACTTCCACTATCAATTATAATGGAGCATGTCTTGTCTTGAATAGTGCAACAGGTGTAGAAGATGTTCTCTCATTGGTCTGTCAGATCTTTTCTCAACATGCTCAAGGTACGAATGGACACTAGACAGCCACGTGGAGGAGGCGGTGACTCTTCCTCAAGCTCGACCACTGGGTTACCAATCATCTGCTGGATTTTAGGCCCTGTGTCTTCATGTTGGGAATTGTTAAGGACTACATGTTAAGGGGGAACCAATATGGGATATTTTAGAAATATTACATATGTTTTGATTTGATCCCAAAACCCCTAAGTGTCCTATTCCCAAGCGACCCAATTTGATGTAGAAAATAGGTTAGAAATTTTTCTAAGCCTATACTGTTAGGATGGCTTTGTTTTGCTTAGGTTTTTAGACTGCAAAAAATTCAAGTGAAGGCCACTCGCTTGAGTGTGTTTTCCAATCGAAGCGAGTCTACTCAGCCGAAGCGAAGCGTGCCGAAGTATTGCGAAGTGAAGCGAGCGCTACAGTGGATTCGTAACGAGTCTGCCGAAGCGAAGCGTAGCGAGCGCAACAGTGAAAAGTCGAAGTGAGTCAATGCGGGTCAACAATTACTAAAGCAGTTACTCGGGAACTTCACTTCCCAAGTACTCGCTATAGTATAACCTTGAAGCGACTCGATTTGAAGCGGACGCTACAACTTCAAAGCAAAGCGAGCCACTACCTACCAGAAAGCGATAGCACAATTCCCGCTCCTATTTTGAACTGCAGTCAACAAGAGATCGTCGCATTAATTGCGAAATCTCCACGTGTCGAAAGCGGAGAGGAGCAGCGGAGTTGACTGCCAAGCCGACAGGGTGCCGCTACAGTACTGGCTCGCTCCAGTTACTGTTAAGTTTGTAACTTAGCCATTTTCAGCAAAGAGACAAACTGGCGCACCTGAAAAGCAACTGCCTGCGCAAAGTACTGTCGAGAGGAGGAAGGACAAGGCCGCCTACCAAGAAACGGATATCGGCCATCCCTCCGCCTATAAATAGTGAAGGATGAAGACGAAGAGAAGTAGAACACTACTTGAGCATTCGAGTGCCTACTGCAAACAAATACTCCCAGCTTTCTGCATTCATACGAGTCTTTGTTTCAAGTGTCTCCAGGTTCCAGTCTCATCGGAACTTGTCTTCACAACCTTCACACATAGGATTCTAAGCCCATTCCAAATCCAAGCTTAGAAGAAGAGCTCTAGCCTACTTTACACTTACTGTAAAGAGCTCTTCATAGTGTGTCTCTGTCGAAACAGAAAACCCTAACCCTAAGTTTTCAGTTAGGTTTTGTGTGTTAGTCGCTAGGTTGTTTCAGATCCAAGGCTCTACTTTCCTCGATAGTAGAAGCCTCGATCATAGAGTCTAGATCCAAGCTTGCACTTACCTCGTTCGTGTAAAGCTCGATCGAAACTAGGTTGTAAGGAGAACCCGTAATCTCCCTGACATCGGATTGAAGCGAGTGAAGCTTCCAGTCCAGTTTAGGTCTTAGTGGTGAACCCGTAATCACCAGCTGTTTGTCGGATCCAAGCAAGTGAAGCTCGATCTCGACCTAGGTTTTTGAAGGACCCGTAACCTTCAAGTTCTTGAGTGAAGAGAACTAGTTGCTTCGTGCAATAAGTGGACGTAGGTGCTTTGCCACCGAACCACTATAAATCTCGGTGTCGTATCTTTTACTCTTTACAGTTTATTTCCTTACTGTTGATTATTCACTGCACAATCATATAAACAACTTAATCTGGAAATTTCAATTACTTAGGAAAGATTTTAGCTCACCGAATTTCCGCATTTAGAGTAAAGTCTCATTCTTGATCAAGCTCTAAGCTTAGGTCAAGAGACTAGCTATTACTGTAGATCCAGCCCTTGGCTAAGTCTTAAGTTCTGTAGCGAGCACTTTACTTAATACTCTGAGTTAAAGGAAAGAAGTTGAAAAACTTCAAAATACGTATTCACCCCCCTCCCCCCCCCCCCCCCCCCCTCCCCCCTCTACGTATTTTTCCTCTAACAAACCGGGACCAACAAGTGGTATCAGAGCAGCGATTCTTTCGAGCCTCTGCTTTGCATATCCGAAGCGAGTCCTCTCTCGCTTCTGTTGTCTCACTGAACCGGATCCTATTTTCCTAAGTGCATCAAAACCTCACTCACGCATACTGCATTTACTACTGATAGTTTGCTATGTCTACATACAGTGCATCGAGTCTCCCACAGTTCTCCATAGAAGGCTATGAGACCTGGAGCTTTCGCCTTGAGAGCTTTCTATGCTCCATCCATGACCGGATGTGGGAGGTCATAGAAGAAGGACCAATCGAGAATAAAAAATCTATCTCTGTGGATGTTCCAGCCGCTGAAGGTCGTGCAGCCCACGTTCGACAAGCTTACGTGGAGAAGGACAAAGATGAATACACTCCAAATGACTTCAAAGTCGCCAACCTCGACAAGGTCGCACGCCACACAATGCAGAGCACTGTGTCGAACGCCTATCTACCACGGATTAGGAAGTGCGCAACGGTGAAAGAAATGTGGGAAACCCTAGCCCTCATTTCTCAAGGCACAGACAAGATCAAAGAGAACAAGCTTGCCGTACAAATGAGGGAGTTTGAAAGCCTAGTAATGAAGTCGGGAGAATCCATTGATGCCTTCGAGCTGAGAGTCACCAACATCACTGCAACTCTCAACTCGCTTGGGAAGGAACTCACAGACAAAGAGGTGAACCTCAAAATAGTCCGTGCTCTCACACGAAAGTGGCAGACAATGAAGGAGTTGTACCTAGCTACCAAGGACTTATCAAAGCTCACACCGGAGATCCATTTCTCCGAACTCAAAGCTCATGAATTCGATCTGAATTGAATGAGCCTCGACGATGAGGATGAAGCTCCCACGACATCAAAAGGAGTTGCTTTTAAAGCTGCTGAAGGGCCAAGCGATCAGACGCTAGCCAAGATGTCAAGGGAAAAACTGGAAGAGCAAGTTGCATTCTTATCGAAAAACTTAAACAAGATGAACTCGCGTGTGGGAAAATACAAAAGATTCTACAAGCAGTACAAGGGAAGGAGCTCTGATGTTCGAGAAGGAAAAGGGAAAAGAGAAGAGACGACCAAGCCGATCCTGTGAGACATGATGGAAGTGGAGTGCTACCACTGCCACAAAATGGGCCACTACAAATCTGACTGCCCAAAGCTAAGTGCCAAGGAGCGCGAGGAACTGAAGGCTAAGAGAGATGCTCCCAGGCGAGCGCTCGTAGCGAGTGAAATGCCAGTCGCTTCAACTGAAGAACTTTCAAGCGACTCCGATGCATTCACTGATCCCAACTCCAGTGAGGGAGAGGATCTTGGACTCATGGCGCTCACCGACGAAGATAATGGGGAGGTATTTTTCTATCCTTCAATTACTTCAATTACACTGGCACACACTCACCAAGAGGAAGTTCATTCCTCGACATGGATTGAGTTACTTGACAAGCACCAGAAATTGTCAAGTGACCACGAAATGTTAAAACAAGCTATGTGTCGAAGCGAGAAGGAGAACCGAAAGCTAGCCACTGAGCTTGATGAAGTCAAACTTAACTTAAGGGTTATGACTAGTAAGTTCGAGGATCTCTTTGCTAGACATCAAAGCTTGGAGGGAAGGTATGAAACCCAGTCCACTCTAGTTGCCAATTTAAACAAAGCCTCATATGCTAGGCAGGCACTAGAGAGCTCGCTTCTACCTTTTGGTAGAAAGGCATGCCTTGGATATGAGGGTGGACCTTCCAAGCCCACTGTCTTTGTTGGTGCTTCAAACACGACACCATCAGTCCCTTTGGATGTGCCCACTACCTCCAAAGTGACCACCAATAAGGACAAAGGCAAAGTGGCTGAGAACCCTAAAAGGAAGCCAATGAAGATGTCTATATCTTTAAGGGCAGAACCTAAGGGCAAGCAAAATTCAACAGTCCCTAGCACTCAAAATGCTAAATCTTACCAATCCAAGGGTAATGGGAAAACTGTTGAAGCTTCTAAGTCTCAAGCCAAGTCACGAGAGACAAAGGATCTACCTCCTAAGAAGAGGAGTAATGTCTATGTGTCACGTTATCCGGATTGGAGATGGTCCAACCCTACTAACGTTGAGGGGGAAGAATTTGAAGCACCTGTGAAGTCGCTTCAAATCCCAAAGGTTCCTCAAGCGAGTCGGGGTCAAAACATTAGTTTGACCGCTTCGAGGAAACCAAGCGAGCCGCTTCAAAAGACTGTAAACCCTAAGCCAGTCTCAAAGCCTGTAGCTAATCCGAAGCGAGTCGCTTCAGGATATAAGCAAAATGGCAAGAGCATAGGTAAGTCTCAAGTGAGCCGCTACCCCTCTTGCACACACTGCTGCACATGTGAAGCTGCATCTAAGTAGAATTCACAGTTTTCAAAGGTCGAGAAGCCCAAGACACAAGCTACCTCTCAAAAGAGAGTGAAGCAAGTGTGGGTACCTAAGGGAACTAACCTGCAAGGACCCAAACTGATTTGGGTACCAAAATCTGTTTAATTGCAGGTGAGCGCCGTGGATCCCATGCCAAGTGAGGGTCAACAAATCTGGTACTTGGACAGTGGCTGTTCAAGACACATGACCGGCATGAAAGCTCTACTTCATGACTACATAGAGAAGAAGGAACCACACGTTACCTTTGGTGATAACTCTCGAGGAAGAACCAAGGGATACGGCGCACTGAAGTTTGGAAAGCTCACAATAGAAGAAGTCTCCTATGTGGAAGGACTTAAGCACAACTTGTTATCCATTTCACAATTCTGTGACAAAGGATACAATGTGGAATTTATTTCCAACAAGTGCACAGTGAAAAGGAAACTCACGTCCCAGATTGCACTCACTGGAATTAGACAAAGGAATGTCTACATCACGCAATGGGACAGCTGCAAAGAGGAGGCGTGCCTAGTTGCAAGGAGTGCTACAGAAATAGGATGGCTATGGCACAGACATTTGACCCATCTCAATTTCAAGACTATCAATCGCTTAGCTCGCAAAGGTTTGGTGCAAGGCATACCCAACGAAGTCTTCGTTAAAGACCATCCATGCTCACCATGCTAACGAGGCAAGTAGACAAATAAGCACTTTGCCAGTCTTGAAGAAGCATCTTCCAAGTGAGTGCTGGAGCTGCTGCACATGGACTTGTTTGGACCAGTCACTCCAGTTAGCGTGAATGGAAGAAAATACACTCTTGTTGTAGTCGACGACTTCTCTCGCTACACTTGGGTTGTATTTCTCTTCAGCAAGAAGGAGACACTATCCAAGCATCCACAACTGCTCAAGCGACTTGCTGTGGAGAAGAATCAAGCGATTGCCACCATCCGCTCCGACAAAGGCACAGAGTTTCTAAACTCTACCATTGAAGCATATTGCACGGAGCATGGCATTGCACATCAAACATCCGCAGCTCGCACACCTCAGCAGAATGGAGTTGCTGAAAGAACAAATCGGATCATCAAAGAAGCCGTTCGCACCATGATTGCTGATTCGAAGCTTCCGATGAAGTATTGGGCTGAAGCTGCCAATACTGCATGCTACACACAGAATCGGACGCTTCTCAACAAAACGGTTCGACAAAACACCATATGAAATATGGACAGGGAGAATTCCTAACATATCTTATTTCCATATTTTTGGTTGTAGGGTCTTCATTCACAACAATGGGAAGTCACAGTTGAAAGCTTTTGAAAGCAAAGCGGATGAAGGAATATTTTTAGGATATTCTACATCTAGCAAAGCTTACAGAGTATTCATGTGTAAAACCCTAATTGTGGAGGAATCACCCCATGTCGTATTTGATGAGTCTTCTTTAAGTCTTCCACAGGAACAGGTTCAAGCGAACGAGAAAAATCAAAGCGAGGAACCCGTCAATCCACTGACTTGGGACATGCTTGAAGATGATGAAGAGATCAAGGACTCAAGCGATCGAGCAGAATGTCCAAGAGAAAGTTGAAGCTGCCCCCAAGACTCTTGAAGCGAGTACAGGCCAAGCACCCATTCCAGTCGCTTCAGATGAAGAAGCAAGCGACCAAAATGAAGAAGAAAATGAAGCTAGTGGATCCAAGCGTGCATGGCTCAAAGATCACTCACCAAGTCAAATTATTGGAGATCCATCCAAAGGTGTAGTGACCAGAAGTCAAGTGTTTGGAGAGAGTGCTATGTTTAGTTGCTTTCTCTCAAACATTGAGCCTACATGCATGGAGGAAGCCCTAGTTGATTCCAATTGGGTGATCTCCATGCAAGAAGAGCTCAACTAGTTCACAAGGAACGACGTATGGTATCTCGTGGATCGTCCCAAATTCCAGCATGTCATTGGCACCAAGTGGGTATTCAAGAACAAGACGGACGAGGACCACAACATCGTGAGAAACAAAGCTCGACTCGTCACTAAGGGCTACTGCCAAGAGGAAAGAATCGATT